>JAGIQG010000023.1:674488-1274488 GCA_024679065.1 Sphyrna mokarran | reverse complement strand
ATAAATAGAATGTGACCTTTCGGAAAAGATTTAAAATGATCAGCAGGGTAAAGTTGGCCTTTAGGAAGCAATCAGAACGGTTTATATCCCAGGATATTCCACAGGGTCCACAAACCACATGGACCTAACTCAGCCTCGAGTGATTGGTTTCACAAATCAGCTGGTGGGATGTGCCCTGACTGTAATCAGAGACTGTGAGGGGGAAGGGAGTTTAAATAAGTGTGAATTCTCAGCCTATTGGTTTAATTGTACTGAACTGCTACTGAGAGGTCTCTGAGGGCAAACTGTCCCTCTCTGAATTATCTCAGTATCCTCTCAGTCTCGCTGCATTTTCATTCTTGTTCTTTTAGGGAGCTCATATCTCTCTATGTGTGTGTCAGCACATAGGCATGTATGGATTACGTGCATAAATCTCTTCTGGTGTAATTGCATGTTCATTAATTGAGAGCATGGTTAAAACCAGTTGTAGTGCCTCTTGGTAACAGACTGCAAGAAACTACAAAAAGTCATGAATGTAGCCCAATCCATCACACAAATCAGCCTTCCATCCATTGACTCTGTCTACACTTCCCGCTGCCTTGGCAAAGCAGCCAGCATAATTGAGGACCCCACATATCCCGGACATTCTCTCTTCCACCTTCTTCCATCAGGAAAAGGATATAAAAGTCTGAGGTCACGTATCAACCGACACAAGAAGTGCTTCTTCTCTGCTGATGTCAAACTTTTGAGTGGATCTACCTTGCATTAAGTTGATCTTTCTCTATACCCTAGATGTGACTGTAACACTACTTTCCTTCTCTATGAATGGTATGTTTTGTCTGTATAGCACGGAAGAAGCAATACTCTTTAATGTATGTTAATAAATGTGACAATAATAAATCAAATCAAATCAAATCAAATCATACAGTCAGATATCCCAGTCCCTGTCTCCTGTCATCGAGTTCCCCAGAGCAATGTCTGCTTGGCTCAATCTGCTATTATCAGTGGCCGCACATCCCAGCAGCTTTGGCAAAGAAAGAAAGAAATTTGGCTAAAAATAAAACAGGCAAATCCCCCAATGTATAGGTCAAATCCAGTAATGGACAGTCCATTATCGGCAAGTCTCATTCCATCATCAAAATCCAAAAGCCAGGTGGAGCTCAGATGAAAGTAAACACACTCAGAAACCAAAGCAACAGAACAATCACTATTACACAGGTCCAACCTGCGAGAGAATTAACTGCAAATAAATACAATATTGCCCGCACTTACAGAAGTGGGAAAGGAGCAAGGAGAGAATAGGGAAAGAGTGGGGCAATCAGAGAATGTGGACATCCATGAAGCTCAATGGCAAAAGGGTTTCAACGAGGTCTCATATAACAGACTGCTAAGTAAAGTTAAATCATAGTCACACCAGGGCAAAGGGGAGAAGGCACATGGGTAACTATTAGGAAGGGGAAACCTCAGGTGATGGAAAGTACACCGGTGGATGTCCCCCTTCAAAATAAGTACTCTTGCCTGAGTACTACTGTGGGGGAACAGCTCATCCAAGGGAGGCAGCGGCGGCCAGCTCCCTGGAGCTGAACAAAAACAAAAACCTAAAAAACAGAGCAAAAAGGCAGTGCTTATAGGGGACTCCCTAGTGAGGGGGGCGGACAGGCGTTTTTGTGGACGCAGACGGGAGTCGCAGATGGTGGTATGTCTCCCTGGAGCTGGGATTCGGGATGTCTCTGGACACGTCCCAGACATCCTGAAAGGGGAGGGTGAGGAACTGGAAGTTGTAGTACATATAGGTACTACTGACATAGGCAGGAAGAGGGAAGTGGACATAAAAAGGGATTATAGGGAACTGGGTAGGCAGCTGAGAGAGAGGAAAGCGAAGGTAGTAATCTCAGGATTGCTGCCTGCGCCTCGGGAGAGTGAGAGCAGGAATAGTATGAGGTGGAGGTTGAATTCATGGCTGAGGGACTGGAGCAGGGGCAGGGATTCCGGTTCCTGGATCATTGGGACCTCTTTAGGGGCAGGTGTGACCTGTACAGCAAAGACGGGTGGCACCTGAATCCCAGGGGGACTAATATCTTGGCTGGAAGACTGGATAGGGCTACTGGGGGGACTTTAAACTAGAAAGGTTAGAGGGAGGGAATAGTGATGTGGAGACTGGGAGCAAGGAAGTTAGCTCCCAGGTAGGGAAGGACTCTAGGCAGGATGAGAGGCAGGTTAGACGAGTGGGGGAGAAGGGAAATGTCCAGTCTGAAGGACTGAGCTGTGTCTATTTTAATGCCAGGAGTGTAGTAAATAAGGTGGATGAACTTAGGGCGTGGATTGCTGCTTGGGATTGTGATGTGGTGGCCATTACAGAGACTTGGATGTCACAGGGACAAGACTGGGTACTACAGGTCCTGGGATTCAGATCCTTCAGGAAGGACAGGGAGGGAGGCAAAAGAGGTGGTGGAGTGGCACTATTGATCAGGGACAGTGTCATGGCTGCAGAGAAGGTGGATACCGAGGAGGGAATGTCTACGGAGTCTCTGTGGGTGGAAGTTAGGAATAGCAAAGGTCGGTGACGTTGCTGGGTGTATTCTATAGGCCGCCCAATAGTGACAGGGAAGTTGAGGTGCAGATAGGGAAACAGATACTGGAGAGATGTCGAAATAACAGAGTTGTTGTGATGGGAGACTTCAATTTCCCAAACATCGACTGGAATATCCCAAGGGTAAGGGTTTGGATGGGGAGGAGTTTGTTAGGTGTGTTCATGAGGGTTTCCTGACACAGCACGTGGACAAGCCTACGAGAGGAGAGGCTGTACTGGACCTGGTACTAGCTAATGAACCAGGACAGGTGATGGATCTCTCAGTAGGAGAGCATCTTGGGGATGGAGATCATAATTCTATCTCCTTCACCCTTGCATTGGAAAAGGATAGGATCAGGCAGGCTAGGAAGGTGTTTGTCTGGAATAAGGGGAAATAGGAAGACATCAGGCAGATGTTGGGGTGAATAAACTGGAAGGAGGTGTTCTTGGGGAAAAGCACAGAAGGAAGGTGGCAGATATCCAAGGAATGCTTGTCTGGAGCTTTGCACGACAACGTTCCGGTGAGACAAGGAGGTTTTGGTAGGACGCGGGAACCGTGATGCACGAAGGCTGTGGTGAACATAGTCAGGAAGAAAAGAAAGGTGTATAAAAGGTTCAAAGAGCTAGGAGATGTTGGGGATCTAGAGAAGTATAAGCCTTATAGAAGAGAGCTTAAAAAGGAAATTAGGAGAGCCAGAAGGGGTCATGAGAAGGCCTTGGCTGGTAGGATTAAGGAGAATCCCAAGGCCTTCTACAAATATGTGAAAAGAAAAAAGATGAGAAGAGAAGGGATAGGACCTATAAAAGGTGAAGGAGGAAAAGTCTGTATGGAACCGGAAGAAATGGCAGAGGTGCTTAATGAGTACTTTGCCTCAGTATTCACGGTGGAAAGTGATCTGGGAGGATGCACTACAAGTTTGCGGCAGACTGAAAAGATTGAATATGTAGATATTAAGGAAGCGGATGTGTTAGAACTTCTAAATGCTATCAAGATAGACAAGTCTCCGGGACCAGATGGGATGTACCCCAGGTTATTGTGGGAGGTGAGGGATGTCATTGCAGAGCCCCTAGCGATGATTTTTGCGTAGTCGACGGAGACGGGAGAGGTTCCGGAGGATTGAAGGATTGCGGATGTGGTCCCTATTTTCAAGAAAGGGAACAGGGATAGTCCTGGAAATTACCGACCGGTGAATCTGACCTCAGTGGTTGGTAAGCTGATGGAGAGGCTTCTGAGGGACAAGATTTACGAGCATTTGGAGAAGTTTAGGTTGATTAGAAATAGTCAACATGGTTTTGTAAAAGGCAGGTCGTGCCTTACGAGCTTAATTGAGTTCTTCGAAAATGTGACTGAACACATTGACGAAGGAAGAGCAGTGGACGTGGTATACATGGACTTCAGCAAGGCATTTGACAAGGTCCCACATGCAAGACTTCTTGAGAAGGTGAGAGGCCATGGGATCCAAGGGCCTTTGGCCTTGTGGATCCAGAACTGGCTTGCCTGCAGAAGGCAGAGGGTGGTTGTGGATGGCTCTTTTTCTGCATGGAGGTCGGTCACCAGTGGAGTGCCCCAGGGATCTGTTCTAGGACCCTTGCTGTTGTCATTTTCATAAATGACCTGGATGAGGAAGTGGAGGGATGGGTGAGTAAGTTCGCCGATGACACGAAGGTCGGTGGTGTTGTGGATGGTCTGGAGGGATGTCAGAAGTTGCAGCATGACATCGACAGGATGCAAGACTGGGCGGAGAAGTGGCAGATGGACTTCAACGCGGATAAATGTGTTGTGGTTCATTTTGGCAGATCCAACGGGATGAATGAGTACACTATCAAAGGTAGGAGTCTTAGCTGTGTGGAAGAGCAGAGGGATCTTGGGGTCCGGGTCCATAAGACTCTCAAATCAGCCTCCCAGGTGGATGATGTGGTTAAGAAAGCTTACGGTGTACTGGCCTTCATTCATCGAGGGATTGAGTTCAGGAGTCAGGAGGTAATGCTGCAGCTTTATAGGACCCTTGTCAGACCACACTTGGAGTACTGTGCGCAGTTCTGGTCGCCTCACTATAGGAAGGACGTGGAAGCTATTGAAAGGGTGCAGAGGAGATTTACAAGGATTTTGCCTGGATTGGGAGGCATGCCTTATGAAGACAGGTTGAGGGAGCTGGGACTGTTCTCCCTGGAGAGACGAAGGTTGAGAGGCGACCTGATAGAGGTTTATAAGATGTTGAGAGGAATAGATAGGGTGGAATCTCAGAGACTATTTCCCAGGGCTGAAATGGTCGCGACGAGAGGGCACAGATTTAAGGTGCAGGGAAGCAAGTACAGAGGGGATGCTAGGGAAAGTTTTTCACTCAGAGGGTGGTGAGTGAATGGAATCGGCTGCCATCGGTGGTGGTCGAGGCAAACTCGCTGGGGTCTTTTGAAAGACTTCTGGATGAGTATATGGGATCCAATGGGATTGGGGGTTATAGATAGGTCTATGGCTGGGTAGGTTTTGATGTGTTCGGCACAACTTATGGGCCGAAGGGCCTGTTTGTGCTGTAGTGTTCTATGTTCTATGTTCATATGGGATTGCAGGTAATGTCTTGAGATGGATAGAAAGCCGGTTAGCAGTTAGGAAGCAAAAAGTTGGCAAAATGGGTCTTTTTCTGACTGGCAGTCAATGACTAGTGGGGTTCCACAGGATTTAAGCTAGAACCCCAACTGTTTGCATTATATATTAATGATTTGGAAGAGGGAACTGAATGTATTATCTCCAAATTTACAGGTAGTACAAAGTTGTGTGAGAGGGTGAGTTGTGAGGAGGATGCAGAGATGCTTCTGCATGATTCGGACAGGTTGAATATGTGGGCATCTGCATGGCAGATAATGTGGATAAATGTGAGGTTATACACTTTGATAGCAATAATAGGAAGACAGATTATTACTTGAATGGGTGTAAATGCAGAGAGGTGGATACTCAATGAGAACTTGGAGTCCTTGTGCATCAGTTACTGAAAGTAAGCGCGCAGGTACAGCAAGCAGTAAAGAAGGCAAATGGTATGTTAGTCTTCATAGTGAGAAGATTTGAGTATCGGGATAGGGATGTCTTGCTGCAATTGTTTAGGGCATTGGTGAAACCGCACTTGAAGTATTGTGTACAGTTTTGGTGATCTGTATCTGAGGAAGGATATCCTTACTACAGGGACAGTACAGCAAAGGTTTACCAGGCTGATTCCTGGGTTGGCAGATCTGTCATATAAAGAGGGACCAAGTCAGTTAGGACTATATTCATTGGAGTTTAGAAGAATGAGAGGGTATTTCATAGAAACTTATAAAATTCTAATGGGGTTAGACAGGGTAGATTCAGAAAGAATGTTCCCAATGGGGGAATCCAGAAATAGGGGTCATAGTTTGAGGATAGTGGAACTGAGGTGAGGAGAAATTTCTTCACCCAGAGGGTGGTGAATGTGTGGAATTCACTCCCACAGAAAGTAGGTGAGGCCAACACGTTGTGTGATTTGAAAAATAAATTAGATGTAGTTCTTCAGACTAAAGGGATCATGAGATATGGGGGAGAAGGGGAAATCAGGATATTGAATTTGATGATCAGCCATGATTAAAATGAATGGCAGAGCAGGCTCAAAGGGCCGAATGGCCTCCTCCTGCTTCTAGTTTCTACGTTAAAAACATTATTCGAATGTTTTAACTTCATGTCATGCTCAGATTGAGAGGCTGGGCTGGGGTTATGACACAGAGAAACCTGAAGAACCTGATAGCAAACAATTGAATATATTCCCCAGGCATCGAGAAGATCAGGAGGGTGTTTCTGTGGGGAGATCACAGGAGAATGATTGGTGAATAGAAGAGATTGCAAGGAGGTGTGATGGAGGTAAGAGATATCAGGGGAAATTAGAGGAGGAATCTGTAGGCAGCATTTGAGCAGGGAGATGGTGGGAAGAAGAAATCATGGGAACCTCTGACAGGGGAGAATTTGACTACTGCCTTTCCCCCCATGAAAAGAGGGTGGTCACTTCAGCATTGTGGAGGAGGTGATGAAGAAGCAGGAAGCACTCTTTCTCCTCTGGGTCCACAAGCAGCGCTGGAAAATCACTTTTCAGACACATTTGTGGCAATAGCTCTTTAGCTGCTAATTGTTTAGGCACAGTAAGAAGTCTCACAATGCCAGGTTAAAGTCCAAAGGTCTATTTGGTAGCAAAAACCACTAGCTTTTGGGGCACTGCTTCTTCATCAGCTAAGTGGGATTTCAGTTCACAAACAGGGCATACAAAGACATTTAGTTTGTGAACTAAAATTCCATTTATCTGATGAAGGAGCAGCGCTTCGAAAGCTAGTGGCTTTTACTACCAAATATATCTGTTAGCCTTTAACCTGGTGTTGTGAGACTTCTTACTGCATTTACTCTAGTCCAACACCAGCATTTCTAAATAATTGTTTAGGCCCCAGAAATTCAGATCACAGTTGTTGAATGAAATAATCCCTTGTCTCAAATTATAATCATTGTTCCATCTCTTTAGTGAGAGTTATTTAGCCGCTCCCAAACTTATCCAGTTAAATCAGAAGTGGCTGTGTTAGTTAGTTGGTTTACAAAGGATTACATAGGATATAAAACTCACAAGTAGTCCTTCGGCCCAGCCACTCTAGGTTGTTATTTATGATCTTCTCAATCTTCCTCCCATTTTTCTTCACCTAATTTCACCATCCTAACCCAATATTCCCTTCCCCTCACAGGCTCGGTCCTTAAACACATTGATAAAAATCATCTCCACCACTCCCTGTGGTAGCAAGTTCCACATTCTCATCACTCTCTAGATAAAGACAGTTTTTCTGAATTCCTGATTGTGTTTCTTGGTGATTATGTGGATAGCTGCTCTGGTTCTGGTCTCTTCCCACAAGAGGAAGCATTCTCTCTCTATCCACCCAATCAAAACCTTTCACTATTTTAAATTTGATGAGGTCATCCCTCAGCTTTCTTTTTTCAAAGGAAAAGCTTGTTGATCCTGTAATCTCACACATTTCCGCTATCATCTTTGTAAATCTTTTTTTCAACCCCTCAAGTGCCTCTATACCCTTTCTATAATATAATGCCCAGAACTGCTCATGTGTGATCTGACACAGGATTTAATATATTTTCAGTTCTATTCCTCCTTGTGAAACATGGGCATCACTGGCTGGCCAACATTCACCACCTATCCCTAACTGCCATTCAACTAAGTGCTGAGCTATTTCAGAGGGCAGCCATGGCTGTGGAGTCGCTTGTCGGCCAGACTGGGTAAGGATGGCAGATTTCCTTCCCTAGAAGGACATTACTGAACCAGATGGGTTTTTCCGACAATCAACATGGCTTCATGGTCATCAGTAGATTCTTAATTCCAATTTTTTTTTTGAATTCAAATTCATTGGTGGCACGGTGGCACAGTGATTAGCACTGCTGTCTCAAAGCACCAGGAATCCAGGTTCAATTCCAGGCTTGGGTCACCACACAGAGTCCACACGATGTCCCCCTTTCTAAGTGGTTTCCTCCACATGCTCCGGTTTCTTCCCACAGTTGAAAAGACGTACTGATTAGATGCATTCGCCATGCTAAATTCTCCCTCTGTGTACCCAAACAGGCACCACAGTGTGACAACTGGGGGACTTTCACAGTGACTTCATTGTGGTGTTACTGTAAGCCTGCTTGTGACACTAATAGATAAATGAATTCTACCATGGTGGGATTCGAACCCAGATCCTCAGAACATTAGCTGAGTTTCTGGATTAGTAGTTTAGTGATAATACCGCTTGGCCATCACCTCCCCAAGTAAAAAGTGAGCTTTTTATTCTTCCCACCAAAATGCACAACAATTTAACTGTGTTGAATTTGATTTGGGTTTGGTTAACTCTCCTTGATAAGCCACTCACTGCCATGGAGATGGTAAGTTTCCAGCTCTTTCCACTGAGGAGCAGGAACATTTGGAGCTGGTGTGGGTGGTTGGTCTTTTACATCTGGGTACCTTGTACTTTCCCAACACCCTCCTTTGGCTTTCCTCCTTTGGGCACAACCTCCTTGGGAGAACTGTTTACCGGGATAGTTTGAGTACAGATTCTAGTGATCCCAATTCACAGCAAAAACCTTTGAAGAAATTCATCCTCAGAGTGTGGCTGTCACTGCCAAGGCTGCCTTCCATAGTTCACCAGAGACAGTGATATACTTGAAGTGCAGTAGTCTGCGATTTGAATAGGTCTGTGTATTGAAATGTGTGAACTTGTTACTGTCCACTGACCGCTGGCACAGTTTCTTAGGAACACACGAACACAGAGACGCACTTACATTCTATATCAGACAAACAAGTTCCCCTCTCTCTCTCTCTCATACATACAATGTTCTTCTCTTAAATTTTTTAAAAGTTTATTTATTAGTTACAAGTAAGACTTACATTGACACCGCCATGATGTTACTGTGAAATTCTCCTAGTCGTCACATTCCGGTGTCTGTTCAGATCAGTGCACTTAACCAGCATGTCTTTCAGACTGCAGGAGGAAACCAGAGCACCCAGAGAAAACCCATACAGATATAGGGAGAACATGCAAACTCCAAACAGGCAGTGACTCAAGTTGGGAATCAAACTCGGGTCCCTGGCCCTGTGAGGCAGCAGTGCTAACCATTGTGCCACCGTGCCGCTCCCTTACACAGGCAGTGTGCTCTCTCTCAATCTCACATGGGCAATTTCCTTCAATCTCACGCTGAATTATCCCCTCCCTCACAGATGCTGTGTCTGTTCCTCTCTCACCCTCCCATTGCTCCTCTTTCAGCTGCCAACTAGTACCCTGGTCACAGGCATCTCGCTAACCCTGCGGGAAACTCTACTCACAAGAACTGGCAACCAGCAACAAGCAGCAAAAAACTCAAACCAATTGTTGCAAAGCCCAGAGTACAAGCAGAGGTGAAATTAAACCTTCAGAAATACTTCAAACAGCTGCAGTACTTTAACAATGGATCCCTCTGTTTGTATTAAATAGCTTTTTAAACCAGAAAGAACACAACATCACTATAAACAGCATTTTTCACTTGAATTGTTGCTGAATATTTAACAAATGACGAAATAGGTGTTATGGTAACTGAAAGAAAAATAGTTATCACAAAGTTGTGTGAAACCCAGAGGCAAGACTATCACGGTTAGTCGAGTGGTAATCACTCAGAAACAGAGTGAGGAGCCTGGGAGGCTGGTGAGGAAGGAAAAAACTGCACACAGGGAGAGCTGTGTACACTGAACAGTGTGTTACACTCAGGGGGAGCTGTGTACACTGAATAGTGTGTTACACTCAGGGGGAGCTGTGTACACTGAATAGTGTGTTACACTCAGGGGGAGCTGTGTACACTGAACAGTGTGTTACACTCAGGGGGAGCTGTGTACACTGAACAGTGTGTTACACTCAGGGGGAGCTGTGTACACTGAACAGTGTGTTATACATTGGGAGAGCTGTGTACACTGAACAGTGTGTTACACACAAGGAGAGCTGTATACACTGAATAGTGTGTTACACATAAGGAGAGCTGTGTACACTGAACAGAATGTTACACATAGAGAGACTGTGTATACTGAACAGTGTGTTACACAGGGAGAGCTGTGTACACTGAACAGTGTGTTACACAGGGAGAGCTGTGTACACTGAACAGTGTGTTACACAGGGAGAGCTGTGTATACTGAACAATAAGTCACACAGGGAGAGCTGTATTGATAACCAAGGGTCAGTCGGAGTGGGTTCAGATGGTTTCTCGCTGGTGTAGGTGCTGTTTGGATAATATTGGGTGGGATTGGTCATTAAATCATTGAAGAATTGGCTTTTGGTAAATTCAGAAACAATCCGCTCATTGGCAGAGCAGCATTCATTCAAATATGCGAAAGGAGAGTGAAGGGATTAGATAACACAAGGAAAGGAATTTGCAAGTATTGGGATTATAGAGAAAAAAATGTGCATTTACATAGCACCTTTCACAGCCTCAGCATCTTCCTACTTATTTGCAGCCAATGAAATGCTTTTAAGGTGCAGTCACTTTTGTAATCCAGAAAACATGGTAATCAATTTGTGCAGAGCAAGATCCCATAAACAGCAGTGTAATAAAATAAAGTTTATTCATTAATCATAAGTCAGCGAATATTAACACTGCAATGAAGTTACTATGAAAATCCCGAGTCTCCACATTCCAGCGCCTGTTCGGGTACAACTGAGGGAGAATTTAACATGACCAATGCACCTAACCAGCACATCTTTCAGAATACCTGGAGGAAACCCATACAGACACGGGGAGAACATGCAGAGTTCACACAGACAGTGACCCAAGCCGGGAATTGAACTCAGGTCCCTGGTGCTGTGAGGCAGCAATGCCGCTGTGCCACTGTGCCACCCAAATAAAGACCAAATAATCTATTTACAAGTGATGGTGATTGAGGGATAGATGTTGGCCAGGACATTGGAGGAATCTCCTCTGCTCTTTTTAAAAAATAGTCCCATGGAATTTATTTCACCCTGACAAATGAGGCAAACAAGGCCTCAGTTTAACAGTTCCTCTAAAAGAGCATTTCTGACAATACAGCACTCCATCTACACAGCGCCGAGTTCCATACTCAACTTTCTGCTGTGGGAACCGCACCAGTGGGAATGTGACTCAAACATGGGAATGCAATTTACTGAACCAATGCTGCCTCTAGTCTTTGGGATAGAGCTCTTCAACTGTGGAAGCATCACAGCTAAAACTGGTCACATCCTTAAACGGTCTCACACATGCATGTTCTTAACATCCACTATTGGACAGTGATCAGGAAAGCTTGCTGCTATTCCCTCCCTAATATGGAGATGCCAGCATTGGACTGGGGTAAACACAGTAAGAAGTCTCACCAACACCAGGTTAAAGTCCAACAGGTTTATTTGGTAGCAAAAGCCACTAGTCTCTTCATCAAGTGAGCGGGAATTCTATTCACAAACAGAGCATATAAAAACACAAACTCAATTTACAAAATAATGGTTGGAATGCGAATCTTTATAGGTAATCACGTATTAAAGATGCAACAATATGAGTGGAGAGAGGGTTAGGCACACATTAAAGAGGTGTGTATTGTCTCCAATGTGAGTGGTTGAGGCCAGGATCTTGAATTCATGTCACACTTTCTGTAACCCCCATGACTTGCCTGGGCTGCAAATCACATTAATAACTCATCAACATGGAGACAATACACATCTCTTTAACCTGCGCTTAATGCTCTCTCCACTCACATTGTCTATACCTTTAAGACTTGATTAGCTGTAAAGACTCACATTCCAACAATTATTTTGTAAACTGAGTTTGTGTCTTTACATGCCCTGTTTGTGAATAGAACTCCCACTCACCTGATGAAGGGGAAGTGCTCCGAAAGCTAGTGGCTTTTGCTACTAAATAAACCTGTTGGACTTTAATTTAGTGTTGTGAGACTTCTTACTGTGTATTCCCTCCCTACCCAGGAGGATTGAGGGAACTATCTATTGTCCAGAGCTACCATTTGAGCACAGACCCTGGATCAAATCCAGGTCTTTCTTAATCCGATACAAGACCCATTGATACAGAAGTTGAGATACAGATCTGCAGAATGCCCTGTTCGGTCTAGTTTAGTGCTAATCCAGGATGCACAATATTAACTGGAAGATACTGGAGATTAACCACCCTAGAGATGGATCTTGTGTCCTGACAGTTCTGGTCATTTATCTCCAGAAGGAGATGCAATCGGCTCCTATTTATTATGTAAGAGGTCTTAAAAACTAGATGTGGACAAATTCTATTTTCCCTATTTTCCAGTTTCCTTGTTTGCACTCCTCAGGGATAAGAAATCAAATTAATAGAGATGTCTGCATTGCAAATGTTTCAAAAATTCAATTTCTTGAGATTTTAGGTTGGGCGCATTGGCCATGCTAAATTGCCTCTTATGTTCAGGGACCAGCTGGGTAAATGCATGGGATTATGAGGATAGGACCTGGGTAGGATTGTGGTTGGTGCAGGCTCGATGGACCAAATGGCCTCCTTCTGCACTGTAAGATTCTATGATTCCAAATTCACATTTGGAATGAAATAAAAATTGCTCTTTTACCTCAATCCATTCTGATGGTCAAGAATTATAGATAAAAGTTGGTACAAAGCCGATTGATTCAGGGTGACACAAGGATAACAGGTACCTCTGAAAGAGTTGATTCATTCTAATTGGAGATGCATTAGGTTTTGGTTAGCACTCGATTTCTCAAAGGATAACTCTCTAAATATGAACCTAAATGTGTTATTAGGCAACGGCAACATCAAATCAGATTTCGACGTGTAGAAGGAGGAAGTCTTGTCGGGTTTTCTCACCTACTCAAGCTTACTGAAGTCAGTTATAGTTTATCTCTCAATAGTCTGGCTGAGGAAAACTAACCATGCCTTAATTGCAACTAACCTTCGTACCCTTAAAGCCGTTGGGAGAAAATAGAAAGAGTTTTGCTCTTTATTAATAACTAGTCAAGTTCAAGTGTATAAGAAAGATTCCATGGGACCAAAGAATAGCTACATTTCCTACTCAGCCAACAACGCCAAGTATCAGATCGTCAAATGTTTCATTGCCATTTGCGGAATCCTGCTGTGCACAAAATGATGGACATCTGCATTATCCTAGTCACTGCACTTTAAAGACCATTTACTGTCTGAATTGATCCTGAGCTGTTTCATGATGATAGAATTCAGCAAAGTTTATTTCACACTGAGTGAAGAACAAAATACAGAGAAAATCCTGAAAGGAACAAAATGGTTAAAAAAATTACAACAACTGTCAAGCTGAAAGGAAGGATGGTCAGAATGTGATAATGGAGGATAAGAATGGAATAAAGTGTAACATATTATTGTGCAGGAGGGAAACAGGTTAGAGACAAGAGAGAGAGAGTGAGAAATCCAACAGAAAGAGGTAGATGCAGATGGAATCAGAGAGCGAGAGTAACAGATGCAGAACAGTGAGAGATAAAGATATTGAGGTATGGACAAAGAAGCACAGAGAGATAAGAGAGAGAAGAGTACAGACAGGTCAGAATAGAGATGGAGAGAGAGAGAGAGAGTGACAGACAAACAGAGATAGAATGATTGAGAATGTGAATATATTTGAGTGAAATTGAGAAAGAGAGAGAGAGAGCTATTGAAAGATAAAGGAGAGAGTTGATGACGTGGTCATACAATTCTAAATGCTTTCTCTAGACATTTCACTATCTGTCTCTCATTCACTCACATTCCCTCCCTCACTCAGTCTCTGTCTCCCTCGTTAATTCATGTTCATGGACAGTGAATTTGGATCCAATCCAGGTTCAAATCACCTGAGGGAAAAGGCAATATTAATTCCGATTTAATCAGAATTAACCAACTTCCCTCCGTAGCTAGCAATACATTTCCATCCAAATTACAGCTGATTGAATCAGAATTAGAAAGTATTATGGAAATAGGACTCCAGACTCAAATTTGACAGAAACCAACTTCATTTACAGATACAGAAAGCAATTTAACACAATTTTGTGATTACCATAGGTTTCCTAATCACCTTCACAGATCATGAGAGTCCATGTGGGAATACAAAGACTTGCTCTTGTTCCGGGGATTCTGGGGCACCTTCCATTCACACCTCAAAACAAGGGCAAAGGAAAGGCCACTATCAGAGTCTGCCTGGAAGAGGCACCTTTTAACCCTTCATGTTTTTAACTCTTCAGATTTTTTATAATTTGGTTTTGTTACTCTTGGAACAACTTGAAGGGGACAAGCAGTTTTCAATAGAAGGCATCACGACCTTTAACTTGGAAACAAATACACCAGTTATTTATTCAATGATGACAATCACTGCACTCCGCACCCTTTTAGGAACGAACAGAGTTGGCAAATTAATCTTACCATAGGTCCCAAAGTTAAATAAACCTCATACCGCACCCTCCTACTGATACTTGGCAATTGCAACAGTTATTTAAAACAAAACATCCAGTTCACACTTGCATTTGTTGCCACCATGTATCTTCACATTCTCTCTGGCAGCCTCTGCGTGAACAATTTTCTGATAACTCACCACAAAAAGACCCTCCGCAATTAAACATAGAAACATAGAAAACAGGTGTAGGAATAGCCATTCAGCCCTTTGAGCCTGCTGCACCATTCAGTATAATCATGTTAATCAGGCATTTTCAGCATCCCACTCCCACTTTTGCTCCATTCATCTTCATCCCTTTAGCCACAAGGGCCACATCCAGCTCCCTCTTGAACATATCTAATGAACTGCCCCCAACAGCTTTCTGTGGGAGAGAATTCCGCAGGTTTGCAACTCTTTGAGTGAAAAAGTTCTTCCTCATCTCAGTCCTGAATGGCTTACCCCTTATTCTTAGATTGTGACTCCTAATTCTGGACTTCCCCAATATCAGGAATGTTCTTCCCATATCTCACCTGTCCAATCCCATTAGGATTTTATATGTTTCTATGAGATCCCCTCTCATTCTTCTACATGCCAGTGAGTAATAGAATTTACTGGTGAGGACTAAATTCCAAGTAGAAACATTTTCAGTTCTGAGGCAAACAGGAAGATTTCAGGTTTGATCAAGTGACTATTGGTCCCTTATAAAGGATGAGACTGGGGAAGGAATAATGGGGAACTAGGGAATGGCAAAGGATTTGAAAGTTGCATCTGTTTTCACAAAAAATACAAAAATCATCCCAGGAATTGTTGAGAATCAAAGATTTTAGAACAATCAAGATCACTAGAAAAAAGGTAGTGAGAATATTAATGGATTAAATGCTGACAGATCTCCAGAACTTGATACCCTTCACCCTGGAGAGCAGAAAGATCAGCAACTCATTTCTTAACTTACATTCCATAGCTTTCTGGTCTCAAATTGGAGTTCAACGATTTTAGATCATAACCTCTGCCCCCATCTTCCTTTGTGTTTCTTTTTTCTGATTTCTTCCTCTATCCTTAGACTTTGCATTCAGATAGCTGCTTCCCTACCATTCACATCTCCTCCAGATACACCTTTTATTTCTTTACTTCATCCTTTGCCAATCTCTTTGCCTTTCCTCCCATGAATCATTTTGTCATGTAATGTGTCTTCCTCTTCACGAGCCTTTCCTTTCAGTCTTCTTACAATTAACTTGTTCCCCCCACAATAAAGTTAAATCATTCCTCCCCCCCTTATAATTTTGTGTCATCCAGATCCTTTTAATCGTGCACTCTAGAGTCATTTCTGTACTAGATCAGCCATAATCTTATCAAATGGCCAAGCAGGCTCAATGGGCTCCAAGATTCCTAGCTTCCTGTGTAAAAGGTTAGCAGCGATAAAGATCTGCATTGATATAGCACCTTTCACTACTGAATAATCTAAAGTATTGTTCTACCAATGAAGTACTTCTTGAGGTGTAGCTACTGTTGTAGGAAACTGGACAGCTAATTTGTGCACAGCAAGCCCCCATGATCAACAATGTGTTGTTTTTGTGAATGTTAATTGAAGGATAAATATTGATGTGGACACTGACAGTAACTCTGCTGCTTTTCATAGAGACACAGTCACAGCGCTATTGACTTTTACAGCAAGAAAGAGGCCCTTTGGCCCATCATGTCTGTGCTGGCTATCAAGAACCTATCTATTCTAATCCCATTTTCCAGCACATGCTCTGCAGCTTTGTATGCTTTGGTAATTTGAGTGCTCATTTAAATACGCCTTAAATGTTATGAGGGTTCTGCCCCTTTCAGGCAGCAAGTTCCAGATTCCCACCATCTTCTAGGTGAAAAACTTTTCCTTACATTCCTTCTAAATCTCCTTCTTACCTTAAATCCATGCCCCCTGGTTATTGATCCCTCTACTAATCATAGAGTTATACAATCATTTGAGGCTTACCGCATAGAAATGGGCCCTTCAGCCCAACTTCTCCATGCTGCCCTTTTTTTTAAACTCCTAAGCTAATCCCAATTGCCTGCATTTGGCCCATATCTCGCTATACCCGTCGTATCAAAATGTTTTTAAAAGGACAAAATTGTACCCATCTCTACTTCTACCCCTGGCAGCTTGTTCCAGACACTCACCACACTGTGTGAAAAAAATTGCCCCTTTGGACCCTTTTCTATCTCTCCCTTCAGACATTAAACCTATGCCCTCTACTTTTAGACTCCCCTACCTTGGGGAAAAGATATTGACGATCTAGCTGATCTGTGCCCCTCATTATTTTATAAACCTCTGTAAGGTCACACCTCAGCCTCCTATGCTCCAGAGAAAAAAAGTCCCAGTCTGTCCAGCCTACTAAGGGGAACAGTTTTTTTCTGTCTACGCTGTTTATGTCCCTCATAACCTTGTACACCTCGATCAGGTCACCTCTCGGCCTTCTCTGCTCCAGGGGAAACAACCCCAGCCTAACCAGCCTCTCCCCATAGCTGAAACGCTCCATCCCAGGCACCTCCCTGGTGAATCTCCCCTGCACCCCCTCCAGTGCAACTACATCCTTCCTTGAAGTCATGTCATTGGATATTTTATGTTGACATGACAGTGCAGATGGGACCTCATTGAAAGTCTGATCTAAAAGATGGTTCCGCTGGAAGTGCAGCATTCCCTTGGCACTTCTTTGTGAATGTTGGGCCTGATTTTTATGCTGAGGTCCTGGGCTGGAGAAAGTACAATCCTCTGACTCAAAGTGGCATGGCAACTAAACCACCCCGATGGTTTGAGCTGGACCCAATGAACATTTTTCCCTGGTCCGAGGAGATACCTCTGAATCCACCTCATTTTCCATTTTACTATTAGTTTTCAATCCATTTTGTTCCTTGGCCCCAGACCCCACACACTCTCATCTTTAACAGTAAAAACTCAGCAGACTTTTTCTTGTCTCAATGCATTAAAAATACATTAATAGCGGCAATTTCCAACTTCAGTATCTGGGTAGTAATGTGGCAGAATAGATCTCAGCCTCTTGTACATTCAACCTCACTTCCATCCCCAAATTTTAACGAAAAAATAATCAGACTAATTCTGGAACAGGCTCCAGGTCCATTCTATCACATGACAGGAGATGGGAAATTAAAAATTGCTCTAATCGAACTTCCGTCCCATTTTACAACATAGAATTCCTATATTGTGGAAGGAAGCCATTCAGCCCATTGAGTCTGTGCTTACAATATTCCTACTCCAGGCCCTATCTCCTCAACCCCACACATTTACCCGGCTAAATCCATGCAGACACAGGGAGAACATGCAAACTCCACACAGACAATGGCCCAAGCTGGGAATCAAACCCAGGTCCCTGGAGCTGTGAGGCAGCAGTGCTAACCACTGCGCTACCGTGCCACTCTATATCTAACATTAATTAGCTGTACCATTCTTTGTTTTACTGCTTCTCTCTCTCTGCATTTGGATCTCATTTTCTCTCTCTCTCCCTGCTTCTCACACCCTCCGTGTGTCACCCTTTAGTTCTTCCTGAGCCACCTTCTCTTTCTGTGTCTCTCCCTCTCTCTGTGGTTGCATTCCTTACTCTACCTCATTTTCCTTCTCTGTCCCTCCTTTGTTTCACACAATACTCTTCATCCTCCGAACTCTTTGCTGTAATTATGTATTGAGTGAATTTAATTTACATTTTATGAAAATGGAGATCTGGGTTGATAGCGCAAAGTGAGCACTGGATGACTGCTGCCTCGATTCCTTTGGCTCTGAACTGAAGATCAGAGACTGCTAACAATTCCTTCTCTCAGCTCATTCGGTTCACCGACAATAATGTGACCTCAGCGCTATAATTGTCTTCTTGCAGATGTAAGGGAAACATTTATTGAAAGCGTTTCTTGATAATTTAGCCGCAGTAAAAGACTAGGAGAATGGAGAGTGAGCTTGTACAAGTTGACATTGTGCAGCGTCTCTGCATACTGAATTCTAGGACCCTGTCCAGACTGAAACAGCAGGACAGAACAAATGAGCTGATCAGAGTCTGTGACACTAGTTAAGGTTTTCCAATTCACAGTTCTGGGGTCCACTGGGGCAATTCAGCCAAGCTCATTGCTCCTAATTTCCGACTAAAGACTGAATTTACTTTTAGAGTGGAAACAGAGTGATGTTGTCCAGTCAGATAGACTGCCACTCACCCTTCGAACTCTGCCAAGATGTTTGTCACCTAGGAGAGTATTCAAAGATTCCAAAACCACTGTAAGCATGAGTCCAGCTTTGTGTGAGATCAGTAAAACTCAATTTAACTCAGAGATACAAGTCTGAGCCCTCACGGGGGCCAGGGACTAACAGCACAAAGCTATTTCAAACACCTTGTGCAGTGTGCTTTTTATTGCAGTGATTACAGCTTCTAAATTGTCATTAGTAAAGGGACATTAATCACATTTAAACACATTCACACCAGGACTTCAATTAAAGGGAATGCAAAGTGAACTGGGGAGTGAATTTATGGACTGGCTGTTTTATGTGCTGACCATGGCTCAGTGGGTCGAACTTTCACCTCTAAGTCAGAAGGTTGTGGATTGTGGGTCAGTCATTCTGGAAACATGAACACATTCGACAGGCGGTCTGTGGTACTGAGGGAGCGCTGCAATGTTGGAGGTGATGTCCTTTGAGTAAAATGTTGTACCTCACCGGTCCTCTGAACAGATGTACCTATCACTACCCCACTATTTCAAACAAACACAGGGGAGATTTTCTTGACCAATATTTATCCTTTCAAACAATGTCACTAGCAGAAATTATTTTGCCATGATCACATTTCTGTTTATGGGCGCTTGATGTCCAGATTTCCTGCATTGTAACTTGATCAGTCCTCAAAAAGCACTTTTTTTGTATCTATGAAGACTGCCTCCTGTTCTCTAAAGGCCCCTCTGGCATTTTAAATGCTTGAGATTTGAGCGCAGACTACACAGAGACAAATAACTCAGATAATCTTTCTATTGACTGGTATCTTCTGTCCATTGGTTGTTGAAGGGATTGAGTTCCACAATTCAGCTGTGAGCCCCCCCCCCCCCCCCCCCCCCCCACTTGGCTGATCACTCTTTAACTCTTGCACCAGGATAAGGTCTTAGCATCTAAAGATATGCAGGTTAGGGGGATTGGTCATGCTAAATGCACAGTATTATGGGAAAAGGGCAGGTGTTGAGCCCCGGTAATATGCTCTGTTGGAGAGTCAGCGCAGATCGGGTGGGCTGAATGGTCTTCTTTCACTGTTGGAGCTCTGTGGATTCTATGAACGGTAGAAGTCATCATGTTAAGGTTGTGCTTTCACTGATATACCCGTGCACACACTGGAGAGACCCTGGGAATGGCCACGGTTCTGGGACGACTCACATGGGCATTCAAGGTTTATTTACTTCCTGGAAACCAATCAAAAAACTCTCTTCCACAATCTCTGGGCAGAACGGTCTCCCTTCTCCTCTACTACCCCTGAACGCTCTCTCATTGCAGCAGTCTGACCTCCACTTACCACAGAGTAAAGTTACAGCAGATTTACAAACATATAAAAACCCAGCCACAGTTTAGACATCAGATTTGATTAATAAAAAATAGGAATTTCTCATTGACACTGATTCCAACAGCATTTAACTTCTAATTAACCATAATGTGCTTATTTAGACTCCTTCTCCTCAGGAAACACGCCTTTTGTAAATGCTGATTAAAGGACAAATTCACATCAAAATTGTAATCCAAATCTCAAACCATCAATAACCACTGACACTGCAACTGGAATTTTACCAGTCCACCTGCCACATGATCTGGAGCAGCTAAGGGATGGAACATGGGTAGGTCTGTTGACCTTCAGTGGAATTTTACGGTTTCGGAACGAGTGAGGTTGTAAAATTCCAGATATTTGGACATCCAGTTCCATGCAATAATCTGTAAATCATAAGAATTATAATTATAAACTCCAGTAAGTATGGGACTAGACTGCCCAACCTCTCTTCATAAATTAAATCCCTCATCTCTGGAATCAATCTAGTGAATCTCCTCTAAACCACTCCCAGTCCAACCATATCTTCCTCAAATAAGGAGATCAAAACTGTACATAATATTCTAAATGCAGTCTCACTAATGCTTTGTACAGTCACAGCAAAACTTCACTACTTTTATATTCTATTCCTTTATCAATAAATAACAAGATTTTTTTCTAGCCTTCCTTATTACCTGCTGTACCTGCATACCAGCTTTCTGCAATTCATGCACAAGGACACCCAGATCCCTCTGCACTGAAGCACTCCAAAGTTTCTCTCCATTTAGATAATAATTTACCTTTGTATTTGTCTGATCAAAATGGATGACCTCACACTTATCCACATTAAATTCCATCTGTCACATTTTTGCTCCTTCATTTAACCTAAGCATATCTATTTGTAAATTTCTTATTTTATTATTGCAACTTACTATTCCACTTACTTTAATGCCACCTACAAAATTGGCTACAGTACCCACTATCCTGTGTCCAAGTCATTAATATAGATTGTAAATAGTTGGGGCCTGAGGACTGAACCCTGTGGCATAGCACTCACACTGCTAGTTACATCTTACCGACCTGAAAAAGACCCATTTGTACCAACTCTTTACTTTCTGCTCTACCCAAACTAATAAATTACCCTGAATCCCATGTGAATTAACCTTTTGTGTGGCACCTTATCAAACACCTTCTGTATATCCAGATATACTACGTCTACAGAATCCCCATTAACATGCTTGTTACATCTTCAAAGAACTTTACCAAATTAGTCAAACATGATTAATCCTTTACAAAACCATGCTGACTCTGATGGATAGTGTTTTAACTTTCTAAATATTACATTTCATTGCAAAATCACATCAAATAAGTTTGTGATTTTTACAAAATGTCACACAAACAACTCAATATAAATCAGCAAACTTGCAGGTTAACTTTATCAACGTCTTCATTATTACGGAATGAAAAGCTGGACGAAGGAATATTCTCTTCTCTTTAAATTTCCAAGTGTTGGGGTCAGGCAGTCACAGCTTGAGCTTCCTTGGGAATAAGTTGAGGAAAGAATGCATCTCTCCTTCAGGAATCTATAATCCACAAGAACGTTCCTGTCTCAAGGTTGAAGCAACCTCTGGAAGATTCAGGATATGAGAAGCAAAGATCACTCAGTTAGGAGGGTTTCCTTTCCTCCTGGAATGAGTGGCAGTCTGCACCTGCCGTGAGTCACAAACATCAGCGTCATTCCGCCCTAAACACAATGCCGCTCCACTCTGTAGGCAATTAACTAAGAAATAGAATTCAAGAGCAGGGAGTTGGAGGTGCAGAAAACACTGGTTAGGCCACAACTGGAGCACTGTGTGCAGTTCTTATCACCACATTATAGAAGAATACAATTGCACTAGAGGGGGGACAGAGAAGATTCCTCAGGGATGCTGCCTGGGATGGAGTGTTTCAGCTGTAAGGAGATGCTGGTTAGACTGGGGTGTTTTCCTTGGAGCAGGGAAGGCTGAGGGATAACTGCTGCAAAATGGGATTAGAATAGATTGGTGTTTGATGGCTGGTGCAGACATAATGGGCTGAAGGACCTCTTTCCGTGCCATAAATCTCTCTGACAATGACTCTAAACAGTGCAGATACAGAATGGGTCTAACAACACTGCACATCAGTTGGGATTATTAATGCTATTGTTTGGATTACAATCATAAACAAGTCAAAAATGCTTCTCATTACTTATAATCAAAGTATTTAGTAACATCAACAAAACTCACAATCTAGTTTTTACTGCCCTGTGTATCACTCGCTAACCAGAACCTACTGCACATTTATCACTCACTAACCAGTACCCATTGCCCTGTTTATCACTCATTAACCAGAACCTACTACCCTGTTTATCACTCACTAACTAGCACCTTGTGCCAGTATATCACTCAGTAACCAGCTCCTACAGCCCTGTTTGTCACTAACTAACCAGCTCCTACTGTTCATGTATCACTAACTAACCAGCTCCTACAGCCCTGTGTATCACTCACTAGCCAGGGTGGAATTCATTGCTAGCTAAGTCTTCATTAACGGTAAGTAACACAATTGGATAAAAGATTAAATTGGAATAGGAAGATGCACTCATCTCCGACATCTCCTGAATATCTTGGTGATTCAGAATTCCTTCCTCAAAGGTACATTGTGTCTCTGTACTTGGCAGACAATGTGGCCTTAACTCATAATGAGGTGCTGGCAGGTTTTATGTTCATCTTCTTTTACTCAAGCTTGTAACATTCACAACTAGAAAAAGAATTACTCAGTATCTGAAGATTATACGAAGAAGAAATCAGGAAATAGATCAGTTCCAGGTCCAGACATTTGAGTTAGATTCAAACATTCCCAGGACAGGTTCAGCACGGGGTTAGATACAGAGTAAAGCTCCCACTATGCTGTCCCCATCAAACACTCCCAGGACAGGTCCAGCACGGGATTAGATACAGAATAAAGCTCCCTCTACACTGTCCCCCATCAAACACTTCCAGGACAGGTACAGCACGGGATTAGACACAGAGTAAAGTTCTCCCTTGCTCCAGTAGTATATCCCAGCCCCAATTCCCATTTTCCATTTTCATATTAAACATCGTGAGTCCAATCAGTAGTGAATGGTGCAGCCAAAGACACTGAGCTGGAGAGTCTCTCACCTGAGTGGAAGTTGATCAGAAGGGGTTACAGCCTGTTCTGCTTCACTGTTTAGTCTCAGCTGATTCATGGCAGCTTTGGAACTTTACAGATGATGCATCCCCTGATCTTTGCTGCATTTCACAGCCTGGAATCTGGGTCGACTATTTTGGAAACTGCATTTAAACAGCTGAGAAGTGACTTCAGGCACTGTTACTTTAACTGCCCTACAAATACTCCCTGGTTTGTTGACATCTTAAGCTTTTAATAGAGAAATGACTGTTCCCTGATGCCTTTGCTGGTTTGTTCTCCAACTATATCGATCATACATGTGTTTAACTGCAGTCGACAGCCTTGCACTTCAAAGGGAGTTCGTTGTGTGAAGTGCTTTAAAAATTTGGCTGTGATAAAACACTCTATAAACAAAAGTTCAACTGTTGTTGTTAAAGGAGCATCAGATCCCAATTCCATTTGCAGTCACTGCCAGATTCAGAGCAAATCCAAGTCAGGATGGTATAAATGTGAAGAATACCCTCAGGGCAGGAAGTAAAAGGAAACATCAGCCAGGACTCTCCCTCTGGAACATTGCCCAGCAAACCTGAACAGAAAGTTAGCATATGGGAATGTCAAGTGAAGGAATATCAGGTTTGTCTGTGATCCCCCACCCCCTCCCTCAGTGCCACTGCCTGCTGACATCCAGCCATATCTGAGGACTGGGCACTTGGGGTAAAATACCCAACTAGCTCCACAGCCCATAACACGGCCAGCTAGAATTACAGAGAGCACGTTAACAGGAGATTTAAAAGCAGCATTGGAAATTCCGAAGGATTTAAATAGTGTAAACAAGGAGAATCTATTTCCACTGGGAGTAGGGTTAACCAGAAGACACAGATTTAATATAATTGCCAAATGAACCAGAGGGTAAAATGAGGAGACTGGTTTTATACACAGCTAGTTGTTGTGATCTGGAAGACGCTGCTGGAGAGGGGGAGGTGGAAGCAGATTCAATGTGAACTTTCCGATGGGAATTGGATCGGAAAGATTTGCGTTATTGTAGGGAATGGGTAGGGGGGAAGTTTTTTCAAAGAGTCATGATGGGCTGAGTGGCCTACTTTTGTGCTGTGACATTCTATGATTTTAGGAGATGGTAAATAGATTCGAGTGTGAGGAAGGGAGACAGTGGCGGGAATTTTCCGGCATTCCTGCAGCAAGATTTTCCAGTCCTGGCGACAGCAAACATCCGTCCTGGGGTTCCTGGTCAGTGGCAAGCAAGTAAAACCCCATTTTCTCTGTCCTGAACAACCTCTGCTGCAGGGAGCATGGATAATCTCACCCAATGATTTTCCAGCAGGTTAATCACAAGGTGCAGAGTGAATGGCTGTTTTCCCACTCCCATTGGCACATACACCTCCAGAAACTTCCCCCACTATGAAATGGCATTGTCAGAATCCCAATGCCCTCACGGAATCAGACCGGATAAGGGGCGGACAACAGAAATATTCATTGACCTCAGGTGGGAGTTTCTGGCTGGAGCAAGGCTGTAAAATCCCACCCCATGAAGTTTACAGCACAACGGCCATTCACTCCAATGTTTATATCCCAGCATCTTGCTAGAATGGGGAAATACTGATCCAGAAAACTCCTGCTCTCCTCCAGGTACACACTCAGTGTCCACACACAGCAAGGCCTGTCCTCAATCAGGATCAGCCTCTCTAACATGAGAGAATCTAACCATCTCCCCTTGACATTCAGTGACATTCCCATCACTGAATCCCCCATTATCACCATCCTGTGGGTTCCCATTGACCAGGAACTGAACTGGACCCAGCCATGTAAATACAGTGGATACAAGAGCAGGTCAGAGACTAGGAATCCTGCAGCGAGTAATTCACCTTCTGACTCTTCAGAGCCTGTCCACCATCTACAAGGCACAAGTCAGGTGTGTGATGGAATATTCTCCATTTGCCTGGGTAAGAGCAGCTCCAACAACACTCAAGAAGCTTGACACATCCACAAAACCCTTCGGTTTTGCGAAGGGTAGGTCGTGCCTCACAAACCTTATTGAGTTTTTTGAGGACGTGACCAAAGAGGTAGATAAGGGTAAGGCAGTTGATGGATTTTAGCAAAGCGTTTGATAAGGTTCCCCACGGTAGGCTACTGCAGAAAATGCAGATGCATGGGATTGAAGGTGATTTAGCAGTTTGGATTAGGAATTGGCTAGCTGATAGAAGACAGAGGGTGGTGGTTGATGGGAAATATTCAACCTGGAGTGCAGTTACAAGTGGTGTACCTCAAGGATCTGTTTTGGGGCCACTGCTGTTTGTCATTTTTATAAATGACCTAGATGAGGGTGTAGAGGGTTGGATTAGTAAATTTGCTGATGATAAGTTGATTTAGTTGATAAGTATATGGAAGAGAAGGGAATGGTTTCGTTTGGAGGGGCATTGCTTTTTATATTGGTCGGCGCAACATCGAAGGCCGAAGGGCCTGTTCTGTGCTGTAATGTTCTCTGTTCTATGTTCTATGTTCTATGATACCAAAGTGGGGGGAGTTGTAGACAGCGAGGATGGATGTTACAGTTTGCAGAGAGACATAGATAGGTTGCAGAGCTGGGCCGTGAGGTGGCAAATGGAATTCAATATGGATAAGTGTGAGGTGATTCAATTTGGTAGGAATAACAGGCATATGAAATATGGGGCTAATGGAAGGACCCTTAATAGTGTTGTCGAGCAGAGGGATCTTGGGGTACAAGTACATAGCTCTTTGAAAGTTGGCACCCAGGTTGATAAAGTTGTTAAGAAGGCGTACGGTGTGTTAGCTTTTATTGGTAGAGGGATTGAATTTAGGAGCCGTGAGGTTATGTTACAACTGTACAAAACTCTGGTGCGGCCGCACTTGGAGTATTGCGTACAGTTCTGGTCGACGCATTATAAGAAAGATGTGGAAGCATTGGAAAGGGTGCAGAGGAGGTTTACCAGGATGTTGCCTGGTATGGTGGGAAGGCTTATGAGGAAAGGCTGAGGGACCTGAGGTTATTTTCATTAGAGAGGAGAAGGTTACGCGGTGACCTAATTGAGGCGTATAAGATGATCAAGGGATTGGATAGGGTGGATAGTGAGAGCCTTTTTCCTCGGATGGTGATGACCAAAATGAGGGGACATAACTTTAAATTAAGAGGTGGTAGTTATAGGACGGATGTCAGAGGCAGGTTCTTTACACAGAGGGTGGTGAGAGCGTGGAATGCCCTGCCTGCAGCAGTTGTGGAATCGCCTACTTTGGGGGCATTCAAATGTTCGGTGGATAGGCATATGGATGATATTGGAATAGTTTAGGTTAGAGGGTCCACTGGTCGGCGCAACATCGAGGGCCGAAGGGCCTGTACTGCGCTGTAATGTTCTATGTTCTACATCCAGGACAAAACGGCCCCACTTAATTGGCACCCCATTCACCACCTTGAACAGACACTCCCATGATCATTGCTACAGGTTGTAATGAACAATTTAATGTACAATGGCCTGATTTTTAAAATTCATTCTCACAATTTTGGATGTCACTGGCCAGGCCAGCATTTATTGTCCATCACTAATTGCCTTTGAGGAGCTAAGATTTACTCCATCCATCACCGATGCACTGTGGTAACCATGTGCACCATCTACAAGATGCACTGCAGCAACTCACCAAGACTCCTTGAGCAGCATCTTCTTCATGACCACTATCTTCTAGAGGCACAAGGGAAGCAGATACATGGGAACTTGCAGGTTCCCCTCTAAGCTCACATGCAGACTTGAAGAAAAATCAACTGTTCTTTCACCGTCATTGAATCAAAATCCCAGAACTCTCTTCCTAACAGCACAATGGGTGTACCTACATCACAGGGACTGTAGCAAATTTGGAAGGTGCCTCATCACCATCTTCTCAAGGGCAATTAGGAATTTTTCATCCATATAACCCTCAATTCTCTTACTGATTACAAATCTGTCTATCTCAGCTTTGAACATACTTAATGATCCAGACTCTACAGATACGTAGAACATAGAACATTACAGCACAGAACAGGCCCTTCGGCCTTCGATGTTGCGCCGACCAATATGAAAAGCAATGACCCTCCAAACTAAACCATTCCCTTCTCTTCCATATACTTATCAACTAACCTCTTAAATGCCACCAAACTTGGCGCATCTACAACTGCCGCAGGCAGGGCATTCCACTCCCGAACCACCCTTTGGGTAAAGAACCTACCTCTGATATCCGTCCTATAACTATCACCCCTTAATTTAAAGCTGTGTCCCCTCGTGCTAGCTTTCTCCATCCTAGGAAAAAGGCTATCACTGTCCACCCTATCTAAACCTCTAATCATCTTATATGTTTCAATAAGGTCCCCTCTTAGCCGCCTCCTTTCTAACGAAAACAACCTCAAATCCCTCAGCCTCTCTTCATAAGACCTGCCCTCCAAACCAGGCAACATCCTGGTAAACCTCCTCTGTACCCTCTCCAAAGCCTCCACATCTTTCTTATAATGCGGGGACCAGAACTGCACACAATACTCCAAGTGCGGCCGCACTAGAGTTTTGTACAGTTGCAACATGACGTTGCGGCTCCGAAATTCAATCCCCCTACCAATAAAAGATAAGACTCCATATGCCTTCTTAATAACCTTATCGACTTGACTGCCTACTTTCAGGGATCTATGCACAAATACACCAAGATCCCTCTGTTCTTCAACACACTCTGGGATACGCCACACTCTGGGAGAAGAAATTCCTCCTTATCTCTGTCTTAAATGGGTGACCCCTTACTCTGAAGTTATGCCTCTGATCCGAGACTCTCCCATAGGGGGAAACAATTTCCCAGCATTTACACTGTCAAGCCCCTGAGAATTCTATACACCTCAATAATGTCATCTCTCTTAATTCTAAACTCTGATGAGTGCAGGCCCAACCTTTTCAACCCCTCCACATTAGATAATCCCTCCAGTCCCAGAATCAACTTTGTGAACCTTCTCTGTAAAGAAAAGATCTTTCAGTATCCATTGGGCTGAAGGGCCTGTTTCCGTGCTGTAAACCTCTGTGGCTCTATTACACAATGAGACCACTTCAGAATTTTGTACATTCAATGTGATCACCTCTCATTATTCTAAACTCTCAGAAGAAAGACTCAATCTGTTCAACCTCTTATCCCAGATACTAATCCAGTGGATCGTCACTGTACCGTCGCCAAATCAAGTCTATTATTTCTTAAATGCAGAGATCAAAACTGTACACCAGATGTGGTCTCAACATTGTCCTGTACTATTGTAGCAAGGCCTCTTTATTCTTTGGGGCAGCATGGTGGCACAGTGGTTAACATTGCAGCCTCACAGTGCCAGGAACCCAGGTTCAATTCCTGGCCTGGGTCCTTGTCTGTGCAGAGTCTGCACATTCTCCCCATGTCTGCTATGCTAAATTGCCCCTTAGTGTCAGGGGGACTAGCTAGGCTAAATACATGGGATTATGGGGATAGGGGATTGTAGTTGGTGCAGACCCGATGGGCTAAATGCATGTTTGCATGTAGGATTCGATGATTTGATTTAAGATTCTTGCACTCCAATCCCCTTGCAATAAAGGCAAACATGCAATTTGCTTTTCGAATTGCTTGCTACACCTCCACATGAACTTTCTTTGTTCTTTGTACAAAACCAAAGTCTCTTTGAAGATAAACATTTGCAGGTTTCTCACTTTTTGAAATATATTATATTTTTCTATTTTTCAACCAAAGTGAATAATGTCACACATCCCCATGTTATAATCCATCTGCTAATTTGTTCCTCTCTCATGTAACTATCTATGATTGTGATTTTCTGGCTGAGTCACACCCAGTGCAGGGCACAGCGAGGCCAGAGAATCACGGGTGAGGGATTTTCGTGCATTCTGTGCTGGCACCAAACTTCATCGCTATCTTCCCACCCAACGCTACTGGGAGTAATCTGCATATTTAAACGCTGATTTTAAATATGTCTGTTTAAACCCTGATTTTTCTTGGATCTCCTGGCGTTTTCCGACTGTCACCACAGCGCGAGCCCAGCAAGAATAATTACTGGTCTCCACAAACAGATGTCCACGATGGGGGTGGGGAGGGGTGGTCTCAGAAGTTCCATTGAAACATCTGGTGGTGTGAGATAAGGCTGGGCATTGTCTATCCAACATTTCCAGCCAGGCAATGCCAACCAGCACCCTAGTTGATGGAAGCTGTTAAGGAGCAGGAGGCTGTGCCAAAGGGGAGGAAACTGAGGTAGCTGGGACATGAGGAGGGGGATTCTTGCAGAGTGTCATGAAGCAGAAGCCTTTGAATAGGCCCCAATGCTCACATGCCAGGGATCTTTGTTGGGGAGAAGGAGTGGGCTAAGATCCCTTCACAAGAACATAAGAAATAGCAGCAGGAATGGGACATCCAGTCCCTCGAGGCAGCCCTGCCAGTCAATAAGATCATGGCTGATCTGAAATGGATCAATTCCACTTTTCCGCTTTCTCCTCATAACCCATAATTCCCTTGTCTATCAGAAACCTATCTACCCGTGACTTAAATATTTTCAATGAGGTAGCCTCCACCACTTCCTTCTCTGGGGAAGGGCAGCCTGGGGGTTGCTTTGCAGTGTTCGTCTGGAGAGAAAGTGAGGTCCTCCATTTCAGTTTAGATAGGGATGCCTTTTCAAGATGGTAACCAATTGTAAAGACAGGCTGACCAATGCATATAGGCCCTGCCCCGCTCAGAACAGGAGCAAAAATCACCCTGTGCTATACCTGTTCTGGGAGTATTTGATGGGGGGACAGTGTAGAGGGGGCTTTACTCTGTATCTAACCCCGTGCTGTACCTGTCCTGGGAGTGTTTGATGGGGGCACAGTGTAGAGGGAGCTTTACTCTGTATCTAACACTGTGCTGTACCTGTCCTGGGAGTGTTTGATGGGGACAGTGTAGAGGGAGCTTCACTCCATGTGTAACACTGTACTGTATCTGCCTGGGAGTGTTTGATGGGGGATAGTGTAGAGGGAGCTTTACTCTATATCTAAACCTGTGCTGTACCTGTCCTGGGAGTGTTTGATGGGGATAGTGTAGAGGGAGCTTTACTCTATATCTAACCCTGTGCTGTACCTGTCCTGGGAGTGTTTGATGGGGACTGTTAGAGGGAGCTTCACTCCATGTGTAACAGTGTACTGTATCTGCCTGGGAGTATTTGATGGGGGACAGTGTAGAGGGAGCTTTACTCTGTATCTAACCCCATGTTGTACCTGTCCTGGGAGTGTTTGATGGGGGACAGTGTAGAGGGAGCTTTACTCTATATCTAACCCTGTGCTGTACCTGTCCTGGGAGTGTTTGATGGGGACTGTTAGAGCAGCTTCACTCCATGTGTAACACTGTACTGTATCTGCCTGGGAGTATTTGACGGGGGACAGTGTAGAGGGAGCTTTACTCTGTATCTAACCCCGTGCTGTACCTGTCCTGGAAGTATTTGATGGGGACAGTGTAGAGGGAGCTTTACTCTGTATCTAACCCCATGCTGTACCTGTCCTGGGAGTGTTTGATGGGGGGACAGTGTAGAGGGAGCTTTACTCTGTATCTAACCCCGTGCTGTACCTGTCCTGGGAGTGTTTGATGGGGGACAGTGTAGAGGGAGCTTTACTCTGTATCTAACCCCGTGCTGTACCTGTCCTGGGAGTGTTTGATGGGGGACAGTGTAGAGGGAGCTTTACTCTGTATCTAACCCCGTGCTGTACCTGTCCTGGGAGTGTTTGATGGGGGACAGTGTAGAGGGAGCTTTACTCTGTATCTAACCCCGTGCTGTACCTGTCCTGGGAGTGTTTGATGGGGGACAGTGTAGAGGGAGCTTTACTCTGTATCTAACCCCGTGCTGTACCTGTCCTGGGAGTGTTTGATGGGGGACAGTGTAGAGGGAGTTTTACGCTGTATCTAACCCTGTCCTGGAGTGTTTGGTGCTGACCCTTCTATCTGAAGCATTTAATTCTCTCGCATAAAGTTCAGCAGAATAGAAGGGAACATAAAGGAAGACAGAAAGACACGGCGACAGAGATGAGAATGTGAATGGTCCTGTTCAGGGGACAGAAATGTGTTTCTTTCCAGACTAAATATACTGAATAGATAAGCCTCATTTTTTATGATCTGGTTTTTTTGTGGTATTACTGACTTGAATCAGTTGCTGTCAGGTTTCTGTTTCCCCCATTGCCTAATTATCACTTGCTTTCACCAGTCAAGATGACAGAATAGAATTGAAAATTGAAAGGAGTGATGTGAGCAGATTATAGCAGGAATCAATCGAGGGTCAGATATAAGGAGTTTAATAAGTGAGGCAGAACTTTAGAAATAAATGATGAAACGGGTTGGAGTAAAACAGCCAGCTGTGAATAGATAAATGTTTTTCTTTTAAAAAGAAAATGTACATTTTATTAAAAATGTACACTGAAAGTGTAATCAGAGGAGGCTAATTAAGCCTTTAATTAGGCTGCCTCATTACTAATGCAAATTAGATTACACTACTTAGCCCCATCGTGTCCACAACACGATCATAATTGTAGGCTTTGAAATTAAATTACACAGTCATTAGCATTTCAAAGGGATTTATTCAGCATTCTCCCCTTCCACTCGCCGAAAAACAAATGGCCAGTTACCATACCCAGTTCCCTTAATTAAATATCTTCTTCCCTTCCTGGCTTCTCGGTAACTTCGCAATCGTTTAGACCCTGCCTTAATGGGAACCTCGTTCATCCGCAGAGTTTGCAGTGAGTGGAATACCAGCCCCTCCCCGTCACCTGGGGGAAGAGAGCAGTTTGCCCCCGCCTCCCCAAGTCCCCATCACTGACCCCAGCCAGTAGCGTGTCCAGCTGTGCCGCCTGTGCAGTTGAATAGTCAGCCCAAGGTCGCCTCATTCCCCTGTCTCCCGTGTCCCCCACCTCTCCCATGCCACCGTGAGCCGCTTGCCCAGGATCAGCAAGAAAATTTGCCAGAACAGATTATTTAAAAGAATCGCTTTGGTTTTTAAATTGTTTGGAATCTGCAGTACAGTCTGTGCTGGTGTTTAACTGAACCTGTATTCCGGACCCAGGACGTCAGATCCCAGCTGCTTTTTCTCTCCCCCGCTGGAAATGATAATTACACCAAAATATATTCATCTTTTTAAAAACAATGCTTCATAATTGTTCAAACCTCCCAGTGAATCACTCACTAGTAGGAGTTACTGTGAAGGGGTTCTGAATTGGCATTTAATTCCCAGACTTTCCTGCTGACCTCTCCTCCTGGGCGTGTTTATCCTGGAATTCCGAAGCCCATGGAAATAACTTTTCCACATATACTATTGCAGAATATCGGCTGTTTGGTAGGGTTCCGCTCGCTGCCGTTATGTCCAGTTCTACAAAACAGTTTCATCTCCTTTATTTTATTTCTGACAAAGAATCCTCACGTAATTAATCATTAACTTGTCGTTTCTGCTTTCAAATGCTATTTATTTCCACCAGTTCCTGTTTTTTATTTCAGTTTGCCCTGCTTTACTGTCTGCTTTTCCCCCATCTCTAAGACCTCTCCTTGCTCCCTGTGTTTGTGCAGAGACTAGGGTAAGAGCTGGTAAACTCTGTCCATTCTCCCTGTTCTGGGCTGCTAACTCTGCATCCATTCCTAGGGATTTTGCCCCATGACCTCCCGCCTTGATTGTCCCAGCCACTCTCTCCAGACATTGGTCAAGTTTCATGGTGCCCACCTTTCCCCAGCCTGCCATCTTTCCGAGAGGTTGGAACTGAGAAAGAAAGTCTTTAAAGAAAGTAGCAAGAGCGCCCGATCTTCATCAATGTCCCGTGGTGTTCCTCCCAGTTAAATGCAGCAATTGAAAATTAATCTTTCATTTGTGGAGACCCAAAAATAAACATGGATATTTGACAGCCCGACCTCCAGGAGACTCTTGGTTCAGGAGGGTCTCTCTCTGACTTCCTACTGGTTTTTGTACTTGATTCTGGATCTCGGCTGTGATTGGATCCCATGTGTTTATTGTGTAGAATGGAAACTCTGGCAGTGATTCTCAGACAAGAACAAACTTTTAATCAATCGTTCAACCAGCAGCCCCGCCCCCGGCCCCATTCCCCCTTCCCAACTTCCCCAACCAATTAGAAAGAAGAGTATATTGTTCCACACCAAGGGCTTGCAGCCAATGGAACGTCTGGGACTAAAATCTTTTATTTGTAGAGTTGAGGAGAGCAGGGTGCAATTGGGTGTATGTTCGTAAATCCCCGCATCTCTTCAACCCTGCTTTGTCCTCTGGCAGAGATAGATAGGTTCTTGATGAATAAGGGGATCAGGCGTTATGGGGAAAAAGCAGGAAAATGGAGATGAGAAAAATATCAGCCATGATTGAATGGTGGAGCAGAGTCAATGGGCCGAGTGGCCTCATTCTGCTCCGATGTCTTATGGTCTCTGCTGGGATCAGTTTACATTGAATTTGCAGTAAAGAGAAAGATCCCTTTTGCCAACAAATCCCTGACATGCACACCTCCCTTTCCCAATCCTCTTCCTCAAAGCATCTCCCATCCACCCGCCCACCTCCACCCCCAGCGCCATTCACTCCGAAAATGTAGCAGCAAATTTCACTCTCCGAGTAAGGAAGATTCTGCCAGTTTCCGGTTGGATTTATTAACTGACTACCTTCTCCTGATGGTCTCCTCCCATAATGAAGTCAAACTAAACAAAGAAATCCAACACATCCGACCCACAACAATCTCCATTTTAACATAATTCCCAGCGTGGAATTCTGCCAAGACCTCAGTCAATGAATGTTCCTGCTTCAACTGAAGCAATAAAAAAAACAGGTTCAAAGGCCATCATCTCCTTCTTTGTGGGATATTATTGATGTACAATGTGGGCCATCTAACATGTGTGGAAAATAATTCAATGTCATGAGACATTTTGATGTGATCTGTGCTGTATAATCAGAACTGCGTCTTGTGGCGCATGGAGAAAGTCCCTAAAGCCTTGAGCCACAATCTCCGGCTCCTCCCCCAGTCCGGTGGCAGGGGGTGGGGGTCGGGGGCTGGGGGGAGGTGCGTGGCTAAGCAGTTGACTGTCAACCTACAAACTGGTCTGGTGTGCCCTGGGTAAGAGCGGGACCTGTGCTAACTGCATCTGAGCCGCTAACCGTCAGCAGACTCCATGCACAATCTCTCGCCATGGGTCTCCTGAAGGGACTGCGAGAGAGAGAATCCCAAGTAGTATTATTGTGAATGCAAGTCAGGCCCTGCGTGTGTGTGTGAAACTGTGCAGGGGAGGAAGGGGTAGGATCAGGAGTTGATATCAAAAGCTTTCCTGGGATGTGTGTGTGGGTAGTGTAGTGGTTATGTTACTCGACTAAGAATCGAGGGAGGGTGAGTTTAAATCTCAGTGCCGGTGGGTTGAATTTAGTTTTAGAAATATGCAATAAAGGCTGGTATCTGTGGAAGAACCCTAAAATTGTTGGTTTGCTGTCATTGATATCCTTTGGGGAAGTGAATCTAAGATATTGAATACAGTAAAGTGGTTGATTTTCTTAACCCTCCCATATAACACCAATTGCCCCCATCTCCTTCTCAGGGTAACGAGCGACGGACATTAAATACCAGCAACACATCCCGAGAATTAATAATAAAACGGAATTATGCAGAAAATATAGAAACTCTCACAATCTCATGAGGGTTAAAACATCAAAAGAAAAAATCCTGAGATTTCTGATTTCCTTTTTCAATATAACTGACTATGGTAGATCCTGAATATAACTGCTCGGTAAGGAAGGATTTGAACATTGTCAATTTAAAACCTAATTAAAATCAACTGAAATATCATATCAAGTATTTAGAAATTTAAATAAAATTATTCTAATGATTTTTTTAAAGCTCTTACACTTCTCTATTTCCCCATTCTCAATGCGAACACCTTACACGGAGAAGGATAAAAACACATTTTTTTAAAAAAAAGATCTTTCTTAATCAGACGCAAATGTCCTTGAAAAATTAATTGGAGCCCCTGTCTTATCAGTTAATTAAATCTAGTTAGAAATCATTGTAACTTAACTGCGATTAAGAATCTTTCTCTGTTCCTTGGCATTTAGAGATAGAGCGCAGCATAAAACCCTTTAACACTGGTAAAATAAAATAAAAAAAATGAATTAAAATCTCTGAATAATTCCAACTACTTCCACTGTTTGCGGCTAATTAGATGCAAGCTCGAGAACCACTCTATTTCATCCATTGTCGGTTTTTTAAATATTAATTCCATACAGTTAAAAATTTCTTCTTTTAAAAGAACACTTCATAAAATTACTACAAAAAATCATAGAAGCTTTCAACTCATTACAGATATAACAAACCTTTTAAACTTACTCACACTGGGGAAATGATCTAATTACTTTCCAGAACGTTCTAACGTTTCTGTTATTCTGCTAAAATCCAAAGCCACTTTTCTTTCAATTTTTTGACAATAAAAACTTTAATTTAAAGTACTTCATTTTTGCTTAACTTGTATTTAATCTCGCAAGTGCACACACACACACATCCTGAGGTGAGGCTCATCTCAGCTCTCAATTTTCTTTCTCTCTCGTAATTATTCAAATTATTAGCACTGATCATTCTCCAGCCAGCCTCATCCCTCGGATAGATTTTTGTATTGTCCCTTCCCAGAGTGTGAATTGCTCTGTGGCCTCGCTCCTTACTCACTCACACGGCCCATTTTTACAACATGATCACTGATAAAGGTAAAAAGTAATTAATGAAATTGAAAAAGTACATCTAGGATATTAGGCTGAATTAAAGCTCTGGGCAAGTGGTGGGGGCGGGGTGGGGGGGGGGTGGTAGCGGTGGGCTGCTGACTCGTTCAAACTGGGAACAGGTTATTTTCGGAAAGATTTCAGGAAATATTTCACCGCGGAAAGAGGAGAGATTAACAACTGGATGTCGCAGTGCTTTGGGTTGATAGAGTTTGTGAGTTGAACAATACTCTGTATTCCTATAGCGCCCTTAACAGAGTGAAAACTTCCCATGGGAAATCACAGGAGCGCTATCAGATTCTTTTAAAAAAACCCACCGACACTGAACTACATAAGGAGATGTTCGAACAGGTGATAGAAACTTGGTGAAAATAGGTGGGGGAGACGACAAAAGATTAGGGAGTGGGTTCCAGAGCTTGGGGGGAATGTCAGAAATGCCCAAGGGGCCAGAGTTGGGGAGGTAACTGTGGGGGAGTGAGGGTACATTCCCAGCGCAGCTGTCAATCTGAACCTATGGGTTCGTCTTTTTTTTAAAAGCGGCACCAACTGTAACAATAAATAAAATCCAAACACATTTTCCGTGTGTGTGAGTTCCAGTGTTCGGAACAGCGCTTGATCTCATCCCTCACCGACTGTTAGCTCCAGATCCGCGGCAGGCTGGGTGAAGCAGGAATCTCCAACTCACATTCCCTGCCGCTTTGAATCGAGGTGACACTCGGGAAGAAACAGAATCGGAGATCAAAGCAGTGAAACACAGCTCGCATTTTGACTAAATTTGTTCTTCCTCCAAGAGCAGAAAACCCAAACAGTCCAGCAAGATAAAAAAAAAATCATCTTCAAAAGGAGCTGCTCCTTAATCCTTGCCAGAATTTTGTAACTTCAGTGTGCCAGGAACTTTAACTCCATGGCCTTACTCACTACTGATACCTCGCTGGAATGGTGTGAATTGACATCATGCGGATTTTGACCCCTTTTCTAAAATATTGTTATATGTTTATCTGCAAAGCAAGATCTGATTATTCTGTCAGATTCCTCTCCTTGCTGCTCTGTAACTTGGTGCCTCGAATTTCTGTGTGTTTCCTAACACGTTCTGCAAACCACAGAAAGTTTAAACCCCTTCCCATTAAGTTGCCGATTTTCATCAAATTTGGAGCGTTCTGATGTGAAGTTTATCCTTCAGTGAGGGGGTAAGAACAGTCCCCAGAGCAGGGACAGGACAGTCAGGGCAAAGCGGTGAATCATGTCAGCAAAGACTCCTGAGTTGTAAATTGGGGGAATCGTCATCCTCATCACCGCTTCCCGTTGGAAAGTAGTCGCAACAGGATTCGAATCGGATTGATATTATCAACAACACACTGCCCAGGCTCAACATAGGGTGCGACGGCCGGTACCTGGGGAACTAAACCCAGCGACTAGTCCGACTCTCCCAGTGACACACACACACACACACTCATAGACACAGGCATACAGACAATCATTGACACAGATCACAGATACTCACACATACACATTCATACACAGATACACACAGACACAAACACACACTCATATACACATATAGACAACATACTCATTCATACACACTCTCTCACACACACTCGCAAACATACACACACACTTTCTCTCTCACACACACTCACTCTCACGCCCACACTCATACACACATACTCACACACATATACACACACTTACATTCTCTTTCACACACACTCACACTCACATACACATTCACTCTTACACACTCGCACACTCATACAGACACAAACACATGCACACACACACAGACACATACTTATTCATACAAACTCACACTTACACACAGTCTTAGTCTTTCACACTCACACATATTCACACACTCGCACATATACAGACACTTACACATTCTTTCTCACACACGTACACTTTCACACCCACACACACATATACACGCACTCTCTCACACTGTCTCTCACACACAGATGTTCTCTCTCACACATACATATTCATATTCATGCACATACACGCACACAGCACCCTCTCTTTCACATACACTCTCTCACGCATACTCACTCACACATACAAATACACACAGAGAATAAAACTATTATATAAAACTAAATTAAATCAAAATTCATACTTTCCATTAATCACCGGGTCATTTGCTGTTGGATTTTGTACTTTTTTGGTGTTACACTCTGATTGATGGTGAGATACTAAGTGTGTCAAGGGTGTTGCATGAACAGAGGCATTGCTCGTGTAAGATTCTCCAGTTCCCCGGTTTAGTGACTATCTAGTTCCGTCACATTATTTGGCATTGTAATTTTTTCGAAATCATTTCCTTTGGATAAACCAGTTTAACAGCAATAATCGGAGAATGTAATTTTCTCCCAGCCTCCCTGCAGTGAGAGGGGGTTGGGAGGTTTATATGCGTCCAGTCCAAACAAAAAGTGCGGGTTAGCTGGATTGGCCATGCTGAATTGCTCCTGAGAGTTAGGGGGATTAGCGGGGTAAATATGTGGAATTATGGAGAAAGGGCCTGGGTGAGATTGTGGTTGGATGGGCCGAACGGCCTTCTGCTGTACTGGAGGGATTTTCTTACAGTTCTTACAGTTACTGACTGTAGTTTCTCTCTCTCTCTCTTTCCTGGGTTGGAGGCAAAATCATCAACAAGACCATTCACGCTTTATACAAACAACCACCAGTTTCTTCTGTGATTGGCGGAACAAATATAAAGCCTGATTTGGGGTTGAGTTTTGCAATGTATTACCCATCTCCTTCCCAGCCAATTCCACCCAGTTGGGTAACAGGGGAATGGGGGGAGGCAATGTTAAGTCTCATCGTCAGCTTCCTTTCCGTTTATAGTTCATCAATAGTTTATTTGTTAGTCTCGCAAGTAAGGCTTACATTAACACTGCAATGAAGTTACTGTGAAAATCCCCTGCCCTAATCTGTGTGTGTGTGGCTATTACTGCAGTGGTGGAGTTTTCCCGGCATTATTCACAAAGTGTCAGGCAGGCAATCAGACCAGGCTCCTGCTCCGGCTCATGGTCCACTCTCCCTCTCAGGAGATTCAGAGTGTGAGCTCCCACTCTCCTCCATCAATGACCTCATCAACATTTACTGACTAAATCTGTACAAAAGAGACGGAAGGAGACACCAGTGTCCATGGAAACACAGACCAGCCAGATTCCCAACCAGACAGGGAAAGAAAGCAGTAGATTTAGCAGTAACAGTTTGGGCAGGGTTGATGCGAGTTCCCGCCTGCTTTACTGCCCGCGAAAACGCTGTTATATAAAGTAGCACCGTGAGAAGGGATAGTAATCACTGCCTCTGCAAATTAAACAGATAAATCTAAACTCAAATGGAATGGAAAATGTTCTGCTGGAGGAGTACTCTGAGAAGGAATTTAATCTGTTGAACTAAATACTGTGTGTCGCTTTGTGCTGCACTTTGATGCAGTGGTTAAGCAACAATTACAGAAACACAGTTCACACTGAATCCGGTAAAATTCAAACTCCTTTCTTTCAGTCAACCAATGAGAACAATTTTAAATCGTTACAGAAAGTATTGGAATGACACAACATCTCTGTCAATATCAAACTTTAAGATACCCCACTAGCAGAGAGGTTCCTAGGGTGCGGTATGCCCTCAGTATTAAGTGTCTCTTAGATCCATTCTGGCAGTTCTGTATTACCAGCATTATATAGTTTTACATTCCAGTTTTTTTTTTCATTTTAGGACTTGCATTTCTATATCGCCTTTCACAGGACATCACAACATGTTTAATAGTCAGTGGAATACATTCCTCAGTGTTGCAATTTACACTCAGCAATATCTCACAAAAGGTATTAATGTGATTAATGTGAAAATCAAGGGATTAATGTGAAAAATCTCAGAATACAATGTGGCCAGACAGAGCTACATTTTGTAAAGTCAGATTTTCCAGCATTTTCTGTTTTTGACAGAAAATGCTGGAAAGTCTCAGCAGGTCTGACAGCGTCAGTGTGGAAAGCATAAAGCCAACGTTTCAAGTCTGGATGACTGATCATCAGAGCAGCTCTGACCTCCAGACTTAAAATACTGGCTCTGTTCTCCCTCAGTAAAAAGTCTGATAACACCAGGTTTAAATCCAACTGATTTATTTGATAGTAAACTTACAAGCTATCAAATAAATCGGTTGCACTTAAACCTAGTGTTGTCAGACTTCTTATTGTGTTTACTTCAGTCCAACACCAGCATCTCCACATCATCTGTTCTCTCTCCACAGGTGTTGCCAGACCTGCTGAGATTTTCCAGCATTTTTTGTTTTTGCCTCATTTCCATATCCCATCTGAAAAATTGCACCTCTGACAGTGCAGCAATCCCTCAGTACTATGCTGGACTGCCAGACTTTAGCAGATTGCTTCAAATTTGCCAACAAAAATCATTAGCCAAGCTATGTCTGGTCAGTTGGAGGTAGCAGGCTAATCCACTGCACAGGACATTGCAGACAAGCTTGATGTAACCTGGTGGTGAGATCAACACCTTGTGGAAATATTTCATTTTACCAACTATCACTCTCCCAAACCCTCTGACCCCCTGCAACTACTGGGGGAAACTCACATGTTCTGAAAGAGGCAAATGCTGGAAATACTACAGAGTTAACTTTTCAAGTCCAATATGACTTTGGAACTATACTTCATATTGGACTATAGGGTCTGTTCTCTCTCCACTGATGCTGCCGGACTTGCTGAGTATTTCCAGCATTTTCTGTTTTTATTCATATTTACAGCATGAAGAATGCTTTGCTTTTATTCTACAAGGGCATTTGGCCAATTAAGAGCCAGAGGGAGATAATGGATTTACCTCCATGTGGTATTGAGCATGATACATTGCAGAGAGTGGGGCTCGAGTTAGTTTGTCCAACATTAGTGCATAGAATATGCCTACTACTGCCTGGATGCTATCAGAAAACTCAACCCATCAGTCCTGGAACCTCAGTCTTCCCTTCTTGCTGAGATGAACTTCTGAATCATTTGGAGAGTGGGGATCACGTTAGAATTCAGGCAGCTTAACATCTACGCATGACTCTAACAAATGATATATATTTATAATTTAAAATGGAATTACTAACCATGGACTACTAAGATATTCGATACATCCCACTCTCCTCCAATACTCTCAGATTTACATTTCTGAATCAGTGCTGGATCTGAGCTCAGTGACAAAGGATAAACTCCAGTTCACCCACTCGCCCACTCAAAGGGAGTAAAGGTTGGAGGTTTTGTAGCCAGTCCCAGAATCATGCTCACAAGACAAATAGCTTTTTTGCTCAGCCTGAGAAGCTGATGACTTCTCCTCTGTGAAAGGCAACTAAAATCAACCAGTTCTGAAAGCAGAAACTCAACCCGTTATTACAAACAGAATATAAAACCTGTCATCTATTATTTTTCTATCCTCACTGGCTCAAATGTCTAGAATCGGAAAAGAAGTTTCTCAAAAAAGGCAAAAAAAAACCCATTTCACAATCATGTTGTATTCAGGAAGGCAAAAGATAGCATTAAAACCAATCTCTACATGATATTTTTTAAGCATTTATTTTTATATTTTTTATCCAACCACTGTAGCTTCAGTCTGTATTGGGGCACAAGTAAATCCCTACTTAATGCCCACCACCTGCATTCAATTAAACATAATTAATATACAATTAACAGTAGCACAGTTAAGTTCAACTATGAAATTAACTCCTGTGTATTTGAATATTTGTATTTATAATTTTACATAAGAGACTCCTATCTCTCTTGAAACTGTTGATATTTTCCTCAGTTATCATGCAATAAACCAGGTTTATCTTTTTCAGTTTGGGGAAGTGGGCATCACTGGCATTCACAGCCCATTCCTAGTTGCTGCTTAGGGAAGTGGTGGGTCACTGAAGGTAGTTACCAATTACTAACTATGCCTGCCCAAGTTTCAGGTTGCTTCAGTTTTGAATGTGTGTGTGTGTGGTGTGTGAGATATCCCAATATCACTCAGATTTTTTTGGAAATGAATAGATACGACATCCTTTTGGGATATTTCTATTTGTTTTTCTAAATGATGCAGAACCAAAACTGAGCAGTAATTTTGAAAGCTTTGTTTATAGGTAAGATCTCATAATGGATATATACAACGTAATGCTCAATTTTAACTTCAGGCTAAAATTTACCTTGTGAATAAAGGGGGATATTTCTTTTGTGTATACTGACAAACTACAGTACAACTTATCATTATAAAAAGTCTTTATCTCAACAGAAATGGCAAATTTCTGGCCTTCTTTGCACTAAAACAGATGACAGCACATTAAGGATGTACTTGTTATAGAGAAGAATTGTAACTGTAGGCAAATATCGACAAGCCGTAAATTGGACATCTCATTGGCAAATTAATTTGAAAATAGGTAAGTATAAATAATGAGGCCAGATACACCTTGAACGAGGCAGAGGAACAGAGAGATTTGGGACAACAGGTAGACAAAGCAGTAACAGTAATCATGCAACTTAATGAGGTCATCAAAAAACAAACAATGTCCTGACATTCATTTCTAGAGCGACAGAATGGGAAAGCAGAGAATGTATGTCAAACTTGAATAGAACCTTGTTTAAACCACACTTGGAGTTACTGTGTGCACTTCTGGTCTCAGTTTTATCAAAAAGATACATGGGCACTCGGGAAGGTGTAAAATAGATTCTGGAGAATGATACCAGAATTGAGAAACTATTCATAAAATGGAAAGGCTGAGAAAGTTATTTTTTTTCTTGAAAAGGGTGATGCTGATAGATGTCTTTTAAATTTATGAAGGGGTTTGAAAGGATAAATGTGGAGAATATGTTTCAGCTTGTAGGCTAGCTGAGACAGCCACTAATAAATCCAGGAGGGAACTTGGAAAAATCTCATTGTCCAGATGGTGGTGAGAATGCAGAACTTGCTCCTTCAAGAAATAATCGAGGTGAACAGTACAGGCCCATTTAAGGTAAACATGATAAATGTTTGGGGAAAAAGAATTTGAAGGAAATGTTGATAAGGTCAGAAGAAGGAGGTTGAGAGGATGTTTGAATGGAACACAAACACCAGCATGGATCAGTGGGGTTGCCTGATCTGTCTCTGTATTGTAAATTCCATGTAATATTTTGTAATACAATTGGATCAGAGTTCAAAATCATTTCAAAATAAGTTGAAAGAATAATTTAAGAAACTTTATATTTTGCATTTTCAATTTTATTTTTTAACTTCAGAGTACCTAACTCATTTAAAAAATCTGTGATCTACTCCCCTGTAGATCCACTTCCAACTGTAATATCAAAACCAGTTCTTCTTTATATTGTGACAAAGATTTGGCGATGTGGCCATATTATCACACACATTCCAATCCCACAAGAGCCCACTTCAAATTGTTATTGATCCCTGAACCCTCACTACTTCTTCCTGTGCAGCTCATCCCCAGTTTCTCCTCTTGATTCTGCTATGACATTGAACATCTGCCACTCTGTGATATTTCCACAAGCTGTGATCCCACACTGAACAGTGGCATAGCGATGTGGAGGGTAGGGTAGTGGTGGGGTTGGTGGAGGCGGGGGGGGGGGGGGGGGGGGGGTGTGGCACGCCTCACCATAAAACAGGTTTGTAAATAAGTTTTACCCATCAACCCATGCAAACACCTGAAACAGATACGCAGCATTAATCAGCCATTTCTAATCTATGGACAAGCTTCAATGCAACAGAAAACAGCCTCTCACAATCTCCGGATGTCAATAAGAATAGTTTCTGATTCATCTCAAACTACAGCAATCAAACTTTGTAATCTTTGACAAACAGGTCAAGATAACTGTAGCAGCACCTTAACAACACCTTAACAACAGTGTTTGTGGCATCATATAGTGTTTCTATCTTTACAATATCATCAACAGCTCAATGGGAAATGGTACAGCAGATCCACTGACAAAAATGTGAAGTAATACTGATAATGTCATTATCAAGAATTCATCAAGGTTAATAATATTTTTAAAAAGTCAATCTGTTGTATTTTGTTGGGGTTTTATTGATCCTCATTTCAACTCTTGCTCTATTCCTCCTCATGTCACAACTTTATATATCTGTGCATCGCCCACAGCTAAAGGTATCCAGATACCTTTTGAATTGTGGGGAAGAGTATGTGATAGCTGCCTAACTACAGTGTGATTCCAGTAATGTTGCAATCCATATAGCATAATTACAGCACTAGTAATCCAATGGCCTGGATTTCTGATCCAGAGTTCAAATTCCTCCTTGGCCATTGGACAATTCAGTAATTGTGATAGATCATAGAATAGAACATAGAACAATACAGCACAGTACAGGTCCTTCGGCCCTCGATGTTGAGCCGAGCTTTGTCCGAAACCAAGATTAAGCTATCCCACTCCCCATCATTCTTGTGTGCTCCATGTATCTATAGTTAAACAATCACGTTTCACTGATGTCCTTCAGAGAAGGAAATCTGTCATGTACACTTGGTCTAGTCTGCCTTAAATTCCAAACCCACAACAATGTGGTTGACTCTTAATCATTCTCTGAAATGTTGCATCAGTCTGCTTAGTTAACGCAAAGATCAGCATTATTTTCTTAAGACTAATATTCTCAACAGTGACACTCACATCCATGAATGTAAAAAAACAACAACTTGCTGCATAAAGAAGGTCTGCACAATCTCCCTCTGTTTCCTTTATCCTTCACTAACTGTCCATTTATGTCAATATTAGAGAAAAAGTCTGAAGTTTTATGTAGTTTGTAAACATGTCTTATTTAATAGCTCACTCTCAGGATTCAGGCACATTCTGACGTTGCTCCAGATTATTAGTCTTTCTCAGAAGTTTGTGACTAATATGTTAAAGAGTTCATTCCCTTTGGGAGGATAGGCTGCCTCATATTCGAATCAAAACTGGGCAGGAAAGGGCTGCACTAAATAAAGATGGAGAGTAAAATAGGACCAGCCGCCAGTGCGCTAAACATATTTTTGCTGCATTGGTCCAAAAAATGACTTTACTTTCCTGGTATTTAATTATGAAAATTATTGGCAGAACATGTTGCATCTGGACTGGTAGGTTCAGAACCAGACTGTGTAGAGCAAATTATTCTTCCCAGGAGCAAGTTACAGGCTGGGGTTTAATCAAGAGGTTTTGGTAGTTTATGTACAGAATAACCCTTCCATAAATCACCACGTTGATATGGTGGAGAGGCTTGTGATTCCGACAATCCCTCGAGTGACTCCATCAGAAGTTCACGGTCCCAGATAGGGCCATTTCTGGTGGCAAGGTTGCCGGGGGTTGCGGGCGGAGGAATAAGGGATAGACAAAATGTCCATAAAATCCTGAACAGTAGAACAAGCAAAGAAAAACTGACCACTCCAGCAATGATGGCAAAAGAAGGCAGCAGCAGCAAGGTCATCCCAATCACCAATGGTTCAACAGGCCAAAATATCTGACCATCAAACTGCCATGTGCATACTGACAATGGCACAAAGTCACCAGGTTAAACCAGGTCAGTGGAACCTTCTATCAGAGTCCATTTGCCAAGTCTTGATGGAGAATTGGTGACAGGGACAGGACTATGAGCCTGAGATACATGAAGATGGTCGGACACCTGTGCTGTCTTTGGACAGCAGCATCTGCGTCTAACCCGTTCCTTTCAGGATACCCTCTGCTCACACCAATGGGGAGAGAAGTGGAAAAGGTGCCCTAAAAATAGGTTGTCCCACTTTCTCCAGGGTGGGGAACAGCCCCCTGCGGCAGGACAATCTTAACGTCAAAGAAAGCAAATCTTCAATTTTGCAACTCAAATATTGGAACACTCATGGACAATCTCAAGAGTGACCATCCAGAAAGAGCTACAATCGTATCATGTCAACTATCAAGATTCTAAATTAACATTGCTGCCCTCAGTAAGAGCCACCTTCCTGGGAGGGGCAGTTGAAAGAACAAACAGGGATACACCTTTACTAGAGAGGAAAGGCTAACAGTGAGCCTTGTGTCCAAGAAAGCCATTGACATTTGCACTGCATTGCTTTATAATGAAAATATAGACAAGCCACAATTTTCAGAATTTGTACTCATTGAACATATGAACTTGGCCACTCATGCAGTTGAGTTCAGTTTTAATGACACCATTTATGCTCAGATAGATAGTCATGGGATTCCTTCTGGGTTTGGTGATCACTAACATCTTCATCAATTTCTTTGTGAAACTGCTTTTGATGAAATGAACCCTAATCTTCCAGGTAAGGCATATTCCAATATCTAGATGATATGTTTTGTGATCTTTGAAAGTGCAACCATGTGTAAGGATTTCCTTACACAGCTGACCTGTTCTACCCTATGCCCAACTGAGTTTCAAGGTGGAGTAGTTGCACACACTCTCTTTCCTCAATGTGCTGGTTGAGTAATCCGCTAATGGATTCTCTACGAATGTCTACCTTCACCAGACAAATTACACTTTGGACCCTATCCATTTGCTCACCTTGCAAGCTTGACAAAGAATTAGAGTGTATCAAAGTTAAGCTGCGGGATGGTGACTATCCTGATCAGATCATTATTGATATCAAAATGGGACAAAAGTGGCCACCTTCACACCTGGAGAGTATCCGTTCTGCCTCAAGTCACCAGACATTCATGCCACACTCCCGCTGCAGCGAAGTCGATGAATTTGGTGGCCAGCCAAATTTCCCATCCCGTAAGCGGCGGGATGGGAAAATCCCGCTGATGTGAACAGTGATAACATTCCAGCCAAAGTGTCACCAAAATTTAGAACATAGAACATAGAACATAGATTTTGAGCAACAGGTTAAGCTAGCCTTTTCATGCTGCCACAATGTAGTGGCATTTTCTAATAACAGGAAGCTGCTTTCAGTCCAAAAGGTTATTCTGCCAACCAGACAACTGGGCAGCAATTTCAGTGCTGATGTGATGTCAAATATGTAGGAGGTACATCCCAGTAATTGGCTGATCAAATCAAACAGCATGTTCCTTCATTTGTCTGTAATGGGCAGAGTACAGATCACAGACAACCAGCACACACTTATAAAACTCAAAATAAAGTGTCTACCTTTAGACATGATTCCATGATTTGGCAGCACGTGCTGACCAATTCCAAGTGTGCTAATAGCTACACTAACAGCCAATTTAAGAAAATTGGTCAAACTTATACGATGGCTTATTTACGCTTAGTAGAAGTAACTTACATTCATACACAGCCAACAACTCTCTGCAGGCAAAAGGAATATGCTCAAGACTTGTGTCTTTTTAAAATTACTTGGGAACTTAGAGAGTCTGTAGTTCCCTGTTGCTTTCTCCATGACACTGTCATGGCTAATCAGAATGGGTATGCTAACTAATCAGCATCCTTTATACCTGCAACTAAATCATTTTGATTGTTTGAAATTTGTCTTCCTTGTGTTTGTCCTGATGAGTGCAAGATGTTAAGCTTCAGCAGCATGTTTCTCTATTCAGCAATAGCAGGCCTAGTGGCATTATTTTAGTTCCCACATCAATCATGTGGGTTCCTGCTCCAGAGTGAGATTGCCAATTTTGTGTCAAATTATGGACAGTTTCATGCTGAGCAGCCTCTGTACAATCAGACCCAGCTAAAAATGACCCAAATCCACCTGAGCTGGCATTGTTGCAGCCATGGAAGACCAGGCAGAGGGGGTGCTGTCACTCACCACAAAACTCACACAACTTTTATTCTTCATGTCTAGCTCATGTTGGCTCCTGGACATAGTTTTAAGTTATCACCCAGCAGATAACAGTAACTACTCAGTCATGGGACCATCATGACCAATCCCCACCCCCCAACTCCACCCCATTACTCCCTCCTCCTCAGGTCTATCTGCCCCCAGCAGGGTTGATGGGGATGCTAACAGCCTGAGAGATGCTGGCTGATATCTCTCCTCACAAAGCTGTTTACTCCCCACATTGAACTCATAGTAAACCAGGAAACTGAACTTGAAATTGACAGATAATCTGTTTCAACAGAAAAATGTACAGGACCCTGACTGACTAGAAGTCTCTGGTAAGCAGAGTTCACGGATTATGTAAAACTGATTCATTGATTTGAAAGAAGTAGTGAGCGTATAACCCAAAGAAATTGATTACATTTTCAAACCTATTGTAGCAATTTTAAAGTTGAGGAATATGCATTTGAAACAAAATCTAACAGGTTTCTAATTAAGTTAGCTCCTCAATTTCCCAATATTTATATCAGTCAAAACAATTATTTATAAGACTTCTCATTGAATGAGTATGTTGTCATTTTTATGAAGTCTAGTTGTCCCTGTTCACTCTTCCTGTTCTGAGTAATCTCACTCTATTGAATAAAGATTGAATATCAGCTTTACTCACTCTTTCACAAACCCCCAACAACTGTGAATTCCACACCTCACTCTGGCCCATCTCAGACAATGCACACACTTTCAACCTCAATATGCTGACCATGCTCGACCTCAAATGACCAATATTTTTGGAATTCACCAGTTTTCGATCTGGTTCTGTTGAATGAGCTCTCACCGAGAAAGAGATGTTGATCATTCATGTCCCTCTCCAGAGAATGAAGCACAAAATCTGGGCTGGCATTCCACTGAGGGAATGCTGCACAGTCAGAGGTGCCTAACCTATCAGATGAATGTAAAAGATCCCTTGGCAATATGCAAAAGAAGAACAGGGAAGCTTTCCTGGTGTCCAGATCAATATTTAACACTGAGCTGACCAGAAAAACAGATGATCAGGACATTATCACATTGCTGTCAATGTGAGCTACAGAATATCAGTGCGCAAAACTTCAAGGTAGTTCAATGATTGGAAAGTTTCTGAGCAGTACCCCTTACATATTTTGCTTTACTCAGTGTTAAACCCTCACGATAGTTTTAGGCAAAAGGGGAAGTGAAAGATGATACATTTTAGTCTGTATATTTTTATCATTTTATTTATGGTTTGATTGTCCTAAATGAAATGTGGTTTCAAACAGTAAAAGAAAGATGGCCATTACTATTGTGCTTTCCATGACATTCCAAAACACTTTTCAATATTTCAATGAAATATTGAAGTGAAGGCAATGTTGTAAGGTAGAAAAGCACAGCAGACAATTTGCACAAAGCAAGCTCCCACAAAATGTGACATAACCAGATAACCTGTTTTGTGATAAATATTGGCCTGGACATCAGGAGTTATTCCCCAGTTCCTCTTCAAATAGTGAAATCTTCACTTTCACCCACACACGGAGATTAGTTTAATGTCTCAGCTCAAAGATTACACCTCTTGTAGTGCTTCACTCCCTCAAAACCACATTACAGGATCAGTCTTGACTTCTGTGCTCAAGTTCTGAAAGGAGACTTGAAGCCAGAATTTTGTAACTCAGAGGCAGGAATGCTACAGGTTGCACCATGGCTACCATTCAACTTCTCATTTAGATATAATTTATGTTATTCAGTTACAGGATATGGACGTCGCTGGCTGGGCCGACATTTATTGCCTATCCATAACTGCATTCCATTTCAGAAGGTATTTGAGAGTCAACCACATTGCTGTAGATCTGGTGTCACATATAGGCCAGACTGGGTAAGGGCAGCAGAATTTCTTCCCTAAAGGATATTAGTGAACCAAATCGTATTTTATGACAATTGATTATGGTTTCATGGTCACCATTAGTCTTTTAATTCCAGGTTTTTATTGAATTCAAATTTCAACATCTGCTGTCATGGGATTCAAACTCAGGATCCCAATGAGTTACCCTGGATCTCTGGATTACTATCTAGTGACAATACCATCATGCCACTGCCTCTCCTGAACATGTCCACGTGGATTTCAGGAAGACATGATGATGGAAGGCTGTTGGGAATTGCTTATACGGAACACAAGAATGAAATTTGTTGGTAGCACAACAGTAGGAAAGGATATTGTGAATGAGTTTAGAAAAACAAGAATAAACTAAAGAATGTGGGGCAGAAAGCTATGGCATGATACATTTTTGGAAAAAAAAAGCAAGGAGCATACAATGAAAAGGCACTTATGAATAGACAAGATCAGAAAAAAACCTCAAATACAACAATCTCTGAAAGTTGATGTATAAGGCTGATAAAATAGTAAAAACAAACTGCATTTTAGTTTTCCTAAATACATCATAGACTAGAACAGCAAAGTAGGATATAATCAATTTGAATCTAATCAAAGTAAGAATCTATTTGTGGTTTAACATATACACAGAATCTTCAGCACAACTGCTCTGCCCTGGTTCTCTCAACTTATTCCATCTCACTCTGCTGAGAGCCTCTGTAAATATATGGGAATACAGACAGCAGCTTAGATTCAGCAGGGTGGTGTCAGATACAGGTAACTCTAGTTAAGTGGAGAGATTTGACATAATAAAAGTTTTCCAATGGAGCAGAGATGGATAAGAGGAGATTTAAGGTTTTTTTTTAATTACAACGGATTTTGATAGAGCAAGTGGAGAAACAGAGGAGCAGAGACGAGGGTGAATCACACAGAATGAACAGGGAGGTTAGGTGTCATTTTGTCATCCAGATGCTTGTTGGAAAATGGAATTCTACATCTCAGTGAGTGTTGGGCAGCCTTTGAGGAAAAAGAAAGGAATCCAAAGATGTGTGGGTTAGGTTAATTGGTGATGCTAAATTGCCTCTTAGTGTCAGGGCTACTAGGAGGGTAAATAGCTGGAGTTAAGGGGATAAGCCCTGGGCGGGGTTGCGGGTGATGCAGACTTGATGGGCTGAATGGCCTCCTTCTGCACTGTAGGGATTCTATGATTTTGAATATCAGGCCAAGAGAAGAAATTGTGGCGGTGGGATTTATTTTAGGTGGATCCAGGAGCGCACTAGCACAGATTCGGGTCAAATTTTGCATTGTAAATCTTTATATTTTGTGTTCTGTAAAACAAATGCCCGGTGACATAGAAGTGTAAAATATCAGACAAAATAAATAATTGTTCCCAAACACTGTAACATCTAAAATACTTACAAAGCTTTTGCATCAACATCACTCCCGGTGACATATGCGAGGGTGTACAGATGATGGCGGGGGGGGGGGGGGGGTGGGGGGTGCGCGGGGGTGGGGTGGGGAGGGGGTGGGGAGAATTCTGCCATTCTCTAATATCTGTTCCAATCTTATGTGAGCCAATGCAGTAATATTCTACCATGAAGGGCCTTGCGTCTAAGCCAGATTCTCCCTGACCTGAGAATCTTTAGATTTATGCCTCTGTCTCATGTTTTTTCCTCCATCTCCTTCCAGTCACTCCAATCCAGGGGTTGTGCAGAAAAAAAGAAGTTGCCTTTAATAAAACACTTTTCACAACCCCAGATTGTTTTCATGGGCAATTCGGTTACTTCAATATCACTGCTGTAATGAAGGAATTGGTACACAGCAAGATCCCACAAAACAGCCGTGTGATCATACCCGGATAATTTCTTTAGGTGAGGCTGGGTGAGGATGCCGGGGAGAATTCCCTGCTCTGTGTGGAAAGGGTGTCTTTGAATGTTTTACACCCACCCCAAGGGGACAGACAAAACCCCACTGTTATTCTGCATCTGAGATTAGCCCCATTAGTAGTGTTGCACCCCCTTTAGCACTGCCACTGAAATATCAACTCTGGGCTCGGGTTTCATGAAATCCACAAGCTTCTGTCTTTACATCATACAATCCCTACAGTGTAGAAAAAGGCCATTCAGCCCATCGAGTCTGCATCAACAACAATCCCACCCTCGCTCTATAATCCCTCTAACCTACACACTCCCCGACACTAAAGCATAATTTAGCATGGCCAATCGACCTAATCTTTGGACTATGGGAGGAAACTGGAGGAAACCCATGCAGACATAAGGAGAACGTGCAAACTCCACGGAGACAGGAATCGAACCCGGTCCCTTGGAGCTGTGAGATAGCAGCGTTAACCACTGTGCGACTGCCCCACCCGCCAGATACGAGGGTTCGCCTCTGAACCATTGCTCAGTCAGGTTTGGATACTTGTCCCAGACAGCACAGCCCCCCACCGCCCCCCCGCCCCGCCAGCTCAGCACAATTCTGTCCCTCAGCTACATTTACAAGGAGAAACTTCAATATATTTCTGAACAAACCGGGTAGCGCTCCACTGGGAAAGAGTTAACTCCGTGTGAAAAATTAAACCCTCCACTAGATGATCAAGTTCAGACCCATGATTTATAAATTTCAGATGAGGCCAGGATGCTGTTCTCCATGAGGCTGGTTCTGGGACAGAACAGAAAAATCAGAGAATCGAGGTAATAAAATGCTAATTCATTAATAAGATGCAAATTCGGTAATAGTATGCAACGAAAATGCAACTTTTAAAATAAATGACACCAAAAATAAGTCATTTAAAAAAAAGAAACATATTATTATTTGTCAAAGTGTCCCTTCTTAATAGTTATAGAAAATAAGCCACAAGATGAAAGTGAACCAGCATTTCCTTCTGACTAACTGTGTGATTTGAACGGTTTAATTTTTTCAAGTCACTTTATAAAATATCCAGTTAGGATGCTGATAGTTTAAGCAAATGTAATTACAGTGTTTCGTGTCCCCCCTCCCTTTACTAACGTCAAGACACTATAATCCCTCCGTCAAGTCAACACAATACAGAGTTTCTGCGCTGCACATAAGCATTGTTCCCAAAGCCCTGTCAACCCTTGACTGGGAACGGCGCTCCGGCTGAATGCAATTAGCGATTTTTTTTATAAAAAATCTATTCAAAAGACATGCCAAATGAGAACAAGCCGTATCAGCCCAGCAATAAAGGAATTAAAAAAAAACCACAGCCAGTGTTTCTGAGCGAGTAATTATAGTGTTAGTACACTGCACTGCCAGGACAAGACTACAATTTACCCCCAGGTTTCAATAGACAGTTTGGAGAGTGTGAGGGTTTGTTCCATTCCCAGTGCTGAGGAGATCAGGACAGAGATTCCCCCACCCCCAACATCCCCAACACATTCCCAACCCCCGAGTGCAGCATACTGTACGATTCATGTAGACCCTCACTCAGAAACCCCACTCCCCCCTACCCCCTCAGTGCAGTGAGGGCGGCCAGAATTGGAGACAAAACAGCCTGGTAAAGTGCAGGGACAAACTCACTCACTCACTCACTCACCCACTCACTCACTCATCCACTCACCCACTCATTCACTCACTCACTCAGTCACTCACGCACTCACTCAGTCACTCACTCACTCAGTCACTTACCCACTCACTCACTCAGTCACTTACCCACTCACTCACTCACTCAGTCACTCACCCACTCACCCACTCACTCACTCACTCAGTCACTCACTCACCCAGTCACTCACTCACCCAGTCACTCACTCACTCAATTCTTCAACACTCAATTTCTCCTATTTATTTTTTGCTTCTAAATTGAATGATCAAAAATACATTTTAGACCCAAGCGTTTACCCCGCCCACCCCAGAAAGTTGTTGACAATAAAGCGATTGCCTCTGGGATGGATCTGTATTAATCCCATTCTCAATAAGAGGTTTAGCCCCTCAGCTCCCCCCACATCCCCTCAATCCTCTCTCTCCTGGGCGCTACTGTTTCATTTGGCCATTCTTGGGACTAATTCCTGCTGTCTTTCTGGAGAAAGGCAGTCTCTGACGGGAAAAGGGAATCTCCCTCTCACACAAACTGCTCTAATCTCCTACTCGCCAACTATTTCCCGACTCTCCACCTCCCCCTTTCCCCCTGTCTGAACCGTGCGGTTTCACGATGAGAATTGCGCGGTTGCTGGGGGAAAAGAAAAGCTTTGTCAAAGTGTCCTCTGGACTCGGAACGTCAGCTCTTTTCTCTCCTTACAGACGCTGCCAGACCCGCTGAGATTTTCCAGCGTTTTCTTTTTTGGTTTGCTGTTGCTGGAAATCCACAATAACAGAATAGGGAGTTCTGGTAACACCCAGCGGGACCGGCAGCGGCTGTGGAGAGAGAAACAGAGAGAACTTTCAGATCTCCTGATGTCAGGGTCACTTCCAGACCCGCCGCCTGTTTCCGGAGATCTCTATTCCGTTACCGCTGGTTTTCATTATTTGCGTTATCTTGTTTTTACAAGAGTGGGAATCCTGTCTGAGTCCCTCATATACCCATACATGTATACTGTCTCCACCCACACAACCCTCCCCCACCATACATATCCCCCTCTACCCACATACAAACCCTCTCCCTCCCCAGACACACTCTCTCCACCCCCCACATACATCCTCTTCCCCTCACACACACCCTCCCTTCCATATACATCCCCTCCCACTTCACCCACACACCCTCTCCCTCCCCATACACACCCTCCCCCTATACACACATACTCTCTCTCCACACACAATGCCCCCCACACATACCCTCTCCCCCATCCACACCTCCCCTCCTCCCCCCCTCCCCCTCCCACAGCCGCTCCCTCCAGCTCTCCCGTTGGAACTGAGGACAGTTTCATTGCAAAGCCATCGCGGCGGTGTGTGCCTACTTTGGGAGGTTTGATCTGGGTTCTGGGTGGACTCCAGTAAAGATATTCTCTACCTTCCAGGATGAGAGAGACTGTGAACGCGGTTCAGAGCGGCTGCCGCTTCTAACGGGGTGGAAACTGTTATTTCAGACGATTTTCCCGCTCTGTGTCTCTGTCTCAGGGACGGACACAAACAGCAACGCCGGAGAACGGATTGGGACAGACCCGAGTTATACTGCTGCCTGCATTACACTCAGCAACTCCTCATCTGATTCCTGTATCTAAAAACACTCACAATCATTCACACACAACTTCAATATCCAGGTAGAGCGGATCAGGGGCGCTGGGGACCAGGACTCCAGTCACACTGAATAGCTGAGGACCCCTTTCCTTCCAGGTGGTAAATCCCAGGTGGTGTGGGGGCGGAGGGGGATGGGGTAATTGTGCCTCAATTTCCCCCCCCCCCCACGGGACTGAGAGTTGGGTGATATCAGAATATAGTGAGATGTGAGTGGATAACATCCACTGAGGGGAGGGGGGTAATATTTGATTTTTACACCAGTGGCCGCAATTTAAATGTTCCACATTCACAAGCCCAGATATCACGGGGTTGTTTGGAAATTACTACTGAACAAATTCAAAACTGTCATTAATATTCGGTCCACAAAGGGTTAAGGATTGATTTGCTGTGTTTTTGAGTGACTGTTTCACCATTATTTTCTGAAGTTGAATAAATCGGTCCTTGTCCTAAATCAATCAGTTTATGTGTTCCTTTCCCGCTCACACAGTGAGCAGGTATCCCGTTCCCCCGGGTACAGCGGGGTGAGCTCTGGGCGAGCTGTTTGACTGCAGTCAAATGGGATTCTCCCCACTCCAAGCTCAGGGTGTGCTGGCTGTTTACATGTGTCAGTTTATGGAACATTTCTATCTGCCCATCTCCTCTGTGACAGGCCGGGCAATACAGCCAGTGTGTGTACCCCCTCTATGTATCAGTGAAACTCTGGCAGGCTGATAGCTGAGAATTGTAGTAGTGAATTGTTCAGTTTAGTTGGGCTGATGGCTGGGGCGCTGTAAGCGGACTGGATATTCAGAAGGAAGTGTGAACATTGATTCTCCTCCTGGGTCAATGTGAAACCAGGGATTCACCGTTCAAATTCACACATGGAAAATGAAACTTGGACAAAAACTGACGGCCTTCGAATCAGCAAGAGAGAGCGCGAGAAAACTCCAGTCCGCATCACAGTGATGTGATGGAGCGCAGAACAGCTGGAAAACCCGCCTGAATTTCACCCGCAATGGAGTGAAAATCAGGCGGATTCGATAGCGGCTGCCGTTCATTCTTAGATTAGTAACAGCAGCGAGTGAAGACACAACCAATAAATTACTCAGGGAATCCGACAGGGAATTCTGTGTAGAAATTCTATAATTCTAAGAAAGGGGGAGAGGGGAAATTGGGAAGGGGGAAGGGGGGGGACGCTGGCTTCATTAGATTGACGCGATTCATTTTCACATCTAAAGTCCATTGTTTCTGGCTTCATTCAGTGAGTTTTATATTCCAGCACATTTAATAAAATATCCCGCCGTGATGTTTTTATGAATCCGGTTTACATAATGTCACAAATGTGGAAATTAATGTTTTTTGTAATAAAAGATAAGGAACAGATCCATGATCGATTAGAGGTTTCTGAAGGACATTTAGCGAAATTTCACGTGTTTAGCTGTAGCCCCCAATCCAATGTTTCAATAATTGGTTTTCCAATGCTGCCGAAACTGGAATCTTGCTGGCAAATGGCCAATGTCCAAATCATTCAAAGTCGGTAAAGACAGACACATTATTCACCTCTCCATAACTGCCCAAGATACTCAGCGTTGGGGGGATTTAAATCTAGTTTTTAATTGTTTCAATCATTTCATTAGTTGTCGCACAAAGGCAAGTTAAAACTCACACCGTGACCGGGACTTTCTTTCCCACATTAAATGGTGAATCCATTGTAGGAAACATGCGCTGGGAAGGATATTAATCCAGTCACAATTGTCAACATCACTTTAATTATTTTACATATTCGGAGACAATATTCACTTTGTTTTTCTATTGATAAAATTTTATCTAATATTATAACATGGAAAATTAAACCAATCTCTACCCTGTAAAAAAAAGTCTGAAAATCCAGCTGTTAATGTTGGTTTTATAAAGAGAGTTAAAGAGTCACGCACGGTTTTGAAGAATGTCGGAATATTAACTTCTGAATATTTCTGACTGAATGATTATTCCATTGTTATTTTCATTTCCGTTTGCAAATTGTTCATTTTTTAGAAGTCTGATCAATGAAGGCCGGTTCTTACTGAAAGTGCCGAGAGAATGGGAATTGGAAAGTTTGGGGCTTGTTGCTGGGAGATTTGGGCAGGAGGTGTTTCTGATTTGTATCCATTTGATGTCAAGCTGTCAAGGCATCAGCCCCTTCAGCCAGTCACCGGCACAGGACTGGAACCTGTTCAGAAGTCAGCTCAGCTTCCAGCCTCCGCCGCTCTGGAGAGTGGGGAGAAAAGAGCGAGCGTTCAAACAATTTGTGAGAAGCTCAGAATGAAACTGCGGCCAGATAACAGCGACACAAAATGACAGGGACGAAAAGAAATTGAATGGCAATAATTAACACATGGGAATAAATCATAAGGTTGCGAGGATAAGTGGAAAAGCAAGGAGTATCTCTCCCCAGTGCAGACATCACTGACCCAGAATAAAACCAAATAGTTAAAGGATTTTTTTTAAAGGCTAAGAATTTTCATCCTTTGAAAGAATGTACATCTTTCCCAATAAAACTCCAGTATTTTATTGCACAATTTCCTCTAACTTTTAAATATCTCCAGATTGTGTCCAGTGTTCCTGTCTGTATTTAATCTAAGGACAGGTGGATTCATTCTCCTCTTCAGGTGCCCTGAGCCGGCTGTTCATTCCTCTTTTTCTCTCTGTCTCCCTCTCTTTCTGACTCCTCTCTCACTCTCTCTTCCCAATATTTTTCACCAGCTGTCCAATTTATTTTACTAACTCTCCCACTCTTATTGTTTCATTGTCCTCCCCTTTCACTCCCAATCCTTTTCTCACATTTAAGGGATTCCTTTAATTTTTTTCTTCCCTTCCCACTGTCTCCCTCAACAAGGAAAGGTTTTGATTTTTTTTTTGCAAAGGGGAGATTGGAGAAAGCTGCAACATCACTCAATCCTCTGCCTACACTCCCAAGTTTCCGATGTGGCTAATTTATTCACTGACTTTTGTCCACCCTTTGACAGGGTGTCAGGGGGACTGTCCCATTCTCACAGTCAAACATTCAGCTTCTGGTGACTGCTATACACAGCTTCACATTCGCCATTTCACAACTTGGACATAAAGTGCCCGTTTCCAAAGCGGCTTCGCAGTCAAACTGAACGCCAGGTTTTTGGCGAGGGTGCAGACTTGATTATGTGGGGGTTCTGACTTGAATGAAAAGACACTTCTCTGCAAAAGTCGATTGATATTTAACACAGAGTTCAGGCAAACACATTTAACCAGCCGTTTAGTTTTAGACAGGAAAAATCCCTGAGCAGGATTGATTCTTCTGAATTTTGAGATAAAGAAAAGTAATTGATTGAATAGATTCTGCGATTCAAGTTCCTCCTGACCCACTTTAGAACGGGCTGTGACGGGAAAGTAGGGTCAAAGTGCAGTAATTTCGCGGGTTTTTAGCAGGTAGGAGCTGCCTCTCAATCTGCCGCATCTTCTTCTGCCTCTGATTATGTCCCGATAATTAAATCAGTACCCGCTGCCTCTTGGTGCGGCGGACAGAGTGCAAATTCTTCCTGATCCCCAGGATACAACTGTAGCCACAGATGTCAGTCACACTGGGCATTTCGAGAGGGGATTCCCGCACTGGCAGTATGCAATTTAATAACCGGATGGATATTATTTAAATAAAACACGGAGAGCAAAATCAAGAAACTGCGCGGATGAAATGTAACAGCTGAGAATTGAGAATTAATCTCGTTTATTAATGAGATCCGGGCTGCACATTTTAAAATGTCTTTGAATAATAATAATTCGCAATTTATTCAGCACAGTGACGCTTTTAAATTAAACTATATATTCTGCTCGAAATAATAAAACATAAAAAAAACTTTAAACTGTGGCTAATTCTGAGTGTGGTGTGAATAGTGGAATGGTTACATACAAAAAGCGTTTGGAATGGGCCGTGGTCCCTGGAAACTGCACCAAGCCACACATTCACTCACAAGAGCTCTTTAAACCTCTTTAAATGTGAGAGCCGCGGACAAGCCGCATCTTCAAGTTGTCCCATTCAGAAGGGTGACGGGAAGCAGAACTTTGGAGGAATATTCCAGGAACCTGGCCCAGGTGAGGTGACTTTACACCCTCGGTGAGAAAATGCAGAACCCCGCCAGGGTGAGTCAGGTTAAACCGCTCCTTTTGTCGCAAGAATTCCCCCCAATTTGGAGAGCGGCGGATTCGTCAAACTGGTTTCCAGATTATTAGCGGGTTCTGGGGAATTGTCTACGGGAAACTCACAAAGACGAGGTGAATACTTGCGGAATTTACCCCAGGTCAAAGCTCGGAGACTCGGGTTTGGCGGAAAGTGTAAATGGGGAGGGAATTCGGGAAGCAGAGAGAGGAGGGGGAGATTCCCAGAGTTTAGACGTTGTCACAAACTTGTGAATGTTTCCAACTTTCCTCAGGCAGGGGAGGGGGGAAAGAGGAGGGGATCAGTTTGGGGAATTCTGACAATGATTCCCAGGAGCCTGGGAGAGTCGGACTGAGGCTAGGAGAAGCTGCAGGAAAGTTGCAACCTCCCAATTCTCTTCCCCACTCACACTTTCCACATCCCGGCAGGATTTCATCCTTCCTCAAACGCCGCGGCTCCCACTGAAAACTCTCAGCTCGGAGCTAGAGACCAGTTCTCTCCAATTCCTTTCAGAAATACACAGGCGCGCAATCGGTGCCCCGCTTTCCCTCATTAACCCCAGGAGCTGGAGCCTGAACTCCGATCAATCCACAAATATCTATATTTCAAGCTAAAACACACCGTGATCCCTAACTTCTCAAACTGGGAAAACCGAACTTGTCCCAGTTTCGGCTCTAGTTCCAGGCTTTGTCTAGAAAGTTTTCACTGGCCCCGAATAGAGACACAATTAGCCTCGGTTTAAACCTCTTTCACTATCCTTTCCAATCGATTAGAAACCAGTTAGAGAGTTTTCCCGGTGATCCGCTCAGAACAGGGAACGGGAAGCGAACAGCACACAGATTCTCGCTTCCCAAACCAGAACCTGAGCTTTCCTATTGGGAATGATTGTCATTTTCATTCAAGTTTGCTGGGATCGCGCACATTTCCAGATTTAAGAGCAAGTGTGTCAGGGCTTGTGGAACCCAACCCCCTCCCCCCTCCCACCCCACACCCACACACATACACAACCCCCAGACGAGGGAAAGTTTATTTTCTGGGGACAATTTCTCTGTCTCTTTCCCTGTGTGTGTCTGTCTGACTCTGTCTCTTTCTCTCTATCTTTGTCTCCCTATCACTCTGTCTGTTTTTCTCACTCTCTATCTGCCTCTATCTTTGTCTCTCTATCTCCGTATTTCTTTCTCTTTCTCTCTCTGTCTCTCTCTGTTTTTCTCTGACTTTGTCTCTATCTGTTTCTTCCTCTCTGAATCTTTCTCTCTTTTTCTCTCTCTCTGTTTTTCTCTGTCTCTGTCTCTGGTTGTTGGGGAGTTGGGAGCGGGCGGAGAGTTTCCTTTTTAGCCGCGGCTTCTCCGTTTTTCTCAATTTATAAACTTCGGAAAAGAAATTCAAACAAAAAAAACCTAAAAATTAAAACAGCAGAAAATCCACAACTGCCCCTTGTCCGCGAACAAACTGCAGCCACCTCAATCCGACTGAAATCGATCATTTGCTGTCTCTACACAACTGCCACATGTCAACTCGCTTCCAAATGAACTGACAATAGCAATTCCTTCCAACCTGACCCCAAACCTCTCCCCCTCCCCCCGCCCCCAAAAAGCAGCCAGAGATTCCTCTCCCACATTAACGAATCTCTCGGCACAGACCCTCTGACCATGATTGAGATTCCAGCCGGATCCCCATTCAAACAGTCACTGTTTCCAGCCAAATGTGTACATCCAAAGCAACTGAAGCGTGCTCTCCCTCACTCACACATACACCTTCTCCCGTCTTCTCTCTATCTCTCTCATACACACTCCTTCTTCTTTCTCACTCTCTCACATTCCTTCTCTCTTTCTCTCACACACACTCTCTTCCTTTTCACTTTCTTTCACTCTCCCTCTCTCTCACACACCCTCTCTCGCCCCTTCTCTCTCTCACACTCTTCCTCCCTGTGTGCCTCATACAGTTTCTCTCTCTGTCGCTCTGTGTCTTTCTCACTCCCATTCCCCCGCACACACCCACTCCTTTCTCTCTGTTTCTTCCTTCTCTCTGTCTCTCTGTCTCTCTCTCACACACACACATTCTACCAGCCACAACATTACAAATGTGTCCCGATGCTGACTGGGTTTTAGCAGATCTTGGTGTCTCGGCCTTTAGACCAGAGAATGTTGGGAACCATTTCTCAGAAGCAGCAAAAGTTAAACTTCAGACAGCGCTGTCGCACCGGGGGGGGGGGGGGGGGGTGGATTCGGACCGGAGCCGGGATCCAAAATAATTCCCCAAAATAGGACTGCAGCCAAATCAGAATGAGTCCCATCCTCGGGAATATCTCTCAAAACAGGACTTGCCAACCTCTCCCGCCCCCTCCCCCCGCACTCAGTCCCTCAGTTCCAACCCTGAGTCGAACCCAGAGAGAAAAAAAATCCCTTTCAAACTTCAGCAAAGACTTTCCAACTGCAGCTCAGCCCAACAATCGAAGCATCCGGAAACTCGTGGCATTTTTACCTGTTCCCCACACCAGCAAACTGCAACTCTGTCTCCCAAACTAACGAACGCCCCCCTCCACACACACACTTCAAAAAAAACAAATAATTCCACCAAACTTTCAAGTTGCGAAAACTTCAAATCTCTCCCCGCTTCCCCCCAGAGAGGGAACTGACCGCCCGGAAGGGAGGGGGTGTTTTAGTGAAAGAAAAAGTCACTAACCTGTGTGAAACCTGCGGGCTGGCCTCCCTCTCTCTCTCTCTCTCAGCTTCTCAATGAGACACAATCATGGGGAACTCAGTGTGAAAATGTTGAGAGATGCAAAGATTCACTCTTTCTGGAACAGCCTCTGTGGCGAAGTCTCTCTCTCTCTCTCTCTCATACACTCTCAGTGTTTGTGCCGCCTGTGTGCTGATGCAATTTTCTGCCTATATTATATATTTTCTTTCCACTATTTGCAGCATGCTCCTGGGACGATTGGATTGCATTGTTTTTTTTAAAAGAGATCTGTTCTCTCTCTCTCTCTCTCTGTGCCTTGCGCCCAGTTCCTCCTGTTATTCAGAACGCGCCTTACATTACAGAAAACTCCAGGATTGTGTGTGACATCCCAGAGACACACACACTCTCTCTCACACACACTCTCACACACTCACCGCAAGAAGCAGCCTTTAATCTCAGGGCTGGAATCTTCACACACTAACAACGTGAGGGTGAGGAGAAGGTTCGCCAACAGCCGTAATCCATCTAAAGCAGGTGCTGCTCACTTTTACTCATCGGCTCCTCCGGCAGTTGGGATCTTGCCCACCTCACTGTGAGGCTGGCACCAACTCACCAACTCACCATTCGTGCCTAGGGGCAAGGGTAATGGGGGAGGGGGGTGCGGCAGAAGGTGAGATGTTAACTTGCTGACCCAGTTAACCGCAGCTTGCCAAATATAGATCGGAAAGACATGTTTGGCTTTCAGACACAGCCCATTATCGCTGCTTTGTATTAGGGCGCGGCTTTCACAGGTGGGGTTTCCTCTGGAGAGAGAACCTCAGCACCTGGATACACTTCCCACTGAGGGCCCGTGCTCAGTTACCAAAAGGCAATGACAACATCAAACCATGAACCCAGTGACAGTGCCAGAGAATCCCACACAACCAGAAACAGACCATTCGGCCCATCTCCTCCATGCTCATGCTTCTATTCCACAAACACTTCCTCCCACCCCTCACCTCGTCAGCATATTAAGTTGTGTATTGCATTAAGTTGGTCTTTCTCTACACCCTAACTATAACTATAACTCCACATTCTGCACTCTCTCCTTTCCTTCTCCGTGAACGGTATGCTTTGGCTGGACAGGCGGAAGAAATAATGCTTTTCACTGTATGTCAGTGCATGTGACAATAATGAACAAATCATACCCTTCTAGTCCTTTCTCCCTTGTGTGTTCTTTTCCCCTTCAAGGCTATTCACCCCAACCACTCCCTGTGACAGCAAGTTCCACATTCTCACCACACTCATCACAGAAGTTTTTCCCGAATTCCCAATTGGATTTATGAGGGACTTTCTATGACTCCTCATTCCAAATCAACCATGTCCAACCCTTTCATAATCAAAGATTCAGAAAGAATGTTCCTGACATTGGATGGAGCCCAGAAATAGGGGTTTGAGAATAACAGCTAAATCTTTTAGGACTGAGGTGAGGAGAAATTTCTTCACCCAGAGGGTGGAATTCACTCCCACAGAATGTTGTTGAGGCCAAAACATTGTCTGATTTCATGAAAGAATTAGATAAAGCTCTTGGATTAAATGGAACATGGGGAAAGGGGGGAATCAGGATATTGAATTCGATGATCAGTTATGATCAAAATGAATGGTGGAGCAGGCTCGAAGGGCTAAATGTCTCCTCCTGCTTCTAATTTCTATCTTTTTATGTTTCTATAAACCGATCAATCAGCCTCCTGTGCTCCAATCTATCCAGACTTTTTGGACTATTATAACTCCTGGCTCTTGTATAATTCTTGTGAATCTTTTTTTTGTATCATTTTCAATATTTTAATCTCCAATTTATAACACGGCGAGCAGAACTGCTACAAATGTGTTCAAACCAACATCACATATAATTCAACAGGAATTCTGATGTATGAATCTCAATTATTTGTTTGCTTTATTTAATCAGTTTTCACTTGCATCACTACATTTAATATTTAAATACCTGTTTCCCCAGCTTACTTTGTCCCTTTACCCCATTTAGACTTATATTTTTGAGGGAATGCATAGATTCCCTATTAATCCTGTAATAATACACCATGTCACACTAAACTGTAACAATAACTTGAATTTAAATACTACCTTTAACTTCCATAAATATAAAACAATATATAATATCAAGACAATTAGTGTCATATCAGGACAGATGATCAAAAGTGTATATTTTAAGAAAGAGGAAGGAGAAATGGAGACGCAGAGAGACAAGTGGAGAGAGGTGGAGAAGGGGAGGTGTGGATGTGCAAAGAAGCAGAGAGGAGGAGAGGCAGAGAGGGAGAGAGATGACGGGAGAGAAGAGGAGAGGGGAGAGGTGGAAGGATGAAAAAGTGGAGAGATGGAGAAGGGAAAGGTGAAGAAGTGGAGCGATGGAGAGATGGAAAGGAGGAAAGAAGAGGTGGAGAGGTGGAGAAGGAGAGAGGTGTAGAGGTGGAAGAGGAAAGGGAAAGAGGTTTAAGGGAGAAATTCCAAAGCTTCGGACCAAGACAGCTGAATGCACGGCCACCATTGGTGGGGTGATTAAAATTTGGGATGCTCAAAAGGCCAGAATTAGAAGGAGATTACCAAAATCAAGAGGGGAATGACTATGGGGAATTTTAAAAACACAGAAGAAGGTGGAAGAGAGAATGCCCAGAGTGTGTAGGGTCCTTAATTATGTTGGCTGCTTGCCGAGGAAGTGGGAAGTGTAGACAGAGTCAATGGACGGGAGGCTGATTTGTATGATGGACTGGGCTTCATTCACAATCCTTTGTAGTTTCTTGCGGTCTTGAGCAGAGCAGGAGCCCATACCAAGCTATGATACAACCAGAAAGAATGCTTTCTATGATGCATCTGTAAATGTTGGGGATAGTCATAGTGAACATGCTGAATGTCAAAATTATGAGGGGTGGAATGTGACAGACTGGCCAGAACATGTGTTGGAATATCTACTCTCAAAGTAATAAAGATACGATGGAGGACATGAGCAGCAATGGGCTGAGACAGAAGTGGAGTTTGACAATGTTGCAGAGATGGAAAAAAACAGTTTTAAAGTTTAAAGTTAAAGTTTATTTATTATTGCCACGAGTCATGGAGGCATAGAGGTTTACAGCATGGAAACAGGCCCTTCAGCCCAACTTGTCCATGCTGCCTTTTTTTAAAAACCCCTAAGCGAGTCTCAGTAGCCCGCTTTTGGCCCATATCCTTCTGGATGAGTATGTGAGAAATAATGGGATTGGGGGTTATAGATAGATCTGTGGATTGGTAGGTATAGATGTGATTGGCGCAACTCGTGGAATGAAGGGCCTGTTTGTGCTGTAGTGTTCTATGTTCTATATCATCATACCCACGTAACTGTGCTTACATTAATATTTCAATGAAGTTACTGTGAAAATCTCCTCGTTGCCAAACTCCAGCGCCTGTTTGGGTACACTGATGGAGAATTTAGCGTGACTAATCCACCTAGCCAACACATCTTTTGGACTGTGGAAGGAAACTGGAGCACCAGAAGGAAACCCATGCAGACACAGGGAGAAGGTGCGGACTCCACACAAATAGTGAGCCAAGTCAGGAATTGAACATGGGTTCCTGGCGCTGTGTGCTTTAGCTTTGGTTGAAGATATGGTCAGAAGCTTATTTCAACAAAGTTGTGAATGACCTCAGAGATTTGCCAGAGAGAGGAAGCAGGCCTGTGACTAGAGAACTGGGTTGATGTTGGCAATCAAAGACAATAATTCAACATTTAATTGGAGGAAATTTCCACACATCCAATACTGGATTGTGAGATAATTTATCACACAGTTCAGAGATATTGGAGGGGTTAATAGAGCTGGTTCAGCACAGCCAAGAAGGGCCAAAAGGCCTGTTTCAGTGCTGTAGTGTTCTATGGTTCTATAGTGATGTGGTCTGTGTACATAGAATTCTTACGATGCAGAAGGAGGTCATTCGGCCCATCAAGTCTGCACCGACTCTCCAACAGAACACCTTCCCTTCACCACTTCCCTACCCCTGTAACCCCATGTTTTTACTATGGCTAATCCACCAAACCTGCACATCTTTGGATCTAATGGGCAATTTAACATGGCCAATCCACTTTACCTATACATCTTTGGAGTGTGGGAGGAAAGCGGAGCAGCTGGAGGAAACCCAGGCAGATACGGGGAGAACATGCAGACTCCACACTGTCAGTGACCCAAAGCTGTATTTCGAATCTGGGTCCCTGGCACTGTGAGGCAGTGGTATTAACTACTGTGCCACCCACATCCTGCATGTGGAAGCTGAAGGTTGTGTTTGCAGATGATGGGCAGGATTTTATGACCCCACTCGTCCTGAAACCATAAGATTCCACGCAAACTCGATGGAGCTTCCCATTGTCCTCGGCTTGTCTGCTCCATTTCCGGCGGCAGGAAGGGTGGTAAAATTCCAGCCGATTTCGGTAAAGATCATCATATAGATGAGAAACAGGAAAGAGTCAAAGATGGATCCTTGATAGAAGTTGGATTCCTGATAATTTAATGGGGATTGGGTCAAAATTCAACCAATCAGGAACAGGAGTGCTGGTGGAAGTTCAATCTTCATTTTCCCAGCTAAATGAGCCTTTGGCTTTTCCGTTGTTTGAATCCCAGTTCCAGTCGTATTGAACTAACTCCAGGGATTAATCCAAAGATTTGCTGAGTCCAATTTGTCTCAGTTTGGAGCTGAGGTAGCATCTTTAGCTACAATAGAAACAGGAAGAGATAAATACACACATGGAGCACATTTAATTGGTTTCTTTTAAGAGAAACATATATTTATATAGAAATATTTACGATCACTGGCTGTTTTTTTTAAGAGCAACACAGCACGGGAAACAGGCCCTTCGGCCCAACGAGCCCGCGCCGCCGTCATAACTATATAGTAGCAATTCCATTATCCTATTATAGATTTAGGTTATTCCTAATATGGAAGACTCTCACTATAGGGACAATTTGTTGCCCAATCAGCCTAAGGGCGAATTTTTGGGTTGTGGGAGGAAACCGGAGTGCCCGGAGAAAACCCACGCAACCACGGGGAGAACGCGCAAACTCCCGCAGACACCGCCCCAATTCCAAGTGTCTGCACAGCCACATCGATAGTCTCTGAGCTGTCATGGTGCCCTTCAGATGGTCCACATAAAGCACTCATTTACGACATGAGGTACCAGGCAACCCATGACTCAACATCCAAGAGCTGTACCCGCACCACCTGCCGAATGCATGCTCAATGTTGGTCAAGTATGGACCGAATTACCTGTGGAAAAAAGTCGTAGTTAAACAGTCCTACTATATCCCTCTATCTGCATACCGCTCATGTGGCTGTCCAAGAGACCCTTAAACAGCCCCAGCGTGCCTGCTCCCACCACCTTACTCAGCAGTGCATTCCACACCCCCACTACCCTTTGTGTGAAAAACTGCCCTCTAATATTCATCTTATACCTAGCCCCCCTCACCCTATGGCCATGACCCCTCGTCCTATCCATTTCTAAAGGTGGAAAAAGTTTACCTCCATTTACTCTATCTATACCCCTTATAATCTTATACACCTCTTTGAGATCCCCTCTAAGCCGACGTCTTTCAAGGGAAAACAACCCCAGTCTATCTAATCGTTCCTCATAGGACAGTCCTTCCATACCAGGCAGCATCCTGGTACACCTCCTCTGCACTCTCTCCAAGGACTCCACATCCTTCCGATAGTACGGAGACCAGAACTGGGCGCAGTATTCCAAGTGAGGCCTAACCAAAGTTGTATACAACTGCAACATCAAACTCCTACTCTTGTATTCTATACCCTTTTCCATGAAAGCTAACATACTATACGCCTTCTTTATCACCTTCTCCACCTGTGAGGACACCTTCAGAGACTTGTGAACCTGCACCCCCAAGTCTCTCTGCGTCTCTATGCTCTGTATAGTTATACCTTTTATCCTATAACTCTCTTCTACATTTTTCCGGCCAAAATGCATCACCTTGCATTTATCCGGATTAAATTCCATTTGCCATCTATCTGCCCAGTCTACCAACCTATCTATGTCCTGTTGTATTGCCTGACACTGCTCCTCTGTACCCGCCAATCCCAGCATCTTGGTGTCATCAGCAAATTTGCTGATCTCACCACCTACCCCAACTTCCAAGTCGTTTATGTAGACCACAAATAGAAGAGGACCTAGTACTGATCCTTGTGGCACTCCACTAGTGACAGGCTTCCAGCCGGAAAAAGAGCCTTCCACTACTACCCTCTGTCTCCTCCTCCCGAGCCAGTTCTCGCCCCATCTACATACCCGACCCTGTATCCCATGCGCCTTCACCTTCTCTATCAGTCTACCATGAGGAACCTTGTCAAACGCCTTACTGAAATCCATGTAGACGACATCAACAGCCTGTCCTTCATCAACTGTTTTTGTCACTTCTTCCAAAAATTCCACTAGATTTGTAAGACAAGACTTCCCCTTGATGAAGCCATGCTGCGTATCCCTGATCAGATCGCAGCGCTCCAGATGCTCATACATCCTGTCCCTAAGGATCCTCTCCATTAGCTGACCTATAACTGAAGTCAAGCTCACCGGCCTATAGTTCCCTGGGTGATCCCTCTGACCTTTTTTAAACAACGGTACTACGTTTGCTATCCTCCAGTCCTCTGGGACCTCACCTGTGTCCAAGGAAGAGACAAAGATTTGCGTCAGATGCCCAGCCAAGTCTTCCCTCAACTCCCTTAGCAGCCTGGGGTAAATGCCATCAGGCCCTGGAGCTTTATATGTCTTTAAGCTGCCTAACAGCCCCAACACCTCTTTCCTCGTAATCCTTACTTCCCTCAACCGATCCTCAACTTTGTCAACATCAGGCACAGACAGCTGTCCAGTCTCCTGCGTGAATACCGACGCAAAGTATTCATTCAGGATCTCCCCCATTCCCTCAGGCTCTAAGCATAGATCCCCTCCTCTGTCCCTAAGAGGTCCAATCTTGCCTCTAACCATCCTTTTGCTCCTTACATGGGTGTAAAATGCCTTAGGATTTTCCTTAATCCTACCTGCCAGAGCCACCTCGTGGCCCCTTTTTGCCTTTCTAATACCCCTTTTAAGATCCCTTCTACACTCTCTATAAGCTTCCAGCGCTGTCTCAGTCCCCAGTTGCCTAGATCTAATGTAAGCCTCTCGCTTCTTCCTGATCAAGTCCTCAATATCCCTGGTAAGCCACGGTTCTCTAATTCTACCTTTCCCATCCTTCCTCCTTGCCGGCACGTATCTTTCCTGCAGAGAGTTTAGTTTTCCCTTGAAAGACTCCCAAAGTGCTTTACAGCCAATGAGGTTTTTTTAATAAGTGCTGTTCCAGCTGATGGTAGCTGATTTGCAAACAGCAAACTCTTACTAAAGGCAAGGTGATAATAACGAGTTTGTCCATTTTTGGGATGTTGGGTGATGGAAAAATATTGGCCAATATTACCAGAGAATAACTTCTCTCCCTTTTTTCAAAACAATTTGTTTTGGAATATTTATGTCCACTCAAGCAGACACATAGGGCCTTTATATAAAAGATAATCAAAAAGTAAACAGCTCCAACAGCGCATTGCTCCCTCTGTACCGCCCTGGAGTTACAGCCTTTATTTTTGTCCTCAGGCCTGAGAGAGGAATTTAAACCCAAAACCTTGTGAATCATTGTCAAGAGTGCAACCAACCAGGGCACAGAATCTCATTGCAACTGTAAAGGAGACAATGTCAACCTCATGATGGGATGGGGAAGTAAACAATAAGGATATTATTCACATCGACTGTAAGGAACATGGTGCAACTGATCAGGTTCATTTGGATACAGGTGTGGACACCAATGAATATTAAAAAAACATTAAGGTTAACAAATAAAACAGCTCCCTTTATACTATCTCCATCTGTCACTCCTAGGACAGATAAAGAACAGAGTTAGATACAGAGTAAAGCTCTCTCTACACTGTCCCCCATCAAACACTCCCAGGACAGGTACAGCACGGGGTTAGATACAGAGTAAAGCTCCCTCTACACTGTCCCCCATCAAACACTCCCAGGACAGGTACAGCACGGGGTTAGATACAGAGAAAAGCTCCCTCTACACTGTCCCCATCAAACACTCCCAGGACAGGTACAGCACGGGGTTAGATACAGAGTAAAGCTCCCTCTACACTGTCCACCATCACTATGTGGCCTCGGAACAGTGATCCTTTTTAGTGATGTTTTCTGGAACAAGTTAAGAAGGCATATGTTAAGAAGGCATATGGAGTCTTAGCTTTTATTGGCAGGGGGATTGAATTTAGGAGCCGCAGCATCATGTTGCAACTGTACAAAACTCTAGTGCGGCCGCACTTGGAGTATTGTGTGCAGTTCTGGTCCCAACATTATAAGAAAGATGTGGAGGCATTGGAGAGGGTACAGAGGAGGTTTACCAGGATGTTGCCTGTATGGAGGGCAGGTCTTATGAAGAGAGGCTGAGGGATTTGAGGTTGTTTTCGTTAGAAAGGAGGCGGCTAAGAGGGGACCTAATCGAAACATATAAGATGATTAGAGGTTTAGATAGGGTGGACAGTGATAGCCTTTTTCCTAGGATGGAGAAAGCTAGCACGAGGGAACACAGCTTTAAATTAAGGGGTATGAGTTATAGGACGGATATCAGAGGTAGGTTCTTTACTCCAAGAGTGATTAGGGAGTGGAATGCCCTGCCTGCAGCTGTTGTAGATGCGCCAAGTTTGGTGGCGTTTAAGAGGTTAATTGATAAGTATATGGAAGAGAAGGGAATGGTTTAGTTTGGAGGGGCATTGCTTTTTTTTTTGGTCGGCACAACATCGAAGGCCGAAGGACCTGTTCTGTGCTGTAATGTTCTATGTTCTAAGTACCCACATTGCCTCTCTGAGGTAAAACATAATAAATGAAAACTTGGAATGGTGCTCATTTTAAAAGAATGGAAAACAACAAAATTCATTTCCTTGGGATCTTCAGTGTGGACAAACAGATTACTATTTCACCATGTAAATATTTGTATTTTCAGAAGGTTCGAGTTAGTCAAGTTATTTCCTGTGAACTTTAGGGATGGGGGGGTGCTATTTGCCACCTTGTACAACACAGAGAACATCGTGTGATTAGATGGTATTGTTTGAAGAAAAACCCTTCCAGACTCAGTGCTACCCAGTAGTATGAAAAGTTTAATTACTTGAAGAATATCTGCTACAGCCACTTATATTATGACAGCCAGAGCATCTCAAGGAACCTTGGGATACAGTGAGGCTGAAGCATTAAAAATATATTTATTTTTCATAACATTAATGCATTGTCTTGAGCATTGAATGCACCAGACTAAAGGAATATGAATTTTCAAAGCATCCACCCCCCCCCCATCCCTAAAGTTATCCCAACACTGACCTTCCTGTCCTGTAAAACTAGTGCCCTATCTCCAAGATCTCTTTCCTCTCCAAAGTCTTGATTTTGAGAAGGGGATCTCATAGTGACTTATAAAATTCTAACAGCACTAGACAGGGTAGATGCAGGGAGGAATTTCCCAATGGTGGGGAGTCCAAAATCAGGGGTCACAATCTGGGGATTCAGGGTAGACCATTTAGGATGGAAATGAGGGGACATTTCTTCACCCAAAGAGCATAAGATCTTAGGACATAGGAGCAGAATGAGGCCACTTGGCTGGTCTAGAGCTTCTTTTCATGCACTGGCTCTAGGGCTTGGATTACAATGTACACAGATGGGAAGGTGTGGGTGTTGCAACATCACGGACAGATTCAGGAAGGGCAATTCTAGCAACCCAGGTGGCAAAAGGTGCAGATTATCTTTTATCAAAGCTGTTCCTACTGCAGGAACCTCTGCTCGGCTCACATTCCCTCCTGCACTGCCGTGCCTCACTGAATCACCGAGCTGGCTTTAGCCCAGCCCCCGGTCCCAGACCAGCGAGGCCGTGCAGGGCGACGAGAACCTCGGTGAATTCTTTGCCAGAAGAGACAAAAGGAAAAAGAAAGATAAAACTAAGTGGTCAAACCTGTCAGGCTGGCGAAGGCCTTGGTGTTTCCTGAGGCTTCCTGCCTCAGCCCACGCCCTGGCTTTGGACTCACCACCACCACCGCCACTCCCGTTGTCGCCTCCCTCATACTGGTAGCGGTGGATCCCATTGCAGCCGCTCTGTCATCGATCCCCAGAGCAGCCAAGAAAGTGAAAAGGAGAAAAAGTGAGTGGCAAAGAGGGAGAGTCAGCATCCCCAATAAAAACATGTCGGGATGAAGAATGGAAGGAGTTTGACCTGAACAGAAGGAAGTTGGTTTCGAAGAGCTCATCAAACAGAGAGGTGGGGCTGGGCTACAGCTGGACACTTTCAGCTATCTCAGCTCGGTAACTCAAGGGGACTGGATGGTGCAAGATGGATTGGGAACCAGCCAGAGTTACTGGGAAATTGATTACCGTGGCTTGAGAATCCGTGCCTTACAAACAAGTAATAAAAGAGAAGAAGAAGGAAATGCGCAGAATGAAAGAGGATCAAAGTGGAGATGGTGGAGAACATTTTATGTTGAGGAGACTGGACAGTTAGGCCCTGGAACAAGATGTCTCCTGCACCAATACCTGGCATTGTGGTTCCAGTAACCCCAGAATGAAAGCCAGCTGGTATTTATTGCCCTCTTGCAGATAGACTGGGTAATGTGAGAATCTCATGGATCACCAGAGTTTACAGTGACATTCAGTTTGTTTACAGACTTCTGCAAAGAATGTAGAAAGGAGAAAATATGAAGAAAATGCAAAGGAGCTTTGGGATGGTGAAGTACAAAACAGAGCTAGAGAGGATGGTTCTGAAAGTCAGTCCATTCCACTTGAACATGTCCTCTGGTTTGCTCTTGGGGAGCAGGAACTATTTTGCAGGCTGGTATTCCGTATTCATCCCAAATAACTAATCAACATGGAACCCCTCTGTCTTCACCTCACAACCTCAAACAGACCATTGTCCGCAGCAAACTACCCAACCTTCAGGAGAACAGTGGCCACAATACCACACAACCCTGCCACAGCAACCTCTGCAAGACATGCTGGATCATCAACATGGATAACATCATCTCACGTGAGAACACCATCCATCAAATACACAGCACATACTCCTGCAATTCGGCCATTGTTGTCTACCTGATACACTGCAGAAAAGGATGTCCCAAAACATGATACACTGGGGAGAGCATGCAGATGCTATGACAACAAATGAATGAATATCGCTCGACAATTACCAGGCAAGATTGTTCTCTTTCTGATGGGAGCACTTCAGCGGTCACGGGCATTCAGCCTCTGATCTTTGAGTAAGTGTTCTCCAAGGCGGCCTTCACAACACATGACAGCACAGAGTCACTGAGCAAAGACTGATGGCCAAGTTCTGCACACATGAGGACAGTCTCAACTAGGATCTTGAGTTCATGTTCCACTATCTGTAACTTTCACGACTTGCCTGGGCTTGCAAAATCTCACTAACTGTCCTGGCTGGAGACAATACATATCTCTTCAACCTGTGTTTAACTCTCTCTTCACTCACATTGTCTGTACATTTAAGACTTGATTAGCTGCATAGACTTGCATTCCAACCATTATTTTGTAAATTGAATTTGTTTCTTTATATGCCCTGTTTGTGAACATAACTCTCCGCTCACCTGACGAACAGGTAGTGCTCCAAAAGCTAATGGTGTTTGCTACCAAATAAATCTGTTGGATTTTAACCTGCTGTTGTGAGACTTCTTACTGTGTTTACCCTACAATGCTGGAAAGATTTCTATTTGATCTGGTCTAGACCTCTGTTGACATATGAGGCATCTGCAAAGTATGATGGGAATTCTAAGTTGGGAGCACAGACACTGTTGTCTTCTCCTATGGACTGGAACTGATTGAGGATTGGAATGAAGTGTCAGTCACTCTGGGAGTGACGTTTTTGAATAAGGATTAAAAATGCAGCCATTTTGGAGCCCACTTGTTTAAGTGTTGAGCCTCTCAAATGTGACCAGAATGCTGACCAGCCTTTGGCCACATCCTTCAATCTATGTTGGTTTAAAAGTTTAAAGTTTTAAAGTTTATTTATTTGTATCACAAGTAGGCTTACTATAACACTGCAATGAAGTTAATGTCACGAGACTCCAGCGGATGTTTGGCTACACTGAGGGAGAATTTAACATGGGCAATGCACATAACCAGCACATCTTTGGATTGTGGAGGAAACCAGACACCTAGAGGGAACCCACGCAGACTTGGGGAGAACATGCAGACGCCATAGGCAGTGACCTAAGTTGGAAATTGAACCAGGGTTCCTGGTGTTGTGAGGCAGCAGTATTAACTGCTGTGCCACCTTGCTGCCCCTTTATGATGGAAGGCATGAACAGGATCTCAGGCAGAGAGAACAGGGCCTACGGGACTCTTCATCCCACCAGGCAAGAGCTGATTTTCAATTTAACATCAACCTATTTTGTTTTCCTTGCTTTGTGTTTTCTAATGCTACTGGCATCCAAACACTGGGATGTGGCTGGATACAAAGCACTCGGACCCAATCATTCCAAGTAAAAACTCTTCATGTAATTAGATTCTCTACTACAACAAACTTCTCCTGAAAATTAAGATTCGTACTAATTTTGCTTTTGGGAAGGATATTTACATCATTATATTTCAAGTGGGAAAAATGGAATTTGAGTTTAGAGATTTCATATTTTCAACACAATGTGAAATGGATTTTAAATGTTTTCAGTGAACCAAACCTTTTTTGCACCTTATACTGCAGCATGCCGTGAATTTACACTTATGAGCAAGTGTCTACCAACACAAATGACTTTTTATGAAGATTTTCAAACTATTTATAAATGCTTACATCTTAACATTTAGCAATATTAGTAGGAAGCATAAAATGCTGATCTGTGTCGACAATTCCAATTAATTCTTGGGGGTCGAACATTGGCTAAAGTAAGACCAATAACTATTTAGCATTTGAAATGCAAATATCATTGGGTGTAGGGTGTGACATCATTGTGACAGGGAGGACAGGCTATGATGTCATGGGGAGGGGATCCAAAAATAAAGGTGAGTGTTTGACCCCATAAAGTGTAATCTGCCACTGGGAACCTATAAATAGAATATCATCCTGGTAACATTATACACCAGAGAGATGACTTAAAATCAAATCCATCAATCTTTGGAATAGGGTTGGCAGGAATGTTATTCTAAAAGGTAGGTTTTTATAATGAAAAAGGTCTTTATGACTAACAAAGGTAGTGATTATAAATTAGCAGCTGTATACATCTGTAAATATGCTTGTGCAAGATTATTCTTGCTGAACTTCCGCTCACTTGATAAAAAAAACAAACAAATCTTCAATTAAAAGAAGTTGATGTTAATCATTGCACAATATCGGATTTAGGGTTGTCTTAAAATCACCAGAAATATGAACAGAAAAGAAAAATGCTGGAAAACTTCAGCAGATTTAACGAAGGGTCATCTAGACTCAAAATGATGGCTTTACTCTCTCTCCAGAGATGCCATCAGACCCGTTGGGAGTTTCCAGCATTTTTCTGTTCTTGTTTCTGATTCCATCAGGAAATATAAGTCATATTAATTCTTCTTTGACCTTGGGACAAGTTGCATGTGGTACCAATCTTGTTTTGATGTTTTTTGGTTAACTATTAGACTTTATCCTGAGTTTCACTTGAATTCACTTCATTGAAACAAGTGTCTCTTCAAAAACATTCTTGTGCTTACTCTAATGATACTCTAATGACATCACCATCAAATCATGTGATCAGCTCTTAAATAAATCTTTTTAATATATAACGCAATCCCAAACCATTATTATTTTGTAAAAGATAATGCACTGTATGATGAAAGTATGTAAGTGATAAGTATATACATATGTTTGTTTATGTTTCAGGAGAATGTTTTAAAGTTCAGCCCTTTTCTCCAGGTAGTCAGTATGTCTGGAAGGAATACAGCTCAGATCCTGGGACAGCAACTTCCAACTTTGCAAGTGGTTATGTTAATTAAAGTTAATGGATTTTGGTTTACTTAAGGTCCAAACACAACTCACCCAGGCCCTACCTCCACATTATACCCACTAACCTACACATCCCTGTACACTAACAGGCAATTTCTTAGCATGGCCAATCAGCCTAACCTGCACATCTTTGGACTGTGGGAGGAAACTGGAGCATCTGGAAGAAACCCACACAGACGCAAGGAGAACATGTAAACTGCACATAGACAGTGACCCGAGCCAGGAATTGAACCCAGGACCCTGAAGCTGTGAAGCAGCAGTGCTAACCACTATGCTACCATGCCACTCCAAAGGCAAATGAAATTTTGTTCCTTATTGCTAGAGTGATGGAGTTTAAAAATAGTGAAGTTATTTGCAGCTGTATAAGGTGCTGATGAGGCTGCCCGCTCACCATAACTTTTAATTCCTTTACTATTCAAAAACTTATCTATCCTTGCCTTAAAAACATTCAATGAGGGAGACTCAACTGCTTCACTGGGCAGGGAATTCCACAGATTCATAACTCTTTGTGTAAAGAAGTTCCTCCTCAGCTCAATGTTAAATCTGCTTCCTTTTATTTTGAGGCTATGCCTCCTAGTTCTAGTTTCACTCGCCAGTGGAAACAACTTTCCTGCTTCTTTTTTATTTATTCCCTTCATAATCTTATGTATTTCTATAAGATCTCACCTCATTCTTTGAATTCCAATGAGTATAATCTCAGTCTACTCAGTGCCAGTATATCCTTTCTCAAACAAGGAGACCAAAACTGTTTACAGTATTCCAGGTTAGTAAATGTGAGGTCAAGCATTTTGGTAAGAATAACAGCAAAATGGACTATTATTTAAATGGTAAAAAATTGAAGCATATTGCTGCGCAGAGGGACCTGGGTGTCCTTTTGCAGGAATCACAAAATGTTGGTTTGCAGGTAATTGAGAATCATAGAACCCTACAATGCAGAAAGAGGCCCTTCAGCACACTCCAAATTCAATATTACTCTGTGAACACCCTCCAGACTTACTATTATTCTGTGCAACACACTCCAAATTCACTATTACTCTGTGCAACACACTCTAAATTCAGTGTTGGTCTGTTTAACACACTCCAAATTCATTATTATTCTGTGTAAGACTCCAAATTCACCATTACTCTGTTTAATGCATTCCAAATTCACAGTTACTTTGTTTAACACACTCAGATGAATTATTATTCAGTTTAATACATTCCAAATTCTCTAGTACTTGTGTAAAGCACTTCAAATTCACTATTACTCTGTGCAACAAACTACAATTTCTTTATTACTCTGTGTAACAAGCTCCATATTCACTAATAATTTGTGCAGCACACCCCAAATTCACTAATACTATTTGTAACAAGCTCCAAGTTCACTATTACTCAGTATAATACACTCAAAATGCTCTATTACTTTATGTAACATGCTCCAAATTCACTATTACCCAGTGTAACACACTCCCAATTCACTATTACTCTGTGCAACACACTCCAAACTCACTATTGTTCTATGTAACACATTCCAAATTCACTAGCATTCTGTGTAGCACACTCAAACTCACTATTAATCAGTGTAACACACTCCAAATTCACTAGTACTCTGCATAACACACCCAAACTCACTATTAATCAGTGTAACACATTCAAAATTTACTATTATTCTGTATAATACACTCTAAATTGACTATTGCACCGTGTAATACACTCAGAATTCAGTTACTCAGTGCAACACACACCAAATTCACCATTGATCAGTGTAACAAGCTCCAAATTCACTTTTACTCGGTGTAATATGCATCTTATTCACTCTTACCCTGTGGAATATACTCCAAAATTCACTATAACCTTGTATAACACACTCCAAATTCACTATTACTCTGCTTAGCACACTCCAAATTCATTACTACTCTGTGTAACACACTCCATAATATGTAATATGCTCCTTATTCACTGTTACTCTGTATGACACACTCTAAATTCATTGTTAGTCATGTAAAACACTCCAAATTCACTGTTACTGTTTAACATACTACAATTTCACTATTACTCTGTGTAACAAACTGTAAATTCACTATTGCTCTGTGTAACAAACTCCAAATTCACTGTTACTCTGCGCAACAAATTCCAAATTCACTATTACTCTGTGTAACAAGCTCCATATTCACTATTAGTCCATGCAACACATTGCAAATTCACTATTACTATGTGTAACACGCTATGTGTAACAATTCACTATTACTCAGTATAATATACTCAAAATGCACTACTTACTCTGTGTCACACACTCCAAATTCACTATTACTCAATGTAACATGCTCCAAATTCACAACTGCTCTTTGTATCAACCTCCAAATTCACTTTTACTCAATGTAATATGCTCCTTATTCACTGTTACTCTGTGGAACACACTCCAAGTTCACTGTTAGTTGGTGTAGCACACTCCAAATTCATATTACTCTGTGTAATACACTCCAAATTCACTACTGCTCAATTTATCACATTTCAAGTTGATTATTCAGTATAACACACTCCAAATTCACCATTACTCTGTTTAATGCATTCCAAATTCACAATTATTCTGTTTAACACACTCCAAATACATTATTATTCAGTATTACACACTCCAACTTCACTATTACTCATGTAAAGCTCTCCAAATTCACTGTTACTGTTTACCATATCACAAATTCACTATTACTGTGAGCAACAAACTCCAATTTCACTATTACTCAATGTAACACACTCCAAATTCATTATTACTCAGTGTAACACTGTCCAAATTCACTATTACTCAGTGTAACACTGTCCAAATTCATTATTACTCAGTGTAACACTGTCCAAATTCATTATTACTCAGTGTAACACTGTCGAAATTCATTATTACTCTGAGTAACACACTCCTGTTCATCTGATCCTTTTATGGCTGCAGAAATCTTGGTAGCCATAGAACTCAACTTTAAGATGATTGACACAGGAAGGAGGATAAACGATGGAATTTGTTCCTTCTGCTGCAGGTTGTTGTGATCTGTACGCTTTACACTAAAGGGAGATGGAATCAGCTTCAGTTGTAGCTTTTAGCAGAGAATTGGATAAATATTTGAATGGGTAAGTTTGGCCTGGCTACAGAGACACAGCTGGAGAACGGGGGACTTATGAGATATCACTTTCAAAGAGCAATCACATGATTGGCTAAAAGACCTCCTTCAGCCTGATTTTACGACCGTATAATAATTAAGTGATTAACTCCATATTTGGCAGATTTGTGTGAGTTGCATCCACTCATCGCAATCTGTTACACTCCTTAAACAGCACTGAACTTTGCAATGAATTAAAAATTATTTGACCACAAAAATAATAACAGATGTCGAAGTTTGCCATAAGCCATTAAACAAAATGAAACCGCATTTGCTGCTTAAATACCGATATACACCAGCTGAAATATTGGTACCGCATGATGAGGATCAATGTGGAATCAAGCGTGAAATAGTCAGTATCGCTCTGAATCCCGCAAACTTTCACAGTGAAGCTGTTTGGAGTTAGTGTCACTGACTGGCTCCTGTCATGAAATAGGAACAATATTGATAAGATCACTTTCTACCCAATTAAATAATTTTATTCATTCATGGGACGTGGGCACCACTGGCTGGCCAGCATTTATTACTCATCCCTGGTTACTCGAGGACAATTGAAAGTCAACCACATTGCTGTGGCTGTGGGGTCACATGTAGGCCAAAGCAGGGTAAGGATCTCCTTTCCCTAAAGGACATTAATGACCAGGTGGATTTTTCCAACAATTGACAATAGTTTCCTGGTCATCTGATTCTTATATTCAGCTTCTGCCATGATGGGATTTGAACCCAGATACCTAGAATATTAGCTGAGTTACTGGATGAATAGTCAAATGATAATACCAATAGGCCATTGCCTTCCAGATTGGAACCATATGAAGGAGCTTTGAGAACTGGGGTCATCTCGAGGCACCCTTCTGATGGTGACAGGTCCTGGGGACATAAGAATGGAATTACTTTGTAGCATTAATCAGATTAAAGAAAGGAAATGAGCAGAATCCAACTAACTAAGGCAAGGCAACAACAATGATATTCCTTTTCATTACATACACTATATTCTGTGTAAGGGCTCATGCCTACAGTTGGGTTAATCTCTCAACTGGCACGTTAGAGGGCAGAGTGTTGCTGCGTTTGATCCCTAGTCTATGTTGAGTGGGCTGACCTCAGATCAAAGTGGAAACTGTGGTGAAAAAGAATGGCAAGAATCATCCATAACTTTTGCTGCTAAGTGGTGTCCTTGTCCCCCCACTCTCACACCCCAACCAGAAAGCATTGAAACTTCAGAGGTGGATCTCACCTGTGACCTACAACTCACCGACTGTCTGGTAGTCCGGGTAATGCAGACAATCTCTCAGGTGCTTATAAAGAATCCAGTGGGAGAAGACCAAGCTGTCAGCTATACAGCAATACTATTCACTAAAGTTAAGAGAGAGAAAGTGGGGAACAGATAGTAGGAATAGGAGAAAAAAAATAGAAATATAAGGCTTGTAATGAACTTGAACTGTCAGGTGGTTAAAGGACACAATTCTTTTCTAAAGAGGTTAATTGAAGGCCATGAACAACACAAGCTTTGTTGGAAGCACACTCATTATCATCCAATTCTTTCACATTCATGTGGTAGTACTTTAAGTGACAAAGAGCTGGTTTTATAAACTGTGCAATCAAAATAAAAAAAAAGTGATGTTTGCTGAGTGGTTTCCATGCCTGATTTTGGAGAACATTTCTCATCTGTTTTTCTGCCCAGTCACATGCTTTTCTCTCCAGTGTCTGCCTCAGGCTAATCTCACTGAGCATTGCAGGAGGTAAGTCAGGAGTTAAATTCAGGAATGTAATGTGAGGAAGGGCAATTTTTATTTCTCTGTTACAATGAAAGATCTTCAGATTGTGCCCCTAAATCACTGAATCAAATGGATCAGCAAACCCCTTACTTTGAACCAAGTACCATATTGGCCCAAGTTAATACCAACAATTACAGTCTTTCTGGCGACAACACTGTGCATTTATATAGCATCTTTAACAATAGGTGGGCAGCACGGTGGCACTATGGTTAGCACTGTTGCCTCACAGTACCAGGGATCTGGGTTCAATTCCCCATTTGGGTCATTGACCATGTAGAGCCTGCATGTTCTCCCCATGTCTGTATGGGTTTCCTCTGGGTGTTCCAGTTTCATCCCACAATCCAAAGACACTCTGATTAGCTGCATTAGCCAGGCTAAATTCTCTATCAGTGTACCCGAACAGGTGTCAGACTGTTGCGACTAGGGGATTTTCACAGTAATTTCATTGCAGTGTTAATGTAAGCCTACTTGTGACACTAATAAACCAGCAATTCAATATGAAACATCTTCAAACGCTTCGCAGGAATAGGCTGAAACTGGCACTGAGTTACACTGGGAACATTAGGGCAGGTGACCAAATCTTTGGTCAAAAGAGTGAGGCTCGAAGGAGGAGAGGGAAGTAGAGAGGCAGAGAGATTTGTTCTGGACTAAATCTCAGAGCCAACAGCCTCAGACAGCTGAAGGTGCCATTGGCTCAAGCCAGATGTGGAGATGCTGGCGTTGGACTGGAGTAAACTTGATAGTAGCTAAATTTATTTGCTAAAGCTTGTGGGATTACTATCGAATTGGTTGGACTTTAACCTGGTGTTGTGAGGCTTCTTACTGTGTTCACCCCAGATGCACAGGGGACCAGGTTTGGGGGAATGTGAATGTCTCAGGCGACGGTGAGGCCGAAGAGATGACAGAGCCTGGGAGGGTTGAGGCCATGGAGGGATTGAAAAACAGGACGGAGGATTATAAAGCACATATATACAACACACATATATAAAACACCAAGTGCGGCCGCACTTGGAGTATTGTATACAGTTCTGGTCCCCACATTATAAGAAAGATGTGGAGGCATTGGAAAGGGTACAGAGGAGGTTTACCAGGATGTTGCCTGGTATGGAGGGCAGGTCTTATGAAGAGAGGCTGAGGGATTTGAGGTTGTTTTCGTTAGAAAGAAGGCGGCTAAGAGGAGACTTTATTGAAACATACAAGATGATTAGAGGTTTAGATAGGGTGGACAGTGATAGCCTTTTTCCTAGGATGGAGAAAGCTAGCACGAGGGGACACAGCTTTAAATTAAGGGGTGGTGGTTTTAGGACAGATGTCAGAGGTAGGTTCTTTACCCAGAGGGTTGTAAGGGTATGGAATGCCTTGCCTGCGTCAGTTGTAGTTGCGCCAAGTTTGGTGGAGTTTAAGAGGTTAGTAGATAAGTTTATGGATGAAAAGGGAATGGTTTAGGTTAGAGGGTCACTGCTTGTTCCTAATTGGTCGGCGCAACATTGAAGGCCGAAGAGCCTGTTCTGTGCTGTAATGTTCTATGTTCTATATTTCTGAATCAGAAGCCAGTGTGGATCAGTGAGCACAGAGATGATGGGTGAATGGGGCTTGATTCCAGTTCAATGATTGAAAGGGAGAGTCTTGTTTGATATCACCCTTAACTTATGCAAATGAAGAAAACATTTGTATTTAGTTTCTGTAGGCTGGGATCTTCCTGTTCTGAAAGGCCAGGCTCTTGCTGAACAACATCCCTCTCCTCATTTATTTCTGTAACCATTTCCCCAATTCTTCCCCACACTCCCATCCCCCATCCCCCCACACCCATCAAATATCACCTGGATTTTTAAAATTAAACCAGAATAACTGGGACTTTTGAAAAACCTGTAAACAATGCCTCCTATTCACAGTCCTGAACAATAACTACTTTAGCTGCAGGGTTCTCTCACCGTTACACAGTGACTCATCCAACTTTCCTCTCATTGTCCAGTAGCTGAGTTGCGACACTTTGTTCACAGGCCGGGTAAGGGAATTCTCCATGCAGCAAGAGAAACACTCTCCTTCCCACTTCAATCACCAACAGGACAGATCACATACTCCGAGACATTCTGAGGCTGGTACGGACCGTAGCTGGAATTTACTGTCCCGCTCACCATGGGAATCAGATTGGGTGAGGGGCGGAACATGGGAAGGTCCATTGACCTCGGGTGGGATTTTACAATTTGGGGGTGAGTGAGGATGTAAACTCTCAAAGGGAAAGATTCAATGAGGGGTCAGTAATTATAGTTCTGCTCACCTTATTATAGAAAGGATATTATTAAACTAGAAAGAGTGCAGAAAAGAATGCTACCGGGACTTGATTATTTGAGTTATAAGGAGAGGCTGGATAGACTGGGACTTTTTTCTCTGGAGCATGAGAGGCTGAGGGGTCTTATAGAGGTCTGTAAAATAATGAGGGGAATGGATCAGTCAGAAAGTCAACATCTTTTCCCAAAGATAAGAAAGTATAAAACTAGAGGGCATAGGTTTGAGTGAGAGGGGAGAGATACAAAAGGGTCCAGAAGGGCAACTTTTTTTCATACAGAGAGTGATGAGTGTCTGGAACAAGCTGCCAGAGGCAGTAGTAGAGGCAGGTACAAGTTTGTCTTGTGTGTCAGGTGACTATAGAAGGATATGGCCCAAATATGGGCAATTGGGACTATTTAGGGGGGTTAAAAAGAGGCAACATGGATAAGATAGGCCAAAGGGCCATGACTCCATATCAAAAACATGTGGTAGGTCTTGGCCCTGATACAGATGGTTCTAGAATAATGTGTTAGCAAGATGGTATCTGTTTTCATTGAACCTCAGCCCAGGTTCAGGCTGAGATTGTTGTAGAAAGCATTGTTACAGTTTCCTTCAGGACTTCAGCAATGCTGACACCCAGGAATAGGATAACCAATTTACAATCAGCAATAGGATAAGGAGCAGAAAATTTAAGGATAACAACTGACCAGAAGCAAGAAGAGCTTCCCTGCTCTGCTTTGTACAGGGCTGTGAGTGAGGTTCACATCACACTGACACAGTGCCTCTGATAGTGCAGCACTACCTCAGGAATACACCGGGATACTGGCCTGGATTCCGAGCTCACGCCTCTGGTATGGGAGGTGAACTCACAACTTTGTGACTCAGAATTGAGGGAACTAGCCACTGAGTAACAAGTGAAATCACTGGTTTAATGGTTAATTTCATTCGATAAATGCTGCGATACAACACAAAGGAAATAAGGATTAGCAGAATGGAGTCAGTGAGAACATAGAACATAGAACATAGAACATTACAGCACAGAACAGGCCCTTCGGCCTTCGATGTTGTGCCGACCAAAATAAAAAGCAATGCCCCTCCCAAACTAAACCATTCCCTTCTCTTCCATATACTTATCAATTAACCTCTTAAACGCCACCAAACTTGGCGCATCTACAACAGCTGCAGGCAGGGCATTCCACTCCTAATCACTCTTTGAGTAAAGAACCTACCTCTGATATCCGTCCTATAACTCATACCCTTAATTTAAAGCTGTGTCCCCTCGTGCTAGCTTTCTCCATCCTAGGAAAAAGGCTATCACTGTCCACCCTATCTAAACCTCTCATCATCTTATATGCTTCAATAAGATCCTCTCTTAGCCGCCTCCTTTCTAACGAAAACAACCTCAAATCCTTCAACCTCTCTTCATAGACCTGCCCTCCATACCAGGCAACATCCTAGTAAACCTCCTCTGTACCCTCTCCAATGCCTCCACATCTTTCTTATAATGTGGGGACCAGAACTGCACACAATACTCCAAGTGCGGCCGCACTAGAGTTTTGTACAGTTGCAACCTGATGCTGCGGCTCCTAAATTCAATCCCCCTACCAATAAAAGCTAAGACTCCATAGCCTTCTTAACAACTTTATCCACTTGACTGCCTACTTTCAGGGATCTATTGACACATACACCAAGATCCTTCTGTTCCTCAACACTATTAAGAGCCCTACCATTAGCCCTATACTCTACACATTTATTGGTCCTGCCAAAGTGCATTACCTCACACTTTTCCACATTAAACTCCATTTGCCACCTCTCGGCCCAGCTCTGCAACTTGTCCAAGTCCTCTGTAAACTATAACACCCCTCTTCACTATCTACCACTCCACCAACTTTAGTGTCATCTGCAAATTTACTGATCCATCCCTCAATACCCTCATCCAGATCATTTATAAAAATTACAAACAGAAGGGGCCCCAAAACAGATCCCTGAGGTACACCACTTGTCACCGAACTCCACGATGAATATCTCCCATCAACCACCACCCTCTGTCTTCTATCTGCCAGCCAATTCCTAATCCAATTAGCTAAATCACCCTCTATTCCACACATCTGCATTTTCTGTAGAAGTCTTCCATGGGCACCTTATCAAACGCCTTACTAAAGTCCATATATACTACATCAACCGCCTTACCCCCATCCACCTCTCTGGTCACTTTCTCAAAAAACTCAATGAGGTTAGTAAGGCTTGACCTACCCTTCACGAAACCATGCTGACTATCCCCAATCAATTCATTTCTCTCTAAATAACTATAAATCCTATCCCTAATAATTCTCTCCAATACTTTGCCCACAAACAGAAGTAAGACTCACTGGCCTATAATTCCCTGGAAGGTCTCTCTTCCCCTTCTTAAACAATGGGACCACATTCGCTATCCTCCAGTCCTCCGGAACCACACCCGTAACCAACGAGGACATGAAGATCAGAGCCAGAGGCTCTGCAATCTCCTCTCTTGCCTCCCAGAGAATCCTAGGGTAAATCCCGTCCGGCCCAGGGGACTTATCCAACTTCAAACCCTCGAGAATTTCTAACACGTCCTCCCTATCTACTACAATACTCACCAATTTGCAACCCTGTACCTCAGTGCTCTCCACAGCTACATTTCCAGCACTCTGCGTGAATACCGAAGAGAAATATTTATTCAGTGCCTCGCCAATCTCTTCAGGCTCCACGCACAACTTCCCACTGCTATCTATGACTGGCCCTAATCTTGGCCTAACCAATCTTCTATTCTTAACATATCGAAAGAAAGCTTTAGGATTCTCCTTAATCCTATCAGCCAACATCTTTTCGTGTCCCCTCTTAGCTCTCCTCAATTCACTTTTTACCTCCTTCCTGGCTAATCTATAGCTTTCCATTGCACTAACTGAGCCTTCAAGCCTCATCCTGACATAAGCCTCCTTTTTCCTTTTAACCAGCGAATTAACTTTTTTAGTACACCATGGTTCCCTTACTTGACCATTTCCTCCTTGCCTGACAGGGACATACTTATCAAGGACTCGCAGCAGCTGCTCCTTGAATAAGCTTCACATTCCAGATGTTCCTAGTCCAATCTATGCACTCTAATTCTCTCCTGATGGCCTCATAATTACCCTTCCCCCAGCTATAACTACTGCCCCCAGCTTCATGCCTATCCCTATCCATCACTAAGGTGAACGTAACCGAATTTTGGTCACTATCACCAAAATGTTCACTAACTTCCAAGCCTAACACCTGGTCTGGCTCATTGCCCAGCACCAAATCCAATGTAGCCTCACCTCTAGTTGGCCTATCTACATACTGAGTCAAAAAAACCTTCCTGCACACTCTGTACGAAAACTGACCCCTCTAACGAGCTCGAGCTATAGCTATTCCAATCAATATTAGCAAAGTTAAAGTCCCCCATCACAATTACCCTACTACTTTCACTCCTAATCAGAATTGACTTTGCAATCCTTGCCTCAACCTCTCTAGAACTATTAGGAGGTCTGTAAAAGACTCCCAACAGGGTGACCTCTCCTCTCCTGTTTCTAATCTCAGCCCATACTACCTCAACAGACAAGTCCTCATCAACTTCTTTTCTATCACCGTGATACAGTCTTTGACCAATAACGCCACTCCTCCCCCCCTTCTACCTCCTTCTCTACTCCGACTAAAGCATTTGTACCCCGGAACCTGCAACATCCATTCCTGTCCCTGCTCTACCCAAGTCTCTGAAATGGCCAACTCAACTGTGGCCAGTTGTCTGTATTTATCCGACAGATCAGTCATCATCCAATTATTCACTGATAACAAAGTTCTCTTTCCACATGCCATGACTTCCAGGAAACTGGGGAGTGTGTGTACGTGAAGAGTGTGTGTACACGGGGAATACGTGTACATGAGGAACGTGTGCGCTTAGGGAGCGTGTGCACATGGGAAGTGTATGTGCATAGGGAATACGTGTACACGGAAAATACGTGTGCATGGGGAGTGTGTGTGCGCAGCGAATGCATGTATATGGGGAGCACATGTACATGAGGAGTGTGTGTGCATGGGGAATGTGTGTACAAGAGGAGCATGTGTGCATGAGGAGTGCATGTACACAAAAAGTGTGTGTACACAGGGAGTGTGTGTATATAGAGAGACGATGTGTGCACGGGAAGTGTGTGCACAGGGAATGTGTGTGCAGGGGAAGTATGTATACACAGGGAATGCATGTGGATTATATGTGCACGGGGAGTGTGTACATGGGGAATGTGTGCACAGGGAGTGTGACTGTATACATAGAGATTGATTATGGATGGGGAGGTAGTGTGAATGGGGCATGAGTGGGCAAGGTGTTTGGGATGGGAGTTTTATTATACAATTCTTTGGGAATCAAAGTGACTTATTGCTTTTGAGAATGCCCCTGGATCCCTCCTGTTTGAACTCAAGAAATAAGGCAAGAGTGACAACTTTGACATCAAAGCAGTATTTAACCGAGTGAGGCATCGAGGAACCTCAGTAAAGCAGGAGCCAATGGGAATCAGGAAAATCTCTGTGGTTGGAGTCATACCTGGCACTAAGGAAAATGGTTGTGGTTGTTGGAGGTCAATCATTTCAGTCCTCTGGCATATATTCGAGGACTCTCCCAGGCTGGTGTCTGAGGCCCAACAATCTTCAGCTGCTTCATCAATGACCTTCCCTCCATCATAAGGTCAGAAGTGGGGATGTTCGCCCATGATTGTACAATGTTTAGCACCATTTAGGACTCCTCAGATACTGAAACAGTTCATGTTCAAATGCAGCAAGATCGGGACAATATCTAGGCTTGGGCAGACAAGTGGCAAATAACATTCATGCCACATAAATGCCAGGCAATGATCATCACCAACAAGCAAAGATCTAACTATCATTCTTGAATTTCAATGGCATTACCATTGCTGAATCCATCATTATCAACATCCTTGGGGTTGCCATTGACCAGAAACTCAACTGAGCTCACCACATAACACAATGGCTACAAGAGCAGGTCAGAGGCTGGAAGTAACTCACCTCCTGACTCCCCAAAGCCTGTCCACCATTTATGAGTCACAAGTCAGGAGTGTGATGGAATACTCTCCACTTGCCTGGATGGGTGCAGCTCCAACAACACTCAAGAAAGTTGATACTATCCAAGATAAAGCAGCCCCATTTGATAGGCACCACATCTACAAACATTCATTCCCTCCATCACTGACACTCAATAGCAACCATGTGTACTGTTTACAAAATGCACCACAAAAACTCACCTAGGTTCCTTCAACAGCACTTTCCAAACTTGTGACATTTATCATCTGAAAGATAAGAACAGCAGGTACATGGGAAAACCATTACCTGCAAGTTCCCCATCAAGCCACTCACCATCCTGACTTGGAAATATATCGCTGTTCCTTCACTGTCGCTGGATCAAAATCTTGGAACACCCTCCCTCCCCTCCTAACAACATTGTGGGTGTACCTACACACTAGGGACTGCAGTGGTTCAGAAAGGCAGCTCAACATCACCTTCTCAAGGGCAATTAGGGATGGGCAATAAATGCTGGCCCAGCCAGCGATGCACATGTCTCATTGGAAGACAAAAATGCCATCTTCTGCACTTGAATGTATTGATGCATTTCATTGGTAATGTTTGCAAATGAGATTTGTCTGTCCTGACAACTGAGAAGAAGGACAGAGACAGAACTGGATTGGATGACAATTTACATTGCAATTGTGCTCTTCAGGTAATGAAAGATGACAGTGTGCTTTGCAGCAGGAACATTGAGTACGGAGCAGTAAGTAGGAACGTATGAGGACAGCTGGCTGAAGGCTCAATCAGACTGCTTTGGAATTGATTGCAGTAACGAGGTTGGAGAAGAGAGCATTAAATTCTGAAAGAGTGGAAGCAAAAGTTTTGCAATCGATAGTTTGTGAAGGGACAAGAAAGAAAATAGACAGGCAACCTCATAAGAGCAAAGTGGAATTTTACTACCTCACATGCCTGATACAAATGGTGGTGAGCTGGTAAAGTACTGTGCAAGGCTCAGAATCCGACTCTCACACACGATGCCAAACAATTTGTGACCCTCCTGACACCTTTGATTTGATTTATTCATTGTATGTTAATACACGTGACAATAAAAGTATTGTTTCTTGCGCACTATACAGACAAAGCATACCATTCATAGAGAAGGAAACAAGAGGGTGCAGAAAGTAGCATATAGTCATAGCGAGGGTGTAGAAAAAGAGCAACTTAATGTGAGGTAAGTCCATTCAAAAGTCTGACAGCAGCAGGGAAGAAGCTGTTCTTGAATTGGTTGGTACGTAACCTCAGACTTTTGTATCTTTTTCCCGATGGAAGAAGGTGGAAGAGAGAATGTCTGGGGTGCATGGGATCCTTAATTATACCAGGTGCTTTACTGAGGCAGCGGGAAGTGTAGACAGAGTCAATGGATGGGAGGCTGGTTTGTTTGATGGATTGGGCTACATTCATGACCTTTTGTAGTTCCTTGTGGTCTTGGGCAGAGCAGGAGTCATAACAAGCTGTGATACATCCAGAGAGAATGCTTTCTATGGTGCATCTGTAAAGGTTGGTGAGCGTCATAGCTGACATGCCAAATTTCCTTGGTCTTCTGAGAAAGTTAAGGCATTGATGGGGCTTTCTTAACAATAGTGTCGACATGGGGGGACCAGGACGGACTGTTGGTGATCTGAACACTTAAAATCTTGAAGCTCTCAATCTTTTCAACTCTGTCCCTGTGTAGACAGGGGCATATTCTCCTTTACGCTTCCTGAAGTTGATTTAAATTGTGCAAACTGCTTTGCACACTGAAAGGGTCTGAAGTTTATTAGTATGAGATTGAGTGGATTTCAGTATCATTAGTGAGCTTCACCAGGTATGGGGTCTGCACAGGGGCAATGACAGGGGATGGTCTACATGGGGGCAGGGAGGGGGGGGGGAATTCTTTGCAGAGGGAGAATCACAGAGCGAGTCATGATAAAGAACACAAAAGTACAGCACAGATACATGACCTTTGGCCCTCCAAGCCTGTACCAGTGGGACGGTTTGGTGTGGACCAGGCCTGTCTTTCTGTCAGAGCCTGACTGACCCACTGACAAATCACGGGAAAGCTCCACCCATTAACTCACTTTCCTTCCTCAGATGCTACCAGACACATTTGCTGGAATTTTTCCACCACACCTGCTCAGGAATCAGGGTGGGCGCGGTTCACAGAACGGAAGTGTCCGTTGGGCAGGATTTTACAAGCCTCGCCCAACCGAGGTCGCAAGATACTGGCCATTGCGTTTATCCGGCATTTTCTCTTTTTATTATTGACGTTTCCCACAGAAGATTGAAAGGATTAGAAGGATTCGGGATACACAGATCTATGGATGAATCAAGTGGAACCCATATGATCCTTTCTGGCCTCAACCTTCCTTATGTTTTTAAATCCAGGCTAACGAAACATGATTTAGATAAATCTTTGTTGGTGATGGTCTGTTGTGTTAGTGATCATCACAGTAATTCCTCGACCAATAAGCAATCTCCAGCAAATGTAATCGTGCATTACCTTATTTTTCCCAAATTGGTTTGTATTATAATTTGAAGAGGAGATATCTATTTCTGTAGCAAACTGAAGGTATTCATTGTCAGTATTTTAATCCTAAATACTTTCTCTGAATGTATACGGTTCACTGCAAAATTACCTTGGAAGCATTTAGCAGCGGGAAACCTGAAGTTCTATTCTCAAAGGGAGTTGCAGGCTTCAACTCTGACAGGTTTATGGAGAAGATGTTTATTTTTGCAAAGCTGCAGATATGTTCAAAGTTTTAAAAAGGAAAGTTCAATGTAAATTGAATCCATGGAAATAACAGCGAGGTTCCAAACGGACGGCAAATACTGGCGCAATTCCCAACAAAGCTCTCACAAACAAAAGCTTATTGGCAGCAAGATGTTGCTCTTGAAGTGTTGGAAAACTGTCCAGATATAATCTTGTGGAAAGACTGACACAGTGTTCAAAAGTAATTCTATCAGAATGGTGCTGATCTTGGAAATAATCTCAGTAGTTGTTGTTGTAGAGATGCCTTTTTCCAAACTTGCAAGCAAAATCAAAGAATTATGACTGATGAGAATAGAAACAGAGTACAATGCATTGCAGAGGCCAGCGTAGACAAACAGACGAGCTGCCTGAAGAAGCTGATATTAATGTGGGTGAAAGTTTGGTGATATACTTCCTTATGTTGCCTTCATTGAATTATAGAACCACACAACACAGGTCTGTGCTCGCTCTTTAAAAGAATGAACCTATGAGGCCCAATATCTAGACTGTTCCTCTAACTTGGAATATGCCTTTCCTTCAAATACTTGTCCAATTCCCATTCCAAGGTTACTGTTGATTCTACTTTCCGGTATTCCAGACCATTGTGTAAACATGTTTTCTTTCAGTGACAACTTGTTTTTTTGCTGCTATCATCTTAATTCTATAATCTGCTAGTTCTTCACCTTCCTGCCACTGGGAACAGTTTCTCCACATTTACTTCATCAAGCCTTTTGAGGTTTGAAAAAAAAACTTAATTAAATGTCTCCTTAAACTTTCTGCACTAAAGAAACAATCCCAGCACCTCCAGTCTCGCTGCAGAACTGATATCCTTCATCTCTTGTATCATTTGAATAAATCCTTCCCCAGACCTTCCTACAGCAGCCCAGAATTGATGACAATACTTCAGCTAAAGCCTAACCAGTTTTATGAAGAGTCAACAGAACCTCTAAGCTATTGTGCTTAGTGTTTTTTTTAGCTTTAAAACCCAGCAAAGTGCTTACTGACAACTACAATGATTTGTGTACTGTAGGGTAAGGATGTCTGGCATAACAATAGTTAATGTGGGACTGGGAAACAGTACTGCCCACAATATGATGTAAAAAGACACATGGAGACTGGTGTCACTTGTGGACTGGATAGAGACTTGTGTAGAAGCAAGCATGGAGTTAGCTCCTAATCCGTGCTGTACATGAATGTATGTCACCCTATTATAGAAAGGATATTATTAAACTAGAAAGAGTGCGGAAAAGATTTACTAGGATGCTACAGGGACTTGATGGATTGAGTTATAAGGGGAGGCTGGATAAAGTGAGACTTCTTTCTCTTGAGTGTAGGAAGCTGAGGGGTCATAGAGTCAAAGAGTTCTAAAGGTTTACAGCATGAAACAGGTCCTTCGGCCCAACTTGTCCATGCCACCTTTTTGTTTAAACCCTTAAGCTAATCCCAATTGCCTACATTTGATCCATATCCCTATATCCCACATAAATATCTAAATGCTTTTTAAAATACAAAATTGTACCCACCTGTACTACTACCTCTGGCAGCTTGCTCCAGACACTTACCACTTTCTGTGTAAAAAAATTGCTCTTCTGGACACTTTTGTATCTCTCTCCTCTCACCTTAAACCTATGCCCTCTAGTTTTACATCCTCTACATTTGGGAAAAGATATTGGCTATCTTGCTGACCTATGCCCCTCATTATTTTATAGACCTCTAATAAGGTCACCCCTCAAAAGGCTAGGCTTCAGAGAAAAAAGTCCCAGTCTATTCAGCCTCTCCTTATAACTCAATCCATCAAGTCCCTGTAGTATCCTGGTAAATTTTTTCTGCACTCTTTCCAGTTTAAAAATATCCTTTCTATAGTAGGGTGACATACATTCATGTACAGCACAGATTAGGAGTTAATTCCACGCTTGCTTCTACACAAGTCTCTATCCAGTCCATAAGTGATGCCGGTCTCCATGTGTCTTTTTACATCATATTGTGGACAGTATTGTTTCCCAGTCCCACATTAACTATTGTTATTCCAGACACCCTTATCCACTCAATCAAATTTGTGAGACGTGATTTTCCACTCACAAAGCCATGCTGACTATCCCTAATCAGTCCTTGTGTCTCTAAATGCCTGTAGATCCTGTCTCTCAAAATATCTTCCAACAATTTACCCATCACAGGTGTGAGGCTTACCGACCTGTAATTCTGAGGTTTTTCCCCACAGCCCTTTTTAAACAAGGGCATAACATTTGCCACTCTTCAATCTTCAGGTACCTCACCTGTGACTATATACGGTTAGGGGACCCCAATTTCCTGCCTAGCCTTCCACAATATCCTGGGATACATTTCATCAAGTCCTGGGGATTTATCTACTTTGATGCGCTTTAAGACTTCCAGCACCTCTGTCTCTGTAATATATACACCCCTCAAAACATCTTATGATGAAGTTCTATAAAATAATGAAGAGTATAGATCAGCTAGATAGTCAATATCTTTTCCCAAAGGTAGGGAAGTCTAAAACTAGAGGGTAAAACTAGAGGTGAGAGGGGAGAGGTATAAAAGGGCCCAGAGGGACAACTTTTTCATGCTGAGGGTGGTGAGTGTCTGGAACAAGCTACCAGTGGTAGAAGTAGAGGCAGGTACAATTTTGTCTTTTAAAAAGTATTTTGAAAATTACATGGGTAAGATGGGTTTAGAGAGATATGGGCTAAACGTGAGCAATTGGTACTAGTTTAGGTGTTTAAAGAAAAAAGGGGGCATGGACCAGTTGGGCTGAAGGGCCTGTTTCCATGCTATAAACCTCTATGACTGTATGACTCCAGGTACATAGGGACATATTATCAATAGACAGTTAATACTCTAACTGGACATACAGGACTCAAAACCTTTTTGAGAGACCAATAGATTTGCAGCTTCGAAATGCGCAAATACTGCAAGGTTTCTCTATTCCTATACACCCTTTAGAACTGTACCATTTAGCTTCTCTTACCTCTCCTCAGTCTTCCAACTAAAATGCATCATTTTAGTTTTCTCTAGGTTAAATGTTATCAGCCATCTATCTCACTATTTTACCAGCCTTTTTCCTGTCTGAAACTTGTTATGTTGCTTCTCATTCTTTAGTATTTCTGAATTTTGTTCAGGAGCAGATCAGAAATTTCAAGGTATATTTGGAAGTTAGCCTATACCCCAACATCCTTTCGATTTAGCCATTAGTGTGAACATAAATGTGTTTTGCTCCAGGTGTGATTCTGTTGATCCATTAGGAAGCTTTTATTAAAACAAACTTTATTTAACAATACATACAGTCATAGAATCACAGAGATATACAGCACAGAAACAGGCCCTTTGGCCCAACTCATCCACGCTAACCAGCTTTTCTAAACTGAACTAGCCTCATTTGCCTGTGTTTAGCCCGTATCCCTTTAAACTTTCCTTCTCACGACCTGTCCAAATGTCTTTTTAAAGTTGTAATTGTATTCACCTCTACCACCTCCTCTGCCAGCTCTTTCCATGCACTATCCTCTGTGTGAAATAGAATCATTGAATTATAGAATCTACAGTGCAGAAGGAGGCCATTTGGCCCATTGAGCCTGCACTAACAACAATCCCACATAGGTGCCATCCCCATTGCAAATACTTGCCACTCAGGTCCCTTCTAATTCTTTCCCCTCTCACCTTAAACTTATACTTTCTCATTTTGGATTCCCCCACCCTGAGGAAAAGAACTTATTTAGTCACCTCTGCCCCTCAAGTTTTTATAAACCCCTATAAGGTCACAGTTTAATTATAATAAAAAGAACTAACATAACTTCTACCAATTGAAATATCTAATATGACAAAATATAATTCTTAACTGTGAGCTATTTCTATCAGTTCCAATTTAAGCAATATTCTTCATAGCTGTAAACTGCTCTTCAAAGTCAGTTAGCAAAGCACACATGCTTACATGAATAGTTAGTCCTCCAGTCTTTTAATACCTCTGGATGAAATATGGAGACACACCTGCCTTTTGACTCTCTAAAAACAGTCTCCAGAGAAAGACTTGACTTCAAAGAGCAAAATCCTAGACAGAGGGAGAGAGAAAGGCAGAGGGAGAGAGAAAGGGCTTCTCCATTCAAATTCAAATAGAAGCTACCTGCTTGTCTCACTATAAGTCTAGCTCCACCCATTGACATGACTTTCTCTTGTCAATCAACCTAATTAAACCCCACAGGGGACAATAGAAAAAAAAACTGCATTAACTCAGATTAAAATAAACACCCCAATAAATAAGAGCAATTATTCTGTTGTGTGTTCTGCAGGTGGGCTGCAAGTTGTAGATAATTGGCACCATAATCAGAGCTGAATTACAAAGCAAACACCGCACAAGAAACATGACACAAATGCATCTCTTAAAGGCACTGTACTGTCAGAGTTTCATGAAATTTGCAAACATTTAAACTTTCTTTACCTGAACTTCTCTCATTAAAAGGAGCAGCGATTCTAATATCAACCCCAGTATACACTTTCCTGATGTGCCTTAAACATTCTGATCCAGAAATTTCTGTAACATTTTGAGGATTCTTTCCATTCTTTGTCCTTTACACTGTCCCTATCCCAGTCTGCATGATGATAATTATGGTCTCCCATTATCACAGTGCTGAGGTTCATTTACCTAGAAGCACAAGGGCAGCAGATACTTGGAAACACCCACATCTGAAAATTCCCCTCCAAGCCACTCAATTGGAATATATCAGCCATTCCTTCACTGTCACTGGTCAGAAGCCTGGAACTCCTTCCCTAACAGCACTGTTAGGGAATTGGGTGTCCAATTGGCACCATAATCAGAGCTGAATTACAAAGCAAACACCGCACAAGAAACATGACACAAATGCATCTCTTAAAGGCACTGTACTGTCAGAGTTTCATGAAATTTGCAAACATTTGCAAACAATTCAAGAAGACGGCTCACCATTATCTTCTCAAGGGCAACTAGGAATGGACATTAAATACTAATCTACCCAGTGATGCGCACAGTGTCCTCCTCCATCTCTACCCTCTGTTTGGTGGCTTTTATTATACACCCAGTAGTGTAACAGTCCCTTGATTTTTCCTTAATTCTAATCAAACAGGCTCAGTCTTTGACTCTTCAATTCCATTGTCTCTCTACAAAATTGGAATGGATTCTCTGATCAATACTGGAAATACTCACTTTTTTCCTCTCCATATCTTTCCTGAGTATTTGTTATTTAGACATAGAAAACTCCCAATCCCACCCATCATTACGTTACAATCCCATGTGACAGACTTGTCATAGTTCATCAATCTATTAACCAGTTCTGCACATTGGTCTACAGATACTCCTGACCCAAATTACACAGCCTTGCATTTTCTCCCTGTCTGATCACTCCTATATCTGAATAAGTTCTTATTCTGCGGATCTCGGGCTCTCCCAGTGCACTGTGCACCTTGTTTCGCTCCTCTATAGCATCATTCAGTTCCAACCTCCACCAAATTAATTTAAAGTCACCCTCACGGCACTAATTATCCTATTAATGAGGACATTGGTTCCCAGCTCCACTGAGACAAAACCCATCAACTTTGGAAAGGCCCCTTGTGACCCAGGATAAGTCCCAGTGTCCCAGGAAGCTTAACTCCTCCCACCTATAACATGTCTCCAGCCACAAGTTAACTGATATCATTTTCTAATGCTGACTGCCCGGGACTGGGAGAAATCCAGAGATTAATACAATTGAGATTCTGTTTTTAAAATCCTCCCTGACATTTGACACTTTGTCTGCAGCACCTCAACCCTTTCTTCCCTACCCAAGTTTAAGTTTATTTATTAGTGTCATAAGTAGACTTACCTTAACACTGCAGTGAAGTTATTGCGAAATTCCCTAGTTACCATACTTTGGTGCCCGTTCGGGTACATGAGGGAGAATTTAGCATGGCCAATGCACCTAACCAGCATGTCTTTCAGACTGTGAGAGGAAACTGGAAGAAACTCACGCAGACATGGGAGAACATGCACAGGCAGTGACCCAAGCCGGAAATTGAACCTGGGTCCCTGGCACTATGAGTGCCATCATGGATCATGACTTTGGGTGAAGAAGATTGGGCCTTCTCTCCATATTGTCCTTTTCCCTGACATTCAGGAGACAGTGCTCCATGTGCTGAAATATCTGCTTATTGCTCTGATAGTGAATCCTCAGGAACCGTTATATTTCCCTCACAAACACATGGTGCCAGGCTGGGGTTACCACCCAGTTGATGAAATACTGAAAATTTGCACTGCCTGACATTCCCTGTGTTTGCCAGCCTCTTTCTACTCTGTTAGAAGATCACTCATTCACTGCCCTACACTCCCAGTGGTGTATCCATCATCTGGAATCTACAATCCAGGAAATCCTCAGCCTCTGTACATCCTGCAGTGACTCCAGGCACACCTCAATCCAGGGCAGACATTAATGGGTAACAGACTTTCCCACTCACCACCAATGCATAATACAGTGGGCAACTCACTATCACTCTGTACGGTAACTCACAGCTACATAATGCTCCAAGGATCACTAAGTTAATGGAGACAGAATCTCAACCTTATCTGGGGAGGAATCCCAGAGCTTACACCATCTGATTGGTGAGCGGCTTGCTGGTCTCAGTAGCATCACTGGGAGTGGTGGCCACTGCCGGTATTGCAAGCAGTACCAGGTTTTGAGGGACTGGATGTGAGGCATCTGCAACGTGGGTGTCTGAGGCAGGGCCAGGACAGGAGGTCTCAGAGAGCAAGCGGGCAGCAAGTGAGGGCAAGGGGGTTTTAGGGATAGGAAGGGTATCAAAGCAAATGACTTATAAAGATGTCAGAAAGAGTGGTAAGCCCGATCATTGGGAGCAATTTACAATCCAACAGAGGAGGACTAAGAAACTGATAATGAAACTGATTAAGAAAAAGGAGAAAGAGGAAAGGGAAAGAGGAAAGGAGAAAGGGATTATGAGTACAGGAAAGTAAGAATTTTGCAGAGCTGTATAAATTGTATAAATCAGTGATGAGGCCACACTGAATATTGTGTATAGTTTTGGTCACCCTGTTAAAAGAAAGAGATTGATAAACTGGGAAAAAGATTCATGAGAATGTTACCAGGATCAGTGGGCCTGAGTTATTGGGAAAGGTTGGCCACGCTAGGGCTTTATTCCTTGGAACTTAGGAGAATGAGGGAAGATCTGATTGAGGTAGATAAAATTATGAGGGACACAGATAGGATGAACACATCTGGGGCAGAAATTTACTGGCCTGCCGCACCAATCGATGGGTAGAGTGAGCAGTAACATTGCACGAGAGCCAAGGATTCAGGATCACACCCAATTTCACGCCTCTTGCAATCTCTCAAGAGCAGGATTTCTGGCGAGGTCAACCCATCACCTGAAGTGGGCAAGAGGCTGAATAAATTATTTAAGTTAATTGAAATTATATTTTGAATGTATTTTAGTGAGCTTGGACTCAGTGTACATCAGCTTCTCTGCCATTTCTCTGTTTCTCACTATTTCCTATTCCTCTTTCCAGCAAGGAAAACACCTGCCCTGAATCATGTTGCTCTCACTAATACAACAAGAAGTCATTGAGGCCTCCCAGAGAGACTGAGGCAAAGGGGGGGGAGGTGCCCTGGTACCTTGACACTGCCAATTTGGCATCTCAGTAATGTCCACCAGGCACCTTGGCACTGCTTAGGGGTGGGGCCTTGTAGGGATGGGGCCTATGGGAGTGGGGCTAATGGCTTAGGGGGTGGAAGCCTGAATGGGGAGGAGTGGAGCTCAGGGATACCCTGTGGTAGTTGGTATGGGAGTGGGGGCAGCGGGGACTGCATTTCGGTAGTGTGAGGCTTGGGATCAGTCATAGATCCCCATGAATGTGGAGTGGGGAGGAAATTCTTCACGTTACCTGCAGCAGCAGGGGCCGGATAGCTCTCTTTGTCTGTCAGACCTCTGCTATTGCGCATATGCAGAATCAGAGTTCTGGGTGCATGTGAAATTGTTCCCTCTGCAGGCTGGCTGGTGAATTAAGTCCTGCCCACTGCCTGCAGCAACTAGAAAGGGTCTGCACCATTTTCCCGAGCACTATATGCATGGGTGTGAAAACTCACCCAAAAAAAAAGACCTGCATCTCTTCCATTTTCATGTTACACTTAGAATCAAAGATCTGCCCACAGTCTTTTCCCCAAGATAGGGGAATTGAAAACTAATGGGCATAGGTTTAATGTGAGAGGGGAAAGAGTTAAGAAGGGTCTGAAGGACAAATTCTTCACACAGAGGGTCATGGTGTGTATGGAATAAGCTGCCAGAGAAAGTGGTTGAGGCAGTTACAATAAAAACATTTAAAAAGCATTTGGATAAGTATGTGGACGGAAAAGGATTAGAGGGCTAAACATGGACAATGGAGACCAGCTGAGAGAAAACGATGTCGGCATGGACTGGTTGGGCCGAAGGGTCTGTTCCTGTGTTGTTTTGCTCAATGACTCTGTGACTCTTTGACTGTATAAGTTCCTTTAACCCTGTGAAAAGGTAAAGATTAGCAAGGATAAATGTGGGTCCATTCCAGGTAGAGACAGGAGGATTCAGCAGGAAGAATCCTTCTCCCTATTGGGCAGTCCCTCAGACTGGAGGATATCTCCACATTAACAATAAGTTTTCAGGTACCTGAGAGTCCAATGTGTGAGCTGCAGTCTCTGTCACAGGTGGACAACAATGGTCAGAGGAATGGGAAATAATGAGGAACAGAAAAACAGCAGAGAAACTCATCACTCATTTTATGTCTGTCTTCACAGGAGAAGATACAGAAAATCATCCAGAAATACAAGGGAACCAAGGGACATGTGAAAATGAGGAACTGAAAGAAATTATTATTAATAAAGAGATAGTATTCAAAAAAATTAATTGAATTGAAGGTAGAAAATGATCTGGAGCAGATTAGCTTCATCCCAGAGTATTAAAGGAGGTGGTTAGACAGATAATAGATGCATTGTTTGTTATCTTTCAAAATTCTACAGATTCTGGAAAGATTCATGTAGATCAGAAAGTCAGAAATGTAACTCTACTGTTTAAGAAAGAAGGAAGAGTGGAGCCTATCGACTTGTTAATCTGCTGTCAGGGAAAATGTTAGAATCTATTATAAAAGTGATTATAATTTGATTTGATTTGATTTGATTTATTATTGTCACGTCTATTAACAAAATTATTGTTACTTATGTATTACACAGGCAAAGCATACTGCTCATAGAGAAGGAAATGAGAGAGTGCAGAGTGTAGCGTTGCAGTCATAGCTAGGGTATAGAGAAAGATCAACACAGGGCAAGGTAAGTCCATTCAAAACTCTGACATCAGCAGGGAAGAAGCAGTTCTTGAGTTGGCTGGTACATGGCCTCAGACTTTTATATCTTTTTTCTGATGGAAAAAAGTGGAAGAGAGAATGTCCAGGGTGTGTGGGGTCCTTAATTATGCTGGCTGTTTTGCCGAGGCAGTGGGAAGTGTAGACAGAGTCAATGGATGGGAGGCTGGTTTGCATGAAGGATTGGGCTACAATCACAACCTTTTGTAGTTCCTTGCGGTCTTGGGCAGAGCAGGAGCCCAGACCAAGCTATAATCCTTTCTATGATGCATTTATCAAAGTTGGTGAGAGTCACAGTTGACACGCCAAATTTCCTTAGTCTTCTGACAAAGTGGGAGTATTGGTGAGGTTACTTAACTATAGTATTGACATAGAGGGGACCAGGACATAGAACATAGAACATAGAACATTACAGCGCAGAACAGGCCCTTCGGCCTTCGATGTTGCGCCGACCAATTAGGGAAAAGCAATGACCCTCCAAACTAAACCATTCCCTTTTCGTCCATAAACTTATCTACTAACCTCTTAAACGCCACCAAACTTGGCGCATCTACAACTGCCGCAGGCAGGGCATTCCATATCCTAACCACCCTCTGGGTAAAGAACCTACCTCTGATATCCGTCCTATAACTACCACCCCTTAATTTAAAGCTATGTCCCCTCGTGCTAGCTTTCTCCATCCTAGGAAAAAGGCTATCACTGTCCACCCTATCTAAACCTCTAATCATCTTATATGTTTCAAGGTCTCCTCTTAGCCGCCTTCTTTCTAACGAAAACAACCTCAAATCCCTCAGCCTCTCCTCATAAGACCTGCCCTCCATACCAGGCAACATCCTGGTAAACCTCCTCTGTACCCTCTCCAATGCCTCCACATCTTTCTTATAATGTGGGGACCAGAACTGCACACAATACTCCAAGTGCGGCCGCACTAGAGTTTTGTACAGTTGCAACATGACGTTGCGGCTCCGAAATTCAATCCCCCTACCAATAAAAGCTAAGACTCCATATGCCTTCTTAACAACCTTATCGACTTGATTGCCAACTTTCAGGGATCTATGCACACATACACCAAGATCCCTCTGTTCATCAACACTATTAAGAGTCCTACCATTAGCCCTATACTCTACACATTTGTTATTCCTGCCAAAGTGAATTACCTCACACTTTTCCACATTAAACTCCATTTGCCACCTCTCGGCCCAGCTCTGCAACTTGTCCAAGTCTCTCTGCAAACTATAACACCCCTCTTCACTATCTACCACTCCACCGACTTTAGTGTCATCTGCAAATTTACTAATCCATCCTTCAATATCCTCATCCAGATCATTTATAAAAATTACAAACAGCAGGGGCCCCAAAACAGACCCCTGAGGTACACCACTTGTAACCGAACTCCACGATGAATATCTCCCATCAACCACCACCCTCTGTCTTCTATCTGCTAGCCAATTCCTAATCCAATTAGCTAAATCACCCTCAATCCCATACATCTGCATTTTCTGCAGAAGCCTTCCATGGGCCACCTTATCGAACGCCTTACTAAAGTCCATATATACCACATCAACCGCCTTACCCCCATCCACCTCTTTGGTCACTTTTTCAAAAAACTCAATGAGGTTAGTAAGGCACGACCTACCCTTCACAAAACCATGCTGACTATCCCCAATCAATTCATTTCTCTCTAAATAACTATAAATCCTATCCCTAATAATTCTCTCCAATACTTTGCCCACAACAGAAGTAAGACTCACTGGCCTATAATTCCCTGGAAAGTCTCTATTCCCCTTCTTGAACAATGGGACCACATTCGCTATCCTCCAGTCTTCCGGCACTATACCCGTAACCAACGACGACCTGAAGATCAGAGCCAGAGGCTCTGCAATCGCCTCTCTCGCCTCCCAGAGAATCCTAGGGTAAATCCCATCCGGCCCAGGGGACTTATCTAACTTCAAACCCTCAAGAATATCTAGCACATCCTCCTTATCTACTTCAATACTTTCCAGTTTGCAACCCTGTATCCCAGTGTTCTCCACAACTACATTTACATCTCCCTGCGTGAATACAGAAGAGAAATATTTGTTCAGTGCCTCTCCAATCTCTTCAGGCTCCACGCACAACTTCCCACTGCTGTCTATGACTGGCCCTAATCTTGCCCTAACCAATCTTCTATTCTTAACATATCTAAAGAAAGCTTTAGGATTCTCCTTGATCCTATCAGCCAAAGTCTTCTCGTGTCCCCTTTTAGCTCTCCTCAACTCACTCTTTAGCTCCCTCCTGGCTAATCTATAGCTATCCATTGCACTAACTGAGCCTTCAAGCCTCATCCTGACATAAGCCTCCTTTTTCCTTTTAACCAGTGAATTAACTTTTTTAGTACACCATGGTTTCCTTACTCGACCATTTCCTCCTTGCCTGACAGGGACATACTTATCAAGGACTCGCAGTAGCTGCTCCTTGAATAAGCTCCACATTTCAGATGTTCCCAGTCCCTGTAGTTTCCTAGTCCAATCTATGCACCCTAATTCTCTCCTTATGGCCTCATAATTACCCTTCCCCCAGCTATAACTACTGCCCCCAGCTTCATGCCTATCCCTATCCATCACTAAGGTGAACGTAACCGAATTGTGGTCACTATCACCAAAATGTTCACCAACTTCCAAGCCTAACACCTGGTCTGGCTCATTGCCCAGCACCAAATCCAATGTAGCCTCACCTCTAGTTGAACAGGTTGTTGGTTATCTGGACACCAAAAAATTTGGAACTCTTGACCCTTTCTACTTATTCCCCATTGATGTAGATGGGACATATTCTCCATATGTTTCCATTTGATACATGCACTGAGATGTTGCTGCCGTTCACATGGCAAGGAGGGATCTTACAGTCCCGCTGATCATGTACCCTCCTGTGGGTTTCTGACTGGCAAAGAGTGAAATCATTGGGAATGGTGGGACAACTAGCAATCGGCATTTACCTCCCACTGTCCCAAAACATGCCATGGAGAGAGAGAAAACTGCTGCCTGTGGAAAATAATAATTGGGCAGAATCAACCTGGAATTATGAAGGGGAAACCACGTTTGTCAAACTTGTAGTTTTTTTTAAATATGTTTTTTGGAGCATAGAGAAGGAGAACCTTTGGATGTGATGTGTTTGAATTTTCAGAAGGTCTTTGATAATGTCCCACACTGGAGGTTAGTAAACGATATTAGAGCACAAGAAACTGGGGAAAATATACTGAGAAAGATTGAGTATTGGTTAATAGACAAGAAACTGAGACGGGGATAAACTGATCAGTCTCAGGATGGAGGCTGTGAGGAGTGAGATGCAACAAGGACCAGCACGGGGACTCAACTGTTCACAATCCAGATCAATGATTCACATGTGGAAATCAAATGTAATATTTCCAAATTTGCCGATGACACAAAAGTGGGAATGTGAGTTGTGAAAATGAAACAAGAGAATTAGACAGGAAAAGTGAATGGGCTAGAACCTTAAGACGGGATATATGTGAATGAGTGTGAAGTTATTCATTCATGCAGAATGAACAAAAAGGTAGAATATTTCTTGAACAATGAAAGATTGAGAAATGTGGGTTTCCAAAGTGATCTGGGTGTCCTTATCACTGAGTCACTGAAATCAGATGCAGCGAGCAATTAGCAAGACAAATAATATGTTGGACTTCACTGTGAGGTGGGGTTTGAGTACCAGAGCAAGGATGTCTCACTGCAGTTGTCCAGAGCCTTTGAGACCATACCTGGAGTCTTTGGTCTCCATATCTAAGGAAAGATATGTTGGCCACAGAGACAGTGCAACAAATGTTCACCAGATTAATTCCTGGAATGCTGGGGTTGTCCGCTGAGGGGAGATTGAGGAGACTGGGCCTTTATTCTCTCAAATTTAGAAGAATGAGAGATGAACACATTTAACTTGCAAAATTCTTCCAGGATTCAGCAAAGTAGACACAGGAGAGATGTTTCCCCTGACTGGGAGTTCTAAACACAGTGTCTGAGTTAAGGCTATGTAGGCCTAAGATGAGGAGGAATTTCTTCACTCAGAGAGTGATGGATCTTTGGAATTCTCTATCCAGAGGGCTGTGGTGGCTCAGTCATTGAGCACATTCAAGACAGAAAGTGATAGATTCCTGGATACTGATAATATTAAGGACCATAAAGTTAGCATGAGGGATTTATTAGCAGAGCATCTTATTGGCCGAATTGCCTCCAATGCTCCAATGAGGGAGACAGATCTCAGGGTGGGTGAGCTCTGATTGTAGTAGGGACATATCAGGAAGTCACCATCCCTTTGCCAGTCGAAACCTGGATGGACCACACTGCCAGGCTTTCACCCTGCTCCTGACTTCTTCCGACTCTGCAGAAAACTCCTAGTGGGAAGTGGCTTTTAAGAAACCGTTAGTGGTTCCAGATGGGCCTCAGTTTGGGTGAAAGTGATGGGTCGCCCTGAGTCTTTTCCACTGTTTGTAAAGGTCACAGCAATGTCAAGGCTGGTGGGTTGGCAGTGGGAGATTTGCCCGATGACCTTTATGGACCTCACCTACAAACCCAACCACAAAGGATCATAAAATGCTCCCTCAGAGATCAGGCAACTAGAGATATTTTGTATATAAATTATCCTGGAATGTTCTGGAATTCCCCCATGGCCCAGGAATTGTTGCTAACTGCCCTATGGTGCCTTACAAGAGTTGGTTTGTATGCTATACACATGGTTCCGACTCTGTTTAAACGTTGTATGTTAGTTTTATTTTAATTCTAATTTATTATTTCTTTACTTAATGGTTATGAACTTTGAATTCTTACTTAACACAATTTCAGATCACTTCAGTTTATTTTATTTCCTTTTAAATACTGAACATAATTACTTATCCTAAATGATTATTTGTTAAATATTTTGCAGTACTTCCTTGCTGGAGGTTTAGAATATGATTAGTAAATAGAATTAGCTTGATCTCAAATCAGTTTTTAAATATTAATTTCTATGCTGATTATTTAATTATTAATTGTGCAAGCTGCTGTCTTCAGTGACACTGGCTCCACCTTGAACAGTAATCTGGATAAAATGGGGAGTATTTCTGGATTGGAAAGGTCAAGGTGGTCATGTATTCCATCCTGAGAACAGTGATGCAGGTTGTCCCTGAGAGTAATACTTGTGTGTGTGAGTTCACCCTAATCGACCTTGAATTGAAATTAGACCACACACTAATCTTTCACAACCATCTCAAGGAGGGAAATTAAGACAAGATTTAAACAAGATTGGGATGAATATTGGACTGGACACTAGGTGAGTTCCCCAAGTCTTCTTCAAACAGCTTTCTATTTATATATATATATTTATATCTGAGTGGAGATGGGATCTCAAATTAAAGTCTCATTTGAAAAACTGCATCTCCAATGGTTCAGCATTCTCTCAGTGCTACAGAGGTAATGAATGAGGAGGAATCCTGGCTGGGAGCAAGTACGATCAATAGACTTCAGGAGAGGGGAGACTGAGTAAGTTAGGACATAAGAACAGAACCAAAAAGAACAATATTCATCCCAAAACCAATGCTCCAAACAGATGAACTTGTCTTTATTAAATGACATTTGTGGGAGCTTGCTGTATACAAATCGACTGCTGAGTTTCCTATATTATGACAGTGACCGCACTTCAAAATTACTTTGTTGACTCCTGGGATGTTTAGAGAATTGGAAAGGTGTTATGTAAATGCAGATTCTTTGTTTCTAATTCTCCGAAGATATTAACATGGTTCAGCCAATAAAACTATTATTCATTTTGGTTGCATTAAACACTCATAATAACAGGAATTAGGAGCAGAAGTAGACAAATTCAACCCCTTGAACTTGCTCCACCATTCAATCAGATCATGGTTGATCTCTCCCTGGTCTCAAATCCACCTCCCCACCTGCTCCCCACATTCCTCTTTCCCTTTTTTATTAGAAATATACCTATTTTCTTCCTGAACCCATTCAATGATTCAGACTCCACCGCGCTATGGATCAGCGAGTTCCACAAATTCACCACCCTTTGCGAGAAGTAGTTCCTCCCCATCTCAGTGTTAAATCTACTGCCTCTCAACCTATACCTGTGACCTCTTGTTCGAGGTTGTCCCATAAGAAGAAACATTTGGTCTACATTTACTTTATCAATCCCTTTTAAAATTTTATAAACCTCAGTCAGATCCCCTCTCATTCTTCTAAACTTCAACAAGTACAAGTCCAAATGGTTTAATCTCTCCTTATACACCAACCCTTTTATCCCAGAATCAATTTGGTGAACCTCCTCCAACCCGCGTCCAATACCACCCCACATCCTTCCTCAAAGAAGGAGATCAAAACTGAGCACAATATTCCAGATGTGGTCTCACCAACACCATATACAACTGCAACAACTGCATTCAGGCAGAGATTGCATAACACCCAAACACAGGGCAAATTTCCACAATCTCAGAGATTCTGCGAACCTTCCTGAAGAAAACTAACGTCAGAATTTGCAGAATGAGGGGTGTCTATTGCAGAAAACATGCCTCAAAAGCCAAAAGCAAAATCATGCTGATGCAACAAACCTGAAATAATCACGGAAAATGCTGGAAAGCACAGAGCTGGAAGGTTAGTTTTGCTATCTCTCCAGACACTGGCACACGTATCCAGGATTTCCGGCATTTTCTGCAAGGAATGCCATTGACGTCACTTAGAGAAAGGCAAGACAAAAAACAAAGAACAACAAAAATTACATCACAAGAACAGGCCCTTCGGCCCTCGAAACCTGCACCGACCACGCTGCCCGATTGAACTAAAACTCCCTACCCCTTAAAACTCACTATTGTATCTGCTTCCACTACCTCCCCCGGCAGAGAGTTCCAGGCACCCACCACCCTCTGTGTAATAAACATGGGGACAAAGCATCTCATCCCAGGATTGGCACTGAATGCCAACTTTCTGATTCAGTGATGGACAGAATCTGAAATCTATCACCCACAGGCTAGTGAACCCACCACCGCATCCCATCCCCCCAAACACACACACATTAACACTCAGTTCAATCTTCACTTTCAAAAAGGAACAAGGATGTAACTCACCTTTCTCAGTGGACACGAGCTAGCACGAGGGGACACAGCTTTAAATTAAGGGGTATGAGTTATAGGACGGATATCAGAGGTAGGTTCTTTACTCAAAGAGTGATTAGGGAGTGGAATGCCCTGCCTGCAGCTGTTGTAGATGCGCCAAGTTTGGTGGCGTTTAAGAGGTTAGTTGATAAGTATATGGAAGAGAAGGGAATGGTTTAGTTTGGAGGGACATTGCTTTTTATTTTGGTCGGCACAACATCGAAGGCCAAAGGGCCTGTTTTGTGCTGTAATGTTCTATGTTCTATGACACTGACCAAAGGGTCATTGACTGGGGACCATCTTGCACACTGGCTGTTCTCTTCCCTCAAAAGCAAACACTTACCTGCAGAACACAATGAAAGTGCTCAGCAAACTGTGGCGACAGGAGCAGAGTTAATGATTCGGGTTCATTACCTTTCATCAGAACTACTTCTGCCATTTTTTCCTGTACTCTAACAGGTACCACATCCATCTGCTTCTCCATGCCACTTGGCACACACTGACATGGATATACAATGCCCATAAGAGGCAAACCACCAACCGTAAAACAGGTTTACTGAAGGGGCAAAGATCACAGGGTTGTGAAGAGCCAAGCTGTCCTTGTCCTGGGAGATGAAGAGGTTCTAAGGATTTCACATTTCCAAAAAGATTCATCACATGCCATAAAATCAAGGGAATTGCTGAATGAAAATACACCTGGGAATCGCCTGCTAATGGAGTTATTGACCACTGACAGTGATCAATCTCTATCAATGAGTCTCCAATAGACTCTGGAATGTGAGGAGAGTTCCCATTGGGTGATAGCTTTGGGAACCAAAGGCCCAAAGTCACCTGATCCCCCAAGCACGTTACACTCACTACACACCGTGTCTGAAATACAGAGATACTTCCTCAAGGAGAGGAGGCTTACTTCAGATATGCACATAGAAACTGGGATTGTTTTCCTTAAAGCAAAGGAGGTAAAGAGAGATTTAATTAAATTTATTCAAAATTATGAAGAGTTTTGATACAGTTAGCTCTGATCGGAAAAAGCATTGGTAACCCTAAAGACAGAAAGTTCTGTAAGAACTCAGCAGGTCTGACAGATCTCTGGAGAGAGGAACAGAGCTAACATTTCGAGTCCAATAGAATTCTTCTTCATAACTCCAAACACATTTAAGTTAATTGGTAAAAGAAGCAGAAGGGGGGTTGTGGAGAATTGTTTTCATACAATGAGTTTTTGTGATCTGGAATGTTCTGCTTGGAAATGCAGTGAAAGAAGATTCAATAATAACTTTCAAAAGGGAATTGGATAAATTCTCCACAAGAAAAAATGTGCAGAGCTCTGGGATAAAAGGCGTGGGAGTAGAACAAATTGGATCATTGGAAGCAGCACAACTACAATGGGTCAAATGATTTTATTTCAGTCTGATTTTTTGTTTCTAAGAAGTGATCAGGCTGCGACCTCAGCAATGGGAGAACAGATGGCAGTTCTGGGGGTAGATCATGTTAGTAACGAGGCAGGCTGGAGGACCTTACAGCTTTCAGATCTTCAGCAAAAACATTGGATTGGAATCTATTAATGATGTCACTCTGTGAGGCAACAATTTCAGAATCATTTCTTATTTCAGTGACCCGGTGTTAAATCCAGCCATTCATCTCACTGCTCAGGAGGTAGACACTGTCCTTGAGACAGCATTCAGACTGAGGCTGAGTGTGAAAGTCAAATCAAGATTCCAGGTTGATCCCTCACTACTCAACGATTCCTGTAAGAAATTGTCCAGATTTCAGTAGGGTTAACGCTAGGATTTCACCCTGATGAAACAAATCCTGGACAATCATTCTCTCTTGCACAACCATGACTAAAGTTTTGAAATAATTTCAGTGGGGCAGTGAAGGAAGGCCCAAGATTGAGAAATGCACTTTATGGTCATGGGATATGGATGTGTTTGGCAAGGCTGTAAGTGTTGACTCATCTCTGACTGTCCTTCAGCTGAGTGACTTACTAGCCCATTTCAGAGAGAGTAGTTAATAATCATAGGACATCCATATTGCAGAAGGAGGCCATTCAGTCTATCAAATCCGACTCTCTGAACAAGCATCTTACCCAATCCAGCACCCCTCTCCCCCTCATACCTGTAAGCCCATGCATGGCTAATCCTCCTAACCTACATGTTTTTGGACTGTGAGAGGAAATTGAAGCACCCGGACGAAACCCGCACAGATACGGGGCGAACATGCAAACTCCGCACAGACAGTTACCCAAAGCCAGAACTGAACCTAGGTCCCTGGCGCCGCGAGACAGCAGCGCTAGTCACTGTGTCACCGTGCTGTTTCAAAACCGCGTTGCTGGAGTCACACGTCGGCCAGACCAGATAAGGATGGCAGATAGGAATGGCAGATGGCAGATAGCATTATAGGAAGGATGTAGAGGCTATTGAGAGGCTTCAGAGGAGATTTACAAGGGGGTTATAGATAGGTCTGTGGATTGGTAGATGTGATCGGCGCAACTCGTGGGCCGAAGGGCCTGTTTGTGCTGTATTGTTCTATGTTCTATTTCCTTCTCTAAAGGACATTAGAGAAGGAATGTCCTTTCTCTAATGGACATTAGAGAAATGTCCATTAGAGAAATTTCTAATGGACATTAGAAATGTCCATTAGAAACCCATCTGGGTTTTTTTTTTACAACAATCAGCAACAGAGTTAAAGTGACTATTACTGAGACTCGTTTTTAATTCCAGATTTATTACTTGAATTTAAATTCCACCAGTTCCACATTGGGATTTGAACCCATTCCTAGAGCATTAGTCTGGGCCTCTGGATTACTCGCCCAGAGCTTTGCAATAAAATAACTTATTTTTCAGTCTTTCTTTAAAATTAAAAATTTATTTATTAGTCACATGTAGGCAAACACGGGGAGAATATGCAAACTCCACACAGACAGTGACTCAAGCTGGGAATCGAACCCGGGTTCCTTATCTTGTTTTATACCTTGGGGATGTCCTTTAGGGAAGGAGAACCCGTCACCCTTACCCAGTCTGCGCTGAGATGGAATTCCAGCCTCACATAAATGTGGTTGACCTTAAACTGCTCTCTGACGTGGTCCAGTAAGGCACTTTGTTCAATCAAACCTGCTCCCAGTGGTGCAAGTGGAAAGCACAGCATCTTCTCAGGACAACTAGGGGTTGGTAATAAATACACTGGCCTTGACAGCAACACACACACCCAAGAATGAATAAATACACAAAGGAAAACAATGGTCACTTGTGTGTGGTGTGTTGGTGCCGGTCTGAATGACTCATCTCTCCAGGATAAGGTGGGAGGATATTTATTTGCAAATGCAAGATGACTTTTCAAAGAAAGGTGTCTCTTTATGAAAGGAGTTCTCCCTCCCTTCCCCTCCCCCTCGTGGGTGAACAGCAGTCACTGCTGATGTCTAGGAACAAGTTAATGCTGTAGTTTGTGTGGCAGGTACGTATTGTAGCTGGAGGCAGAATTAGTCATGTAAAAGTCAGACAGAGCATCTGCCTGTCTGGAGAGAAAGACATTTTACACAGAATAAAAAATAGTTCCAGTGGATGACCTTTGACTTATTTAGCAAATATGGAAAATTCCTGTTTGAGTGCAGCTTTTAAAGCAAGGTTGCAAAAGGCAAGCCTAAAGGCGAATGTGTTTTTCTTGTCGTTATAATCTCCTATTTGGATTATATTTCTGTACTCATTCGCCAGTAATGTGTCCAGATGTGTAACCCAGGGGAAGGAGTTTCTGCTTGGTTTCACCAACATTTACAACTTCCTCAAACCCACTTCACCACCTCCCTGCCACAGTCCAGGTGCCACCCTGTTTATGTCAACACAAACTCCAGATGCAAACTTCTTTTTATTTCTTATTCATTGATGGGGCACGATTGTCGCTGGCTGGGTCAGCATTTATCGCCCATCCCAATTATTCTTGAACTGAGTGTCTCGCTCGGCCATTACAGAGGGCAGTTGAGACGTTGCTATTTGAATACACTCGCATGAGTGCCTTTTTCGAGTCTTTACGTCGCTCGTCGACGTTTTGGTCTACCACTAGCAGATCCCACGCCTTGGGCTCTCGATCTTACAGTACCACGGGTAGCACCCCAGCCGGGGTCTACTGAAGTTACCAATTGTTGCCTACAGACCCCAGCCGGGGTCTGCCCAGGGCATATTACGTGGCTCGCAGAGCCCCAGCCGGGGTCTACTGATGTCATTGTGGCTCGGTTGGGCACCCTGAGTGTGTTTAGGGCAGGGTGTGAGCTAGTACCGTCGCCCCCTGATCTAATTGGGCGTTTAGAGAACCTTTGTCGGTATTTTCGGTGCTCGGTCCTCTTGCGTAGGGGTGGGAAATTTAGAATTTAAGGGAAAATTTTATTCCGAATTCAGGGAAGCCAGATTAGGTGACGTGACAATTGTACATAACCAATTCACCTAGTTAGCACATTTTTGGCCATGTGGGAGGAAACCGGAGTACCCGGGGAAAACCCACGCGAACACGGGGAGAAAGTGCAAACTCCCCCAGCCGCAAGGCCCAGGTCGGAAACCGACCCTGGGTCCAAGTAGCCGGTCAACCTCAGTGCTAATCACTGAGCTGACGTGTTGCCCATTCGTACCGTGACACCTTTGGGTGGTAATCGGTGTCATATCTTTCGTCATCGTCTGGTAGTGAACATCCAAGACAAGACGGGGCACACGTCCCATCTCAGCGTCACCCCAGGTGCGTCTCGTTCGTCTCACCCTTTGTACCGATGGTGTGGGTAGTGGGTCGCGGTTGCTTCTACTACCTAGGCAGGGTGAACCGCATCCGCCAGCGGATCACCAGTGCCCCCGGGACAAGCCTGAACTTGTCGAGAACCTAGTTTTTGGAAATTTACCGGGTTTGTAGGCATAGAAGCGTGTTGGTTATCCTCGGCCAGTCAGATTCCGACAGACACTCGCCTGCCAGCAGGAGTGCCTGGATTCCCTGCGGGACCATCGGTAAGGGCTGACTCACTGTGGTCTAGAACAACCAAAAATACCACAGCTACGCGATACACACCATAATCCATTCCAGCTTCACCACTCCAGGATGGCAGTCCCGTGGTGTGGTCATGGACCTGGCATGCATCGCCCCCGCTATTTGTTTCTCCACCAGTCACGGAATACCCTCTCTTGTGCCCAAGGAGAAGGCACCAGGTGGCTCCCGCGGAAGGGATTGACTCGCTGTGGGTAGAAACCAGAAGACCCCACAGTTACGATTGGCCGTTAACGCCTTGTTTCGGCTAACCAATCATACCCCACCTGTCTGTAACCGCAACCTTAAGGGGCATCCAGGCATGCAATTACTCCGCATCGTTTCTGGGACAGCTGCTTTAGCCGCCACCGCGATGGATGTGCGGTGACGTTGCCCGGCGGGACCGACGTGGAGGCGCAGCTCGCTGTGCGGCAGAAACGACAAGACACGCACAGTTAAAGTAACCAAGAAACCTCAAGAGAGTCCCCCCAAGAGAGTCCTCCTTAAGAGAGTCATAGCTACTCCCGAGGGAATAACCAGAAACCCCAAGAGAGTCCCCCCAAGAGGGTCCTCCTTAAGAGAGTCATAGTTACTCCCGCAGTTTCTGGAGTCACACATAGGCCAGACTGGGTAAGGACAGCAGATTTCCTTCTGCAAAGGACATTAGTGAACCAGATGGGTTTTTTTTCTGACAATCGACAATGATTTCACGATTATCAGTAGATTCATAATTCCAGATGCTTTTATTGAATTCAAATTCCACCATCTGCTGTGACAGGATTCGAGCCTGGACCCTCAGAACATTAGTTGAGTTTCTGGATTAGTAGCAAGTGGTAATACCACGAGGCCGTCACCTCAGCAAAACTTCTCAAGGACATCATGTAATGGGCAATAAATACTGGCCTTACTCGCAACATCAAATAGTATTTTTAAAAACCCCTCATCCCAGTAATCTACTTGGTGAATTTTATCTGAACTGACTCCAATACAAATTTGTCTCTTCTTTAAATAAGGAAAGGAAAACTGTGTTCATTTCTCTTGCTGTGATCTCACATTCTGAACCATGTTCTGAGGAAAAATCACTGGTCACGAACAGCATTTGAAGCTCAAGCTTTTGCTGAACAATTTCATGTCATTGTATTTAACTCTGATAGATCAGTATCAGCCTCAGTCAATCCTCAAACTGAGTCTTGCACCATCTGGCAGTGAGAAAGGTCATGACTTGATGAGAGACAATAACAGTGCAGCAAACTATTGAGAAGCCAGGTATCCCCTTCACAACATGGTCACCCCTCACTAACACCCCAGACCAGGGATTGGGTCATCCATCTCCTCAACCCTTAACTCTCAACATCCCTCTTACCTTCAGCCACCTTATCATTGCTTGCTGGCTGACTGATGTTTTATACCTCCACATATTCTAAATGCCTTTTCTGAATGAACATTGTAATTTACATCATTAGTAATTTTAAAGATATTTCTTTGCCACCGTGAACGCTCATAAGAACTTAAAGAACATAAGCAATAGAACAATGGGCCATTCCGCCCTTCTGGCCTGCTATACACTTCAATACGGACAGAGCTGACCTGACCTCAGCTTTGAATATACCGATGGTTCAGCTTCGATAGCTCTGTGGGGGTTAGAGTGTCAAAGGTTAACAATCCTCTGAAAGAAAACAAATCCATTCTCAATCTTTCCTTAAATAAACAACCCCTTATTCTGAAACTATGCCCCCTACTTCCAGAATGAGGGGAAACAGTATCTCTTCATTCACCCTGTCACATTCCCTCAGACTTTTACACCTTTCATTAATGTCACCTCGCATTCTTCTGAACTCAATGAGTTAGACCTAATTTACTCAAGTTTTCCTCATTAAAGCCTTAATTCAAACAAGCTGAGCTTAAGAGGTGAGCAAAAAGTGACTTTGCTTGACACCAAGGAAGCATTTAACTCCTTCAAGGAGCTCCAGTAACACTGCAGTCAATGGGAATCAGGGAAAAATCTTTCCATTGGCTGGAAACCTAGCACAATGGAAGATAATTCTGGTAGTTGGAGGTCAGGCATCACAGCTCCAGGACTTCCCTACAGGAGTTCCTCACGGTTAGTGTCCAAGACAGAGCAATCTTCAGCTACTTTATCAATGAGCTTCCCTCTGTCATGAAGTCAGAAGTGGGGATGTTCACCAATGAACTGAACAATGTTCAGCACCATATCTGCTTAGATATTGAAGAAGACCATGTCCAAGTGCAACAAAATCTAGACAATATCCAGGATTTGGCTGATAACTGTTGGGCAGAAGGGCCTGTTCCTCTATAACTGGCAAGTGACAAAGGCGCTACACATGTGCCAGGTAATGTCCAACTCCAACAAAAAGAAATATAACCATCAACTCTTGACATTTAATGGCATAACCATCACTGAATTCCCTGCTATCAATATCCTGAGGTTAGCATTGACCAGGAACTGCACTAGGCTAGCCATGTAAATACGGTGGCTACTGGAGTAGATCAGAGGCTGGGAATCCTGCAGAAACTAACTCACCTCCTGACTCCCCAAAGCCTGTCCACTAACTACAAGGCACAAGTCAGTAGTGTGATGGAATACTTCCCACTTGCCTGGATGAATGTAGCTCCAACAACACTCAAGGAGCTCAACACCATCCTGGGTAAAGAGCCCTCTTGTTTGGCAACCCATCCACCATCTTAAATATTCACTCCCTCCATTAGCATGTGTACCATCTACACAGTGCACTTCAGGAATTCACCAAGTCTCCCTAGACAGCACCTTCCAAACACATGAGCTCTACCATCTAGAAGAACAAGGTCAGTAGATGCATAGAGGCACCACCTGGAGGTTTCTCTCTATACATGACACCATCCTGACTTGGAAATATATTGGCAGTTCCTTCACCGTCGTTGGGTCAAAATCCTGGAACTCTTCCTAACAGCACTGTGGATGTACCTACACCTCAGGGACTGCAGCAGTTCAAGAATGAAAGTCACCACCAGCTTCTCAAGGACAACAAGGGATGGGCAATAAATACTGGCCTAGCCAATGACATCCACATCACATGAAATAGTATTTTTAAAGACCCTCATCCTAGCAATCTACCTGCTAAATTTTCTCTGAACTGCCTCCAATGCAAGTTGGCCCCTTCTTAAATAAGGAAACGAAAACTGTATTCATTGCTCTCACTATAGTCTGACATTTACCCTGTATAATTAAAACAAGACTTCCTGACTTTTATACTCCATTCTGCAATTAAAGCCAACATTCCATTTGCCTTACTAATTATTCACTATATCTGTAGGTCAACAGTTTGTGATTCCTGTACAAGGACACCCAGGTCCCTCTGTACAGCAGCATTTGGTAATTTCCCTCTGATTAAATCATTTCATTTTACTGTGGTTATTCTGCTGCTGAGTCCATTTGATTTGGGGCCTTGCACAATGCTGGAATGTCACACATGCCATTTATTTAGTCTTGGTGTATTTTTAGCAAAGGCAGGAAGGAGCAGCCATTTATAGGGTTAAGGTTTGTTTTCAGTCAATCCCAGATGTCAGAATTTAGCAGAAAAAAAACAATATTTCCAGCACTGTATCCGGGAACTCACTGTTAATCATCTCAAACCACCAGCTGCCCCTTCTTTTAGCTGAATCTCTTGGTTTGGAGACTGGTTTTTGCTGAAACTGCCTTGGACTAGATACAGTAGGGAACCCCAGCACCTGAATAACTGGGCCTCAGACACACCGATCATCGGGACATCACTGTCAGTGAGCTGATGAGCTCAGAGCAATTGATACCTACCCACTAGCAGGCGGTAATATTTCCACATCGACCTCTCAGGTAGATCCTGATCGGGGACAGGGGGGAGCCAGCAGGAAAGAGCAGAGTGGAAAAGTGAGGAGGATGACAAATGGAAAAGGGGGAATCAACAATAGGGATGGGAGACGGAATGACAATTTGAGGGGACAATCTCCACTCTCGAGCATCTTTTGAAAGCACCTGCAAGCATTCGATTAGGTCAATCTTGATTGAGTTCCTGTGGCCAAAGATTGCACAGCACAAAACCTCGAGAGAATAGTTTCATCTCCCACATAGAAGGTGGGGTGGGGAGTAATGGCTCCTTGCCAAGATGGATCTGTCAGACTGGTGTAGAGGGCATCACAATTTGGAATAAGTATTCAACTGGAGAGGAATAGGCCATTCTGTCCTTTGAGTCTGTTCTATCAATCAATAAAATCATTGCTGATCCATTTTCTGTCAGCCAGAGATCTACATCTCTTTGCATCGTTCCTTGTCTTCTTCAGAACTTTCTTTCCTATTTATCTTCAGATATGAAAATAGAGAAATTCATCTCATATCTGTAATAGAAACATAGAAAATAGGAGCAGGAGCAGCCATTCAGCCCTTCAAGCCTGCTCCACCGTTCAATATGATCATGGCTGATCATGCATTTTCAGTATCCCACCCCTGCTTTCTCTCCAAACCCTTTGATCCTTTTAGCCACAAGGACTATATCTGGATCCCTGACAGTGACAGTGATACAGTTGAAATGGATATATGTGTACGAGTTATAAGGAGAGGTTGGGTAGACTGAGACTTTTTCTTTGGAGTGTAGGAGGATGAGAGGTAATCGTATAGAAGTCTATAAAATAATGAAAGCATAGATGAGCTAGGTAGTCAATATCTTTTCCCAAAGTTAAGAGAAGAGAGGGCATAGGTTTAAGGTAAGAGGGGAGAAATACAAAAGGGTCTAGAGGGGCAATTTTTTCACACAGAGGGTGGTGAGTGTCTGGAACAAGTTGCCAGAGGTAGTAGTAGAGGCAGGTACAACTTTGCCTTTTAAAAAAATGTTTAGATAGTTACATGGGTAAACTTGGTATAGAGGAATATGGGCCAATTATGGGCATTAGAACCCATTTAGGGATTTAAAAAAGGGCAGCATGGACAAGTTGGGCCAAATGACCCGTTTCGATGCTGTAAACCTCTACGGATCTATGAGTCTATGATTCTCTCTCTCTCTTTTTATATTATATAAACATGTTTAAGGAGAATGCTTAAAAAAAATCAGCTTTATTCAATAGGCAGTCAGTTAGTATGTCTGGTAGAAAACAATCTATTCCCCCACCCTATCCTCCTAACTCCACAATTTACCAAGCCAATCAAGCTAACCTGTATATCCTTGGGCTGTGGGAGGGAACTGGATACCTGGAGGAAACCTATGCAGACACTTGGAGAAGGTACAATCTCTATACAGTGACCCAGGGCCAGAATTGAATCTGGGTCCCTGGCATTGTGGGGCAGCAGTGAACCACTTTGTCAACAAGTTTGAGAGAGTCATGTCAAGTCCTGCGGCTGTAGCAGAGAGAAAAGCTTTTCTAGAAAGCAGTTTAGCTTGCAGATGAAGTCTGGTTGAAGTTGGAAAGATTTTGCAAGCTTCTGGAACTTTTTCTTTCTGAAAGCTTCAAGATGGTCTCCTTCATTATAGCAAGTATACTTATGGTTGCTAACTATATTTAATGTGGCAGTGAAGTCTGTAAAAGGAATGTTGCTTATCTCAAATTGAAGCAGTGATAAATTACAAATTAAAGTTGTTTTCTTTCAGTTTTAAAAATTGTTTAACTGTTAATAGTAAAGATGCTTCATTTGTTAGATTTATAATTAAACTGCAGAATTAAATACAGTTTGTTTTACAATAAAGTATCTCTAACTTCTCAGTGAAATTGCTCCTGGAGTGAAACATCCTTTCCTCACATTTGTGACAAAATTGAAAAGCTATTGGTGTCCAGTCTGGCTCTTCCTAATTTACTTAAGGGTTCTTGTCCAGGATCCCAACATGTCAATATAACTAGGAACAGCATTTTATCCAATGAACCATTTGCTTCTTCCTGTCAGTGAGTCCTTCCCCAGAAAATGCAGGTAAATATTTGTGGCACAGGGTCATGATGAGAGTGGGGCAGTGGAATTAGTTTGTGACTGATACAGGACTATGGGGAAAGAGAGCAGGGCAGTGTAACTAGTTTGGAATTGATTCACACTATTGGAGAGAGTGAAACAATAGGATTAGTTTGGAGATTGATACAAGGCTATGGGGAAGGAGTGGGGCATGGGATCAGTTGGGCTATGGGGACAGAGCTGGATGAATTTGGCACTGAACAGATTCCAGGGTTCCTGAAGTGATCTAATATAATCGTGCAAGAAATTTGTTACAATAGAACCAGGAATCGATGCCGTGAAAATTTCCTTGGATTCCTGGGTTGCTGCAGTGAAGCTCCGCAGGGGGCTTGGAGGTGAGGCACGGCAGGTTGTAACCTTCGTTCTAAAAATGGGCAGAGAACAAAAACCTCTCATCGCATTTTTCAATTAATTGGTCTGAATGTGGAGTCCTGGGGTGAGAGATGTTTGAAGCTCTGTCGGGTAATGGTTGCTATGATTTTCTACAGTCATTTTACAATCATTATTTTTGACAGTCATTTAAAAGAACTTGTGGTAATTTTTTTTCACGTTCATTAAGGTGAACCATGTCAGGGCTGAAGAATAGAAATTATAATGTCTTCTTATATCTAATGTTGCAGCGTGATTCTTTCAGCCCTGCTCCCCATAAGTGAGACTCCAACCCCAATCTCTGCCACTACCTCTGACTCTGATAGACTTACTGCTTCTCTGACACACCCTCTCTCTCAGCCAGAGAGGTGTGGATTCCTTCAGAATTTGAGTAGATTAGCGAATGCAGTATGAGGAAGATTTTACAGATCTTGTCATATTTCCCGCAGAAGAGATGTTAAACCAAAATGCTGCAGAGGTTGGAAATCTGAAATAAAAACAGAAAATCCTGTGGGAATCCAGCAGGACTGGCAGTGTCTGTGGAGAGAAAGAGTCAACCTTTCCAGTCCAGTTGACCCTTTTTTCAAGGGTCAAATTTTCAAGAGAGGTAGAGATGAGAAACAGGTGGCATCCAACCCCAACAACATCCCACTCATCCCACCACCCACACCTCACACTTTCAGTGCTAAATTCCATCTGCTACTTATCTGCCCTTTTTGTCATTCTATCTGTATCTTCTTGTAGCTCAAGATATTCCGTCTCACTGTTAATTATCTGGAAATTTACTGATTGCACCCCCACCTAATCATCAATGTCATTTAAATAAATGATGAATAATAGAAGCCCAACACAGATCCCTGTGTTCTGGTTTCCTCCCACAGTTTAAAAAACATACTGGTTAGATGGATTGGTCTTGCTAAGTTCTCCCTTAGTCTACCCAAACAGGCACTGGAGTATGGCAACTAGGGAACTTTCCTTTCATAAGTTCATTGCTGTGTTAATGTAAGTGTACTTGCAACACTAATAAATAAACTTATAAGAAGGCCCAGTTAGCCCAGCACTTTTTAATATGTAAACTCTCTGGTTGCACCTTCTTCCCACAACTCCACTGACACACCTTCATTCTTCCCCATCGACCTACTATCCTCCCGTATATCTCAAATACTATCCGTCCCTTCTGAATATTCTCCCCATTCAAAACCTCAGTGCTGTGTATAATGTCCGGTTCTCGTCCTGTTCTGTATTTAGATTGTCATCAGCAGAGGGAACAGTTCTGATTTGTTCTCTGAAAATTGGAGCAGAAATTATTTCAGGATTAATTTCACGGAGTGACACCGAGGAATCCCACCATCTCTTCATGTTACACATCAGTTAATATCCCTCAGGCAGTACTATAGACCATGTATTCACCAAAGAGAATTGTTCACTACAGTTGACTATTAGCCATTTGTTGCACTAAAATGTTTTGTTACGTGTTAAAATCTCCTTATAGTCTGACTGACTGCAGGAAGGGTGTTTGAGTGGCTGAAAGTTTAAGAAGCGGGTAAACACTGAAAGTAGTGGAAGCTACTCTCCCTGAAATAGCTGGGAAGGACTGAGAATTTCAGGAAAGAGATTGAGGGATTTTTATTTCCAGGGGTACAGACTCAAGGTGGGTAAATAACATCAAGGTACAATTGAGCACAATGTTATTAAATAGTGAAACAGGGCTTGAGGGGCTGAATGGCCTCCTCTTGTTTCAATGGGAGAATTGCAGTGCAGTTCCTGAAAAACCACAGAGAGATACATAATTCAGATTAAACAATAACAGCAGTGAGAAGCCAGATTGTTACCTAAAAAAAACCTTTGCAATACAATGTATGTTTATAGATTACACAGGGGTGTGTTATACACACTGTGGCACCACTTGTATAACATACTGTACTGACTGAAATCTAAATTGGTGTGTTCACTACTACATCAGCAAAACTTCTATAGATTTGTTTTGTTGAGATGATTTCTGACTGTTCCGGACGGTAAATTGTTGGGTTTCATTCCCGTATTTTGAGTAGAATGGGTGCAAAGGCAACCAGCGGAGTACTGGGATAGATTGGATTCAGACTATCAAATCGACAATTTATTTACAAGATGTCTAAATACGCACCTGAAGCTCTGTAAACTCCAGGCCCATGGATCAGATTCTGGAAACTGAGATTTGGTTGATTGGCTCATCTATTTTTGGCTGGCACAGACCTGATGGGCAGAGTGGTCACTTTGAATGTTTCTACATTTTTTAAAATATCTAAAAAGGAGGATTGTATATAGGTGGGAAGAGGCCGAGTGAGTGACCTGGGTGAATGATTCTTTAGTAGAGGAGGCCAATGCAATGGGCCGAATGGCTTTCTATACTGTAACAATTCCATGGTGCCCAGAGATGATCCAGCTTCTGGAGTCATGCGGATCAGTTTATAGGGACCATTGGAAGGCAACAAAAATGGGCACTGGTCTCTTCGAGTATGTTAATGACAGGCCTAATAATTGTCAAGGAATTCTGCAACAAATTCGACTCCTGATGAACAGGGAAGATGCTGGGCTGCTCCAGATCACAGTTCCACAGTTATTTCAGCAAGAGGAAGGTTTACAAAATACTTCCAATAAAACCAAAGGCAGGAGGGCCAGGAACTCCCTCCTTAATCCATTCCAAACTCCCAATGTTTTGTTGTCGAATAGGGACCTGACAGTTGGATAGAGAAGGTGAAAGGATGTTGTAATGAACTATTGCAGAGGAAACTATAGTCAGCTTGGCTCAATGGATAGTGCGATCACCTATTACTCAGGGGGTCACATGATCAATCCCAATTTCAGAAATTTCAGCAAAGAATTCTGGTTTGCACACCAAATGCAGCGCTGAGGGAGCGCCGCACTGCCAGAGCGTCAGCGCTGAGGGAGCGCCGCACTGCCAGAGCGTCAGCGCTGAGGGAGCGCCGCACTGCCAGAGCGTCAGCGCTGAGGGAGCGCCGCACTGCCAGAGCGTCAGCGCTGAGGGAGCGCCGCACTGCCAGAGCGTCAGCGCGGAGGGAGCGCCGCACTGCCAGAGCGTCAGCGCTGAGGGAGCGCCGCACTGCCAGAGCGTCAGCGCTGAGGGAGCGCCGCACTGCCAGAGCGTCAGCGCTGAGGGAGCGCCGCACTGCCAGAGCGTCAGCGCTGAGGGAGCGCCGCACTGCCAGAGCGTCAGCGCTGAGGGAGCGCCGCACTGCCAGAGCGTCAGCGCTGAGGGAGCGCCGCACTGCCAGAGCGTCAGCGCTGAGGGAGCGCCGCACTGCCAGAGCGTCAGCGCTGAGGGAGCGCCGCACTGCCAGAGCGTCAGCGCTGAGGGAGCGCCGCACTGCCAGAGCGTCAGCGCTGAGGGAGCGCCGCACTGCCAGAGCGTCAGCGCTGAGGGAGCGCCGCACTGCCAGAGCGTCAGCGCTGAGGGAGCGCCGCACTGCCAGAGCGTCAGCGCTGAGGGGCGCCGCACTGCCAGAGCGTCAGCGCTGAGGGAGCGCCGCACTGCCAGAGCGTCAGCGCTGAGGGAGCGCCGCACTGCCAGAGCGTCAGCGCTGAGGGAGCGCCGCACTGCCAGAGCGTCAGCGCTGAGGGAGCGCCGCACTGCCAGAGCGTCAGCGCTGAGGGAGCGCGCGCACTGCAGAGCGTCACGTGGGGAGCGCCGCACTGCCAGAGCGTCAGCGCTGAGGGAGCGCCGCACTGCCAGAGCGTCAGCGCTGAGGGAGCGCCGCACTGCCAGAGCGTCAGCGCTGAGGGAGCGCCGCACTGCCAGAGCGTCAGCGCTGAGGGAGCGCCGCACTGCCAGAGCGTCAGCGCTGAGGGAGCGCCGCACTGCCAGGCGTCAGCGCTGAGGGAGCGCCGCACTGCCAGAGCGTCAGGCTGAGGGAGCGCCGCACTGCCAGAGCGTCAGCGCTGAGGGAGCGCCGCACTGCCAGAGCGTCAGCGCTGAGGGAGCGCCGCACTGCCAGAGCGTCAGCGCGGAGGGAGCGCCGCACTGCCAGAGCGTCAGCGCTGAGGGAGCGCCGCACTGCCAGAGCGTCAGCGCTGAGGGAGCGCCGCACTGCCAGAGCGTCAGCGCTGAGGGAGCGCCGCAGTGTCGGAAACAACGTTAAACTGAAACTCAGTCAGCTTTTTCAGATAGGAGAAGACATGGTGTTGTTGATGGATAACAATAATTATTGGCATTACTGATGAATAGATAGAATTTCTTCCTTTGTTTGGTTAATATTTATCTCCCACTCGGCAGAGTAAAATAGCTAACGTGAGAATTCATCCCTTTGACTATGGGATCTTTCTGTACAAAGATTGAATGTGAGATTTCCTGTGTATTAATTGTGAGTGAATTTAAGAGTAATTAATTGTGAATCATGCTGAATGATTGCAAGAACAGGAAGTATACCTCATTATTGAAGATTTTCTTTATTTTTTGCTTGTAATGATTTTTTTCTGCAGTATAGAATATTCATTTCATTGGCATATAGGGGACAAAGTTAGATTAAAAGCATGCACATAGGAAATATTTGTCTTATTAAAAAGCCCAACTGTACTTTTGAATGTCACATGAAAGCTATTATAAACTCACTGTCTCCCAGGCACACCACTGTGTGAGTGCTCCATTGGCTTTTCAACCCCATGGGATAAAGTCTCAGAACATCAAAGGCTTTGATGTGTGCAAACATACAAACAAGTCTGAAAACCACTGCACACACTGGGTCAAAAGACTTAGCTGACGTATGGAATTGTGGTAATCATGTGCCAACTCCTGTGTTACACAGAGCATTTCACTTACAGCTGGGGAATTATGGATTATGAGTGCCAACATTGTAACTCCAATCAATAAACAGTGTACACTGAGTAAGATGTGACAGGATTCCCCTGCACTGTCACAATGTATTTCCTGTGTGTCTCATAAAATCCCTATAGTTCAGAAGGAAGCCATTCAGCCCATCAAGTCTGCACCAACAGCAATCCTTCCCAGTTCCTATGCCCGTAATCCTGCGTATTTACATCAATAATCCCTCTCATACTAAAGGCCAATTTAGCATGGCCAATTAACTTAACCCGCCCACGTTTGGACTGTGGGAGGAAACTGCAGTGCCCGGAGGAAACTCACATAGACATGGGGAGAATATGCAAACTCCACACACTCAGTGACCCAAGCTGGGAATTGAACCCAGGTCCCTGGCACTGTAAGGCAGCAGGGTTGAGCACTGTGCCATGTGACACCGCAAATTTAACCAGGAGGTCTCAGTGTCAATCCCTCCACACTAGATGTTTCAGTCATGAAGGGCTCCAAATCAAAACTACATTTTGATCTAGCTGAAAGATACTGCACCTTGGAAATGTAAACACACTGCCCCAGCAAAGCAGGCGGCATAATTAAGGACCCCATGCACCCCGGCCGTTCTCTCTTTCACCTTCTTCCATTGGGAAAATGATACAAAAATCTAAGATCACGTACCCATTGACTCAAGAACAGTTTCTTCCCTGTTGCTGTCAGACTTTTGAAATGGACTTACCTTGCATTAAGTTGATCTTTCTCTACACCCTAACTATGACTGTAATACAACATTCTGCACTCTCCTGTTTCCTTCTCTATGAATGGTATGCTTTGTCTATATGGGGCACAAGAAACAATATTTTTCACTGCACGTTAATACATGTGACAATAATAAATCAAATCAAAGCAAATCATATTAAAATCACACCTGTGGATTCTCCCACCTGATGACCCCTTGGTTTAGCACAAAGAAAAGGTACGGGTTGATTAAATTCAATGGTTCCACAATTCAGCGCAACTTTTCATGAGCTCTGGATTGCTGGATAATCCCATTTCTCTCTGGTATTCCTGAGACTAACAAATTCACAATGCTGATTGGTGGTCTGTAGACTACACTGAGCAATGTCATTGCAACCTTTTCATTCCTTAGCTCCAACCAAATAAATTCTGCCCTGCACCCTCTGGGATGTTTGCCAGAATTTTACCATCCTGCCCTCCATGGGAATCGGAGCGAGTGAGGGATGGACAATGGGAAGGTCTGTTGATCTCAGGCGGAATTTTTTGGTTTCAGGATGAGTGAATCTATAAAATCCCACCCATTTTCTCCGCTTCTCTCTCCATCCCTCTACCCATTGTTTCCCTTTCCTATCTTTCCTCAATTTCCTCAAAATAACTTGGATCCAGGAATATTTAACACCCAGTCCTGCTTTCTTTGGGTCAGATTTCTGTAAAGCCCCAACATTTGATTTAGTTTTGGGGTAAACAGAAGAAGATTTTTCACTCCAGGTATGATTCAATGACCCACTAGGAAGATTTTATCTAAGTTTATTGAAGAACATAATTAGAATATAACAGAAAGAATTAGTGTAACTTTTACCAATTATGAGGCTTAAAAATGTCACCATACTTTCAGTAACTGAGAAGTAAACCTAGTCTCCAGTTTCCAGCCTTCAGGCTCCAGAGACAGGGAAGGATACTGCTCTCTCTGCAACTTCCAAAACAACAACATTTGGACAGCAGAATCTCCAACTCCAGAGAGGGGAACAAGAAACACTTCTCTCCCTCAACTCTAAACAGCATCTGAAGGCAACAACTGAGCTGGAATTCTCTGTGAAACATTGCTGCCCCCAGTCATATGGCCTGACCAGTCAGTCATCCCAGTCAAGGTTGACGTTGCAATCCCAGGGGAACATTAAAATGACAGAACATTGCATTAGTTCAGATTAAAACGAACATTGTCTCAATTATTCCACTTCAATAACAATAAAGGACACCTTTTGTAGACAAAATGGCTTTGACAAAATGCCAAGGACTGCTGGAAACATCAGAGAAACATGATTAATATACATTTTTTTTAAAGGTACACTTTTATCACACTCTTCCACAAATTTTCACAAACATTCACTCCCTCTGTCATTGACCAACTATAGCAGCCATGTATACCATCTACAAGATGGAATGCAGCACTTTCCAAATCCACAATCTTTTCCACCTAGAAGGACAAGGGTAGTAAATACATGAAAACAACATCTTGGAGGTTTCCCTCGAAGTCACCTGCCATCCTGACTTAGAAATATATCACTGTTCCTTCACAGTCCCTCCCTAACAGCACTATGGATGCACTGTTAGAGGAGGCGATGGCCTAGTGCTAACATTGCTAGACTATCAATCTAGAAACTCAGCTAATATTCCAGGGACTCAGGTTTGAATCCCACCATTCAAACCTGATGGTGGAATTTGAATTCAATAAAAAAATTTGGAATTAAGAATCTACTGATGACTGTGAAACCATTGGCAATTGTTGGAAAATCCCATCTGTTTACTAATGTCCTTGAGGGAAGGAAATATGCCATTCTTTTCTAGGTCTGGCCTCCATGCAAGTTCAGACTCACAGTAATGTGGTTGACCTCAGTTGCCCTCTGAAGAAGGGTAAATAGGGACGGGCAATAAGTGCTGGTCAGCCAATAACACCTGTGTCCCATGAACGAATAAAAAACACTCACATAGGACACTGATTGAAGAAGGCAGCTCACCACTATCTTCTCAAAGGACAATTAGGAATGGGCAATAAATGCTAGACCAGGAAGAGACAAACACATCCCATAAGTGAATAAAAGGAAATGTATCAAATATCATCCCTGTACTCGGTTGTGGTGTAGATATGTGACTGTGCAAAGTGTGGTAAATAAGGTTGGTAAGTTATAGGCCGGGGTTTCCATGTGGAAATATGATGTGGGTATAAATACTATGGGCAGCAGAGCAAGTCAGAGGCTGGGAATTCCGTGGTAACTCACCTCCTGTTTCCCCATATCCTGTCTATCATTTACAAGGCACAAGTTAGGAGTGTGATGGAATACTCCCCACTTGCCTGGATGGGTGCAGCTCCAACAACACTCAAGAAGCTCGACACTATCCAAGACAAAGCAGTCCCGCTTGATTACTATCCCTCGGTTAAGCCGAGGCTAGAAACTCCAAGGTGCTTTGTGGAGTTAGCCTAGACTGGAGGTGGCGTGTAGGAAGACAGAAGGAAAAAAACTGGAGAAGAATGCAAGTTTAGGGCATGGGAAACTTTGAAGGAAGGTAGGTTCCAGGAACGAAGGATAGAGAGGGAAGTGGCAGAGGCAGTTGATCAAATTGTCTCAGTCTGTAGTGAAAAGCAAATTCCTAGGTTCTGCCCTGATTGCTGGCAGTGAGGGATGGTGGGCAGGGAAAGGAGTTTCGTATGGGCTCCTGCTTTGCCCAAGACCACAAGAAACTACAAAAGGTTGTGAATGTAGCCCAATCCATCACACAAACCAACCTCCCATCCATTGGCCCTGCCTACACTTTTCGCTACCTCAGCAAAACATTCAACATAATTAAGGATCCCACTCACTCCGGACATTCTCTCTTCCACCTTCTTCCATCTGGAAAAAGATACAGAAGACTGAAGTCACGTACCAACCAACAAAGAACAGCTTCTTCCTTGCTGCTGTCAGACTTTTGAATGGACCTACCTTACACTAAGTTGATCTTTCTCCACCCTAGCTATGACTGTAACACTACATTCTGCACTCTCATTTCCTTCTCTATGAACAGTATGCATTATATAGCACGCAAGAAACAATACTTTTCACTGTATGTTAATACATGTGACAATAATAAATCAAATCAAATTGAGATATTTCGGAGCAAATACTGGGGGATTATCTTTCCAGGATGACCCTGGGAAAATGAGATGACCACGTAGGATTGTCAAAGCCTGGGCTGAAAAGCCCCTCAAATTCCTTCAGTGCAATCTGGCTGAATGAGATACCATTGAAATGATTAAATCCCCATATACCATTTTTAATACAGTGACTGATTTAGAAAGTGCTCAATAAGCGAAGTCTATGCTGGCACCTTGACTCAGGTGGCAATAGTTTCACTTCTATGTTAGGAAGGCAATGGGTTCATCAGCATTTATACACAGATCGATGCCAGTGTGGTGTAGAAGGTGCCTCAACATTGCAGCACTGTCCAATGGATGTTAAAAATCCCATGGAACCATGTGAAGGGCGATCTGAGTCCAGATTGTTCCATCAGTCAGTGAACTGCTGATTTAAATCTTTACTCTTTATGTTGCTACTTCAGAATGAACTCTTTGATTGACGAGAAAAATGTTGTGTTATGAGGATGGTATGACATTTCATTGTAAAATATGTGAATGAGTGAAGAAATGTCTTCTCTGTGCAAGGACACAGGCATTCCCTCATACACACTTACCCAATTCACAAAGGTAAAGAGCTCACCAATTCTTTACTCTGAATCATTAGAGAACGCAAACCCTTCTCTTTCCCACAATACTCCTTCACCAATCCTGTGAAGTGATTAGAATCAGATGCAGTTTGCCTATATCCATTTGTTCCACTAAGTCCCAGTTTTTGCTCATTTGTTCAGACAGGTAACAGTCTGAACTCTAAGTCAGAAAGATGTGGGTTCACCTCAGAGACCTGAGCACATACCGCAAGCTAACACTCGGTGTGCTGCACTGTTAAAGGAGCTGCTGTTTGCATGGAATGTTCAAATCAAAGCCAGTCTCAGCTGGATGTTAAAAGTCCCATGGCATGATTTTGATGCAGGGCATGGGGGAGAGGGGTGGGGTTGGGGGTGGGGGTGCTGGGGGAGGAGAAAGAGTAAGGAAGGGAGTGGGGAAAGGTGGGGAGAAAGAGGAGGTGGAGAGAGGGGTGTGGGGGGAAGGGGGTAGAAGGGGATGGCAGGGGGTTCTCCTGGAGTTGTGGCCAATATTTAATGTGTTCTGTTTCTGTTCAGGAAATTATTCTGCGGGTTATTTTTAAAATGTCACAAACAAGGAATTAATTCATTAGGATGCTCATATTTGTCAGTCATTATGTGATTAACCCCTTGATTACTGTTGCCATGGAGACATAATTACATTCTAATTAGGGTCACTGTGGCAGTGCCATGAAGTCTAGGATGCTGGTTTTGCACATTACACTGCTTCAGAAAGAGCTCATCGCTTCAAGGCTCAGACTTTCGAAAGGCTGCCTTTCAACATGAGATATCACGTCCCTGAGATCATTTCAAGAGCAGAGTTAATAAAGATTGTTTCCCCCTTTACTTAATTTTGACATTGGCATAATTACACACAACAAGATGAGCACGATGATATCCATTCATTATGGGTTTTCAAACACTGGAGGCAATTTCACAGGACAAATGAGTCAAGATCCATTAGAAGCCCGAGTGTGAAAAATGCATAGGTCACTATTGCCAGCATGTCCCATGTGTGTTTTTCTATCTGATTTTCTCCAGCTTTCCTGCATCACAATGCCAGTCTGTGAACGCATCGACCAAGGAAGATCCCATTCTGCTCCCAGCCTCTATCAGGTTGTTGTGGTAGAGGTAGGGACTTGGTGGCTGAAGGTTGGTGATAGAAGAAGAGATACATGTTTCTGCCCCCACTATTCCCTCACTGCACCCACTAACCCACAGTGCCCCTCCTAGTTCCCCCCCCTGCCATACTACAACTTCTCCATTGCCCGACCCACCCACTATCCCACTTCCCACTGCCCCCCTAGCAGGAACCCTGCCCACCTCCCCCTGCCATCTCTCCACCCTGCCACCTAGGTCAGTCCTCTTCCTTTAACCAACGGACTGAACTTGAAGACAAATGACAGCAAACCTTGGGAAAGCCGTAAAGATTGTATGCATATCACTTCTTTCTCAGAATCAGAATATTCCACCTAACCTGAACTCCAATAAAGTTCTTTTCCAGAGCACTGACTGGTGTCATGTTGGGCAGAAAGCACGATAACCTGTGCACAGCACAGATGAGATAATGAGCCGATAATTTGGTTTCTGTGATGTCAGCTAATGATAAATATTGGCCAGGACTCTTGAACTGGGAGTTTAGCTGCAGCCTGGCAGAATTGGGTGGGTATTTTCAGCTGAGGATGGCACTGAGCTGTTTGAGCAGTCACTGGTCATAGATGAAGGTGGCAAGCTTCAACTCAATACTAAACACTCAACCAGTCGGGGGAAACATACGTAGAGCGTGGAAACAGACTCTTTGGCCCAATCGATCCATGCTGCCTTCCCGGTTAGTCCCAAATCCCTCTAATCCTTTTCCATCCATATACTTATCCAAATGTTTTTTTAAATGTTGCTATTGTACCCACCTCAACCACTTTCTCTGGCAGCTCATTCCATACACACACCATCCTCTGGATGAAGAAGTTGCCGCTCAGGTCCCTTTTCCCCTCCCTCACCTTAAACTTATGCCCTCTAGTCTTCAATTCCCCTACCCCTGGGGAAAGGACTGTATGTGTCCATCCTATCAATACCCCTCTTGATTTTACACACCTCAATAAGGTCACCTCTCATTCTCCTACGTTCCAAGGAATAAATTCCTAGCCTGGCCGACCGCTTCCTATAACTCAGGTGCACCAGCTCCTGGAAAGTCCCCCACTACATGGGGGATTTAAAAATATTGGGGATAGAAACCTAGACAGTAAACTAGATAAACTGCAGACCTTTCCAGTTATTGGATGAGGAAATTTATTTCCCATCCCCAATCACCTTGAAATGAGTGGCATTTTCAGAGTCAACTACATTACCGTGGCTCTAGAATCACATGTAGGCCAGACCAGGTAAGGATGGCAGATTCCTTCCAAAAAGGACATCAATGAACCAGATGGGTTTTTCCAATAATCCACAATGGTTTCACGGTCATCAGCATGTTCTTAATTCCAGATATTTTAAGTGAATTCAAATTTCACTCTGTTGTGGTGGAATTTGAAGCCAGTCTCCAGAGCATTATCCTGGCTCTCTGGATTACTCATCCAGTCACCACACCATTGCCTCTCCTGCTTGAGGAGGTGCCAATTGAAAACTGACTGTGGCCCAACCCATGGCACCCTTTTATGTCCTGTCCATAACCTTGTCACACAAATACTGTGGACATACCCTCATGTGTGTGAAATGATTCACTCTCCTAGCTCCATCCTACATGGAGATTAGCTGAGGGAGAGCCTGAGGAATGTCACAAACGCATCTCTCCACATCCCCTATAGTTCCTCCACTTTCCCAGATGAATGAAATGAAGAAACTGTATTGAATGTTCCTTGCTGTAAAGCTGCTTTCTTCATCTGGAACATGAGAAACCTTATTTGAACAGGGATTGAAAAAGTGAGGTGAAAACAGATGCATATAAAGGGAATGTATCCAAACAGAATAACTCCACAAAAAAGGACAATATTATAGAGTTCTAAACCACTCCACCCAATACTAATCTCTGGAAAAGTTGGAGGGGAGAGAGAAAGGCCTCAATTAAACACAACAGAACACTTACATTCCATCCTTTACACAGAACCACCCATCTCCACTTCAAAAGACTCACATGAAATATTTCTAGTTGGCTAACATTTATCAACAGGTTAATAGCAGCACTATTTTGGTGCAAAGTTTGTTTTAACAAAACAGTCAGATTTGAGCATCAGAGATTCCAGCCAGTGGAAAGTATTTGGAATGTGGGAGTGCAGGAGGGAGAGTGGAGGAATGGGAGAAGAGAAAACTAACAAAAGTCAAAGGTGTAGCTAAACCACCAGGGAAATCAAGTGGACTGATTTTAATTCTGGAAAACACTTTTTTTTGATATGGGTCAGTTTTACCCCAAGACCAGTGAGTATGTGGAAAGTGCTGGGAAAGTTCCACAAGAGCACTGTGGAAACTTGGGATTATTGTTCTCATTCAGAAGACTCCAGCAGCCAAGGTCCAATTAATGATGCAGAGTCCACAGCTATCCCATTGGGGAGGTTTTACAGGAATGAGTGTGAACCAGCCCAGATTCCATGAATTGAAATAAATTTTGCCAAGTTAGAAAAGCAACTGTTGAACGGTTGGCAAAAATTCATCATAAAACTTGCAATTGAGCTGGGTGGAACTAAACCCCCAACTAAAAGAGGTGAGAAATGTCCTTCACCATTAGCAGCAAGACATGGCTTCTAGTCCCTCTTAGAGGCAGCGATGGTGAGCCAGAACGTCAGTTGGGAAAGACACTCAATGAACGGAGAAGCAAGAGTACAAAAATTGATCAGCAATCTCTTCAACTGAGCACTGAGTTATAGAATCATAGAATCTACAGTGCAGAAGGAGGCCAATTGGCCTATTGAACCTGCTTTGACAACCATCCCAACCAGATTCTGTCCTATCCCTGTAACCCCACATATTTACCCTCCAATCCCTCTGACAATAAGGGGTAATTTAGCATAGCCAATCAACCTAACCCATACATATTTGGGCTGTGGGAGGAAACTGGAGCACCCAGAGGAAATCCATGTAGACATGGAGATAATGTGCAAATTCCACTCAGACAATGATCCAAATTGAACACAGGCCCCTGGCACAGTAAGGCAACACTATTAACCACTGTGCCAGTGTGCCATCTTGGTATCGGTCAATGACTGTTTTAAAATTCTTTCATAGGATGTGGCTGCCAGTGGCTGGCCAGTATTTGTTGCCAATCCCTAATTGCCCCTGTACTGAGTGGTGCGCTTGGCCATTTCAGAGAGCAGGTAAGAATCGACCACATTATAGAACATAGAACAATACAGCACAAACAGGCCCTTCGGCCCACGAGTTGTGCCGATCACATCTACCAATCCACAGACCTATCTATAACTCCCTATCCTATTCTTTTCCATATACTCATCCAGAAGTCTCTTAAAAGACCCCAGTGAGTTTGCCTCAACAACCTCCGAAGGCAGCTGATTCCATTCACTTACCCCTAACATCTCCTCTGTATTTGCTTCCCTGCCCCTTAAATCTGTGTCCTCTCGTAGTGACCATTTCAGCTCGGGGAAATAGTCTCTGAGAGTCCACCCTATCTATTCGTCTCAACATTTTATAAACCTCTATCAGGTCGCCTCTCAACCTACGTCGCTCCTGTGAGAAGAGTCCCAGCTCCCTCAACCTATCTTCATAAGGCCTGCCTCCCAATCCAGGCAGCATCCTTGTAAATCTCCTCTGCACTCTCTCAATATCCTCTACATCCTTCCTATAATGAGGCGACCAGAACTGCGCACAATACTCCAACTGGGGTCTGACAAAAGTCTTATAGAGCTGCATCATTACCTCCTGACTCCTAAACTCTATTCCTCGATTAATGAAGGCCAGTACACCGTACGCCTTCTTGACCACATCCTCCACCTGCGAGGCCAATTTAAGAGTTCTACGGACCCGGATCCCAAGATCCTTCTGCTCTACAACACAGCTAAGACTCCTACCCCTTATATTGTACTTCTTCATCCCATTAATCCTGCCAAAATGGACCACTACACATTTATCTGCGTTGAAGTTCATCTACCACTTCTCTGCCCAGTCTTGCATCCTGTCTATGTCCCGCTGCAACTTTTGGCATCCCTCCAGACCATCCACAACACCACAGACCTTTGTATCGTCAGCGAACTTGCTAACCCATCCCTCCACTTCCTCATCCAGGTCATTTATGAAAATGACAAACAGCAGGGGTCCCAGAACAGATCCCTGGGGCACTCCACTGGTTACCGACCTCAATGCAGAACAAGACCCATCCACAACCACTCTCTGCCTTCTGCCGGCAAGCCAGTTCTGGATCCACGAGGCCAAAGCCCTTGGATCCCATGCCCTCTCACCTTCTCCAGAAGCCTTGCATGTGGGACCTTATCAAACGCCTTACTAAAGTCCACGTACACTACGTCCACCGCCCTTCCTTCGTCAATGTGTTCAGTCACATTTTCGAAGAACTCAACTAGACTCGTAAGGCATGACCTGCCCTTGACAAAACCATGCTGACTATTTCTAATCAGTCCAAACTTCTCCAAATGTTCATATATCTTATCCCTCAGAAACCTCTCCATCAGCTTACTAACCACTGAAGTCAAACTCACTGGTCGGTAATTTCCTGGACTATCTCTGTTCCCTTTCTTAAAAATAGGAACCACATCCACAATCCTCCAATCCTCCGGAACCTCTCCCGTTTCCATGGACGACGCAAAGATCATCGCCAGGGGCTCTGCAATCACTTCCCTCACCTCCCACAATAACCTGGGGTACATCCCATCCGGTCCCGGCGACATGTCTATCTTGATAGAATTTAACAGGTCTAACACATCCTCTTTCCTAACATCCACATACTCAATCTTTTCCGTATGCCGCAAATCTGCAGTGCAATCTCCCAGTTCACTTTCCACCGTGAATACCGAGGCAAAGTACTCGTTAAGCACCTCTGCCATTTCTTCCGGATTCACACAGACTTTTCCCCTTTCACCTTTTATAGGCCCTATCCCTTCTCTTCTCATCCTTTTACTTTTCACATATTTGTAGAAGGCCTTGGGATTCTCCTTAATCTTACCTGCCAAGGCCTTCTCATGACCCCTTCTGGCTCTCCTAATTTCCTTTTTAAGTTCCCTTCTACACATCTTATACTCCTCTAGATCCCTCACATCCCCTAGCTCTCTGAACCTTTTATATACCATTTTTTTCTTCCTAACTAGGTTCACCACAACCTTCGTGCACCACGGTTCCCGCGTCCTACCAGAACCTCCTCGACTCCTCGGAACGTTGTCTTGCAGTGCCCTAGACAAACATTCCTTGAAAAACCGCCACTTTCCTTCTGTACTCTTCCCAAGAAGACCTCCTTCCAGTTTATGCGTCCAACAATTGACAATATTTTCACGGTTACTGAGGCTGTTGTGATACTGCGTGTATGTTCAATGCAGACACTGACAAGTAACTTTAAGAAGCTGTTCAGTGACATCTTAATGCTCATGATGTATGAACAGCAGGATTAAAGGTACAGTCTCCGAATTAGATGTTCACTATTGTCTCCAATCACTACTGCACACGTTCACCACTCTATCAGTCAGACTTCATATTTAGCTTCTGGATTAGAAATTGAAAATCTCCATCCTCGATCACAGCTGGGATTCTCCGGTAATTCTGAAAGTGCTTGGAGTTTCGGCTGGAATAGCAAACTCCCCATTCTCCCTCACAGCAGGCGGGCACGGATGGGATTGGAGAATCCCACTCCTAGACAGGGATCCTCCAACCACCCACGCTGGCAGGATTCTCTGGCCCCTCCAGTGTGCACTCCCCTCCTGCTGTGGATTTCTCAGTGGTGTGGAAAAGCTTCAATGCCACCCTCATTGGCAGCAGCAGGACTGGAGAATCAGCGAACGGTGCACTGCCACCAAGAGACATGCAGAGGGGAGGCCAGAGAAACTCACCCAGAGTCCAGTAATCAGCCTTAATAACTGTTAGGATGCACATGAGACCAGTGACAGTACAGCCAAATGACAAACTCTGGGGAGCGATTCTCCAACCTCACCACACTGGCACAGATCGCTCTGATTGTGGAGAATAGCGTGTGGGCCTAAAGATCAGCAAATCCTCCTTTCTAATGGCATAGCCTGGATTGCACCCAGAGAGGTCACAGAGCTGAGTTGGTTGAGATTGCCTGGATCAGTGTGAAGCACCCAAACATGGGGTGTGCCCGAGAGAGTGGCACCAATCACACCATTATCCTCACTGCTCTGATATTAGAAAATCCTTGGGAGAATTTTGCCCCAGAAAGAATTCGAACAAAAGTCATTAATCTACAATTCTTACTCTTTTCCTCTCTCTACAGATGCTGCCAGACTCCCCCGAGCGTATTCGAAACTTGCTGAATATTTTAGAATTCTAGGTATTGACAGGAATTTGCTTTTATTTTGATGCAGGTTATTTGATAAGATTTCAGGTTTTTGTAATCTCAGTTTCTGACAGATATTGGGTGTTATTTAAAGCATTCCGCTCAGGGGTAAGATTCCTGACCTTTACTGCGAACATTTAGTAACTTGCCTTCAATGATAGCAGTTTTATAGTTCAGCACTGCACTGTGACTGATCCTGCTGCTGTATAACATGTGAACAGAGACTATTCACAGCTAGACTCAGTCTGAGGCCAATGAATATGAACTTCCATTATTGATTTTTATTTGTGAAACTGAAAAATAATTCATCATAAAACAGCTGATGTTGCTTTAACATCACTATTGCTCCAAACCAGCAGGAGAAACAAGCTATAATCAGTGAGCTGCCTGGAAAAGTTTCACACCAAGGATTAGTAAAGAATGGAAACCGGAACAAGCCCAAATTTCAAAAAGGTGCAATTCATTAAATAGACCTGTCAGAACTATCACAAAAATATGTTGCGGGGGGAAAAACATCAGCAAACATGCAGGTAGTGCTCACAGAGACAACCTAACAGTTCAGGCACAGCAGCAGTCCAGATAACCATGAAATAGTTACAGAGAACACACACAATCAAGATGGTGGTGAATATAACAGTAAGAGAACTCTTTAATGTATCTAACCCCATGCTGTACCTGTCCTGGGAGTGTTTGATGGGAACAGTTTAAATGTTGTTTTACTCTGTACCTTAGCTTCTAATCTGGGCTGTGTGAGAAAAGTGCCAAAAGTAGTTATGATGTGGAGATGCTGGCATTGGACTGGGGTAAAGACAGTAAGAAGTCTGATTAAACCTGGTGTTGTCAGACTTCTTACTGAGAAAAGATACCCAAGGCATTCTAACGAGTCTAAGAGAATCGGAGGAAAGGAAGACAATCCCCGTGTTAACAATGCTTGCTGTTTAGAAACCAGGAAGAAGGTGAGTGTATGTGGGTGTGGTTAGGGGTTAGATGGCCAACAATGGCGTGATTGTCTGATAAATGGGGGAGTATTGTATTGCTAGTTGGAGAGGTGGTCACTGGTTGGGAGTAGTCATGGTCAGAGGAGGGCAGTTGGTGAGCTGGAGATTCAGGGGGAGGTTAGAACCGGACTCAGGAATATGGGGTGTGGGGAAGTCATGAGATCAGGGAAGTAGCCGGGGAGTTGGAGAGTGGGGTTGGGATTGGGGGGGAGGGAAGGAGGAGGATGCAGTATTTGGAGCATGGTTAGTGGTTTCTGGTTAGTGGTTTCCATGGGGGCTGGGGAGTTCAGGCGGTTGAGGTAGTGGGAGATTGGGTTGGTATCAGGACTATAGTTCCCAAGTAGTTAGAAGTGATTTTAAATCTTCTGATTTTTCTTGTGTTACTATCTTTGTAAGACAGTCAGAACCAGAATCACCGAGTGCAGAAGAGGTCCTTTGGCCCATCAGGTTTGTACCAAAACATGATAAACACCCATTCTATCCATCTAATCCCATCTGCCAGCACTTGGCCTATAGCCCTGAACGTTATGATGTGCCAAATGCTCATCCAGATACTTTTTAAATGATGTGAGACATCCCGCCTCCACCACCTTCCCAGACAGCACATTCCAGACCCTCACCGCCCCCTCGGTAAAAGTGTTTTTCCTCACAGCCCCTCTGAACCTCCTGCATCTCACCTTGAATCTGTGTCCCCTTGTGACTGACTCTCCAACTAAGGGGAACAGCTGCTCCTTATCCACTCTGTCCATATCTCTCACCTTGATCAGGTCACTCCTCAGTCTTCTTTGCTCCAATGAAAACAACACAAACTTACCCAGCCTCTTTGTAACTTATTTGCTCCATCCCAGGCAGCATCCTGGTGACTCTCCCCTGACCTCCTCCAGTGTGATTACATCCTTCCTATAAGGTGGCGACCAGAATTGCACAAAGTACTCCAGCTGTGGTCTCACCGAAGTTCTACACAACTCCAACATGACATGTCTACTTTTGTAACCTATGCCTTGATTGATAAAGGCATTTTTCACCACCCTATTAACATGCCCTTCTGCTTTCAAAGATCTGTGGACAAACACACCAAGGTCCCTTTGTTCCACAAGGCTTCCTATGTCCTTTCTTTCATTGAATACTTTCTGGTCAAATTACTTCTTCCAAGGTGAATCATCTCACACTTTAAGATTAAATTCCATCTGCCACTTATCTGCCCATTTGACCAACATGTCTATCTTCCTGTAACCCAAGAAACTCTGCCTCACTATTAACCACCTATTCAATCTTTGTGTCATTCACAAACTTACTGATCTTAACCCCCCGCCACATAGTCAATGTCATTTATATAAATGATGACTAATAGAGGATCCAGCACAGATCTGTGGTGCACCACTGGACACTGGCTTCAGTCACTAAAGCAGCCTTCTGTTATCACCCTCTGTCTCCTACAACTAAGCCAATTTTGAATCCACTTTATCAAAATCCCCTCTATCCCACATGAATTTACCTTCTTTGCAAGTCTTCCATGTGGGACCTTGTCAAAGGTTTTGCTAAAATCCATATAAACTACATCAACTGCACTCCCCTCATCTACACATCTGGTCACCTCCTCAAAAAATTTAATCAAATTTGTTAGGCATGTCCTTCCTTTGAAGGAGCTATGCTAACTCTTCCTGATCAAGCTTTATCTCTCCAAGTGGAGATTGACATCCTCCTTCAGAAGTTTCTCTAACAGTTTCCCTAGCACTGATGTGAGGCTCATAGTCTGTAACTTCCTGGTTTAACTCTAAAATTCTACCAGTATCCTCTGGCTCCACCCACAGATTTATTCCCTATTCCCTATTCCCTCTCTCTCTCTCGGGCCCTACTCTTGCCCTAGTTATCCTCTTCCCATTGATACGTTTGTAGAATAACTTGAGATTTTCTCTACTCTTACCAGCCAGAGCTTTCTTATATCCCCTTTTGAATTCCTGATTACTTTCTTCAGCTCCACCCTGCTTTTTCCTGTACCTCACTCATGCCTCCAATAATTTGCTCACCTTGTACTTGTTAAAAGCCTTTCTTTACCATCTCATTGTATCCTGAATATCTCAGGTCATTCATGGTTCTTTGGGCATTCAAGGTATCTGTGGTGACTTCAGCCATGCTAATGAATTTGGCTTGCTGGATGATGAACTGCCTGATGAATCCTACTTAATGGTTAAATCAGGGAACCTCATGCTCCTGATTTAAAACAGGTGTGTCAGACTCCCAGCCTGCATTCAGCAGGGAGTAACTGAGGAACTGGCTGTGTACAGGTGTATGGTGTAAATAAAGTAACTTGGTGATGGGACTTTTGCCTTCATGGAGTTATTACAGTATCCAATTTAAATCTGAGTTCAGATGGTCCCCAATAGTTGTTCAAAGGAACTTTGAACTCCCTGGGGAATCTTTATGTTGGGATTTCCAGGGGTCCCCTGAGCTACTCTGGACTACCCCCTGGGTATGATGTCCCTGAAATCTAACATTATTAACCTCAGTCGATAAAATGGGAGAACGTTTTACTCCCAGCACTGAAAACACTTCAATAAAGAATACAGCATTTCTGCAGAAATTTTTACAACCTATAATTGACCAACAATGAAGTAATTTTGAAATTTAGGGACCTGTCCTCAAATCTCATCATGTGGCCTGGAGTCACACTTTGTTGGTTAATATTCCAGGTAAATACCTTTAGATATTTTAATACCAGGTTAAAGTCCAACAGGTTTATTTGGTAGCACAAGCTTTTGGAGCATTGCTCCTTCATCAGGTGAATGAGGAGCTGGGGTCACAAACAGCATATATAACAAAACTCAATTACAAGATAATGATAGTCCTTTCCGTATCTCGTCTGCTTTCTTGCATCTTTGTAGAAAGTTAATGTCTGTGTCTGTCACACCAAAGAAATTACCATTATCTTGTATTTGAGTTTGTCTGTATACACTCTGTTGGTGAAACAAATCCTGCACTCACCTGATGAAGGAACAGCGTTCTGAAATCTTGTCCTACCAAATAAACCTGTTGGACTTTAACCGGGTATTGTGAGATGATTTACTCTGCCACTCCAGTCCAATGCCAACATCACATCATATTTTAACGGCCTTTTAAATAATTACAAATTCTTCTCTCATTTTTTTGAAAGTACCTCTGACCGAACTTTTAAACCTATGTTTCTGACTCTCCCTCTCAAATTTAATATCAAATGTAATCATTGTCATTCTGACTTTCATAACATTGTTATGTTTCCTTTAAAGTTTAGTTTTTTGTTGCAGGGGTTGTTCTTTCATTTTCCTGCATTAATTAGTTACTTAGTTAATTAGTTATTGAGGTAATTATGTCGTATTATTGAGTTGCTGGAAAGTGAATAATGAGACATTGCCTTGAAGGGCTGGTTCATTTGTTAATTTGATTTTAACAAGAGCATTAGAAGGGACTGCCCAGTGTAATAGATTGAGAGCAAGTTGATGCAACTGTAACAATAAAGGCTTTATTACCAACAGAATAAACATGTATTTCTACAATAAGGTCAGGCTGGTTACCAATGTGACTGCTTCTCTTCACTCCCTGGCTCCAACTAACAACCCTCCTCCACCTGTCTCAGTATATGGGTTGGGTGGCAGAATGGTGATATCACTGGACTACACAGCCTGAAGCAATGTCCCGGGAACAGGAGTTCAAATCCCATGACAGCAACTAGTTTAAAAATAATCTGGAATGTAAAACTAATTTCACTGATTGTGACCATTAAACTGTCATCAATCCTTGTCAAAACCCATCTGGTTCACTAATGGTCTTTACAAATGGAGATTTACTCACGTGACTCTGGACAGAATCTGACAATACAGAAGCCCATTCGGCCCATCACTCCTGCACGTGACCACTATCCCAATATACTCATAAGCCCAGGCATTAACCCTAGCTAGTCCCCCTAACACTAAAGGACAACATAACATGGCCAAGCAACATAACCCACACATTTTTGAACTCAAATTAGACTCACAGCAGGATTGTTGGCTCTTAACTTCCCTCAGAGGCAGTTAGGAGTGGACAGTAATTGTGGGCTTTGTGTTGATTTATTATTGTCATAGATATTGGTATACAGTGAAAAGTATTTTTTCTTGTGTGCTATGCACACCATTCATAGAGTATATAGGGGAGAAGGAAAGGACAGAGTGCAGAATGTAGTGTTACAATCATAGATAGGGTGTAGAGAAAGATCAACTTACTGCGAGATAGATCCATTCAAAAGTCTGATGGCAGCAGGGAAGAAGCTGTTCTTGAGAAGGTTGATATGCGTTTTCAAGCTTTTGTATCTTTTTCCCGACGGCAGAAGGTGAAGAGAGAATGTCAGTGGCACCCATATCCCTGGACAAAAAAATTGTTGTTTTGCAAGAAAACATTAATATAAAGAGGGAATGCTGGATCAAGAGACATCTGTAAATAAAATCATAATCAAGAAAGAATTTGTGTCTAGATTCATGCTTCAACATCTGTTTGGATCCATTTAATAAGAGGCAATGTTATAGACAAGGGATAAGAAACACAAAATGTGACAGGTCTGGAAACCTGAAATAAAAAAAAGAGATTGCTGGAAAAACTCAACAGGTCTGGCAGCGTCTGTAGAGAGAGAGAGACAGAAGGGTAATGTTCTAAATCTCACACATGATGAGAGTCATGTGTGAGGAGCCTTCCTCTGGCACTATCCTCTCTGCCTCCAATCATGAGGTGAGTGACTCACCTGATGAAGGGGCAGCGTTCTAAAGACTCATGATTTCCAATATACCTGTTGGACTTTAACCTGGTCTGTGAGACTTCTTACTATGATCTCCTTGAATGGCAAAATAGACTTGATAGACTGAATGGCCTACTTCTGTCCTGATGTTCTAAGGGGGAAGGACAGAGTGGGACTGCTGTTGCATAGGTACAATGGGCTAAAAGAAATGTATCTGAAACTCTGTTAGAGACCTTGGTACGGTGCATAAACCTGGGTGCTGTACAGCAGAAATCCTGATAATATCTATCAGATCCTGGGCCTTTACATCACTCAGTGAAATGGTAACACTGTTCAAAAAAAGGGGGAAAAAATAGATGCTAACTTGTTGAATAGAAAGGGTCATTCAGCCTCAGGGAGAAGAGAACAGTACATAACTGTAGTAAAGTTAGACAAGCTCAGAGCTTCCTTCAAATAAAATCCTCTGCTCACATAGCATTCAGCGAGTGTTCTGTCTGTCTTGGTAACAAGATTCCTTTTCCTCTACAAGATGTCTATTGAATGTGATTAGGTATCAAAGCTCTGAATAACACACAGGATTTTGATCTACTTTACGCTGGTTGACACATATATTTGAGATGAGTGACACAGTGACTACCCAATCCTGTCTGATCTTCTAACCTGAACCTATTTTCCCACAGGATCTCACAGTGGATTGTTCTTTGTTTGCCCAAGGAGCTTGCTTCACTAGAAATAATATTTGTATTTTTTTTATGATTCAAACAAAAAGGTTTGGAAGCTTCAGGACTGTGACCTCTGGGATTCCTGCATTCCTAAATAATACAAGACAGAGATAAGGTTTTAAAGAACTGAGTCATGAAAGATCCTATAAACCAGACAAGACGTTACTGTGAACAAATGTGTTATTATTCACTAATACCGGTGCTGTGTTTTGCTGCTTCTGAACAGGACATGTTCATCTCGATGGGAAACTAATGATATTGATGCCCATTAGGTCAATGGAGAGAATGAGGGAACAAGTGCATTCCTATTGCCACATTCTTAACCTTAGGATATCGCAAAGTGTACATAAAGCCTCAGTGCTGTACAGCAGAGACCCTGATAGTGTCTATCTCAAAGCCAATGAAGTACATTTGAAATGTAGCAGCTGTTGCAATTTTGGGTAAACAGCGGCCAATTTGTGCACAGCAAACTCTCACAAACGGCAACGTGATAATGATTGTGGAATAGCTCGATCCATTCAATCTCTTTTACCCTCCCACTCTACAATCACTAAGTTGCAATCTCTCACACTCTGCTGCTTTTCCCCCCATCTTCATCACCACAATCTTCATTTTGAATTAATTTGTGATCACAAAGTCTTATCGCCCTCCATAGATATCCAACCTGCCATCTGTGTCTTCACTCTGCAGTAATGGCATGAATCCCTCTTCCTCCAGCCTCCCATTCCATTGACTCTATCTACACTTCCCACTGCCTCAGCAAGGCGGCCAGCATAATTAAAGACCCCACACACCCCAGACATTCTCTCTTCCACTTTCTTCCATCAGGAAAAAGATACAAAATTCTGAGGTCACGTACCAACCAACTCATGATTCTTAGCTTCTTCCCTGTTTCTGTCAAATGTTTGAATGGACCTACCTCGCATTAAGTTGATCTTTCTCTACACGCTAGCTATGACTGTAAAACTACATTCTGCATCATCTTGTTTCCTTCTCTATGAACAGTATATTTTGTCTGTATAGCACGCAAGAAACAATACTTTTCACTGTAAATACATATGACAATAATAAATCAAATCAGATCAAATCCTGCATTAGGGACCTTTATTGCAACAGAAAGTGGAGAATGGGGTGAACAGTTGATTTTCAGAGTTAAGGGAGGTATATTGTGTCTCTCCCAGAAAACTACTGCTCCTTTTAGATATGAATGCTTGGGTGCACAGGGCATGATTTCAAATTTGCGGATAACAAAGCTTGGAAACACAATAAATATTGTGGAGGAGAGTAACAGAGTTAAGGACTACATAGATCATTGAAACAGTCTGAGACAGCAGAGAGCGAATACCCAGAGTGAGAATCAATGCATTTTGGAAAGAAGCATGAGGAGAGGCAAGAGTAACTGAATAGTGCAAATTGAAAGGAGGTGCCTGGGAATGTGGCACATCGCAGAATGAAGTAACGCTAAATATTTCAACCAATAAAATTCTAACAGGATTAGACTGGGGAGATAAAGGAAGGATGTTTCCATTGGTGGGAATGACCATAACCAGGGGTCACAGCCTGAGGATACAGGGTAAGCAATTTAGAACAGAGATGAGGAGAAATTTCTTCGCCCAGTGAAAGCCATCCTGGGGGATTTCACTACCACAGAAAGTAGTTAAGGCCAAAATTTTGAATGCTTTCAATAAGAAATTGGGCCAAAGGCGATCAACAGGTTTGGAGGGGAAAGGGATTCAGACTGTTGAGTTGGATGATCAGCCATGACCATCTTTAATTATGCTAGCTGCGGGAAGTGTGGACAGAGTCAATGGATGGGAGGCTGGTTTGCATCTTTGAATTCAATGTAATAAAAACAATTGTCACTGTAAACCCTAATTCTAATCTGGTGTAATCAAACCTGAGTTCAGATCCCAGGTTGTTGGGATACAGAGGTTGGCTACTGCTTAACAGGCTAAATAGGCAACCTATCTAACTCTAGCCTCCAGCTTCATGCCAAAATTAACAAGAACAGGTCAGGAATTGAACAAAGATCTATCTTTTTTGTAATGGGTAAACAGTAGATTCATGAGGCCTTTATTTATTGAATCTTGTAAATTAGAAGAAGGTCATTCTCCCCATTCTGCCTGAGGACCTCCACGCACCCCAGACATTCTCTCTTCCACCTTCTTCCGTAAGGGAAAGAGTACAAAAGTCTGAGGTCACGTACCAACCAATTCAAGAACAGCTTCTTCCCTGCTGCTGTCAGACTTTTGAATGGACCTACCTCGCATTAAGTTGAGCTTTCTCTACACCCTAGCTATGACTGTAGCAATACATTCTGCACTCTCTCCTTTCCTTCTCTATGAATGGTGTGCTTTGTCAGTATAGCACACCAGAAACAATACTCTTCACTGTATACTAATACCTGTGACAGAAATAAATCAAATCAAATTAAAAGACTTTTCTGACCTGGTAAAAATTTCCCAAAACAATGACCTCATCAATGGTTCCTGCAGAAGAAAGGCGTTGTGTGTGGAGTCTGGATAAGAATACTGTCATGATGGACAGGCAGAATGATCACATTCTGTGAAGCGTCTCTGCCTCATCTGAAGAACAAGATGGAAGAAGATTCATAAGGACACACCAGGAATTCTGTGGAAGACAATGGAACAATGTAGAACATAGAACACTACAACTCAAACAGGCCCTTCGGCCCACAAGTTGTGCTGACCATATCAGTACCTAGCAGGCCATAGAACTACCCGTAACTCCCAATCGCATTAAATCCCATATACTCATCCAGAAGCCTCTTAAAAGACCCCAGCGAGTTCACCTCTACCACCACCGACGGCAGCCAATTCCATTCACTCACCACCCTCTGAGTGAAAAACTTACCTCGAACATCTCCTCTGTACTTGCCCCCCAGCACCTTAAACCTGTGTCCTCTCGTAGTGACCATTTCAGCTCTGGGAAATAGCCTCCAAGAATCCACTCTATCTATTCCTCTCAACATCTTATAAACCTCTATCAGGGCGCCTCTCAACCTTCGTCTCGCCAAGGAGGAGAAGAGACCTAGCTCCCTCAACCTAAGGCATGCCCCTCAATCCAGGCAACATCCTTGTAAATCTCCTCTGCACCCAATGTTTGGAAATAAGGTTCAAATTTTCAGCTGGAATAAGATGACTTTATAATATATAACCCGATTGATTAGGGAATGAGTCCAGAGAGAGCATTAAGCACATTATAAAATTCAGAGATTCAATTAAAGGCAGGTATGTAGACTAAAGTCAGGCTTAATATTCTTAAAATTCCCATTCTTCTGTGCAGCCAGTAGCAGGAGATGATTTAAGTATCACTGACAGTTTCTTTTTAACTAAACTCTCCAGGAACAATGTTCCAAGAAAGGTTTAGAAAGAAAATTCAAGTTTAAAAAAAGTTTCACCCTATATTTTTCACCCTGCAGAGATGTGACATATTGATGCTCTGATGCATGATGTATAATGCACGATGTAGGACACATCAACGAGCTGTTTTCCGGAAGCATCTCTTTGATGCTCTTGTTCAGTGAAGAGCAGAGTTTTTTCAGACGTTTGATAAACTTCTGAGGTTTTCCATATCTGTCACTCACGAGTATTTAAGCTGATAGTCAGACTGGAATAAATTTAATATAAAAGACACAGAAATTCCATCTAAATGCGCTTGATTTAAACTTTGTCAAGTTAGCTCTGTATGAACACAATTCTTTCTGTATTTTCCCTGTCCTGAAGGTGCTGACTCTCACTGGGACACGGCTCCTGAAGGTGCTGACTCTCACTGGGACACAGTTCTTGAAGGTGATGGTGCACTTTGATCTGAATGACTAATCTTGAGGTAAATTATATGTTCAACCTGAAATCCTGATCAATATTTTGATTGGCGAGTAAACTGTTCTAAAAGTGATGAACAGATTCAACCCATCAATTCTACTCCTTTTCAGGACAAGTTCAGAAAGGACAATTCATGAAGCAGATGGGATGCTGAGTTTTTTTTAAAATTGAGACATATTATGAACACCAGGAGATAATGCTAAAATTGAAAAAACTGCTGGTTAGGCTCCAGCTGGGGTTTTGTGTCCAGGCCCAGTTCCTGCACTTCACAGAGAGTGTGACTGTGTGTGGAAAGGTGCAGAGGAGATTTACTAATGTGATATCAAGTTAAAGGGCTTGAGTTGTGGGAGAGCTTGGAGAATTGAGCCTGTTGTCCACAGACAGAGCTGTTTAAGAAGAATGTAATAGTGACCGATTAGAAAGTTTCTGACTGCATCATCAAGGAGACATTGTCCCCTTGGTGGGTCAGGAGAGAATTTCATGCCGTAAGTTATTGTGATCTGGAATATATTTCCTGATAAATTAGTGGAAGCAGTTTTCTGAAAGAATTTCAAAATGAATTGGATAAGTAATCAAAAAGGAAACACTTGCTGTTCTTCAGATAAACATTGAATTGAATACTTTCAGTGATGAAGGCGGCCATTCGGCCCATTGAGTCTCCACATGAGCATCTTACACAAGCCCATCTGTCCCTAACCCCATCCCTGTAAACCCCCCCATTCACCATGGCTAATCACCAAACCTATAAATCGTTGGACACTAAGGGGCAGTTTAGCATGGCCAATCCACCTGACCCACACATCTTTGGAGTGTGGGAGGAAACTGGAGCGCCAGAGCAAATCCACATAGACATGGGGAGAATGTGCAGACTCCACACAGACAGTGACCCAAGACCAGAATTGAACCTGGGTTCCTGGCACTGTGGGGCAACTGTGCTAACCACTGTGCCACCCATAAAGATCATGCTGCGGGTTTAGTCTTATAACTTTCATAAAGCCAGTGCTGAGGGAGTGCCACACCGTCAGAGGGCCAGTGCCGAGGGAGTGCCGCACCATCAGAGGGCCAGTGCCGAGGGAGTGCCGCACCGTCAGAGGGCCAGTGCCGAGGGAGTGCCGCACCGTCAGAGGGCCAGTGCCGAGGGAGTGCCGCACCGTCAGAGGGCCAGTGCTGCACCGTCAGAATGATCTATTTCAGCCTCTACTTGTGTTCCTCAGCATCACAGGTGTAAATCTTCAGCCACAATGATCAGGGAATGATTGGAGAACAGGATACTGCTTGTCTATGGTCTCTGGTAACATTCCAGCAATGATCCTGAAGACTTGTGCTCCAGAACTTGCTCCCTAGCCAAACTCTTCCAGTACTGTTGTCATGCTGGCCAACAATGTGGAAAATTGCCCAGGTATGTCCTGTACACAAAAAGCAGGATAAATCCAACCCTACCAATTACTGCCCAGTCTACTCTCGATCATCAGTAAAGTGATGGAAGGGATCATCAACAGTGCTATCCAGCAGCATCTGCTAAGCAATAACCTGCTCAGTGATGCCTAGTCTGAGTTTGCCAGAGTCACTCAGCTCCTGACCTCATTACAGCCCTGGTTCAAACATGGACAGTAGTTCTGGACTTCTCCAGCTATGGCAAGGATGAAGAATTTGGCACTCAGCCAAATCTCTGTTCACTACAATGAGATGGGAGACTCCCACTGGCATGAACAGCTGGAAGATTCTGTCCCCGAACTACACAGGCAAGATGAGAGTGACTGCGCTTGACACCAAGGCAGCGTTTTGACTGAGTGGGGCATCAAGGAGCTCCAGCAAAACAGGAGTGACTTGGAAACAGAGAAACTCTCTGCTGGTTGGAGTCATTCCTGGCACAAAAGGAGATGGTTGTGTGGTTGGAGAACAATTACCTTGGTTTGAGGATATGACTGCAGGAGTTCCTCAGGATAATGTCCTGGACACAACCATTTTCAGCTGCTTCATCAACAATCTTCCCTCAGGTCAGAAGTAAGGATGTTCACTGACGGCTGCACCATGATCAGCACACCGGACATTCTCCCACCTTCTTCCGTCAGGAAAAAGTTACAAAAGTCAGAGATCACGTAGCAACTGACTCAAGAACAGCTTCTTCTCTGCTGCTAGCAGACTTTTAAATGGACTTACCTCGCATTAAGTTGATTTTTCTGCACTCTCTCCTTTCCTTCAAAACGATATGTTTTGTCTGTATAGGGCGCAAGAAACCATACTTTCTACTGTATATAACATGTGACAATAATAAATGAAATCAAATCAAAATTACATCAAATTCAGAGAAGACTAATCAATGGATGTAAATCGAAGCTACAAGAGGGATAGACATCCATTCAAATTGCCTCTACTCTGAACTCTGCTCTGAACGGTGTACAAGAGCACACAGATCTCCTACAACTTGCTACAAAAGGAAAGAAATGTCGGAACTCCAGAGATTTTGGTCAAAGAAAAATCTGCTGAATGTGTAAGTCAAAGTGAGGATTAAAATTCTCTTCCTGTGTTGTACTGGCCTCAGAGTCTTTTTAAACAATATTTGAAACAGGAGAATGGAAGAATTGTATCGATGCATTTATATATCAGTCATCACTTAATTAGACAAAATATTTCCCAATAACCATTGAAAATACATCCTGCCAAAAAGATAGGCTCCTGTCTATACACAACTCTGCATTGCATCTGCAACAAACATTCCTGTCAATTACTCACAAGTGTAAGGATTGTTGCCACGCGGACAAACGGGAAGTTGGTTTTCACACAGCAAGCTCCCACAAGCAGCAATGATGAATGATTGGTTAAATGTGTTTGTTGGTGTGGGATGATGAAAGAATGTTGGCTGGAAAACCAGGAGAATGCTTTACTCTTCAAACTCTTCATACACAGCGTGTTCAACGTCTGGAATCCATTTCCATATCGAGAGGCAGAGGCAACAATCCTGGAAACATTAAAAAAACAATTGAATGTTACAGACTGGCTGGAGAGAGAGAGAGAGAGAAATGTCAGGATTTTGCTGAATGGATAAGTTCATAACGGCTGATTCACCAACCAAAAGTATATTTTGTTTTCCGATGGAGTTTAATTGATCAGAATAGAACTTGGATCTCATCTAAAACACAACCTGACAGTGCAGCACTCCCTCAGTGCTGTAATAGAGTGACAACCAGGATAATGAACTCAAATCCTGCTTCAATGATGAACTCATTCTTCTGTCTGAGAGTCAAACCTGGTGTTTCTTTGGTATCTGTATCAGCTGATGAAGAAGCAGCACTCTGAAAGATCATGCTACCAAATAAACCTGTTGGACATTAACCTGGTGTTGTGAGACTACTGACTGAATCTGTTGTGAAAACAGATAATGCCGGATAAACACAGCATGTCTGGCAGCATCCGTGGAGAGAGAAACAGAGTTAAAATTTTGAATCTGTGAGATCCTTCTACAGAATGTGTTTCAGGTTTCCAGTATCTGCTGTACTTTGCCTTTATTCTGGTTAACATCACCTGGTGTGGCTCAGGAAACCCACTCTTGCACATCTGCCACACAGGAGGATTTTGCTGGTGTTTGCTTTTCCAGAGTCTGTTATTTGGCTAGCTAAGCTTTCTATTTACCTTTGCCTCTCCCAGTGCCCTTCCGGTCAGTCAGGATCCTGAGGTCAAGGCCACCACAAACAGATAAACCATCTTTGCCTTCCCTTTGCTGGGTATCCCTGTTAACGGGATACCAATGGGCAGCAGGTCATCACCCAGTGGCTTGTTTGCTGTAAGCCTTTCTTTGGATATATGGCCATCATTCACCTAGTGATTGTGTTGAGTTAACACAGACATGGTTAGATTAACAGTGAATGTATACAGATGCAATTAACACATTAAAAGATGTTTGAGCCCCTGCCCTTGTCCTGCTCAGAAATGTGAAGGAGAAACCTAGACAGCAAAGTTGGAAAATGTTCAGCATTTATTGTCAAAGTCTCACCACCGTACAGGAGTGAGCTGTGAATAAAGGCTTGATACACTTGCAGCTTGGTTTTGTTGGTCAGGTTCTATTATTTCACACTCATCTGTTTTATTCTGCACATTTTGAAATTTGCAGATTTTAGTACAAAGTGACAGATTGTTAGTGATTGTGGAGGTTAGGTACATGAAGCTAGCAACAGCTTCTGATGTTACATTGTCAGTGCTGGTAGAGGGCAGTGTGGCATTGTCTTAGGCCGTAACATTTATCTTTCTTATGCTGATGGTTAAGTTGAGCTCTTGGCAGGTGTGAGAGGGTCTGTCCAGGTGCTGCTGGAGATGTTCCTTAGGGTGGATTGCTCGGGTAGTGTAACTGCTTCAGTCCTGGGTTTCAGACAAAGCTGAACAGCTTTCTGTCAGTCCTGACATGCGAGTAAACATTGGTCAATGAACAGTGAGAAGAATATCCTAAAGAATCTTGACATCAGAGGGCCCAATTTTACCGTTTTGATTCTAAGTGCTGGCGGATTTGAAACTGGGAGTGTTCCAGATCTGATGTTTAGACGCGTTCTCTAGCTCCCCCATACACACTCTGCCTGAAAAAAATTATCAGCGATTCTGAATTGTATTGCATAAGCCTGTGGGCTGGGCTTAATGCACCCAAAATCCTGTAGTTCTGATCGGAGCCTCCAACGGTACACACGCAGAAAGAAAAGGATAGGATGCCTCCTAGCCATATCCCTCCTGGGCTGGATCCTGCCTCCTCCTAGCCCCCACAGACATTACCCCACCCCCATAACATTACTGACCCTCCTATTTCCCCACTCCCTCGTGCCACTAGGCTGATCGCAGACCCTCCCCCCTTCTGATCATTCACCAATTTCAGGCAGAGTGGCAGTGATCCCCTCCTCCATCCTCCTGCACCCCCTTCCGATTCCCCACCCCCTCCGATTCCCCACCCCCCTCCGATTCCCCACCCCCCTCCGATTCCCCACCCACCTCTGTCTAAGCAATCTCAAGTAGTGAGCCATTGGACACTCGACACTAACTAGAACTCCCCAATTGGACTTCTATGGACCATTTCTGTTTCGCACCAAATCTGATTGGGCGAGCATAGTGGTAAAGGGGGGGGTGTCGATAAGGTTTGGGTGCAGCCCATTAAGCTAATTTAAATAACCGTCGCGCCCATTTTGGGCACAGTCCCAGTTGTGGCCATTTTCGGGCCTGGTAATGGGGGAACCGGTGCTGAGGTGGGTGCAGATCGCAGTACTCACTTCACACCCAACTTTACCAAGTTTTCACACCCAAAAATGGGCACAACACAAAGGTAAAATGGGGCCCAGAATGACGCTTCACTTAACACCACGAAGGATCTTCCAATGTTGCTCTCCCAAAGCTGAACTTTGCACCATCTTGTGAGGGAAGGAGAAGTTGGCCTTGAGTAGACTCAGCCATCTTTACTCAGCTCACATGGTCAAAACATTTTGGGATGGGGGAGGGGGCCTGATTTTGATTCTAACAGCTGAATCTGGGCACAATTCAGATTTGACTTGGGAATCTGCTTTCAGGCACCCCCACATGCACTCAACCTGGAAAACAAATCGTGGGGTCTGAATCACGCTGCGTGGGATTAGCACGGCCGAAGCGATCGGAGCTCTGAACTGCTTCCCGGCGGAGAAAGTGGTTTGAGAGCGAAAACTGGGAGGAATGGCCTCCACAGACATAACTGTCCCCCACCCTTATCCACCCATTCCCTCTGCTACCCAGACCCATTGCAATCCTCTGCCCTTTTCCCTCCCCAACCAATTGCCTGCAGAATGGCAGTGGACCCCCCCCCCCACCTCACCAGAGATCTATCTGCCCCCTCCCTCCTCCCCAATACCACTGACCTAGGTTATAGAACAGTTGGAAGCTCTGAACTCACTGTTCAGCAGCTGGAGCACCTGATTCAGGTTTTTATTCAGCAGGCTCATTACAGTGTGTTTTCAGATTGGCAAATGCGGCCAAAAGGGGGAAATAATGATAAAGTTGGACAGGCAGTTCATTAATCCGATTTAAATGTGTGCAAATACATTTAAATTGCCATTGTGCCTGTTCCAGGTGTGAATTGGATTGCAGGCCATTCCCAGGTGTTGATAAAGTGGGCATCTGTGCGGGTGCGGCTCACGTTAATGGCCTCACACCCGACTTTACCTCACGCCTGAAAATGGGCATGATGCAATGTTAAACTGGGGCCCAATGTATCGCACTGTCCACTGTTTACAGGATTTCTCTAGCAGAGGGTGGGTTAAGAACAGGCCAGCTGTGGATTTCCTACTTCTGAAACCACACCTGGATTAAAGAATGGAAAATGAATGTATTTTAAAGATTGGCTGCAATGTTTTCTTGCATTTTTTACAGCGCCTGGGAAGTTAGGATTGTGGCAGAAATCCAGAGTCTCAGTTCAATGCCAGGTTCAGGTGGATTTGAATCAACTCAATTCTCACGCAGCAAAAGCAACACAGCAACTTCCGGCAGACGCTGAAGGGCCTGATAAACAGTATACTCAGGCTCAAACTGCCAGACACTCACTGGAACCACTGGGAAATCTCAAGGCAGCTTGTAGAGAGAGATTAACTCTGTATCTAACCCTGTGCTGTACCTGTCCTGGGAGTGTTTGATGGGGGGACAGTGTAGAGGGAGCTTTACTCTGTATCTAACCCCGTGCTGTACCTGTCCTGGGAGTGTTTGATGGGGGGACAGTGTAGAGGGAGCTTTACTCTGTATCTAACCCCGTGCTGTACCTGTCCTGGGAGTGTTTGATGGGGACAATGTAGATGGAGCTTTACTCTGTATCTAACCCCGTGCTGTACCTGTCCTGGGAGTGTTTGATGGGGACAGTGTAGAGGGAGCTTTACTCTGTATCTAACCTCTTGCCGTACCTGTCCTGGGAGTGTTTGATGGGGACAGTGTAGAGGGAGCTTTACTCTGTATCTAACACTGTGCTGTACATGTCCTGGAAGTGTTTGATGTGGTCATGGGATACGTCAGGTACAAGTTTAGCTGCAGATATTCCTCACCATGTTCTGTGTGTTGCAACAGACATCAGTGTATAAAGTTCAAAAAGAAAGTATTATTTGAAGAAATAATCTCACAAAAACCTCTCCTGTACAAATTCCTGTTCAAATTTGACTTGTGGATCAATGGGGATCGTGGGAATTCTCCCACGTCCGAGATATCTAGGGCTTCGTTCTGAGAGTCTTTTCTGTGTGGAAGCATCTTTCTCTCCCAAACTTAACTCCCTGAATGGGAAGGTGCCTGTCTGGGGATTTGGACATTGAAGAATATTCTTGGCTTTGGCTGGGATCTTGCTGTGTGTTTAATGGGATGAGAATGTGCGACTCAGTATCTGTCAGCGGGATTTATTTAGACATTTGCCCCAGGCCTGACTTAAAGAGACAATTCACAACTGGAGAGGAGCCTGTGTGTTAACTGGGTGCCAGTCCAAGGTGTGGATCAGTGTAACATCCCCAGATCCCAATAGTCCAAAGTTCATCCCAACACACATTCAGAATGTGCCTGTTAGTGAGTGGAGGGTTAGGATGTTACCCCTTAACCCTGATGTTTTGGCAATATCCGGTGTGAACCTTCTCAGCTTGAGAGCGTTGGAAGTGATTAATACAGATCGAGCCTGTACCCAATATGGATGAACTTTCAGTAAGAAGCCAGCTGGGCGAGCAGCCCCTGTGTGAGGCCCATTCTGCTTTCTCTTGAATCTGGGTCGTTCCTGTACAAAGGCACAATTCATTAAATGATGTCAAGTTACAAGCATTTAGTGAATAAAAAAGAGCAATTTCTTCTGATTTTTATAATTAGAAAAATAACAGAACGATAGATTAAAGAAAAATCACATCAAACAAAATGGTAATTTGAAAGAGTGAAAGATTCCATTGGGGTAAGGCACTGCCGTGTTCAAGAGAAAACATTTCCAATTCCTATAGTTGCTCTTTGAGAATTTGAATCTAGATTTAAATATCTGGCAAGATGGAAAGTTGGGATCGATAAAAGTGACCATGAGGGTGTGGTATTGTTAATTAGTTCATTAATACTCTTCAGTGAATGAAGGCTACCACAACGATACCTGTGCAGTTAATCTACTACCCCTCAACCTGGCAAGGGTAGTTCATCGCATTGTCACCTCCCAGGGTGATAAATGCTGACCTAGCTGGAGATATCCACATGTTTTCATTCCCTCCCCCTCTTGCAGGTACCAGTGGAATTTGTCCTCAAGAACTGGATGTGCCTCAAAAATGGAGAAAAAAGTTTAAATAAAAAAAAAGAGATCTGATTTGGAGGCAACTATGTCACAAGCTGACACCAGGGACAGATGGCCATAGGTTCAAATCCCACATCATTTACTGGAACAGGAAATCCAGGTTGATGCTCGGAGTGAAGGACCGCAGGGGTGCTGCACTGCAGGCGGCGCCACCTTTTGAATGAGACATTAACCCAAGAATGTCTGTTCTCTCTAAATGAAAGGAGGAGATCCCATGATCCAGTTTCACAAGAGATGGCGCGTTCTCCCTAGTGATCTCAGCTACACTCATCTTCAACAAGATCTCTGAAACAGATCATCGAACCGCCATCATTGTCATGGGACAGCCAGAAACAAATAACTCCAAAAATGCATAATTTAAGTTGACTGATCATCCTAAATTGCCTCTGGTTGGAATTTTACCAGCATTTCTGCCCAAATTCCGGAGACAGATGAGGTTCAGAGAATGGCATTTTCCATTGGTCTCGGGAGAGACCATACACATTTTGGGTGGACGTGCTGTTAAAATTCCACCCTTGGTGTCAGGGTGTTAGCAGGTTAAATAAGTAGGTTTATGGGATAGCTTTGACAAAGGGTCATCTGAACTCGAAATGTCAGCTCTTTTCCCCACTTTCCAAATGTTGCCAGATGTGCAGAGATTTTCCAGCATTTTCTCTTTTGATTCCAGATTCCAGCATCCGCAATAATTTGCCTTTATTATTTATGGGGATAGGGTCTGGCTAGTACTGGGCAAATGGGTTGAATGGCCTCCTTCTGAACTGTACGAATTCCATGATTCTGTGATTGTATGAAATTAACTGTTGTGTTCTTATGTTACAACAGTGAGTATACTTTAAAAGTACATCATTGGGTGTTAAAAGCTTGACTTCTGAAAGATTATCAAAATGTTAGAAATGAAAAAAAACTCAAAAAGTAGAAGAGCTGATTGAATATTTTGCCTTTTAAATTACAGCTAGCTCATTCTCAGAGCAGATTGGGAACCAATTTGGAGATTGCCGATTGATCCAAGGTGGGAATTCTCCAGTTATCCCCATCACCACCGCCAATAAGGACAGAAAGTTTGGCGCTCATCCAAGTCTCCATTCACTGCAGCGGGACTGGAGAATCCCAGATGCAAACAAAGTTGGACAATTCATTTCCCAAATCAGAGCCTTATCCTTATCTTCAATCTCTCCAGGGTCTCCATGGCGAATGATGAATGGAAGTTGGAGATAAACTGGGCCAAATCTGGAAGAAGTGATTAAGAAATGTTAACTCTTGGTTTTGAAAGCTCTGCGAGGTTTTCTGAATGAGAGAGGGGAGAGGACCTCCACAGTTTGCAAGTGTTCTGTGAGTGTCCTTAGTGCAGTTCATCTTGGTTGAAGTCAGAATCAAAGGGCTTGAGGAGATTAATCCAGGTTGATGTTCGAGTGCAGTGCTGAGGGAGTGCTGCATTGCCATTTAATATTTGATTGACTGATCAGAACTGCCTTTGTATTTAAGATTGTGAATGTAGCCCAATCCATCACACAAACCAGCCTCCGATCCATTGACTCTGTCTACACTTCCCTCTGCCTCGGCAAAGCAGCCGGTATAATTAAGGACCCTATGCTCCCTGGACATTCTCCCTTCCACATTTTCATTGTGAAAAAGATACAAAAATCTGAGGTCACATACCAACCGACTCAAGAACAGCTTCTTCCCTGCTGCTGTCAAACTTTTGAATGGATTTACCTTGCATTAAATTGATTTTTCTCTACACCTTAACTATGACTTTAACATACATTCTGCACTCTCTACTTTCCTTCTCTATGAATAGTATATTTTGTCTATATAGCACACAATCAAATCAAGCAAATTTTTATCCCAGGAAAGATGTTCTATTTGAAAGAAATAAGAAATTTGTTTCCTTGTTGCATTACAGAACTCTTTGCATTTGAACTTTGTACAATTTTCAAAAGATGTTCATTTGTAACAAAACAAACACTAGAACTTTAACTGCGATTCCCTTCTTAACTTGCCTTCATCTGGTTTCTATTTGGAAAAAGGTGGCACCTCAGATTAACTGAGTCAACTGAAAGGTCATTTAACATCTGGGTAAATATTAATCGATCAGCTGGGTCATTGAGAAATGGGTATTGTCTACTCTGAATCTCCATAACAACCACAATCCCACTGCTCATTCTAATACAGGGGAAGGGTTCATGGAAGGAGTCAGGAATTTCCTGAGGTAGGCACTTCAGATACAAATAACAGTTTTCTATCAATCAACTCATTTCACAGGCAAAGTGCTTGTTCTGGGGGGTGGAGGAGCACTGTGTAAACAAGAATTGTTTACAACAGGAACCTTCTGTTCTCAGTAGTGTCACACCATCAATACAATGGCCTCAGTGAAGACCTGAGGCACTCATAGAATCCCTACAATGCAAAAGGCCATTTGGCCCATCGAGTCTGCACTGACCACAATCCCACCCAGACTCTATCCTCATAACCTCACATATTTACTGTGTTAATCCCCCTGACACTAAGGTCAATTTATCATGACCAATCAACCTGACCTGCACATCTTTGGACTGTGGGAGGAAACTGGAGCACCTGAAGGAAACCCTTGCAGATATGAGGAGAATGTGCAAACTCCACACAGACAGTGACCTGAGGCCAGAATGGAACCCAGTCTTGGTGCTGTGAAGCAGCAGTGTTAACCACTGCATCACCCTCCTGCAGAAGGAAGGTTATATGGCTCCCATAACTTTCTACGTAAACAGATTAAGCCACTGTTGTATTAATTACCCTGCTGCATGTGCTGGCATCCCTGTAGAGGCTGTTAACTTTTTTTTAAAAGAAAGGAATCCCCACAACGCCAATGGAAAGAAAACCACTGGACAAGATTTCACTTTGTAAACCTTTCACTGTAACAAACCAAGTAAAACCAACATAAGAACGTCAGTCAATCACTTACCCTTACTCTGTTTAACTTTCTCTCCGCTCGCTCCAACAAACAACGAGAGTCCTTTCCTGGTGGGTACTCTTTATATCTTGAAATCCCTTCCCAGAGTACCCAAGGGCCCAATTCCTGTTTAACTTTTAAAGCTGTATTTCCATTAAAAAGCCTGTGAAAATCTTTACAAAGTCAATCGCTTACCTTTACTCTTACTTTCCTTCTGTCCACTCACTCCAACAAATATTAAACAATAATTCTGGTCACCTGATTATAGAAAGGATATTATTAAACTGGAAAGAGTGCAGAAAAGATTTTTGGGACTTGGTGGTTTGAGTTATAAGGAGAGGCTGGATAGACTGGGACTTTATTCTCCGAAGTATAGAAGGCTGAGAGATGATGTTATAGAGGTCTATAAAATAATGAAGGGCACAGATTAACTAAATGGTCAATATCTTTTCCTAAAGGTAGGGGAGTCTAAAACTAGAGGGCATAGATTGAAGGTGAGAGGGGAGAGATACAAAAGAATTCAGAGGGGCAATTTTTTTACACAGAAGTTGGTGAGTGTTTGGAACAGGCTGTCAGAGGTAGTAATAGAGGTGGGTACAATTCTGTTTTTTCAAAAGTGTTTAGACAGTTACATGGAAAGATAGATATAGAGGGATATGCGGCCAAATGTGGGTAATTGTGACTAGGATGGGATTAAAAAAAGGAGCAACATGGACAAATTGGGCCGAAGGATCTGTTTCCATGCTGTGAACATCTGTGACTTTAAGTAAAGGATATTCCAAATAAAAAAGTTAAGTTCTGCATTAATTAGTCAATAGTCAACAATTACAAACACTCACACCACTCCCGCATGAACATGGACCCATATACAATCTCACAATCCTTCTCACTCAATCTCTGCTTTGTAGTTCTCTCACTTCCCACTCAATCATTTCAATCCTTGAATTGTATTTTCCAGTGGCAGTAATCCATCCAGAGTTCCCAGTTAACACTGACATGGTTCCTTTATAAACCCTCTCTCACTCAGGTCTCAGCAGCCCTAAAGCTACAAAATCTCCAAAAACGCCTTCATCTGTCCCCTTTAAACAGATTTGAAAATATTGACAACACTTGGAAATGGTTCCAGTCTCCAGCTCTTTGCTCTTTCCAAATTTATAACAAACACAGCAACACAATCTTTTCTCAGAGACCTGCTTCAACACCAGGATGTGGGCAAAGGCAGCCAAACAGAAACTATTCCATTTGGAGAAAATCTTGTTTGTTTAATCTTGACACAAATTCTCAATGTGTTCCTAACAGCCAAACAGAAACCTCAGACTGAAATTCAACCACACTGCAATTAGCTTTTTATTTACCCTTTGCTTCTTTGCTCATTCCCATGGTAACATCTGGTCATATGGGTATTCCTTGGAACCCCTGTTATGGACGGATGGGACATCATGTTATTATATTTAAAATGAGAGAAAAAATATATTTAATTGATGAAAGCATCAGTTTCCTAATTTATCCTGGTCAGACCTCAGCTGGGGTATTGTTGTATCTCTTAATTCTCAGATTCTTTTGAATAATTTGCTTACTCCAAGCTTTTACCCCAGCGCCCTTATTTGCAAGACAGACAAAGGACAACTACAAGTAAAGGTTCAACAAGTTTATTAACAATAATACTATTAACTCTTAAATTACCCACATGAAACAAGAGGATATCCCAGAATCAAGTATACTACCCTCAAAGATGGTTTGGTTAAACTGCAGGCTCGATTATCTGAGTCTCTCTGGTCTGTCATCATGAAGATGAGTCTCGATGGCTGCTTCTTCCTTCCTTCCTCCTCTGGTCAGTCTTCCAAATGGTCAAGGTCGCCTCACTCATTGAGTCTTCGTTACTGACGTATCTGGGATGTATCCCTTTATCCCCCTGCCTCTTTCCTTTCCAGAAACTTTCTGGCTTCCAGCCAATGAGGTCCCAGGAGGGGATTCCAATATCCAGTGGGTTTCTTGATGTCTGCCTGACAGGACACCAGGGTCCGCCCCCAGGTGTCAATCTCCATGCTGCTGTTTACATATAACCTGTTATCAGATTAAGCCAACTGCAGGAACTCTCGGTGACAGAAAATCTGGCCCAATCTGGGCTTCTAATAACAGGCCGATGCATTTCAATAGGGCACAATGATCTCCTGCTAAGTATCAGTAGAGTGCAATGACCTTTGATGGGCCAGGTCTAGATATGCTTGTGTATTTGTACAAAACTTCAGTGATGTGGAAAAACTGTAGAAACTGAGGCTTGTTTTCCTTTAAGAATAGATGATTAAGGTGAAATTTACTGGAGAAGTCCTAAACTTTGAAGGGTTTTGAATAAGGAGAATCTGTTCTCACTGGCAGTTTGGGCAATGACTGATGGACACATCAGTTGGCAAAACGCCATTGCAGAGATGAAAAAGCAGATTCGATAATAACTTTCAAGTGGGAATTCAAGGGCTCTGGGAAAAGAGAAAGGGAGATTGGGACTAATTGGATAGCTTTCAAATAATGGTCAGAACCCTGATGGGCTTTGCTTTATGATTTTGTAATTCTATGAAGTGAAGATGGTTCTTGTTAGTGATGTTTATGGTACAATGAGGTTCATCTGTTATTTATTTATAGACTGAAGTTTTTTTCACAAATTCTCAGACATTCACTTGCTTTCAGTGGTATTGGTCACTGTGTGACTCATTCCAACATCTCATATTCACAAACATCCCCACGCTGTCAATATCTTTCAATGACACCTTAACCCAGGTCCCATTTCCCCAACCCAGTGGGCAGAAAAAATCCATTCATTTGAAAAGGAGCTTTTCTATTTTTACCCTCTCGCTACTTCCACTTCTACCAATCAGAGTTGAAACCTCCTCAAATGAAGTTTCAAATCCCAGGAGCAACTTGTTTCCTTTGATCTAGTTCACTGCTCTTTACAGCTCCGTGTTTGGGATTGATGTTGGTTAACAGTAAGCCAACCACTGAACACCATGGAGATGAACACAGTGGAATTTCCTGGCCTTCTAGGTCAGTTTGCCAATGATTGAGGGATATTGGAATCCAGGAGCTTCTGGGTAAAGGAGAAGTTGGCCTTCTATTTGACCTGGGATTGCTTGATGCTGACATTAGTGAAAAAATAACAAAGAGAAATCATCGATTTCTGACTGATATCTCTGCTCTGTGTACACAAAAAGAATGATATTATACAATTAAAAGCACACAAACTGGAGCAGTCTAAATTAGAGACCATGAGGAGTTACTTTAATAATGTTCAAGTTGTTAGTGTAATGTTGAATGATTATTTTGTCTTTTCCCTGACATCACAGATTTGATTCCGTATATTTTTTACCCACATTAGAGTTCCTTGGAAAGATCCATTGCTTTGCCAGAGGGTGAATGATTGGGCACACATCAGTAGTGGATTCTCTAAGCTCTCCTTTAGGATCCCCCGGAGATAGTAGATCTGAGGGAACTGGGAGCAGAGTTTGCCTGCAGCGATATGAGAAATGGCACACAGCAAACTCCTGAAACTCAGAGGAAAGAATTAAGGTTAGGGAGAGGACAGCCCAGAATTCACTTTGGAAGGGACATTCTGCCTGTCATTTTTCTCTCACTAAAATTCAAACAAAGCAGGAGATTCAGGTTAACCCTTTGTAAACTTTGCCAATATGACTGCTTCAACAAATGCTCAGCACATTCCACTGCACATGGACACTTTGCCATTCTGTATTCTGATCATTGTCTCCCCCTTTATCTGAACCCCTTTATGTTACAAGTAATACCACACACATTTCCACTCTGAAACCAAGCTTCCAATCCACCCAGTCCTACTGACCCCTCTATCTTGCCTCTATCTATTAGGCAAATTGGGACTGTTTTCCTTAGAAAGACGTAGACTTAGAGGAGATCTGATAGAGGTGTACAAGATTTTGAAGGGGATTGTTAGGGTAAACAGGGTTAAGCTTTTTCCTAGGATGGACTCGAATAGCACGAGGGGTCACGGGCTTAGGGTGAGGGGGGTAAGGTATAATTTGGATGCTGGAGGGAATTTTTTCACACAGAGGGTGGTGGGGGTATGGAATGCACTGCCAAGTAAAGTGGTGGAGGCAGGTACTCTGGAGTTATTTAAGAAATACTTAGATGGGCCCATGAACAGAATGGGAATGGAGGGGTATAGAAAACTGATTTAAAATAGGGACCATGAGCCTTGGGAGTCCCGGGGAAGTGTGTAAATAGATGATGATATTGATGTACTTGTTTTTATCCTACAGGTGCTTTGGTCCACCTTGTTGTCGAACGAGGGGCATACACGCGATGGGTCGTGAGAGAGCTGCTCTTGGATCTTTTTTCAGAGTATCCTACTGCTTCACGTTGTTAGTGTACGCTTGACCTGAACCATCTGATGGGTAACACGACAGCTCAGTGACTATCGCTGTGCTGTGCAGATACATGGATTTGGGCCTGTGTCTGTGGGAGTTTGCGCATTCTCCCCCTGCTTGCGTGGGTTTTCTCCGGGAGCTCCGGTTTCCTCCCACATCCCAAAGATGTGCTCTTAGGCTAATTGGCAAAACAAATTCTCCCTAAATTGTCTCAAATTTGGTTTTTAATCCATTGATCTATAAACATGGACAGGGATCGTGGATAGAGGTGGCGACATTGGGGTGGTGGCGCGAGCTCGTTGGGCCAAAAGGGCCAGTTTCCCGTGCTGTTTTGTTGTTCTTCTTCTTCTTCTTATCCTCTATGTGCTGGAGGCACTGTGGCTGTAAGCTCCTCTGCATTTCCTGGGATTTGTAAACTGTGCAACCTTCTCCTCCGTCAGTCTGAATCTCCTCTGGGTGACCTGCTGCTAATCTCAATGTTCCTAATCACAAGCATTGCTGTTCTTGACTGTGGATCTCAACCTTTCACTTTAGCATTGCTGTTAAAAAAGCCCCAGCTATATCAGAATAATTCCCATCCTTGGATTTTTCAAATGCATTGACAAGGTTGGTAAGGGCTGCAGCTTTATTTTGTTCTTTTCATTGTTTTTTAATAAATTATCTCAACTTCCTTTCTCATCAGTAACAGGGGCTGAAATAATGATTAAAATATTGGAATGAAGGCAGGCAGTGAGTAAAAGGATCCTTGAGTTCAAAAGAAATAAAACAATACGATTGCTTTGCTTCAGTAGGTTTCAGGTAGGATCCTTTTCTGCGTTAGTGTGGAGGCTGAAGCTACATTCTGTGACCCATCAAACCCCACAAAACACCCACCTTCAGCCACTGTTTGCTGGTGTCACTCTCCAGCTCAGACCCAGGCTGGTCTTTAAGTAGCAGGTCCTGTTTGATTCACACCTTTCTCCCATTAACCTAAAAGTGACTAATTTCAATGTTTGGAGTCACAGAGTGGGATTTTCCAGCTGTGCTCACGCCAATGTCTGGAACTCCCACCTAAGGTCAGCGGATCTTTCCATGATCTGTCTACAATTCCCATGGCAGGTGGGGTAGGAGAATTCCACCCATAGCGTCATCATGCAGAGAAGGAGGCCATTGGGTGCATTTGGTCTATGCTGACTCTCTGTAGAGGAATCCAGTCAGCCCAAACCTGCTGCTGTAATCCAATGATTTTATTTCCCTCCAATCCCCATCCAGTTCCCTTCTCAAATCAGTAAATTTCTTCACTTCCGCCACGCTGGTGGACAGTGAATTCCAAACTGTCACCAGATTCAAAAATCCTTTCTCATATCTCTGACACATCTAGCCCAAAACCTGCAAATCTGCGTCACTTAATCCCTGTACAAATAACTAAAAGAAATAACGTTTCCTTTTCTACCCTCATCTGAACCTATCATAATCTTGTATACCTCAATCACGGTGTTACAGTGGTTAGCACTGCTGCCTCATAACACCAGGGATCTGGAATCGATTCTGCCTTCGGGCGATTGTCTCGGGTTTTAGAACATAGAACATAGAACATAGAACACTACAGCACAAACAGGCCCTTCGGCCCACAAGTTGTGCCGAACACATCAAAACCTACCCAGCCATAGACCTATCTATAACCCACAATCCCATTGGATCCATATACTCATCCAGAAGTCTTTTAAAAGACCCCAGCGAGTTCGCCTCGACCACCACCGACGGCAGCCGATTCCATTCACTCACCACCCTCTGAGTGAAAAACTTTCCCCTAGCATCCCCTCTGTACTTGCTTCCCTGCCCCTTAAATCTGTGCCCTCTCGTCGTGACCATTTCAGCCCTGGGAAATAGTCTCTGAGAGTCCACCCTATCTAATCCTCTCAACATCTTGTAAACCTCTGTCAGGTCGCCTCTCAACCTTCGTCTCTCCAGGGAGAACAGTCCCAACTCCCTCAACCTGTCTTCATAAGGCATGCCTCCCAATCCAGGCAACATCCTTGTAAATCTCCTCTGCACCCTTTCAATAGTTTCCACGTCCTTCCTATAGTGAGGCGACCAGAACTGCGCACAGTAAGTTTTCTGCAGGTGTTCCGGTTTCCTCTCACACTCCAAAGATGTGTGGGTTAGGTTAATTGGCCATGCTAAATTGCCTTAGTGTCAGAGGGATTAGCAGGGTAAATATGTGGGATTAAGGGGGTAGGGCTTGGGTGGGTTTGCTGTCTGTGCAAGTTCAATGGGCCGAATGGCTCTTTTTGCACTGTATTGTTTCTACAATTTTAAATGTCCCCTCAATCTCCTTTGCTGCAAGGAAAACCATCCCAATTTCTCCAATCTCATCTTGTAGCTTCCTGCTATCTGTCAAGATACCATTCCTCCCTCTGCCAAAACTGAATCTCAGTGCCTTTCCCCAAACCCAACCTCAAACGCAACATCCGGTCCCTCATCTCTGTCCAATCCTAACAAGCAATTTAACCCTTTCCCTAGTTACTGTCAGCGGTAAATACTAATACTCCAATCTCTCATTCACTGGTCTCCCTGTATTTATTAACTCCGCCTGCCACAGAACTCAACTAGCGCATCCTGTTCACTCACTCGATACTTATCCTTGCTGACAAATGCTCACAAATCCAAATTGCAAATCCTTGTCCCCCTCTTCACATCTAATGACCTTGCTCTGTCCTCACCTCCTTGGGGACACAGTTTAACAATAAGGGGTCTCCCATTTCAAGCAGGGGTGAGGAGACATACTCTCAGTCAGTCATTAGATTTAGAAATCTCTACATTGATCACAGTGAATGCCAGAGTGAGGGGCTGAATGGTCAACAGCTACTCTGAATTTTTCTGGCCTCATTCTCCTCCAGCCCGCAATCAGTCATAAAGGTTTACAGCATGGAAACAGGCCCTTCGGCCCACTTTATCCATACTGCCCTCTTTTTTAAAACTCCTAAACTAATCCCAATTGCCCTCGTTTGGTCCATATCTCTCTATACCCATTGTACCCATGTAACTGTCTAAATTCCTTTTAGAAAAATAAAATTGTACCCGCCTCTACTTCTGTCTCTGGCAGCTTGTTCCAGACACTCACCACCCTCTGTGTGGAAAAATTGCCCCTCTGGACACTTTTGTATCTCTCCCCTCTCACCGTAAAACTATGCCCTCTAGTTTTAGATTAGTCCTCTAACCCTTGGATTTTACACTTTCTCCCCGTTCTCAGCTCTGGCCTTGGGAAACTCCTCCCCAAGATCTCCAATTTGTTCTCAGGACCACCAGTTGGGTAGAGCAGGAGGGAGGGGCTTATTGAATAGTTGCTCAAAGAGCCAGCATAGGTAGGATGCCTGAATAGTCACCTTTTGACTTGTAAGACTCCATGATTCTCTCTACAATTTGTGATAAAACCCATCTTTTTGTGTTAATATTTATTCACCTTTCTAATCGCTCCGTCCATGGTTCAGAACGAGTCATAGAAATTTAGAACCTGGAAACAGGAGGAGGCTATTCGGCCCTTTGAGCCTGCCCTGCCATTCATTTTAAATATGGCTGATCATTGAATTCAATTTTCTGATTCCCCCCCCTCCTCCCATATTCCTCAATCTCTTTAATCCCAAGAGCTTTATCTAATTTATTCTTGAAATCACATAATATTTTGGCCTCAACTACTTTCTGTGGGAGTGAATTCCACACATTCACCATTCTCTGGGTGAAGAAATTTCTCCTCACCTCAGTTCTAAAAGGTTTTCTCCTTATCCTCAAATTATGAGCCTTAGTTCTGGACTTCCCCCACCATTGGGAACATTCTTTCTGAACTTATCCTGTCTAAACTCATTAAAATTTTATAAGTTTCTATGAGGTCCCCTCTCACTCTAAACTCCAGTGAATATAATCCTAACAGATTTAATCTCTCTTGACAGACCTGCCATCCAGGAATCAGCCTGGTAAACCTTTGCTGTGTTCCCTGTAGAGCAAGGACATTACTCAGATAAGGACAACAAAACTGCACACACTACTCCTAGTGTGGTCTCACCAATTCCCTGTACAATTGCAGCAAAACATCCCTATACTCAAATCCTCTCACAATGAGGGCCATCATACCATTTGCCTTCTTTTCTGCCTGCTGTACCTGTGCGCTTACTCTCAGCGACTGATGCATGTTCCTTTCCTACTATCTCTCCAAGGCATAAAGTGCCTTGGCTGAATTTGAAGTTAAAGGTGTTTTCTAACTATTGGCTGTTGTTACTCTGGGAAAAATGCTTATCCAGCTTCTTGATGATTGAATTAGTGATGGTGTATTCCAGTGTTTCCTGAACCATGTTCTCATTGTCAGTCTGAGTTGCTATGTTTGCCCTGATGGGCTGGGGTACATACAGAATCACAAGATAGACTTGGTTACCTGGACACTGGGAGCTGTGTACTCAAATGTGCATTTTGACAATCCAAATTCCAGACTGCACAGTCCGATCCCAGACTGGCGGAGCACATTACCCTGACCGACACTTTTAAAGGGGCTTTCCAAACACCAACACACAATATATACACTGATATCACAGCACTGAGCTCCTTCATCTCAAACTAGCAGAGCTGCTGAAGAGGGCAGAACATGACGTGGGCTGACGTAGCCAGGGTTCCTCAGCCTCTCCATGACCTTTCTTGATTTTACAGGTGGGTTGTTGAGAGGGCAGGGTCAAATATCCCATGAATGTCATTGGTTGGCATCCCGGATGATGAGGAGGTCACCTGGGAGAGGTTCTGGCCAATGCCCAGCAGGATTGCCCACCCCCACCCCCGACCTCCGGTGAGTCAACGCGTTCGGGACAGGACGGAACAGGATTTAGCCCAACCTGCAAGCACGGCAAACACGATGAAGTATTGATTGTAAATTAGTGAGGTTGGTATGAACATCCTCACACACTTTGGAATCAAAAGCAATTAAATTGCTTTATTTTTGATTTAAAAGCACAGAAAAAATAATAAAAATTTTAAGATAAAAATGGGGGTAAGAAATATTTAAGGGAAACAAGGTAGATAAGGTTTTTATCGAGAATTATCCACATTCATATTCCGTGGAGGGTGTCACAGAGCAGCAGAGATGGACATACAATTATGCTCACTTGTTGTATATTAATATAGATTCTTGACATCTTTCATAGACCTCAGGCTGTCATCTTTTTGTCTGCCTTAATTGAAAATTAATGGTTAGTGTGTTGCCATGGTAATAAAGTCATTGGTCGCAAATCGCGCTCACATTTCAAGAAGGCACCAGTGGCATTGTTTGTCCTGTCTGACCTTGGGAGTTCAGAGATATTGAAGGAGAAATGGGGGTTGAATATTGCCAATCCGAGCAAGACATGAAAAAAAAACTTATTGCGTGTTGTGTATAGAAAAATAAAATGAATGTGTCAAGGCAGAAAGAAGGAGAATTATACCAGAGTACAAAGCAGAAAAGTTTCATCTTTTCATTCGATTCTGTCTATTGCCTTCTCAGAGATTGGTGTTATGATGTTACAGTAGGGTGTATTATACCTTCATAATACAGAATGCAGCACAAGGAACAAGAGTCGCACAACAGATGATGGGAGCTGATTGCCGCTTTGTCCCTGTGAAAGAGTTATCTGAACTAGGGCATCAATTTGGGTCGGACAAAAGGGAAAAGGATTTAAAAATATAACAGTAAGATGTGGCAGAATGGAAGCATCATAGAGTTCAGGAAATAAGAGAGAAGCAGTTAGCAGAAGAAAGGCAGAGGGAAGAGAAAGGACTAAGATCGAGTAAAATAGACGCACACACACTCAAACACAAATACTCCCACACACACACACTCTGCCTCTCTCACACACAAACATACACACACACTCTCTCAGACATGCATACTCACATATACTCTCTCACAGATGCGTACACACACTTGCTGTCTCACACATGTGTACACACACATGCTGTCTCACACACACATACATATACTCCCTCTCTCTCTCACACACACATACTTACACACACTCTCTCACACACGCATACACACACACACTTCTTCACACACACGTACATCCATACATATACTCTCTCTCTCTCATGCACACACACACACAATTAGGCATGCGGTAATCAAACACACATACACAACAAAATACACACTCTCAAGCACCCAAAAACACGCACCAAAAACTATAGAAAAGTTACAACACAGAATGAGGCCACTCAGCCCATCCTGTCCATGCCAACCTGAAGACACCCAGGTGCCCTTTCCAATCCCACCTACCTGCACCCATAGCCCTGGAACTTACAGCACTTCAGGTGCCAATCCAGGTATTTTTTTATCATCCCTGCCTTCACCACCAAAGCGGGCAAAGAATTCCAGGCACTCACTGCTCTTTGATATGAATGTCTTTTCTCCAGTCCCCTCTTAAATCTACGTTGCTTGGTTCTAGAGTTCTCTGCCAAGGAAAACAATTTTATTCTGCTCACTAAGTTTCTTCCTCTTATAATTCTGCACACCTCTATCAAGTCCCCTTAATCTTCTACGTTCTAAGGAAATTAATCTCAACCTAAACTTTTCCAGCCCTGACAAGCTTCTTGTAAACATCCTTTGCACTCTCTCCAGAGCAATTACATCCTTCCTGTAATGTGATGACCAGAATTGCACACAATACTCCTGTTGTGGCCTCATCAGTGTTTTATACAATTCTTGTATTATATCCTTACTTTTATATTCTATACCTCTATCAATAGCCTGGGAACTGCAGGCTGGTGAGCCTCACATCTGTGGTGGGTAAATTGTTGGAAGGTATTTTGAGAGACAGGATTTACAGGCATTTAGAGATACAAGGACTGATTAGGGGACAGTCACTGTGGTTTTGAGTGGAAAATCATGTCTCACAAATTTGATTGAGTTTTTTGAAGGGATAATAAAGAAGGTAGATGAGGGGAGTGCAGTTGATGTTGTCTACATGGACTTTAGGACGGCTTCTAACAAGGTCCCGCATGATAGGGATAGGATTTATAGTTATTTAGAGAGAAATGAATTGATTGGGGATAGTCAGCATGGTTTTGTGAAGGGTAGGTCGTGCCTTACTAACCTCATTGAGTTTTTTGAAAAAGTGACCAAAGAGGTGGATGGGGGTAAGGCAGTTGATGTGGTATATATGGACTTTGGTAAGGCGTTCGATAAGGTGGCCCATGGAAGGCTTCTGCAGAAAATGCAGATGTATGGGATCGAGGGTGATTTAGCTAATTGGATTAGGAATTGGCTAGCAGATAGAAGACAGAGGGTGGTGGTTGATGGGAGATATTCATTGTGGAGTTCGGTGACAAGTGGTGTACCTCAGGGGTCTGTTTTGGGGCCCCTGCTGTTTGTAATTTTTATAAATGATCTGGATGAGGGTATTGAAGGATGGATTAGTAATTTTGCAGATGACACTAAAGTCGGTGGAGTGGTAGATAGTGAAGAGGGGTGTTATAGTTTGCAGAGAGACTTGGACAAGTTGCAGAGCTGGGCCGAGGGGTGGCAAATGGAGTTTAATGTGGAAAAGTGTGAGGTAATTCACTTTGGCAGGAATAACAAATTTGTAGAGTATAGGGCTAATGGTAGGACTCTTAATAGTGTTGAAGAACAGAGGGATCTTGGTGTATATGTGCATAGATCCCTGAAAGTTGGCAATCAAGTCGATAAGGTTGTTAAGAAGGCATACAGAGTCTTAGCTTTGATTGGTAGGGGGATTGAATTTCGGAGCCGCAACGTCATGTTGCAACTGTACAAACTCTAGTGCGGCCGCACTTGGAGTATTGTGTGCAGTTCTGGTCCCCACATTATAAGAAAGATGTGGAGGCATTGGAGAGGGTACAGAGGAGGTTTACCAGGATGTTGCCTGGTATGGAGGGCAGGTCTTATGAGGAGAGGCTGAGGGATTTGAGGTTGTTTTCGTTGGAAAGGAGGAGGCTAAGAAGGGACCTGATCGAAACATATAAGATGATTAGAGGTTTAGATAGGGTGGACAGTGATAGCCTTTTTCCTAGGATGGAAAAAGCTAGCACGAGGGACACAGCTTTAAATTAAGGGGTGATAGTTATAGGACGGATATCAGAGGCAGGTTCTTTACCCAAAGAGTGGTTCGGGAGTGGAATGCCCTGCCTGCAGCGGTTGTAGATGCGCCTAGTTTGGTGGCATTTAAGAGGTTAGTTGATAAGTATATGGAAGAGAAGGGAATGGTTTAGTTTGGAGGGGCATTACTTTTTATATTGGTCGGCACAACATCGAAGGCCGAAGGGCCTGTTCTGTGCTGTAATGTTCTACGTTCTATGTTCTATGATATGTTGTTGCATTACATTAAATCTTATGGGATGCTCCCAGGACTTGATGGATTAAGTTATAAGGAGAGGCTGGATAGATTGAGACTTTTTTCTCTGAAACATAGGAGGCTGAGAGGTGATCTTATAGAGTTCTGTAAAATAATGAAGGGCACAGATCAGCTAGATAGTCAATATCTTTTTCAAAGGTAGTGGAGTCTAAAACTAAAGGGCATGTGTTTAATGTGAGAGGGGAGAGATAGAAAAGGGTCCAAAGGGGCACTTTTTTCACACAGAAGGTGGTGAGTGTCTGGAACAAACTGCCAGAGGTAGAAGGAGTGGCGGGTACAATTTTGTCTTTTAAAAAGCATTTCGACAGTTATGTGGGTACAATGCGTATAGAGGGATATGGGCCAAATGCAGGCAATTATGATTAGCTTAGGGGTTTAAAAAAAAGGCAACATGGACAAGTTGGACTGAAGGGCCTGGTTTCATGCTGTAAACCTCGATGACTCTATGACTCTAATGAAGGGAAGCATTCTATATGCCTTCTTTACAACATTGTCCACTTAAACTATTGTCACCCACACACACCCACATGAATACACACACCCACATGAATACACACACCCACATGCACACACACACACGTGCACGTATACTACACACATTCACATACGTTCACACACACACGTATACTATGTACACTCACACACATTCACACACACACACACTCACACTTTTATATGTGTGTGTTTGGCATGTTATAACATTCAAGGCAATGAGCCAAGTGTTGGCCAATGGGATTAGGTGAGCAGGCAGGGCCTTTCATGCTTGGCCAGTGCAGATTTGATGGGCCGAAGGGCTGTAATTATCTGTGATTCCAAGAATTCTCCATTAAAAAACAACTGTGTGTTTCTTTAAACCGTTTGTAAGGCCTAATTCCCCATTGGTCATTGAATCTTCTCCAATCAGGTCCAAACCATCAACCTGGAATAGTTTCCCTTCACTCTGTCTAAAAGTAAATCTGCTATTTGTTCATTAAGTTATACAGATACATCAATGTAGTCCTTCCAAGGAATCACATCTCCTGTGCACATCTTTCTGCATTTTTTAATGGCCTTAAGGGAATGTGTTGGGGTTTCTCATTGTAGAGAGACCATATCAACTTCTATCCTCACTGGCTATCCTTCAAGCAGCGGAATGACCCAGTATCTGTGTATAGTACCGGCCATAGCTAACATGTTTAATAATAACTCCTCCTTTGACTGTGAGTCTCTTTCTGACCCTGTTGTAAGTGTGGATATTTCTCCTATTTTGCTTAAGTGCCATGTTGGGTTGTTCTTGCTTCTCATTCTTATTCACCAGGATGCTGCAGTAATGTGTACAAGTCTGGGCAGCTTTGCATGTTTTCATACTGGTGATTTTATGTGTTCGAGAACAATTAACTCAATTGCTAGGAGAGAAGCTAAAACAGACAATGCTGGAAAATCTCAATGGGTAAGGAGAGAAAAGAGCTGACATTTTGAGTCCAGCCAACCTTTTGTCAAAGCTTTGGCTCTTTTCTCTCCTTAAAAGATGCTGCCAGACCTGCTGAGATTTTCCAGCATTTCCTCTTTTGGTTTCAAATTCCAGCATCTGCAGTAATTTGCTTTTAACTCAATTACTGGACTTTCTTTTCAGCCAGTCCCATAGAAACAGTGAATTCAATGGGTTTCTGCAGAGTGAGATTACTCTCAGTTAACAGATGTTCCTATATTGTTTTGCTGCAGAGATCACAAACAAATCTGTCCCGCATACTATCATTCAACACAGTTCCAAACTCACAATATTTTGAAAGCTTTTTAAGCGTTGCTGTGAACTGCGCATTTGCTTCTTCTTCCTCTTGGCTGCTTTCATGGAATCCAAAGCATTCTCTAATCACCAGAAGTTTCAGTGAAAAATGATTTGCAGAATGTCTACAATCTGTTACCATATTTTAGTGTTTGGTTTGTCAAGTTGCACAAAGCAATTGAGGAGATTAATCCCTCTCCCCACCCCCATCACACTCAGGAAATTGGGCATTTTAATATTTTCAGCTGTTTTGTATGCCTGCGTAAAGTTATCAAAACTCTCGGTAGAAGAGTTCCATTGCTGGACAAGGTCCCATGATACCAAAACTTCCTGCCTATTTTACATTGAAGCAGGCTTCCTGTGTTTCTCACCTGTGTTTCCAGCAGTTATCTCAATTTCCTTACACACAAGGTACTCATTTCAGTCTCTCATGTATCACAACCTGCTCCATAATCTACTTTCAGAGTGTCATTTATTCATACTCACCGAGCCTGTTTCTCTCTGTAGCATGTGTGGAAGCTTTCTATCTTTTATTCTGATCTTTTCTCAGTGAATTTATTCTTTCCCAGTGAACAGCAAGTGTCCAGCATTCCTCATCACCTGTTGAGAGAGGTGATACACCAGGCAGACTTTGAGTAAAAGTGAACAGAGATTTTATTAATACAAAAACAGAAAATGCTGGAAAATCTGACAGCATCTGTGGGGAGAGAATAGAGCCAATGTTTTGAATCTGGATAACCCTTCATAAGATGAAGCTGTGACTGTTTAAAGGATAAACTTGAAAAAGCCAAAGTAGCAAAGGTTGATCATCTGTTAAAAACTGGTGACCTTTAAACATCAGATGTATTAATGAAAAACTGTGGGAGATGCCTTGAACGAGAAAAGGAGGTGACAAGTGACATTCCTCAGGGATCAGCACTGGGAGATTGGCTGTTTATAATATATATAAATGATTTGGAGGAAAATATAACTGAGGTTGATTAGTAAGTTTGCGGATGACACAAAGTTTGTTGGATTTGTGGATAGCAATGAGGACCATCAGAGGATACAGCAGGGAATAGATCGATTGGAGACTTGGACGGAGAAATAGCAGATAGAATTTAACCTGGACAAATGTGAGGTAATGCATTCTGGAAGATCTAATACAGATAGGAAACATATGGTAAATGGCAGGATCCTTCAGACTGTGGTTAAGCAGAGGGATCTGGGTGTACAGGTGCACAGGTCACTGAAGGTGGCAATGCAGGTGGAGAAGGTGGTCAAGAAGGCATACGGCATGCTTGCCTTTATCGGCCGGGATATTGAGTTTAAAAGCTGGCAAGTCATGTTGCAGCTTTATAGAACTTTCTTTAGGCCGCGTTGGAATATAGTGTTCAATTCTGATTGCCACACTAACAGAAGGATGTGGGAGCTTTGGAGAGGATACGGAAAAGATTTACCAGGATGTTGCCTGGCATGGAGGGCATTAGCTATGAGGAAAGGTTGGAGAAATTTGATTTGTTCTCCCTGGAGTGATGGAGGTTGAGTATCGACCCGATAGAAGTTTACAGGATTATGCAGGACACGGACAGTGTGGACAGTCAGAAGCTTTTTCTCAGGGTAGAAGAGTCAATTATGAGGCAGCACAGGTTAAGGAGCGAAAGGCAAAGTTCAAAGGAGATGTACGAGACCAGGTTTTTATACAGAGAGCAGTGGGTGCCTAGAACTTGCTATGGTGGGGGAGATAGTGGAAGCAGTACAATAATGACATTTAAAAGGGAGTCTTGACAAATCCATGAATAGGATGGGAATAGAGGGATGTGGTGCCCGGAAGGGTAGGGGGTTTTAGTTCAGTCGGGTAGATGGTCAGTTTGGAGGGCTGAAGGGCCTGTTCCTGCGCTGTAATTTTCTTTGTTTTTTGTTATTGTTTGAGGTGAATTAAAGAACAAAACTGATAAACTGTTACAATTTTCACTCTGATAATAACAGTGAGATTTTTGGAAGCAAATGGAGAAGGTGAATGGAACAGAGTGTCACAAATTGGAAGTTGCTCCGGTGAATAAGAACTCAGTGTTGAAGAAGTTGAACAAAGAGTTTACCCAAATAATATTATGGATGTACCAAAGGCTGCAATGGATGATAAGGAGACTGAAGTAGCTGCTAAATTGGAGATTATGAATTGTCAACTAGTCGTACTGGAATTGTAAAGTGATCTTTCAGAGTCAGTGACCAGAGGCTCAGGTTTAAAAATATTTGTCAGCAATATTACACCAGGTGTTGTATTTGGAAGGGAGGCAAGTCGAGAGCTTTCCAAAGATCATCTGAATTCTGTTGAAAACCTGGCTGAGATCATTGAGAAATTGTGCAAGGAAATTGAAGGGGGTCGAGTGAATTATGAAATGTGAGAGGGAGGCTGTGATGGACACGCTTCAAAAAGAATCGAAAAGAATTCACCTGAAATGGGACTGGGAGAGAAACAAGATCAGAAAAAGTTCAAAGAATAAACAAAGCAAGAATTTGAAAATACTTTGATTGATCATAAAGAAACATTTTAACAATATTCTTGAAACGGCTAAAAGATTTTTGACAAGAGTAGGAGACAGCGAGGACAAAAATGCCACTTTAACTGGGTTAAATAGAAATAGAAATTCTCCACATTTACCACAAAATAGCTGCCAGTCTTTTCTCCTAATCCCTCTTCAGTTCTCCAACCTGCTTTTACATCTCTCCTCGAATCTTCTGTATTCCTCTTGGTTCTCAACTATATTTTCTACCTGTCACCTGTCATAAGCACATGTCTTCTTCCTTATTTTAATTTCTATTTCCTATTTAATCCAGGAATTTGTTGATCCTACTTTTCCTTTTTAAGGGAATACATCTTGAGAGCTCTGACAAAGGGTCATCTAGACACAAAGCTTCCTCCACAGATGCTGTCAGACCCGCTGAGATTTTCCAACATTTTCTGTTTTTGTTACTCCTTGACTGTGTTCAGACTATTTCTATTCTGAAGGTTGCACATTGTTCAATTACAGATTTCCCGACACCTTTTCATTCCGTATCGATGCAGCCCAGCTTCATCTGTACTCCATTGAGTTTGGCACTCCCTCAGTTAATTATTTTTACTTTGGATTGACTAGTATACATTTCTATCATCATTCGAAACCTCACAATACAATGATCACTGTCTCCGACCCATTTCTAAGAACCAGGTCCAGCAGTGCATCTTTTCTTGTTGGACTGGATAGAAACTGCTGTCAAAAATTTTCCCCTTTTCACCCTTTACACTCCCACTCTCCCAATCTACATTGGGGTAATTAATGTCCCATTATAAATACTTCATAATATTTGCATCTCTCTGCAATTTTCCTGCAGATTTATCCTGTTACATTTTCCCCACTGGTTGGTGGTCTAAAGATTAAACCAAGCAATCTAATTGCACACTTTTTATTCTTTAGCTCCAACTAAATAGATTCTGCCCTTCAGTCATCTCGACATTCTCTTTCTCCAGCACTTCAATGCTCTCCTTAGTCAATACCCTCAATCCTTCTCCTTTTCCTGTCCAATCTTTCCTGAACACCTTTAATATCCAGTCTTATTCTTCCTTGAGTCAGTTCTTTGCTATCTCAACAATATCATATTTCCACAATGCATCCTGTGCCTGTAAATTCTTAATCTTAACTGCTAGTCTCCATCTATTTACATACTTACTCACTAACCTGATGTACATAGGAACACAGGAATTAGGAGCAGAAGTTGGCAAATTCAGCTCTTCGAGCCTGTTCCACCATTCAGTTAGATCATGGCTGATCTCTCCCTGGTCTCAAATCCAACTCCCCAATGCTCTCCATATCCCTTTATCCCTTTTTAAAATTAGAAATATGTCCATTTCCTTCTTGAAAACATTCAATGATTCACTGCACTATGGGATAGAGATTCCCACAAATTCACCACCCTCTGCGAGAATTAATTCCTCTTTATCTCAGTGTTAAATTTACTGCATCACTATCTATACCTGTGACCTCTTGTTCAGATTGCCCCATAAGAGGAAACATTTGGTCTCCATTTACTTTATCAATCCCTTTTAAAATTGTATGTACCTTGATCAGAGCAGACATCACTGCTTTCTCCCTGACTCTGACTTCACTTAATAATTTATGATTTTCTGTACTAGTATTTTCTGTCCCTTCCAGTATTTTGCGTACCCTAACCATAACCTCTCTTGGTTCTCACCCTCCTACCAAGTTAGTTTAAAACCCTCCCGACAGCGCTAACAATGAACTCAGTCCCAGATCTTTATAGTCCTCTCCACACACTCAAGTGCCTCACACACACTCATACACACACACATAAGCACACAGTCACACGCACATACACACACACACACAGTCACACCCACCCACAGTTACACACACGCGCACAGTCACACAGTGTTTCTCACACACACACACACACACACACAGAGTCTCATACACACGCACACACACACATGCACACAGTCACACACAGTGTTTTTCACACACACACACACACAGTCTCATACACACACACACACACAGTCACACACACACACACATAGAGACAGACATGCACAAACACACACAGATACATAAACACACATAAGGTGGGATTTTCTGTCTGTTTGCCCCAAGGCTGGAAAACCCTGTCCATGTTCCACCCCCACCCATTACGATTCCCGTGGGGAATGGGACAGGAAAATTCTGTCCTCAGAATCACATGCACCTTCACAAAAAATAGAGTACATACACAAACATAAAGATACTCATACTCAAAAATACACACATGTGCCCACCCAAACACAATTATTGACAACACACACAAAAACAAGCATGTACGTACAGACATGCCACAAACACACATACACACGGACAAACACACATGCGAACATGTACAAAAACACGCATACAAACACAAATATATAAAGACACAAGTATAAACATATGTACAAACATACACGCACAAACTGAGACAGACAACTATACATATATATTATATATATATATATATGTATATATACACACACACACAGATCATAGAGAAACATACAAATAATATTGAGTGATGGAGGAAAGGTTGATCAATGAGTTTGCAATATCACTGTGTTACCTTGACACTTTTAGATCTTTCTCAAATTCACAAACTCAGCAAACTTGAGATCTCCCTGGACACAGGTTGACTTTTATAAAAAGTCCATCAGAAAAATCAATGCTTGGTTGATTTTAGATTTAGTGTAAATTAACTGACAAAAAGGGATCCATCTGGAGACAGAGGGCTGAAGCAGGCCAGGGATTTGAGAGTCAGGTTTCCAGGTGGAGAGATGAGGGGGGAGTGAACAGGAATTGGATAAGGACAGTATCCCAGCCAGGGGCTGAAGCAATGTCAGGAATTGCAACAACAATGCCACAAAACAGAATTCCGTGGATCACTGACATATGACTACACATTCCCCCACTGGGGCTAATGTTAAACACTGAACAACGACTCTGACTTTAAATCATCAATACAGAAGCTGTCATAATGATGGGCTTGCTTCCTTGATTGGAATGATGCACTTCTGAAGACCAGCATCTCACCTGCTTTATTCCTGGGCTATAGTCTATGTGACAAGGTGAGAGGTGACCCTTTTGTGAAGGGTAGGTCGTGCCTTACTAACCTCATTGAGTTTTTTGAAAAAGTGACCAAAGAGGTGGATGGGGGTAAGGTGGTTGATGTGGTATATATGGACTTTAGTAAGGCGTTTGATAAGGTGGCCCATGGAAGACTTCTGCAGAAAATGCAGATGTATGGGATAGAGGGTGATTTAGCTAATTGGGTTAGGAATTGGCTAGCAGATAGAAGACAGAGGGTGGTGGTTGATGGGAGATATTCATCGTGGAGTTCGGTGACAAGTGGTGTACCTCAGGGGTCTGTTTTGGGGCCCCTGCTGTTTGTAATTTTTATAAATGATCTGGATGAGGGTATTGAAGGATGGATTAGTAAATTTGCAGATGACACTAAAGTCGGTGGAGTGGTAGATAGTGAAGAGGGGTGTTATAGTTTGCAGAGAGACTTGGACAAGTTGCAGAGCTGGGCCGAGAGGTGGCAAATGGAGTTTAATGTGGAAAAGTGTGAGGTAATGCACTTTGGCAGGAATAATAAATGTGTAGAGTATAGGGCTAATGGTAGGATTCTTAATAGTGTTGATGAACAGAGGGATCTTGGTGTATATGTGCATAGATCCCTGAAAGTAGGCAGTCAAGTCGATAAGGTTGTTAAGAAGGCATATGGAGTCTTAGCTTTTATTGGTAGGGGGATTGAATTTCGGAGCCGCAACGTCATGTTGCAACTGTACAAAACTCTAGTGCGGCCGCACTTGGAGTATTGTGTGCAGTTCTGGTCCCCACATTATAAGAAAGATGTGGAGGCATTGGAGAGGGTACAGAGGAGGTTTACCAGGATGTTGCCTGGTATGGAGGGCAGGTCTTATGAAGAGAGGCTGAGGGATTTGAGGTTGTTTTCGTTAGAAAGGAGGCGGCTAAGAGGGGACCTTATTGAAACATATAAGATGATTAGAGGTTTAGATAGGGTGGACAGTGATAGCCTTTTTCCTAGGATGGAGAAAGCTAGCACGAGGGGACACAGCTTTAAATTAAGGGGTGATAGTTATAGGACGGATATCAGAGGTAGGTTCTTTACCCAAAGGGTGGTTCGGGAGTGGAATGCCCTGCCTGCAGCAGTTGTAGATGCGCCAAGTTTGGTGGCGTTTAAGAGGTTAGTTGATAAGTATATGGAAGAGAAGGGAATGGTTTAGTTTGGAGGGTCATTGCTTTTTATATTGGTCGGCGCAACATTGAAGGCCGAAGGGCCTGTTCTGTGCTGTAATGTTCTATGTTCTAAGATGGCTGGACTTGCGGATAGTGAGGAGCATTGTCAGGCGATGCAGCAGGACATAGATAGGCTGGTAGCTTGGGCAGACAGATGGCAGATGGAATTCAATCCTGATAAATGCGAGGTGATGCATTTCGGGAGAAAGAATGTAGGGGGGAGGTATATGATAAAGGGTAGACCTATTAAGAGTATAGAAACGCAGAGGGACCTGGGGGTGCAGGTGAACAAGTCTCTGAAGGTGGCAGAGCAGGTGGAGAAGGTTGTGAAGAAAGCATATAGTAGAACATAGAACATAGAACATTACAGCGCAGAACAGGCCCTTCGTCCTTTGATGTTGCGCCGACCAATTTATGAAAAAGCAATGACCCTCCAAACTAAACCATTCCCTTCTCTTCCATAAACTTATCAACTAACCTCTTAAACGCCACCAAACTTGGCGCATCTACAACTGCCGAAGCAGGGCATTCCACTCCCTAACCACCCTCTGGGTAAAGAACCTACCTCTGATATCCGTCCTATAACTATCACCCCTTAATTTAAAGCTGTGTCCCCTCGTGCTAGCTTTCTCCATCCTAGGAAAAAGGCTATCACTGTCCACCCTATCTAAACCTCTAATCATCTTATATTTTCGATAAGTATTTTTCAAAACTCAATAAGGTTAGTAAGGCACGACCTACCCTTCACAAAACCATGCTGACTATCCCCAATCAATTCATTTCTCTCTAAATAACTATAAATCCTATCCCTAATAATTCTCTCCAATACTTTACCCACAATAGAAGTAAGACTCACTGGCCTACAATTCCCTGGAAAGTCTCTCTTCCCCTTCTTGAACAATGGGACCACATTCGCTATCCTCCAGTCCTCTGGAACCACACCCGTAACCAACGACGACCTGAAGATCAGAGCCAGAGGCTCTGCAATCTCCTCTCTTGCCTCCCAGAGAATCCTAGGGTAAGTCCCGTCTGGCCCAGGGGACTTATCCAACTTCAAACCCTCAAGAATATCTAGCACATCCTCCCTATCTACTTCAATACTTTCCAGTTTGAAACCCTGTACCTCAGTGTTCTCCACAACTACATTTACATCTCCCTGCGTGAATACCGAAGAGAAATATTTATTCAGTGCCTCTCCAATCTCTTCAGGCTCCACGCACACTTCCCACTGCTGTCTATGACTGGCCCTAATCTTGCCCTAACCAATCTTCTATTCTTAACATATCTAAAGAAAGCTTTAGGATTCTCCTTAATCATATCAGCCAAAGTCTTCTCATGTCCCCTCTTAGCTCTCCTCAACTCACTCTTTAGCTCCCTCCTGGCTAATCTATAGCTATCCATTGCACTAACCGAGCCTTCAAGCCTCATCCTGACATAAGCCTCCTTTTTCCTTTTAACCAGCGAATTAACTTTTCTCGTATACCAAGGTTCCCTTACTCGACCATTTCCTCCTTGCCTGACAGGGACATACTTATCAAGGACTCGCAGCAGCTGCTCCTTGAATAAGCTCCACTAGCATACTAGAATAAGCTCTAGTATGCTAGCCTTTAAAGGAAGGGGTATAGAGTACAAGAGCTAGCCTTTAATGTTGCAGTTGTATAAAACGTTAGTTAGACCTCATTTGGAATACTGCATCCAGTTCTGGTTGCCTTACTACCGGAAGGACGTGGAGAGTCTAGAGAGAGTGCAGAGGAGGTTTACCAGGATGCTGCCTGGTATGGAAGGTCTGACTTACGAGGAGAGATTAGGCAAATTGGGGCTGTTTTCCTTAAAAAGACGTAGACTTAGAGGAGATCTAATAGAGGTATACAAGATTATGAGGGGTATAGATAGAGTAAACAGGGTTAAGCTTTTTCCTAGGATGGACTCAAATAGCACGAGGGGTCATGGGCTTAGGGTGAGGGGGGTAAGGTATAATTTGGATGCTAGAGGGAGTTTTTCACACAGAGGGTGGTGGGGGTATGGAATGCGCTGCCAAGTGAAGTGGTGGAGGCAGGTACTCTGGAGTTATTTAAGAAATACTTAGATGGGCACATGAACAGAATGGGAATGGAGGGGTATAGAAAATTGATTTAAAATAGGGATCATGAGCCTTGGGGAGTCCCTGGGAAGTGTGTAAATAGATGATGATATTGATGTACTTGTTTTTATCCTACAGGTGCTTTGGTCCACCTTGTTGTCTAACGAGGAGCATACACGCGATGGGTCATGAGAGGGCTGCTCTTGGATTATTTTTTGAGAGTATCCTAGTGCTTCACGTTGTTAGTGTACACTTGACCTGGACCATTTGATGGGCAACGCGACAGTTCAGTGTCTATCACTGTGCTGTGCAGATACATGGATTTGGGCCTGTGTCTGTGGGAGTTTGCGCATTCTCCCCGTGCTTGCGTGGGTTTTCTCCGGGGGCTCCAGTTTCCTCCCACATCCCAAAGATGTGCTCTTAGGCTAATTGGCAGAACAAATTCTCCCTAAATTGTCTCAAATTTGGTTTCAATCCATAGATCTACAAACATAGACAGGGATCATGGGTAGAGATGGGAGCATCAGGGTGGCGGCACGGGCTCGTTGGGCCAAAGGGCCTGTTTCCCGTGCTGTTTTGTTCTTTGTTCTTTGTCACATGGTTATGTCCAATGAGTTTCTTTGAAATTACAAATTTGCGGGATGCTTTTCTCTGTCAGGTGAAGTAGAGCAAGGCACACAGGCACACAACCCAAAGCTCGATATTCATAGGGAATCATAGGTATAAAAGGATAAGTACAGACAGTGTAGGCTGGCTGAATAATAAGTCTTTACAGGTAATCAGGAGCGCTAATAGACAAATAGAACATAGAACATTACAATGCAGTACAGGCCTTCAGCCCTCGATGTTGCACTGACTTTTGAAACCAATCTAAAGCCCATCTAACCTAAACTATTCAAATATCATCCATATGTTTATCCAACACCCTTAATGTTGGTGAGTCATGACTGTTGCAGGCAGGGCATTCCACGCCCTTACTATTCTCTGAGTAAAGAACTTACATCTGACATCTATCCTATATCTATCATCCCTCAATTTAAAGCTATGTCCTCTCATGTTAGCCATCTCCATCCAAGGAAAAAGGCTCCCATTGTCCATCCTATCTAATCCTCTGAACATCTTTTATGCCTCTATTAAGTCACCTCTTAACCTAACAAAAACAGCCTCAAGTCCCTCAGCCTTTCCTCATAAGACCTTTCCATCACACCAGGCAACATCCTGGTAAATCTCCTCTGCACCCTTTCCAATACTTCCACATCCTTCCTATAATGCAGCGATCAGGACTGTACTTAATACGCCAAGTGCGGTCAATCCAGAGTTTTGTACAGTTGCAACGTGATCTCACGGCTCCGAATGTCAATCCCTCTCCCAATAAAAGCTAACACACCGTACGCCTTCTTAACAACATTATCAACCAACTTTCAGGGAGCTATGCACATGAACACTCTCTGCTCTTCCACACTACCAAGTAACTTACCATTAGCCCAGTACTCTGTATTCCTGTTACTCCTTCCAAAGTGAATCACTTCACACTTATCAACATTAAGCTCCATTTGCCACCTCTCAGCCCAGCTCTGCAGCTTATCTATCTCCCTCTGTGACCTGCAACATCTTTCCACACTGTCAACAACTCGACTGACTTTAGTGTTGTCCGCAAATTTACCAACTCATCCTTCTACACCCTCATCCAGGCCATTTATAAAAATGGCAAACAGCAGTGGCCCCAAAACAGATCCTTGCGATACACCACTAGCAACTGAACTCCAGGATGAACATCTCCCATCAACCACCACCCACTGCCTTGTTACAGCTAGCCAATTTCAGATACAAACCACTAAATCACCCTCAGTCCCATGAATCTGTATCTTCTGCAATAGCTTACCATGAGGAATCTTATCAAATGATAAATTCAAGCAGTTGAGTAAAATCAGTGTGCATAAAGTGTTTACAGATGTAAAGGGATGACCCAAGAAACCATAATTTAAAGCTCTGAAAGCTCGTGATTATAAATAAACCTGATGGATTTTAACCTGGGGTTGTGAGTCTTATTACTGTGCCTACCCCAATCCAATGTTGACATTTCCACATCACCGATAATTTAAGACAGAGAGATAATTACAAACAATCAAAGAGTAAAAAGTACACCTCAAACAGCTGGTGGAGGAGCGAGGGTTTCAGATATCTGAATTATTGGGAGCTCTTCTGGGGAAGATGGGACCTGGACAAGAAGAAACTGACTGCACCTAAACTGGAAGGGTATGAATATTCAACAAGAAAGAGGAAGCATTTGTCAAAGCTAGGAGGCTGGGAACACACAAAACAAGTGTGGAACACAAGGAAAGTAGAAAGAAACTTAAGCAAGGAGTAAGGAGAGCTAAAAGTGGTCAAAAAATTCATTGGCCAGCAGGATTAAGGAAAATTCCAAGGCTTTTTACACATATATAAAGAGGGTGGTGAGTGCCTGGAACTCGCTGCCGGGGGACGTAGTGGAAGCAGATACAGTAGTGACATTTAAGGACAAACTGGACAATTGCATGAATAAGATGGGAATAGAGGGATATGGTCCCCGGAAGGATGGGGGGTTTTAGTTCAGCCAGGCAGCATGGTCAGTGCAGGCAATGGGGCCTCAGTTTAATATCTCGTTCAACAGTGGGGCATTGAAGGGTCAGTCGTGATTGTAACACTCAATTTCCAGGAAAGAACTCAAAGTTGGAACCTGGTGACTCCGAACAAGATTGTCCCCAAAACAACCAAGGCCGGATTTTCAGATTTCTCTAGAATTTTCCCTCTTGGAGTGTAAAAGGAGCTGATGCAAAGGGTGGAAATGGTGTAAGAAAGTCAGGATTGTAAATCATTGGAATCATTTGGATTAAAATGTATTAATATATTAGCTGCATGAACTTTTCTTTCAAGATTTATTAAACGTAATGATGATAAAATGGGGGATTTCTGTTCCTGATGCAAGGTTCCCTTTGGAAAAGCAAATCCTTAATGCTGAAGAATTGGAGGGTTTGATTTTTGTTTTGAAGTGTTATTTATTGATAATTTGTACCTAGCTTGCTGTGGCTGTCCCTTGTTGTATTTTCAGCTCAGTCCCTATACTGTTGTACAGGATGAAGACTCATTCTCCCCCTTTTCATCACTATCATCCTTTGCAACTTCAGGAAGTAATAATCCTAGCAGCAAAGCAGTGTTAGACAGCGCATATAAACTATAATCCTCAGCCTCTGGCTGGGCTGCACAACCTTTGTCCAAGGAGCTGGAATGAGATTTGGAATGGCAGTAATGGGCCCCATCACACTTCCTTCATCCCATGGGCCTCATTATAATTGCTTCACTCCTCTCTCTGGAGATGCTACACTGGAGTCATTAACCATCACTGCAGGGGATGTCCCTGAACTCCAATCAGCCATCCTGATGCTTGACTTAGTGTTCTCAGGGCTGGGTTCATGGATTAACATGCACTTAATAAGAGTCACCACGTCTGTCTGGAGACTAGACATCAATGTTTCTTTTACTCATGTTTACAAGATGTGGGTTTCACTGGCCAGCTGGTATTTATTGCCCATCCCTAGTAGCCCTTGAGAAGGTGTTGGTGAGCTGCCTTCTTGAACTGCTGCAGTCCATGACGTGTAGGTACACCCATAGTGCTGTTAGAGAGGGAGTTCCAGGATTTTCACACAGCAACAGTGAAGGAACGATAATCTATTTCCAAGTCAGGATGGCAAGTGACTTGGAGGGGAAATTTGAAGTGATGGTGTTCCCAGGGGTCTGCTGTCCTTGTCCTTTTAGATGGGAAAGGCTGTGGGTTTGAAAGTTTTGGTGAGTTGCTGCTCACATCTTGTAGATGGTAGACACTGCTGCAACTGTGCGCTGGTGGTGGGGAGAATGAATGTTTACGGAAGAGGTTAAAATCAAACAGGCTGCATTGTCCTGGATGGTGTCGAGCTTTTTGAGTGTTGTTGGAGCTGCACCCAGCCAGGCAAGTGGAGAGAGTATTCCAGCACAACTTGTGCCTTATGGAATGTGAAAAGTCTTTGGAAATCAGGAGGTGAGTTGCTTTCTGTAGGATTCTCAGCCTCTGACCTGCTCTGGTAGCCACAGTATTTATACGGCTAATCCAGTTCAGTTTCTAGTCTATAGTAATCCCCATGATGTTGATAGCGAGGGTTTCACTGATGATAATGCATTCAAGAGGCATTGGTGATGGTCAATGCCTGGCATTTGTGTGATGTGAATGTTACTTGCCACTTACCCAAGGCTAAATATTATCCAGATCTTGCTGCGTTTGAATATGGACTGCTTCAGTATCTGAGAGTCGCGAATGGTGCTGAACGTTGTGCAATCATCGGCGAACATCCCCACTTCTGACCTAATGACAGAGGGAAAGTCATTGATGAAGCAGCTGAAAGTGATTGGCTCTCTGACATTACTTTGAGGAACTCCTGGATTTGTGTTGGCTGACGATTGGACTGAGGAAGGATTGGGAGGTGGTGTAACATTGGGAGGGGGAGGAGCCATGCATTTGTACCATTAATGGGCTTTGTGCATTAGAAGCAGAATCATTGTGCTGATGCGAAAACTCTGATAAGCAATGAGACAGAGTGTAGAGACTTCAACAATACAGTCAGGTTAGATTACTGTATTCAATATACTTTAGGAAGAATATCACAGCCATGGAGCAGCTGCAGAGGAGATTTATGAGAATGACGCCAGAGAAGAGAGACTCCAGTTATATGGAGAGATTGGAGAAGTTAGGAATGTTCTTTGAGAGGAGAAGGTTAAGGAGAAACTCGATGAAGGTTTCCATGGGGCATTTTGATGGATGAATGTCCTTTAGTGGAGGAAATCTGCCGTCCTCACCTGGTTTGGCCTACATGTGACTCCAGATCCACTGCAACGTGGTTGACTCTTAAATGTCCTCAGGGATGGGCAATAAATGCTGGCCAGTCTGCGATGTGGGTTCGCTGGCTGGGTCAGCATTTATTACCCATCCCTGAGGACATTTAAGAGTCAACCACATTGCAGTGGATCTGGAGTCACATGTAGGCCAGACCAGGTAAGGAAGGCGGATTTCCTTCCCTGAAAGACATTTGTGAACCAGGTGGGTTTTTCCATCAATCAATAATGGTTTCATGATCATCAGTAGATTCTTAATTTCAGATTTTTATTGAATTCAAATTTCAGCATCTGCTGTGGTGGGATTTGAACCCTGGTTCCCAGAACATTATATTGAGTCTCTGTATTTCTCGTTCAGTGCAACACCACTCATTGCTGCCTCTCCCATTTTCAGTAAAAGAGAGAATGCATTGAATTGCTATTCCTAAGAGCCAACATGGACAGCGATGGCCCAAATGGCCTCCTTCTGTCAGAGGATTCTAGGAATCCGCAGTGGATTGGATCAAAAGATATGGTGAATGGCCTCTGCCTCTGGGAGTTGGTGGGAGTTCATTAATATAAAATGTTCACTCATAGAGTGAGGGAATCAGGGGAGGGGGGGGATTTCCTTCAAAATCCAAAATTAAAACAGAAACTTGGATAAATTCAGCAGGGCTGGCAGTGTCTGTGGAGAGAGAATTTGATTTGATTTGATTTTATTACTGTCACATGTATTAGTATACAATAAAAAGTATTGTTTCTTGTGTGCTATACAGACAAAGCATACTGTTCATAGAGCAGGAAAGGAGAGAGTGCAGAATGTAGTGTTACAGTCATAGGATGTAGAGAAAGATCAACTTAATGTGAGGTATTTCCATTCAAAAGCCTGACAGCAGCAGGGAAGAAGCTGTTCTCGAGTCGGTTGGTACATGATCTCAGACTTTTGTATCTTTTTCCCAATGGAAGAATGTGGAAGAGAGAATGTCCAGGGTACGAGGGGCCCTTAATTATGCTGGCTGCTTTCCTGAGACAGTGAGGAAATGTAGACAGAGTCAATGGATGGGAGTTTGGTTTGTGTGATGTTTTGGGCTACATTCACGATCTTTTGTAGTTCTTTGCGGTCTTGGGCAGAGCAGGACCCCATACCAAGCTATGATACAACCAGAAAGAATGCTCTCCATGGTGCATCTGTAAAAGTTGCTAAGAGTCGTACTGGACATGTCAAATTTCCTTAGGTTTCTGAGAAACTAGAGGCATTGTTGGGCTTTTGTTAAATATAACGTCAGCATATTGGGAACAGGACAGGTTGCTGGTGATGCTGAGTTAATGGCTAGAATTTTACCATCCCACCAACCACTGGAATTGGACTGAGTGAGGGGCAGACCATGGAAAGGTGTGCTGACCTCAGGTGGGATTGTACAGTTGTGTGGTGAATTAGACTCAAAAATCCCGCCCCAAGTTTCGAGTCCGAATGACTTTTCTGTTGTGTAGGACCATAAGGCCATAAAACACAGGAGCAGAACGAGGCCACTCAGCCCATCAAGTCTGTCCCACCATTCAATCATGGCTGATACTTTTCTCATCTCCATTCTCCTGAATTTTCCCCATAACACCCCTGACCTCCTTATTAATCAAGAATGTATCTATCTGTGTCTTAAAGACACTCAAAGACTTGGCTTCCACAGCCTTCTGCAGCAAAGAGTTCCAAAGATTCACCATTCTCTGGCTGAAGAAATTCCCCTTCATCTTTGCTTTAAAGGATCATCCCTTTAGCCTGAGGTTGTGCCCACTGATTCTAGTTTTTCCTACTAATGGAAACATTCTCTCCATGTCCACTCTATCCAGGGCCTCGCAGTATTCTGTAAGTTTCAATAAGATTCTCCCTCATCCTTCTAAAATCCAACGAGTACAGACGCAGAGTCCTCAACCATTCCTCGAATGACAAGCTCTTCATTCCAGAGATCATTCTTGTGAACCTCATCTGAACCCTTTCCAAGCACATCCTTCCTTGGATATGGGGCCCAAAACTGCTCACAATTCTCCAAATGGAGTATGACCAGAGACAGATAGGAGGGGAAATTGGATTTGAAACATTAACTCTGTTTCTCCCTCCATAGACGCTGCCAGACCTGCTGATTTTATCCAACATTTTCTGTTTTTAGTTTAGATGTTTCAGTTGTAAAAAGCCAACTGGTTTATCTCAGAATGGAGGAAATGTGCTGTCCTTACCAGGTCAATCTACACATGATTGGCTCTGAACTGCCCAATGAAGTGATTCAGTTGGGTAGCTGGCGATGGGAAATGAATATCTGCAGAAACTTCCACATCCCTGGATATAAAGAACAACAGGCAGTCGGCGAGGCCATTGAGTAGGTTTATTGAATAAGACTGATTGGTCAGAATGGGTCTTTGATTCTAAAGGATGTATTCCAGCTGAAATATGTCTCACATTTCACCCTCTTCCTGCTTCACCGATCCAGCTTTAAAATTTTCTCAGCATAAATTATGCAAAGAAGGAACCAGTTTTCTACCCAGCTGCAATACTGCCTGTCTGCAGGTATCTATCTATCTATATATATATATATAAAGAAAATAAAATTACAAATATATAATGGATAGGTTTAAAAGGTTGGAAAAAATAGCTGGAATTAAAATGTGATCATTTAATGATTTGGGGAATAAATGGTTTCTAGTATAATACCTGTGTGTCTGAGTGGAGCCCTGGTTGTCCCAGGATTATTGAGTGTAATTACCACTTTAACTGAAATTCCATTTGACAACTAGTCAAAATACTGACCTAACAATCTGATACCTGACAGAAAAATTACAACTCTCACATTGAAAAGCAAGTGCAGCTTCTGATTTTACTGTTAAAAAAACAGTTTCTCTCTGTCAGGAACTCAAATGGAATAATTTACATTTCGATATAAAAAAGAGACAATCTTAGGCGCATATTTTCTCTTCTCGTGTGACTTGTCACTTGATTTGCATAAAACTGGAGATTAGTAACAATAAGTCACGTGTTCGCTGATATGTGTCGATGCACCACCCAGTACCTGACTGTACGACACGAATTCCAGTATTGATCCTGGCCAGAGAAACCCGGATTGGAAATGTCCCGTGTGGAATTCTGCTGCAGAGAGAATGAGACTCAGCTGCAGCGTCAGACTGTCAGACACGCTCATCATGTTGGTCTGTGTGGGAAGATACCAGATAAGTATTAACACAGGAGAGTGGCACAGCAAGGCAGCACATTCAGGAACAGGGAGAGGGTGAAGGGGAAGGAAATAGTATCAGAGGAACCAAAAATTTCTCCTTAATGAGATTGAATGATGTGCAACTTGGCAGCTCCTGTTATGGATAATCTACACACAGTGGGTGAGTTGGAAAGCTATTCTATGCTGATGTGTGTTACATTCTCAGAGGATCAGAGATTATGGGTGGGATTCTTCCAAAAAAATTCCAAGTGTCGAATTCGGGGAAAAGCTGGAATAAACGCCACTGTTATTTTCAGCGGGATTTTCAAAGCGAATCTCCTGTACTCCGTGTGCTGCAGAGCACCTCCGAGTGAGTCACGCTGAAATTCAGCGGACGGGGCCAAGTGCCGCTGGAAAGGCCAGCAGCATAGTGCTGAGTGCGCCACTGCGCATGCGCCGATCTGTCATAGCAGAGGTTGTCATGCGCAGTAGTCCCACATTGTCGGCCTCCCAATCACTGGCCTTCCCTGTGACCCCACATTGCTGCCTCTCCAATGCCTCATATCCCCTGATATCCGGCCTCGCGGACCTGACTGGGCCTCCCTCCACCCCCAACCCCTCACCACCACCTGCCTCAACTTTCTGATGCCCAGTGAACAGCACCAATGTGTCCCTTGGGCAGTCCTTGGGAGCCAAGCTGGCACTGCAAGCTGGTAATGTCCAGAAGGCAACCCCCTAACCTCCTGGTGGGCCTCCATACCCACCCCCTTCACTCCAGTGGGGTCTGGCCACCAGCTCTCCATTAGTGGGGTGTGGTTATAAACCCTGCTGGAGTGGAACATACTTGGGAGGTGGGAGTGGGTGGAGGTGTGGGGAGAGGCGAGCGAGATTTCAGTCCCAGGCCCACTAATGGAATGATCATTCCCATTTGCATAATATATGCAGCTGCGCTCTGATTCCTGGTGCTGACGACACTGGAAATCCAATAGCCAAAGAGATGTGGAGGCCATGGTGCCCAGCGAAGTGCCCGCTACCTGGCCTCCACTTGAGTGTCCTGGCAGTACAGTGAGCTGGGAGAGCTCCCCCACCCCCGTATACGTCAGTAAGTGTGGAAGAATCACAGGTACGGGCACCTGTTTCTTCACCTCACCCTCTGGTGGTCCTGAAAGCACCACGTGGGTAGTGAGTGGGTTGGGATTTAATGGTCTGATTTTATTGGTTTATATGTTGAAGCCCATTTGATTCCAGAACCCCTGCCTCCCAAAGTCATTCCCAGGACCTTGCCTGGTATTTTATGACCTTTCCCAGGTGTGGCTCGTAAAATCCCACCTGAGGGCAGCGGAGAATTCCGTTCTGCGAGCCGCGCCTGTCCTGGAATCGGAACGGGCGTGGTGGTAAAATCCTGGCCCTTCTATAAACCTACCCTCCATTCATTCATGTTGTCTCAAAGTGCATCACACCCAATGATGTACTTTATTGAAGTATAATCATTGTTGTAATGTTGCAAACGCAGCAGCCAATTTGTGCACAGCAAGATCCCACTAACACAATATGACATTGATGAGATAAGCCATTCTTGCGATGATGATAAAGGGATAAGTATTGGTCAAGCCATGGGAAACAACCCCCTTCTTATTTTCAGAATAGTTCTTGTAATTTTGAAAGCGATGTCGGGGTGGCCAGGCGATTTTCTGATTAACATCTGTGAGATAGCACGGTAATCCCTCTATGCTGCCGATGGCAACTCAGACACGAGGCCCAAACCTCAGCTGAAAGGGTCTAAACCCAGAGCCTGTCACACAGAGAGGACAGTTTGACCCAGTGAACCAGGACTGACACTGTGAGGGTGTTAGGAAGGACCAGGTCTTTATTATAACATTGGCTTACACAATTACTTGTCACAGTCTGTGGGTGGCACAATGGTTAGCAGTAGTACCTCATAGCAACAGGGACCTGAGTTCAATTCCTGCCTTGGGTCACTATCTGTTTGGAGTTTGCACATCCTCCCCATGTCTGCATGGATTTTCTCCGGGTGCTTCCGTTTCCTCCCACAGTCCAAAAGATGTACATTGGCCCTGCAAAATTCTCTTTTAGTGTACACGAACAGGCACTGAAGTGTGACGACTACGGGATTTTCACAGTAACTTCATTGTAGTGTTAATGTAAGCCTACTTACAAAAACAAATTTTCTGTCTTGGAGGCTACAGTTGAGGAAGAATCAACTGGAGATGACCAAAGGGAGCAGGTCTCTGGGGGTGAGCCTGCTGAGAATGCTCAGGTGGGTAGGGGGAATAAGAGATTGGGCCTAGTAATTGGAGACTCCATAGTTAGAGGGACAGATAGGAGAGTAAATAGTAATAAAAGTGACTCAGGGCTGGTGTGTTGCCTCCCAGGGGCTGGGGTCCAGGATGTCGCAGATCGGGTTTTTAAGATTCTTAAGGGAGAGGGGAGTCAGCCCCAAGTCATAGTTCATGTAGGGACACATGATATAGGAAGGACGAGGGAAGGGGATATTAAACAGAAATTTATGGAGTTGGGGTGGAAGCTTAGGGCCAAAACTGGCAGAGTGGTTATCTCTGGACTCTTGCCTGTGCCAAGGGATAGTTTAGAGAAGAACAGAGAGAGGGAATGTTTGAACTCGTGGCTGCGGGGATGGTGCAGGAGGGAGGGGTTCAGGTTCCTGAACAATTGGGACTCATTCTGGGATAGGTGGGACCTCTACAAGAGAGATGGTCTACACCTGAACCAGAGGGGAACTAATATCTTAGGGGGAAAATTTGCTAAGGCTATGCAGGGGGCTTTAAACTGATTTGGGGGGGTGTGGGATCCTAAGTAGTTGGGGTGCTAAGAGGGATGAGAGTAAGGGGGTCATAGAGGAAAGCTGTAAAACACGGGTGGGGTAGGGCATGGTCTGAAATGCGTATACTTTAATGCAAGGAGTATTCGCAATAAGGGGGAGGAACTTGCAGCTTGGACCAATACCTGGAACTTCGATGTTGTGGCCATTTCAGAGACTTGGGTAGAGCAGGGACAAGAATGGATGTTGCAGGTTTCGGGATTCAAATGCTTTAGTCGGAGTAGAGAAGGAGGTAGAAGGGGGGGAGGAGTGGCATTATTAGTCAAAGACTGTATCACAGTGACAGAAAAGAAGTTTGATGAGGACTTGTCTGTTGAGGTAGTATGGGCTGAGATTAGAAACAGGAGAGGAGAGGTCACCCTGTTGGGAGTCTTTTATAGACCTCCTAAAAGTTCTAGAGAGGTTGAGGAAAGGATTGCAAAGTCAATTCTGGTCAGGAGTGAAAGTAATAGGGTAATTGTTATGGGGGACTTTAACTTTACTAATATTGATTGGAATAGCTATAGCTCTAGCTCGTTAGAGGGGTCAGTTTTCGTACAAAGTGTGCAGGAAGGTTTTTTGACTCAGTATGTAGATAGGCCAACTAGAGGTGAGGCTACATTGGATTTGGTGCTGGGCAATGAGCCAGACCAGGTGTTAGGCTTGGAAGTTAGTGAACATTTTGGTGATAGTGACCACAATTCGGTTACGTTCACCTTAGTGATGGATAGGGATAGGCATGAAGCTGGGGGCAGTAGTTATAGCTGGGGGAAGGGTAATTATGAGGCCATCAGGAGAGAATTAGGGTGCATAGATTGGACTAGGAAACTACAGGGACTGGGAACATCTGGAATGTGGAGCTTATTCAAGGAGCAGCTGCTGCGAGTCCTTGATAAGTATGTCCCTGTCAGGCAAGGAGGAAATGGTCGAGTAAGAGAACCTTGGTGTACGAAAAAAGTTGATTTGCTGGTTAAAAGGAAAAAGGAGGCTTATGTCAGGATGAGGCTTGAAGGCTCGGTTAGTGCAATGGACAGCTATAGATTAGCCAGGAGGGAGCTAAAGAGTGAATTGAGGAGAGCTAAGAGGGGACATGAGAAGACTTTGGCTGATAGGATTAAGGAGAATCCTAAAGCTTTCTTTAAATATGTTAAGAATAGAAGATTGGTTAGGACAAGATTAGGGCCAGTCATAGACAGCAGTGGGAAGTTGTGCGTGGAGCCTGAAGAGATTGGAGAGGCACTGAATAAATATTTCTCTTTGGTATTCACGCAGGGTGATGTAAATGTAGTTATGGAGAACACTGAGGTACAGGGTAGCAAACTGGAAAGTATTGAAGTAGATAGGGAGGATGTGCTAGATATTCTCGAGGGTTTGAAGTTGGATAAGTCCCCTGGGCCGGACGGGATTTACCCTAGGATTCTCTGGGAGGCAAGAGAGGAGATTGCAGAGCCTCTGGCTCTGATCTTCAGGTCGTCGTTGGTTACGGGTGTGGTTCCGGAGGACTGGAGGATAGCGAATGTGGTCCCATTGTTCAAGAAGGGGAAGAGAGACCTTCCAGGGAATTATAGGCCAGTGAGTCTTACTTCTGTTGTGGGCAAAGTATTGGAGAGAATTATTAGGGATAGGATTTATAGTTATTTAGAGAGAAATGAATTGATTGGGGATAGTCAGCATGGTTTTGTGAAGGGTAGGTCGTGCCTTACTAACCTCATTGAGTTTTTTGAAAAAGTGACCAAAGAGGTGGATGGGGGTAAGGCGGTTGATGTGGTATATATGGACTTTAGTAAGGCGTTTGATAAGGTGGCCCATGGAAGACTTCTGCAGAAAATGCAGATGTATGGGATAGAGGGTGATTTAGCTAATTGGATTAGGAATTGGCTAGCAGATAGAAGACAGAGGGTGGTGGTTGATGGGAGATATTCATCGTGGAGTTCGGTGACAAGTGGTGTACCTCAGGGGTCTGTTTTGGGGCCCCTGCTGTTTGTAATTTTTATAAATGATCTGGATGAGGGTATTGAAGGATGGATTAGTAAATTTGCAGATGACACTAAAGTCGGTGGAGTGGTAGATAGTGAAGAGGGGTGTTATAGTTTGCAGAGAGACTTGGACAAGTTGCAGAGCTGGGCCGAGAGGTGGCAAATGGAGTTTAATGTGGAAAAGTGTGAGGTAATTCACTTTGGCAGGAATAACAAATGTGTAGAGTATAGGGCTAATGGTAGGACTCTTAATAGTGTTGAAGAACAGAGGGATCTTGGTGTATATGTGCATAGATCCCTGAAAGTTGGCAATCAAGTCGATAAGGTTGTTAAGAAGGCATACGGAGTCTTAGCTTTTATTGGTAGGGGGATTGAATTTCGGAGCCGCAACGTCATGTTGCAACTGTACAAAACTCTAGTGCGGCCGCACTTGGAGTATTGTGTGCAGTTCTGGTCCCCACATTATAAGAAAGATGTGGAGGCATTGGAGAGGGTACAGAGGAGGTTTACCAGGATGTTGCCTGGTATGGAGGGCAGGTCTTATGAAGAGAGGCTGAGGGATTTGAGGTTGTTTTCGTTAGAAAGGAGGCGGCTAAGAGGGGACCTTATCGAAACATATAAGATGATTAGAGGTTTAGATAGGGTGGACAGTGATAGCCTTTTTCCTAGGATGGAGAAAGCTAGCACGAGGGGACACAGCTTTAAATTAAGGGGTGATAGTTATAGGACGGATATCAGAGGTAGGTTCTTTACCCAAAGGGTGGTTCGGGAGTGGAATGCCCTGCCTGCAGCAGTTGTAGATGCGCCAAGTTTGGTGGCGTTTAAGAGGTTAGTTGATAAGTATATGGAAGAGAAGGAATGGTTTAGTTTGGAGGGGCATTGCTTTTTATATTGGTCGGCGCAACATCGAAGGCCGAAGGGCCTGTTCTGTGCTGTAGTGTTCTATGTTCTACTTGTGACATTAATAAATTAATTTTTAAAAAATCTTTAAACTTTTAATTGTTGTTCTGTCTGGGGACTGTATCTGCCTTCAGTGTCAATGTACAGTGAGCACATGAACAGGAAGAGGTCTGCGAACATAAAAAATCCTGTTGACCCAATAAAGCATTTATCACCAGATCAGTATGATAGAACATCTGTCAGAGTTTAGTCAGAGATTTTTAAAGTTACAGAATATATTAACCAAGATTTAGATAACCTTGCTGGAGACTGCAAATTAAATCCATGGATCAGAGTCCATGCATGTCATCCTGAGGATCTCCTGTTCTGACTCTCTCACCCCAAAACCAAGGCTTAGTCACTCCTCCCCATCGAGCATCAGATCTGAGAGTGAAGCTGTGAGTCCTCTCTCTGCCCTGCTGGTCGGTTTACAATGCAGACCTGCAGCAATAGAATTGTGGAACTCAGTCCCTTTAAGACAGACAAACATCCTATTGGACCAATTCCACCAATTTGTGTCCCCAGATAAGAATTCAGGCAGCATTGGATTCCATCCTGATAAACCCAACAATTGATAAATGAGGTGGGAGCATCAAACGTGTTCCCCATCTCCACAGCGATGGACAGGAATCAATTTCTGATCTGGCATTTTTATCGGTGAATTCCGAGAAGTTTGCCTATCGTGTTCTGTCTTTAAAGTCACCCAGTTGCTGAAGTCCTATTTAATCTTTTATATAGATCCCAAAGTGCTATAAGGAGAAAAGAGACAGGGAGAGTCCCCTTGGTGCATTTCTTGATGAAAAGTTGATCATTAAGACATTTTTTCTCTTTCCCCAGGTGCAGCCTGACCTGCTGAGTATTTTCAGCATTTTTGTGGGGCTTTATGAGTCTTTGCCAAATGATACACAAAGGGTGGAATTTTCCCACCGCACTGTTCTAAAAGCCAGAAACTCACACTGGATCATCAATGGCGTTTCACGTTCTCCACAATCCCTCACTAAAATTCCAGTGGCGAGAGGATTGGGAGAATCACAACACTATCCTCATCAACCTTCTCCATCACTGCATCGAAAAATCTTCATTCAGTTAGTCAAACATTACTTGCCTTTGACAAATCTATGGCATTGTTAAGTGATATTTTTCCAGATGCGAGGTAGCTTTTTCCCAGATTATTGTCTGTAACAACATTTCCACCACAACGTTAGGCTGGCCAGCTTGTAGTTATCAGTTAGACCTTCTCCCTTTTTTAATCAGACGAGGGTGGGGGGTAACATTTATAACTCTCCGTTCTCTTACACTAACTCTGACTCTAAAGATAACCTATCAAATTGTTTCTTTTCCATTCCTGCATTTGAGTGTCGCTGGATTAGCATTTATTGCCCATCCCTAATTGTCCTTGAGAAGATGGTGGTGAGCTGCCTTCTTGAACCAGTGCAACCCCTGAGTTGTGGGAAGACCTTCAGTGCTGTTGGAGGGGAGAGGGAGGGAGTTCCAGAATTTTGACCCATCCACAGTGAAGGAACAGTGATATATTTCCAAATCAGGATGGCATGTGACCTGGAGAGGGGGCGGAATTTGCAACCGTTATGAATTCCATCAGCTTTTAGGAATATGTGAGCAAAGGGACCCAGCTATCTTTGTTTCTTCACAGTAACCTGGAGCTTCTAATTTAGAGAATATTCCAACCAATCGTTCTTGGATACAAATTACACAGCCAGAATTTTACAGGAGGAAAATTGTGTGAGAAGATATCGTGTGAGCATCCTTGTGTCATTGTGCATGTGAGTGATATGGTCAGTGGGTGAGTTCCTGACTCCAGAACATGTCAATGAATCTTAAAGAGGCAATTAAGGCCAGTAATTGGCCAACTGAAAGGAATTTTATGTTGCCCATTTGACTGTAATCATCACACAAGCGTTATCAGCAGCTGACCAACACTGAGTTTTCATCAAAAAACGATGGGATAAAAGTCCCCAAAGCAAAGTGTCTGTCTCTTCAGGTTAGGATTTTTTGCTGTGAAATTGATGTGACTTGATATGTTTCTCTGTTATTTCTGGTGCATTCCTTATGTGGATAGCTTTCTCTGGAAAAATTATTCTTTCCATCTTTGTCTGAAGATTTCAACAGGTGCATGAGGCATTGTTTTGTATTTCAGTCTTACTGGAGCTCACAAGGATTGTACTCAGCTAGTGGGATCTTCTCTGTGGAGGAAGAGAGAGTCAGGAGGGAGAGGAGATCAAATAATCATAAGAAACGTACCAGGGAGGGACCTGTGGGAGGAGTGGTGCAAGCACAGGAGTGGTGCAGGGTCAGCAGAGACTGCAAGGAGAAGAGTCCAGAAGGATACACCAGTACCCTGCAGTCAGAATGCACTGTCAGAATTTCAACTACCTAAACACGCATAAACCCATTGTCAAAAGAGATTTCACCTTTCTTGGGGCAATGTTTCTCTTAGGGATCTGCCATCAGCCAGATGATTGGACCAGAGATCACCTTCACCTACACAGCCACTGTATATCAGCACCCATAACTTCTACCCACCCATTCTTTACAGGAGTGGGTGAGGGATCTGTGTGGTTTGCTGCTGCCCACCATTGCAACAAGCACATTATACCATAGGTTAAAAAAGGGATGAAGTGCTAAAAGCAGAAGCTAGGGAATTAGGGAGGTAGGGAGCAAGCTGAAAAATAGGACCTCAAAGGTAGTGATTACAGAATTTGGTTTGATTTGATTTGATTCATTATTGTCATGTGTATTTACAGTGAAAAGTATAGTTTCTAGTGTGCTATACAGACAGAGCATACCATTCATAGAGAAGGAAAGGAGAGAGTGCAGAATGTAGTGTTACAGTCATAGCTAGGGTGTAGATAAAGGTCAACTTAATGTAAGGTAGATCCATTCAGAGGGCTGACAGTAACAGAGAAGAAGGTGTTCTTGAGTCTGTTGGTACATGACCTCAGACTTTTGTACCTTTTTCTGATGGAAGATGTGGAAGAGATAATGTCTGGGGTGCATGGGGTCTTTAATTACGCTGGCTGCTTTGCTGAGGCAGTAGGAAGTGTAGACAAAGTCAATGGATGAGAAGCTGGTTTATGTGATGGATTGGGCTATGTTCAGCTTTCTGATAGACAAGGGAATTAAGGGTTATGGGGAGAAAGCAGTAAAGTGGAACTGATCCACTTCAGATCAGCCATGATCTTATTGAATGGCGGGGCAGGCTCGAGGGGCTGGATGGCCGACTCCTGCTCCTATTTCTTATGTTCTTACATTCATGACCTTTTGTAGTTTCTAGCAGTCCTGGGTAGAGCAGGAGCCCAGACCAAACTGTGATACAACCAGAAAGAATGCTTTCAATGGTGCATCTGTAAAAGGTGGTGAGAGTCGTAGCTGACATGCCAACTTTCCTTCGACATCAGGATTCCTACATGTACCACATGTTAGTCAATGTAGAGATAGTAGGATACATAGGATGAACACATGGCTAGAAAGATGATGTGAGGGGAATTTTTCAGATTCTTGGGACTTTAGGACTGGTTTTGGGAGAGATAGGACTTGTACAAACTAGACAGGTTACACCTGGGCACGACCACAACTGATTTTGTAAGGGCAATATTTGCGAGAATGGTTGGGGAAGGTTTAAACTAAAATGGCAGAGAGATGGGAACCTGTGCAAGGAATCAGAGGAGGGAGAATCAAGAACAAATCCACATCCTTCCTGCCATGTGAGGACAAGAATTCAACACTTCACTAAGTACTGCCTGACCAAAGTTTTATAAAGCTGAAAGATGACATCCTGACTCTTGTGCTCAATGCCCCAATCAATGAAGGCAAGCCTGCTATACGCCTTCTGTACAAAACTCTAGTGCAGCCGCATTTGGAGTATTGTGTGCAGTTCTGGTCCCCACATTATAAGAAAGATGTGGAGGCATTGGAGAGGGTACAGAGGAGGTTTACCAGGATGTTGCCTGGTATGGAGGGCAGGTCTTATGAAGAGAGGCTGAGGATTTGAGGTTGTTTTCGTTAGAAAGGAGGCGGCTAAGAGGGGACCTAATCGAAACATATAAGATGATTAGAGGTTTAGATAGGGTGGACAGTGATAGCCTTTTTCCTAGGATGGAGAAAGCTAGCACGAGGGGACACAGCTTTAAATTAAGGGGTGATAGTTATAGGACGGATATCAGAGGTAGGTTCTTTACCCAAAGGGTGGTTCGGGAGTGGAATGCCCTGCCTGCAGCAGTTGTAGATGCGCCAAGTTTGGTGGCGTTTAAGAGGTTAGTTGATAAGTATATGGAAGAGAAGGGAATGGTTTAGTTTGGAGGGGCATTGCTTTTTATATTGGTCGGCACAACATCGAAGGCCGAAGGGCCTGTTCTGTGCTGTAATGTTCTATGTTCTTTACCACCCTGTCTACTTGTGCAGCCACTTTCATAAAGTGAGTCATTTGATAAAGGAGCAGCATAACTGGGTAAATATTCCCACGGTGCTGTTAGGGAGGAAATTCCAGACATCGGTTATTCTTGACCTTCTGCATGGGAGTGGTAGCTAGTTTGGAAGGTGCTGCTTTAGGAGCCTTTATGAGTTCCTGCAGTGCCTCTTATAAATGGTACACAAGGCTGGCACTGTGGGTTGGTGGTGGAGACATTGTAAGTTTGTGAATGGGGTGCCAATCAAGCAGCTGCTTTGTTCTGGATTGTGTTGAGTTTTTTGAATATTTGCAGAGCTTTACTCTGTATCTAACTCCATGTTTATCTGTCCTGGGAGTGTTTGATGGGGGACAGTGTAGAGGGAGCTTTACTCTGTATCTAACTCCATGTTTATCTGTCCTGGGAGTGTTTGATGGGGGACAGTGTACAGGGAGCTTTACTCTGTATCTAACCCTGTGCCGTACCTGTTTATTTGATAGCAAAAGCCACTAGTTTTTGGAGTGCTGCTCCTTCATCAGGTAAGTGGGATTTCAGTTCACAAACAGAGCATATAATGACACAAACTCAATGTACAAAATAATGGTTGAAATGCGAGTCTTTACAGGTTTGTTACCTGTAAAAGTCTTAAAGGTACAGACAATGTGAGTGGAGAGAGGCTTAAGCACAAGTTAAAGAGATGTGTATTGTCTCCAGACGGGATAGTTAGTGTGATTTTGCAAAGCCAGGCAAGTCACAGGGATTACAGATAGTGTGACATGAACCCAAGATTCCAATTGAAGGCATCCTCAACTGTGTGGAATTCATAAACCACCTCGGATACCAGCTCTATAGCAACACGCTGCATCCTGGAAACCAAGATAGAATTCATATTCTCAATTTGCGCTCAGGACGCAGACAAAACTCTGCCAAGCAGACAAGACAAAGGAACTATGCTATCTACATGCACACCAAGCACAGGAAACTTGAGAAACTCGGCATCAGCAGCGACCAAGCCTCTCCAGATACTACAGTAGAAAAAAATCCCACTACAAGGAAGTCCATTGTCAACTTGTTGGACTACACACTTCAACCAGATGAAATTGAAGTTCTCAGCCAAGGGCTCAATTTCTGCCCCATCAGCAAAATAGATCCCATCAGTCTCACAGCGGACACAGAGGAATTCATCGAATGAGGCTGTAGGAGTTCTTCCACAAACCCCAAGAGACCAACAGCAAACACAATGAGACAGCCAATGAACCAGAACAGCCAACAGAGAGATGCAGCAACCGAAGAGGAAAGAGTTGAATTGGACTCCTCTGGAAGGCCGCTGCCCTCGACTTCACGAGTATGTTCAAACCATCAGGAGATGCGGCAAAGCCAGATTCATCAGCCGCACTCACAAGAAAACCCTGAATATCACTCAAGCATAACACAACGCTATCCACGCTCTCAAGACCTACCGCAACATTGTCATCAAACAAGCAAAGGAGGGGCCATCGTCATACTAAACAGGACGGATTACTGCAAAGAAGTGTACCGACAACTAAACAACGAGGAACACAATACACAGTTACCCACACATCTGACCAAAGAACTCAACACTCTGATCAAGACCTTTGATCTGGACCTTCAGAACACCCTCCGTGCTCTCATCCCACATCCCATGTACTGCCCATGTTGGAGATCTCTACTGCCTCCCAAAGATACACAAGACAAACATTGTATCAGTCAATGGGACTCTATCTGTGCTGATATGTGTGCTATTGCAGACCGGAACACTACATTTGCCTGACGAAGACGAAAGTCAAAAGCTTGCAGATTTACTATCAAATAAATCGGTTGGATTTAAAATTGATGTTGCCAGACTGTTACTGAGTTTACCCTGTGTGAGAACATTGCTTACATTGAGGGCATCCTGAAGCCCATTGTACAAAGAACTCACAGCTTTTGTTGTGACACTATGGACTTCCTACAGAAACTCAGCACGCATGGAGCAGTTGAACAAAGAGAAATCCTCATCATGATGGATGTCTCAGTGCTCTCCACTAACACTGTACTTTTAAGACTTGATTACCTGTAAAGACTCGCATTCCAACCATTATTTTGTAAATTGAGTTTGTGTCTTTATATGGCCTGTTTGTGAACAGAACTCCCATTTACCCGATGAAGGAACAATGCTCTGAAAGCTAGTGGTTTTTGCTATCAAATAAATCCGTTAGACTTTAACCTGATATTGTGAGACTTCTTATCCCATCAAACATTCCCAGGACAGAATACAGCATGGGATTAGATACAGAGTAAAGCTCCCTCTACATTGTTCACCAATATATCTTAGCCACAATCTCAGGAGCTGTCTTTGTTCTCTGTGTTCTTCACTAACCCATTGGTGATCTCGATGTTGAGATACTCACTATTCTGCATTGACCATCAGCGCAGGTTGCTGACTGCTGCTTCTGAAGTTGGATCTTTCACCTCCTAACTCTGACAATGGTTTACGAACCAGCTAGTCTGTTACCCTCCTGTTTGTGGTTCAGATTCTGCTGCCTGGGCTGAGAGAGTATCAGCAGCAAATTCTGAATGGCATCCTTTGAAATGTCAACACTTCTATCAGAGTTCAAAGCACCCAAAATAAATGTAGACAAAAAGAGTGCCTGTGATCTTGCACAGAATCACTGTCACCTTTAGAAATCATTTTGAGAAAACGAGATGACCTCCAATCAATGGCAGGATGTCTTTTCAAATAGAGAGATGAGAAGAATCCTCGCAGGATTTCAAAGGGAGATTTGAATATTTTTGATTGTTTGATGAGTTTGATCGCTACAAAGAGTGGAATGAAAACAGTCCAACCAAAATACTGAATTATAGGACAAAGATAAAAATTTTACAAAATTTCCCTGCAACATTTTGACATTCTGGAACGTGCTGACTTTCACTGGGATAGAGTTCCTGAAGGTACTGACTCTCACTGGGATACAGTTCCTGAAGGTGCTCACTCTCACTGGGATACAGTTGCTGAGGGTGCTGACTCTCACTGGGATACAGTTCCTGAAGGTGCTGACTCTCACTGGGATACAGTTCCTGAAGGTGCTGACTCTCACTGGGATACAGTTCCTGAAGGTGCTGACTCTCACTGGGATACAGTTCCTGAGGGTGCTGACTCTCACTGGGATAGAGTTCCTGAAGGTGCTGACTCTCACTGGGATACAATTCCTGAAGGTGCTGACTCTCACTGGGATAGAGTTCCTGAAGGTGCTGACTCTCACTGGGATACAATTCCTGAAGGTGCTGACTCTCACTGGGATACAGTTCCTGAAGGTGCTGACTCTCACTGGGATACAATTCCTGAAGGTGCTGACTCTCACTGGGACACGGTTCCTGAAAGTGCTGACTCTCACTGATTGCCAGACAGTGACTGATTCAAACTGGAAGTCTATTTTGATCCTGTTAGTTTTGGTTCTCAGCCTCTCCAATCTATACTTTTTATATGTGAACATACTATTGTGGCAAAATTCAGATATTAAAGTTCTGTCTTAAAATTTATTGTCTTTTCTTTAATTTGATGAAAGTGTTTGGAAGATGAGGAGAGTTTGCATTTTTAAATTTATGGGCATCGTTGGTTGGTCAGCATTTATTGCCCATCCCTTGTTGCCCTTGAGAAGGTGAGCTGCTGCCTTGAATTGCTGCAGTCCATATGGTGCAGATCCATGATGGAGTTCCAGGATTTGGGCTCAGTGACAGTGAAGGAACGGTGATATATTTACAAGCCCAGATAGTGTGAGACTTTGAAGGGAGTTTGCAGGGGGTGGTTTTACCAGAAGGCTCTTGTCCTTCTGAATGCCAGAATCCACCATTGGAGATGCCACCTAAGGAGCCTCAGTGAGTTGCTGCCATGCATCTTGTACATGGTACGCCTGCTGCTACTGCTCATTGGTGGTAGAGGGATTGGATGTTTGTGGATGTTGTGTCATCCAGCAGGCTTTGCCCCAAATGGTGTCGAGCTTCTTAAGTGTTGTTGGAGCTTCACCCAATCAGGCAAGTGAGGAATATTCCATCATGTTCCTGATTCATACCTTGTAGATGGTTCTGATCTCCACATTTAAGAAAGGATACATTGGCATTGTAGGTGGCACAGTGAATGTTCATTAAATTGGTCGCTGAGATGAGGCTGAGTGAACTAGATCTATAAAGGTACCCCATGGTAGGTTGTTGCATAAGGTTAAACCTCACAGGATCCAGCGTAAGATATTAAATGGATATAAAATTGGCTTCTCGACAGAAGCCAGAGGGTGGTTGTAGAGAGTTGTTTTTCAAACTGGAGACCTGTGGCCAGTGGTGTGCCTCAGGGATCAGTGCTGGGTTCATTGTTATTTGTCATTTATATTAATGATTTGGATGAGAATATAGGAGACATGATTAGTACATTTGCGGATGACACTAAGATTGGTGGCATAGTGAGATAATATATGAGAAGGTGTGTTATATTCCAGGCCAGAAACTCCAGGGTGTTTTATGAGGTCAGCCAGACCATAAGTTTTGCATTCTGAATTTGGCTTTAGGGTGAGCATAAGAAGTTTCACTCCAAGTATGATTCGATTGACCCACTAGGAAATTTATTTAAGAATAGAAATAAACTATAATAAAAAAAATTACCAATTACAAAACACATCTATAACATTGTATAAACCTGAACTGCTAAACATATTGATCCAAGCTAAACAACTCCTACAAACATACACCCCATTCTCGTAAAGCTTAGCTTAGAAAGCAAATATGCTCATGTGATACTGAATCTTGCAGCTTTGCAACCCCTACTACTGGTTATGCTTTTAGATGTTGAATTGAAAACGCTGAGGCCTTCTCAATTCTGGAACTTCCAGCACCCCTTCAGCCTCTAGCGACCAGCTGCATCTCTCTGACAGCAAAATTTTCATTCCAAAAGAGTGACAGAGAACACTGTTTTCATTCTGCTATCCAAATAGCACCTAACAAACTGAAACTCTGTAAAAAAAAAAACTGACCCCCAAGTCCCAGGCTGCAAAAAGAGGTCATAAAACTCCAGGACAGTGCATTAGGCCCAGATTAAAAATAGGCATTGCTTCAATCATCCTGCTTATAAAATAGACTAATACAGGCATCATGGTAACAATTACAAAAAGACCAGGCCTGTTTAAATGGAAATGCAGTGAAACATTATTAAAATGCATTTCTTAACGGCTCATCCTTATTTGTCCTTCAGGAGGTATTTGTGAGCTGCCTTCGTGAACTGCTGAAGTCCCTACAGTGTAGGTACATTTACAGTGCTGTTAGAGAGGGAATTCCAGGATTTTGAGCAGTGACAGTGAAGGAATGGAATATATTTCCATGCCAGTATGGTGGTTTGCAGGTGGTAGTGTTCCCATGTATCTGCTGTCCTTGTCCTGCCAGATGGTAGTGGTTGTGCGTTTGGGAGGTGCTGTCTAAGAAACCTTGGTGAATTGCTGTAGTGCATCTTGTAGATGATATACACAACTGCCACTGTTTGTCAGTGGGTGGGATTGAGTAATTACAGAGGAATAGCAGGCTGATTTGAGTTGGATGGTGTTGAGCTTCTTGAGTATTGTTGGAACTGCACCCAACCAGGCAGGTGGAGAGGATTCCATCATATTCCCAACTTGTGCCTTTAGATAGTGGACAGGTTTTGGAAAGTCAGGAGTTGAGTTACTCAACACAAGATTCCTTGTCTCTGACCTGCTCTGGTCACCATCGTGTTTCTATGGCTAGTCCAGTTGAGTTCCTGGTCAATGATAACCCCAGGATGTTGATAGTGGGGAATTCAACGATTGCAGTGCCATTGAATGCCAAAGAGTAATGGTTAGATCCTCTCTTATTGGTGATGATCATTGCCTGGCATTTGTGTGGTGTGAATGTTACTTGCCACTTGTCAGCCCAAGCCTGGATATCGTTGGGTCTCATTGAATTGGGCATGGACTGCCTCCATATCTGAGGAGTTACGAATGGTGCTGAACATTGTGCAATCATCAGTGCAAACATCCCCACTTCTGACCTTATGATGGAAGGAGGGTTATTGATGAAGCAACTGAAGATGATTGGACATTGGAAACTCTGAGGGATTCCCGCAGAGATGTTCTGGAGCAAACAAAATCTGCAACTTCATGACCCAACACATCCGCCACTCAACCATTATCATCAAGCCAGGGGACAACCCTGGTTCAATGGAGAGTGCAGGAGGGCAGCATTGGCATCCCTAAAAATGAGGTATCAACCTGCTAAAGCTATAACACAGGGTTACATTTACAAGCCAAAGAGCAATGAGATGATTGACCTCCAATCACCACAACCATTTTCCTTTGTGCCAGGTGTGACTCCAACCAGTGTTTGCTCCCTGATACCCATTGATTCCAGTTTTGCGAGACCTCCTTGATGCCACATTCGGTTAAATGCATCCTTGGTGTTGAGGATTGTCCCCCTCACCTCTCTACTTGAATTCAGCTCTTTTGTCCATGTTTGAACCAAGGCTGTAATGAAGTCAGGAGCTGAGTGACCCTGGCGAAACCCAAACTGGGCGTCACTGAGCAGGTTATTGCTGAGCAGGAGCTGCTGGATAGCGCTGTCGATGACCCCTTCCATCACTTTACTGATGATCGAGAGTAGACTGATTGTTTGGTAATTGGCTGGGTTGGATTAGTCCTGCTTTTTGTGTACAGGACATACCTGGGTAATTTTCCACATTGTTGGGTAGATGCCAGTGTTGTAACTGTACTGGAAGAGCTTGGCTGGGGGAGCAGCAAGTGTTCAGTACCATTGCTGGAATGTTATCAGGATCCATTGCTTTTACAGTATCCAGTGCCTCCAACCACTTCTTGATATCACGTGGAATGAATCAAATGGAGACTGGCATTGAGATGCTGGGACCACTGGAGGAGGCCGAGATGGATCATCTGCTCGGCACTTCTAGCTGAAGATTCTGTGAATATTTCAGCCTTATCTTTTGCTGTGATGTGCTGGGCTCCTCCATCATTGAGGATGGGGATATTTGTGGAGCCTCCTCCTCTAGTGAGTTGTTTAATTGTCCACCATCATTCTTGACTGGGTGTGGAAGGACCGCAGAGCTTAGATCTGATCCATTGATTGTGGGATTGCTTAATTCTGTCTATTACTTGCTGTGTGGCATATAAGTAGTCTTGTTTGTTAGCTTTACAATGTTGATACCTTATTTTTAGGTATGCTTGGTGCTGCTCCTGTCGTGCCTCCTGCACTCTCGTTAAACCAGGATTGATCCCCTGGCTTCGTGGTAATAGTTGAGTGGGGGATATGCCGGCCCATGAGGTTACTGATTCTGAGGAAAGTTCCTCTGCTGTTGATGGCCCACAGCACCTCATGGATGTCTAGTCGGAGTTGTTGGATTGGTTTGAGGCCTGTCCCGTTTAGCACAGTGATAGCACCACAGAACACGATGGAGGTTATTCTCAATGTGAAGGCGGGACTTTGTCTCCACAAGGACTGTGCGATGGTCACTCTTACCAATATTGTGGCAGCCAGATTGGTGAGGATGAGGTCAAGTACGTTCTTCAAATTCCATCATCTGCCGTGGTGGGATTCAAATTTGGGTCTCCAGAACATAAGTTGAGTTTCTGGTTTAATATTTTAGCAAAAATAAAATTAGGCCAGTGCCTGTTCTATTTTTTAATAAGGAAAAACTATACAGAGGCAGGCAGATCCCTGGCTGCCCTGGAGAAGCCACCAGCTGCCCCATTCCCTACTTGTCTTCGACATAAGATTGAGCTCATTCCTGAGGATATTATTCACTCTCAGTCCTCAAGTCAGGGAACCAATTTCCATGGCATTGTTCTTAAAGTGACAATCACCACACCTTCCCTAAAGAACATTAGTGAGCCAGATGTTTTTTTATGACAATTGACAATAGTTTAATGGTCATTATTAGACTTTTAATTCTAGATGATTTTTTTTATTATTGAGTTTAAATTCCACCATCTGTCATTGTGGGATTCGAACCTGTGTTTACTCAGTGGATTGCCTTAGGCTCTCTAGATTAGTAGACCAGCAACAATACCACTACATCACCGCCTCCCCAGGAATCTTCCTGTTCCATAAGCCTCAATTTTGTTAATTAGCCTTTCATGTGGCACTCCTTCAAATTCATAGAGACAAAATCTGATGCCTTTTCTTCATAAATCCTGCCTGTTACTTCATCAAAAAATTAACTTTGACTACTCAAACATGATCAGCCTTGTTAAAAATTTCCTTAATTCATTCAAATCTCTCCAAGCGTCTGTTGATTTTTTACACTGATTAAAGATTTCAAAACCTTACTCACCAGTGATGTGAAACTAAGTAAGTGCAGTTGCTCGGACAGTCCCTGCATCCTTCCCTGTGAGAGGAATGAGAAAGAAAAGGAGAAAATGAAAAGAATTTAATTGTGGTCTTTAGACTAGATGGGCAACTGGAGATAAAAACATTGCCAAAAAAGTGCAGGATACAGAGTCTGAGATATTGGATTAAAACGAGAGAGATCTGACTGGGTGTGAGAGGCTAAATAGATTGATGGGATTAACCACTAGCTTAGATAACTCGGGTTAGGAGTGAGTACCACCATGGTTCTAGATGGTTAAGCACTAGTTCAGAAAGATATATGGTTCAGAGTTAGTGCTGGAATTGGCACAATGATAGAGATGAGTTGTGTGGGAATCGTAATGATATCTTGGGCCACAATTCGATGGAACATTCCGTGCATTAAAAGTAATTTATCTGCAGCTTGAAGTTTTCTTCTAATCACCTGACCCGGCTTCAAAAATGTGCAGCTGTTAAATATTTAGAAAGTCTTCTTTGTAATTGCATTTTAAAAATTTATAATGCAGATAAATTATGCTATTTTAACTATATGACCTTTGAAACTGTGATGTCATTGTATGCCTGCCTATAGAGGAGGAAGGGAGTGAGAGACAGTCAAATATTTTTTAATGTAATGGCATTTATTAATGTAACAGCGCTGCTTATTAAATATGAAAATGCAGTTTGAGTTCCATCTTTTTTGTTTGAACTGTCTCAATGTGTTATTAAACATATTACTAATCTACTCTGCATTTCTTCATATTCAAGCTGCAAGGATTTTTAAGAAAGTAACAGTCAGGATTACAGTGTTTGAGTTAGTGTAATGTTACTTTTCTTCCTGTTGATGAAGTAGGTGATCAGCCAAGGTTCCACGTTCAGGACAAGACCGATTGGGACCAGTGTCCTGGTGGAAGGGCTGAATAGGCTGGTCCCAAGGACTTTAACGCATCAGTGCTAAGGGACAGGTTGAAATGTATGGTCCACATAAAAGTTCGATATACAAATGTACAGACTATCGGGAAAAAATTACATGAGCTGCAAGCACAAATTAAAATCAGAGATTATGATATAGTTGCCATTACCGAGGCATCCCGGGTTAAAAGATTTATAGGACATATAGGGAAAATAGCAGAGAGGGTGAAATCACCTTACTGACTAGAAACAATCATTTCAATGGTGAGGGAGGGAAAACCATCCAGTGGACTGAGGAAGAGTAAAGGATCTAAAACTGTAATGGGTGCTGTGTATTGTTCCCCCCGTCACAGCTCTGAAGTGCTAGAATGGATAAACACAGAAATGTGTAGCAAAGGCAGAGTAACATTAATGGAGGATTTTAGCTTGAATATAGATTGGGAGAGGAGCTAACAGCTGTCAGAAAGGTAGTGAATTTCAGGAATGTATCCAGGATGATTTCCTACAGCAAAATGTCCTGGCTTCAATAAGGGAATTGGCAGTTTTGGATATAGTAATGAACAATGAGCCGGATTAATAACCTAATTGTATGTGAACATTTAGCAAATAGTGATCATAACATGATCGAGTTCAGTGGAGTGTTTAGTGAAAAGCATGAATTAGCAACGAGAATTTTAGATTTAGGTGAGGCTGATTTTAATGAGATGAGACCAAGACTGTCCACAGTAAACTGAGAAAATTTGTTCATGAGTAAAACAAATGAAGAATAATGGAGGATATTTAAAGTGTGACTTTACTGTTGCTATAAGAAATGTATTTCTCTGCAGTTTTTTTTGAAACAGGCCTGGCCTTATCCTTTATTGTTGTTGTCATGCTGTCCGTACCGGTATTTTTTTATTGTTGCTGAAACAATACAATGGACATTTTATTTATTTCAAATTTGGGCCTAATGCAGTGCCCTGGAGTTTTATGACCCTTTGGGAATTGTTGATTTGTGACTGACTGGATGATCAGGTGCCTTTGGCAGGTTATTTTTGCCTCATTGGAGAAATCCAAAAGTTTTACTTTCATTTTGACAGAAGCTGTTTGAACTGCAGTGTAAATTTTCTCCCTCCTGGGTAGTGGAAGTTTTGCTGTTGGTGGCTGGCTAGCTTGAAACCAGAGGCAAGTAGTTTCTCTGTCTCTCGAAGTGTGCTGGTAGTTCCAGAGTAGAAAATTCTATATCCAAAAGACTAACTCACAACAGGTGTTGCAAAGCTGCAAAATCCAGCATCACATGAGAATACTTGTTTTCTGTGCTAAGCCTAGAACAGGGTGTGTGTTTGTTTGGTTGGAACAGTACATTTAACTGTTAACATTTGTGTAATGTCATATTTATTTGATTTTCTTGTTTGTAATTGGTAAAAGTTATTGCTCATTGTCTTATATAATAGCTATACTTTTAAACAAACTCTTAATAAAAGCTCCCTAGTGGGTCTCTACCTGGGGTGAAACATGTTAACACATGCAAAGTCCAAATCTTAAGGCTGACTTCATAAAACACCTTGGAGTTTCTGATCTGGATTATAACAAAACAAATTTTTAATGTAATACAGAACTGGTTTATACCCTTGAGAAGGAAAACCATCTTCACAGAAAAAGAACAAGTGAAGAGATAAGGGACAGCATTAAACTAAAAGAAAGGGTTTACAGAAATGTAAAAACAACACAAATGTTACTGAATAGAAACAATATAAAGACCAGCAAAGGGCCACACAGCAGCTTATCAGAATTACTAAAAGGGATTATGAAAGGAAACTTGAGGGGGACATCAAGGCGAATAAGAGGAAATGTTACTTACATAAAGGGAAAGAGAGCAGTTAAGAGCAACATCAGCTGAATAAAGATTGAAAGTGTGAATAATGTCAATGACACAATGGGGAAATGGCAGACATGATAATTACCTCTGGATTTACAGCAGATGAGGAGGATAGTTTGTTGGAAACCCCTAAGAAATGAATAATGAATTGGGGACAGAGTTTAAATACAATTCACGTAAATAAAACATTGATAATGAGGAAATTAATTGGAACTAAAGAGTGACAAATACCCAGGATCTGGGTCTCCATCCAAGGGTGTTAAAAGGAACACATTGTAGGTGCTCCAACTATAATCATTCAGAGTTCCCTACATTCAGGAATCAACCCTCCGGATTGGAAAATTGATCCGGTCACTCCACTTTTTAAGAAGAGTGAAAGAAAGAAACCTGGGGATTACAGACCGGTTAGCTTAACATTTGAGGTGGAGGAATGATTGGAGTCTATAATCAAGGGCAGGTATGACAATTGACAATTTTGCCCAGCTGCAGTGGATCTGAATAGGTTTGGAAATCGGTAAGAAATTGGCTAAAGGTGAAAAACACCAAGCACTTCGTTAAAGGTGTTACATCAGAGCATGGGGATGGGGTGAGACACTGACTGAGGTGGCTCCCAGGGATCAGAGCGGGAACCAATACTGTTTATAATTTACATCAAAGATCTGGATACGATACCCAATCAACACTTTGTCCCCATCAGAACAGAGAGTAGACCTATCAGAAATGAGATTCTACCCACCAGAGTGGAGGCTGTCCCAATCAGAACAGAGTCTCTACCCATCGGAACACAGACTGTGCCCATCAGAAGACAGACTATCCCCATCGGAACAGACAGAACAGTCTGTGCCTCTCTAGACAAGTGATGGTTGAGAGTTAACTGAAACTGCTTTTAACATTATGAAAGGTTAGTTGCATAACATGGAGATGATTTTCCACTATCAACATCCTGAAACTTACCATTGACCAGAAACCGAACTTGACTAGCCTTATAAAAACTGTGACTGCCCCAACTGATCAGAAGCTGGGTATACTGCAATTCACTTCCTGACCCTCCAAAACCATCTAGAAAATACAAGTTAGGAATTTTTTTTTTGAAATACTCTCCATTTGCCTGGATGAATGCAGCTACACCAACATTCAAGAAATTGACAGTGTCCAGGACAAAGCAGCTTGCTTGATTGCTCTCCCTTCCACAAACATTCAGTCTCTCTGACACTGATGAAGAGTGACAGTTGTGTTTTACCATCTACAAGATGCATTGCAGGAGCTCACCAAGGTTTCTTAGGCAGCACTTTCCAAATCCACAACCACTGTCATCTAGAAGGTCAAGAGCAGCAGCCTCCTGAGAACATCGCCTCCTGGAAGTTCCTCCTTGAGTTGGAAACAGATCAGCTGTTTCTTCACTGTTGCTGGGTCAAAACCCTGGAACTCCTTCCCTAACAGCACTGTGGGTATACCTACACCTCAGGGACTGCAGCAGTTCAACAAGAGAATCACCATGACCTTCTGAAGGATGATTAGGAATGGGTAATAAATGTTGCTCTAATTAATGACAACCACTCATCCTGTTAATGAATAAGAACATAGATAAACTTGTGGGTGTTAGCAGATAAGACAGTCACTAATAACTGCATTGAGGAATTTAGAAGGAAGTTCATACCCAGAGAAGAGTGAGAAAGTGGTCGGTGCTTCACAAGGAGTGGCTGAGGTGAATTACGAGATAGCTGATTAACCATATGAGACAGAAGGGAATTTAAAGGCATTCTGATTGGATGAGACGAAATAAGGTGGGAGGAGGTTAGTGTGCAGCATACGCAGAAGAATAGGCCAATTGGGTTGAATGGAAGCATGAATCAGCCTATCAAAGATAACCTGGATGATTCATTTATAGTGTGTTGTTGGCATAGTTTTCTCAAGAAGCACATTCGAGATCCAAACGGAGAGCCAACTACCTAATAGGTCTGGAAATGTGCAATGAGACAGTGTTAATCAATTAACTCATAATGAATGTATCCTCGTGTAGCAGTGATCATAATATGCTTTAATTTCACATTCAGTTTAAGGGAGAGAAGAATGGATCTAAGACTAGTGGTTTAAATTTTTTAAAAGGGCAAAACTATAGGGCACAAAGACAGAGTGGGCAAATTGGATTAAGGGATGGGTTAGAGAAGTTACAATGGCAAACACAGAAACTGCTACTTCAGAAGATTCAGTAAGGATACATTCGAGTGGAAAAGGAACTCTCAAAAAGAAGGACAGACCATCTATTGGCTAACTAAAGAAGTTAAAGTTCATATCAAATTGAAAGAAAGCATAATTCTGCAAAGATGAGTGAGTGGTGGGTCAGAGATTAGACAGAACATCAGGAACAGCAAAGAATAACTAAAAGATTAATAAGGAGACAGAAATTAGAATACAAGAGAAAGTTAGCTAGTAATATAAAAATAAATAGTAAGAGTTTCTGCAGAAAATTGGAAAGAAAAGGAGTGAGTAAAGTGATTGTTAGTCCTCTGCAGAGTGAGAATAGGGAGTTAATAATGAATAACAAGGAAATGATGGGTGAATTGAACAGATATTCTGCATCTGTCTTCAGAGTTTATAAATAATATCCCACAAATAAACATGAACAGGAGGTGAAAGGGAGGGAGAAATGTAAAATCATTACTGAAACTGAGAACATTATTAATTCTAAAAGCTGACAAGTCTCCAGGTTCAGATAGACTTTATCTGAGGGTCTTCAAAGTATCTGCTGAGATAATAGATGCGTTGGGATTAATTTTCCAAAATTGCCCACATTCTGGAGAGATCTTGTCAGATTGGAAAATAGTGAACTCCTCCTCTGTTCAAGGAAGGAGGAAGATAGAAAATGAGAAGTGACAAGCATAAAATCTTCCATAGCAAAATTGTTGGAATCTATTATCCAGGAGATTATAATGGGGCACTTAAAAATACTAATGCAATCAGGCAAAATTAACATTGTTTGTGATAGAGAAATAATGTTTAGCAAATTTATTATCATTCTTTTAGGAAGTAAGAAGCAGTGTGGATAAAGGGGAACCTCTGGATGTCCCACAAGGGATCATATCAAAAGGAGCAGAGAGTAAGGGTAAATGGGTCATTTTCATCTGTGACAAGTGGAGCTTTACAGAGGCCAGTGCTGGGGCCCCGCAAATTATAATTCATAAAGTTAAAGTTAAAGTTTATTTATTAGTCACAAGTAAATGTTGCATTAATATTGCAATGAAGTTACTGTGAAATTTCCCTAGTCGCCACTGGTGCCTGTTTGGGTCAATGCACATAAGCAGCATGTCTTTCAGATATATCAATGACTTTAAAGAAGAGACCAAACTTATGTTTTTAGTTTATTAACTTACAGGATGTGGGCATTGCTAGCTAGACTGGCATTTATTACCCATCCCTAATTGTCCTTGAGAAGGTGGTAGTGAGTTGCCTTCCTGAACCCCTGAAATCTCTGAGGTGTAGGTACACCCACAGTGCTGTTAGGACAGGAGTTCCAGGATTTTGACTCAGTGACAGCAGAGGAATGGCAATATTCAAAGTTAGGATGGTATGTGACTTTGAGGGGAATCTCCAGGTGGTGGTGTCCCCAGGTATCTCCTGCCCTTGTCCTTCTAGATGGTAATGGGCACGGGTTTGGAGGGTGCTGCCTAAGGAGCCTTGGTGAGTTCCTGCAGTGCATCTTGTAGATGGTACTCACTGTTGCCACTGTTCATTGGTGGTGGAAGAAGTGAATGTTTAAGGTGATAGATAGGGTGCCAATCATGGGGCTGTTTTGTCCTGGAACCAAAGGTTATTGGAGGTAGGTGGGAATGTGGAGTTAAGGCAATAATCAGATCAACTTATTAAACGGTGGCACAGGCTCAAGGGCCGAGTGGCCTACGCCTATCCCTCATTTATTTGCTTATATGGCTGTTTCTGTACTGTAGATCCTGTGTAATTCTGTACCGATATTTATTAAACTGGTTAGTAAGATAATCCTAGTCCATTGTATGATGGACAGGACATTGATCAACTGAGGGATTGGGTTCCTGAACACTCCTAATGACTGATTGATGGATTTCCCATTGGAGATATGTGGTCATTGGGAACTGAATGGACCCACATGCTTTCCCCTTTGAAATGTAAATCCCATATAACTAAAATCTGAATAAACAGCAAGGTAACAGTTGTAATCTCTGGTGTCCAAATGCACAGACTGTGGTGTTTATCTGGTCTTTGGGGATTTATTGTTGAGATATGAATGTCTGATTCACAAACAGCAGAGAATTTGTTCTGATATTTGCACCTTCACATCATTCTATTGTGTCCCTGTAACACAGCGCTAGGGGCGTTCAGACGACCAACTATTTGAAAGGCATCAATCATAGATATCTGTCTGGCAGCTTTCCCAGGCCTTATTGTTTTCGGCTGTGCAGAGAGGCCAGTCTGTAAAATGAGAACAGTAAAAGTTCCATCAATGTCTAAACTCATGGGGAGACTATAATTAGTTGATTAATTGGCCATTAATTAATCATAAGTTATCTATAATGCGTACAGGAGCAGTCAGATAGCAAAGTGGAAAGGCAATCACTTCACACCTCTCTCTATGAGACGAAGGGACCTCTGTAATGGGGACAAATCACAGCTTCGAGCTGTTTAATTTCTGGAATATAGAACACTCTTTTGTATATTTGGAAATACAAGATCCACTTTAACTTTCCTGGGAACAGAGTTGTTTCATTTCTCTGAAAATAACACACAAGACTTCTCTTAAATCCATCATGGAAGGTGAAAACAGGAAGGCAATGGAAGTTTCAAATCCTTCCATTCCAGGGCCTATGGGTACTCAAGACTGAGATGGATAGATTTTTAAATATTAAAGGAACGAAGAGATGTGGGAAAGGACAAAGATGCGGAGTTCAGTTCTGATCTTATTGAATAGCAGAGGTAGCTTGAGGGGCCAAATGATCTGCTCCTGCTCCTTCTCTTACATCTGAATAAGAAGAGATTGGGGTGGATCCTGAGCAGTTGCTGAGCGATGAAATTCGCTCATGGGTTAACTTTTCAAACTTTGTTCTTTCATGCACCTTTCTCTGATCATCACAATAACAAAACACTCGTTTTGTTATTATTGGATCATGCTTTTTTTGTTTCTCCTATCTTGTTTGATATATTTTGTTTAAGAATGTTCCTCTGAAGAATCTTGGGCTGTTCCATTCCATTAAACATATCAATAACTTACTGTTGCTTCTTCAGACCATGAACCTGATGAAGGGTCGCTGAATCTCCAAGCTGTAGGATTTTGCAGTGGGGAATATGGTGTCTGTGCTGTGGAGAAAGTGAGATACGGGAGCCTGTTTTCCATTCTTCCTCACTCCTGCACTGAAACATCCAGCCGTGGGTCAGTTTCTCTCTTCTGGACATCCCTCCCATCCCCAGGGCTTTCACTCTACCCTTCACCACCTGCTGCATTTCCCTGGGTTCAAGGCTTATTGACTATATGAGGCTGAAAGGTTGTAATCAGCAAACAACACAGTGTCAATGGCCCCCAATGCCCACACAGTCAGCCCTCGCTGCTGTGCTATTTAAAAAAGGCCAATGTCTGCATTAAAATTCCTTTACAGAGCTTTCCAAGCTGGGGAGGTGCAGTTATTGACAGTACAGACCCTGCAGCAGCTATCAACAGGGAGGCAACCATGAAGGAGAATAGGCCATTGATGGCAGTGTGTGAGAAGATACCTGTCACCATGTCTGTTGCTATGCCAGCCTGTGTGTCATTGCTCACTTTGAGGTGAGTGAGAGAACAGGAAGGAAATGGGTTCAGACACATCATGTGCTGAGAAGGAAACTGAGCACCCCCAGGAAGGGACAGGGGATGGTGGTGAGAGGGGCTAGTGATGGAGGCCATTGGGTTTTTCCAGTGGGGTTGGGGAGGCTGTCATCCCAGTTCATCACGTTCCTTCAGCGCTATGATTAAGGATTCAGTCCCCATGAGAGACTGAAGCATTTAACTTCAAAGAGAAATCAGCAGCAAAAACCTGACTCGATTCCTGAGTTCAAAAAACAGAATCCTGTCGATTTTGGAAATCTGAACTAGAAACAAATTGCTGGAAATATTTGGCAGGTCGGTTAATATCTGTGGATAGAGAAAGAAAGTGAACATTTCAGGTCAGTGATCTTCCATCCAGGACTGGAACCATATACATAGGAAGATCCCAGGGTCAATGTTCACAGGGAGATTCCTGAATGTCAGTGTAATATTAACCCAGAGCTCCGAGTTGAGATGTGGGAAATATTTGGCGGATGAATTAGAGGAGGTAGAGGGGGAGGAATTGATGAGTGAGTGGTAGTTATGATAAAGCTATAGTAGATTGTAATCACGGCCATATCTATTATCTCCAAATGTCAGTCGAGTGTGATGATGCGATGTTTTGGAAACAGTACAATGGGGAATGTGGAGTGTCAGACAATGAAAAGGCTGATTTTCCCCCATCCTTTGCTCTGCAAGAGATACCATCACAAATAGGGGCAGGCGTACCTAGTGCGGGCAGCCTGAGGTGTCTCTGACTCTGCTGCAAATGTCATCAAAACTACAGCTCACATTTCCGCCAAATATTTGTTTGCTCGTCTGAATGCTGGGCTGTGCAGGTGTCAGTAATGTAGCCATCATAATACCAGACAGGGACAACAGACCTTGACAGACACACTCTCACCTTTTACCAAGTACAATATAGTCTTGGGTTTGATGTTCCATTCAATACCAACGTAAATCCATTGAGGAATTTAATTATCTCAATAGCCCATTTCGTCTAGAGTGCACTTCCTGAAGTAGATTCAACAGCAACATTCAAAAGGAAATTGGATAAATACTTCAAGGAGTAAGTACAGATTTGTGCCATTAATTGGATAATCTTTTCAAAGGGATAGTACCAGAACAAAAAGGGCTGAATGGCTTCCTTTTGTCTTGTATCTTGCCAGAATGACATGATCATAAGAAAGAAAATAAGCATTTGAAAATCATGAAATATTTATTTTTAAACTAACATTGAAGTTCCTTCATGGCCTGATTCCTGTTTGGGAACATAGAGGCAAGAGTAGACCATTCAGCCCCTCAAGCCTGCTTCACCATTCAGCCAAATCATGCTGATCTTCTATACTGATTCTCTTTACCCACACTGTCCCCATATCCCTAATGTGCTTAATATCCAGGAATGTACTGATCTCAGTCCTGGAGGAGTGAGTTGCCACGCTTCTGGGTTACTCTAAACAATCACCACTCTCTGAGTACAGAAATTCTTCCTTATTTCAATCCAAAGCAATCTCCCCATTATTCTGAGATTGTGTCCCTGATTCTAGAACCCTCCATGCCCCCACAATCCCCGGCAGCCCTCGGCCAGGGGAAACAGCCTTTCTGCATTAGACCATGCCGAGCTCTGTGAGAATTTTGCATCTTCAATAAAATTATCACTCATGCCTCTAATCTCTAAAGAACACTGGCTCAGTCTCTTCATCTCACTTTATAGGACAATCCCATGTTTCAGGAGTTTTTCCAGTGAAATGTGAAGTGCAACAAAGAAAACAAGAACTATACGCACTATTGCAGATACGGTCCCACCAACGTCCTGTGTATTTGCAGCAAGCCATCTATACTCCTGTACTCAGATGCTCTTGCAATAAAAACCATCATACCATTTATCTTCCTAATTGCTTGTTTATCCTCCCTGTTAACTTTCAGTGACTCATGAACAAAGCTCCCTTTGGGCATCAACACTTTCCAACCTCTCACTATTTAAGAACTATTCTACATTTCTGTTTCTTCTACAAAAATAGATAACTTCACATTTGTCCACATTATTTTTTCACCTGCCATGTTCTTGCCCACTCACTCAGTCTGTCTGAATCTCCTTGAAGTCTCTTTGCATCTTCTTCACAACTCATATTCCCACCTAGTTTTGTGTCACAACACATTTGGAAATATTACATTTGATCCCCACATCCAAATCATTGATTTGGATTGTGAACAGCTGGGTCCCAGTGCTGATCCTTGTTGTACCCCACTAGTCACTGCCTCCAACCTGAGACTGATCCGTCTATCCCAGGCTCAGTTTCCTGTCCATTAACCAATTCTCAATCTTTCTCAGTATCTTTCCCCCAGTCCCATTAGATTCTAATTTTGTTTACTAACCTCCAGTGTATGACCTTATTGAAAGCTTTCTGAAAATCCAAATACACCACATCCACTGGTTCCCTTTTATCTATTCCACGATTTACATCCTAAAAAACTCCAGCAGGTTTGACAGACATGATTTTCCTTTTATAAATCTATGTTGACTCTGCTCAATGCCATCAGTCATGATGTAGAAATGCTGGCATTTAATTAAATAAATAAATCAGTTGGATTTAAACATGGTGTTGTCAGACTTCTCACAGTTATTATATCCCTTGGAGTAGATTTGAATGTTTTCTGTAACCTCCTTCACCCTAATGACCCTCACATTTCTGTTACTTTTATTCTGTTCTAACTCTTTCCTCCATCTCCCACACCAGCCTTCACTCTGAACCAACTCCCACCATCTCCCATCGCTCCATTAGTGACTGTGTCTTCAGCTGCCTGAGCCCCTATATCAGGAATTCCTTTCCTAAATTTCTCTGTCTCTCTCCATCTTCCTTTGATTTTGTTGAGCGTTTCAATCTCTTTGACCCAGCTTGTGGTCAACCCTAAATCCCAGCAAGTGTTTTGCCATTTGCTTTGTAAAGTAAATTGGAAGCTCTTTCTACATTGTTGTTTGAAGACCAATCTATCTTTCAGAATGTTCCGGAAAGTCAGTTCAACAATGGTGACGTACTCTAGACATGCATGAATTTGGAGAACGAATAGGCCGTTCAGCCCCTTGCTCTGCTATTCCATAAGGTTATGGCTAGTCTGACTGTAATCTCAACCCCATTCCTGCCTGTCCCTCAATAATCTTTCACCTCCTGGTTAATAAAGAATCTATTTCGCTCTGTTTTGCTGCCTTATAGAAACATAGAAAAGAGGAGCAGGAGGAACTTGGGATTTTTTACTGACTTGGTCAGAAAGCTGGAACTCGCTGAGGGATTGGGTCAAGTTGTTCTGATGTCGAGTCTCTCTCTTTCTCTGTTCCTGTCAGGATTCACAGAAACAACTTATTTATTTATAAGGATTTTCTCCCTGTAAAGAGATGTGGGGTGGGGGGGGAATTCACTGACCTGCTCAGACAGCTGGTGGGAATTCTGATGCCCCACTCTATGGGCTAAAACCCGGGAGTCCTGACGGGCATCATCCTCTCGGGATTTACCCCCTCTCCTCCAATCCCCCCAACCCCCTCCCCCAGGATCGGATTCCTGTCCAGAGCAGGGGGGGGGAGGGAGGGTGTAACCTGATAATGATGCAAATATCTCCATCTCCATGTCGTTAGTGGGACTGACTCCACGTGCAGCAACTGTGTGACATTCACCCACCCTCACGGTCGGGAGTCACATCCATGTGGTTTGATGTTACTCTAGAAAAGCAGGACCTGGTGGGAAAGTATCCAAGAGGGAGCTGGGAGAGAAGTGTTCATTTTTAAACCTGTTTGAGGGGCTAGTGTAACTGAACAGGGGCAACTAGGGTTGGAGCTGGGGGGGGGAAGGGGATTACCACGGGGGATTCCTTCCCTGACCAATCCCACAGTGCTGCAGCGAACCACATTCACATCAGCTTCAGGCACCTGGATGTCATAAATTGATAAGATATAGGAGCAGAATGAGGCCATTCAGCCCATCAAGTCCACTCTGCAATTCAATCAGGACTGATATGCTCCTCATCCTCATTTTCCTGCCTTCTCCTCATAACCCTTCAGCCCATTACCAATTAAAAATCTATTTAACTCCTCTTTAAATTTATTCACTGTCCCAGCACCCACCGCACTTTAGTCACCTCAAGTCAACTCACTTGAGGTGACTATCCGTCCATTTCGCCTCTTGGGGACTGCTCAAAATTTGACTCGCTGTTCGAAGGCTGCAAGGGGAGGTGGGATGGGTTAGGATGGAGCACGATCTGGACCCTGGGACATAGGCTAATTGGGGACAGGAAGGGTGGGTGGGGTGGAGGAGGGAAACGGAGTGGGCTGAGGTGGGATGGAGACTCTGCACAGATTCTGAGCTGGATAATGCAAGGTCGTGCTTGGTCTGCTCTCCTGCAGGGCGAGGAGTGTTCTGTAGTGTTCTGTAGATTGAATTCTGTAGTGTTCAATCTGTAGTGAATTCCACAGATTCACAACCCTTTGGGAGAAGTAGTTTCTCCTCAGCTCTGTTTTAAATTTGCTACCCCTTATCCTAAGACTATGATCTCTCGTCTTAGAATGCCTCACCAGCAGAAACATTCACTCCATGTCTACTTTATCCGTACCTTTGGTCATCTTGTTTCCCTCAATTTGATTTCACCTCATTCTTCTGAATTCTAGAGAGTATAGGCCTAAACTGTTCAACTTCTCTTCATACGACAAACCCCTCATCTCGGGAATCAATCTAGTGAATCTCCACTGAACTACCTCCAATACCACTACATCTTTCCTCAAAAGTCAACTGCATTGCTGTGTGTGTGGAGTCACATGTAGGCCAGATTCAGTAAGGACAGCAGATTTCTTTCCCTAAAGGAATCAGAGAATTCAATAAGTTTTTTCGACAATCGGCAAAGGTTTTATGGTCATCATGAGACTTTTAATCCAGGGGCAATTTAGCACGGCCAATCCACTTAACCTACACATTCTTAAACTGTGGGAGTACCCAGAGGAAACCCACGCAGACACGGGGAGAACATGCAAACTCCACACAGACAGTAACCTGAGGCTGGAATCGAGGTGAGGCAGCAGTGCAAACCGTGGAAGATGTATTAAGGAGAATGGAACCATAGCTGCAGATCAGCCATCATTTAACTGAGCAGGGAAACAGGCTTGGAGAGCGACATGGATTCCACTTCTTCCTGTGGGTGGAATCTTCCTGTCCAGCCAACAGTGGGAAGTTTGATGAGTGGATGAATTCATGTTGGCATCACATGTAGGAACTTTGTCTTCCAAAGAGGGTAAAGGTGGCTCCAACTGCCCATGAATAATGTTGGGATGTTCATATCAGACTTGCTGATTAAAATGAATCTTATCGGAAACAATCTCAATTCCAGCTTCCCTGCCGGACAGAAATGGGAAGATTCACTATTGTGGCTGTGTGTTGGAGACAGGTACATAGTAGATGTGACCCTTTCCACACTTTGAGGTGACTATCCGTCCATTTCGCCTCTTGGGGACTGCTCAAAATTTGACTCGCTGTTCGAAGGCTGCAAGGGGAGGTGGGATGGGTTAGGATGGAGCACAATCTGGACCCTGGGACACAGGCTAATTGGGGACAGGAAGGGTGGGTGGGGTGGAGGAGGGAAACGGAGTGGGCTGAGGTGGGATGGAGACTCTGCACAGATTCTGAGCTGGATAATGCAAGGTCGTGCTTGGTCTGCTCTCCTGCAGGGCGAGGTGTTTATAGTTCCAGGATGATCAAGGCTGCAAAATCCCTCTGTCTGCCTTCTCCTCCCACCAACCAACTCTGACTTTAGAACCAAAGATTCCACCCAATGTTTCTGAAGATCACAGGAGGTGGAAGTGAATAATTTACCAGAATATGGAGTCACCAAAGGAGCAGAAATTCCACACCAGATTCCTAAATCCTACCATGCAATCTTGGCTTCCAATCAACAGATAGATTGCTTTCATTCATTTCACTGCAGACAGCAGAATTCTGATGATAGATTATAATTTCTAATTCCTGGGAATATTTAATAATACGGCGATATAAATGGGCAGGATTCTCTGGTGCTGTCTGCACCAGTTGTGAATAAGAACAGAAAATTTAGAATATCCCAAAACTCTGTTCACTGTCACTGGAAACAGAAAACAGCAGCCACAAATAAGGATGGGAAACTTTGGGCAGTATCACCAGCAAAGAACATTTATTTTTTATTTGTCAAGTGCTGAGATGTGGATTTGTTGAACGGCTGCTAATTGTAACAGTGATGTATTCAGAACAAGGTTTCTTTTCCCAGATTGTCTAACCAAAAGGAAAGCTGGCTTTTGATTTACAGGCTTTAAATACACAGCCTAAACAGACTAATTTTAGCACCAGGAAAGGGGCCAGGGCAGAGGGGATCAGAGAGAGTGTGCTGAGAAAATAACTGCTGGAATTGGGAGGCTGAAGAAATAGGACAATGCACTCAGACGAGTTATATTAAAAAACTGGAGTTGAAAGCATCAGACAAAAGGGAGAAAATGCAAGTGAACTCGAATGATTAAGTGACTGAAACAAAAAGGAATATTTGTTTGATCATTCCGTCAAATACATTTTGATAATAAAAATCAAATGCATTTGAAAGATGGGACAAGTTGGAAATTGGCCTAGAATTTGCTACCACTGAATCCAGAAACTTCAGCACATTATACAATATATATTCCCACTGAGGGAGTGCCGCACTGTCAGAGGGTCAGCGCTGCGGGAGTGCCGCACTGTCAGAGGGTCAGCGCTGCGGGAGTGCCGCACTGTCAGAGGGTCAGCGCTGCGGGAGTGCCGCACTGTCAGAGGGTCAGCGCTGCGGGAGTGCCGCACTGCGGATGTTGTGCTGTCGGTGGTGAGACTTTACAAATGAATGGTTAAGCTGAGGTTCTGTTAATGATGCTTAAACTGATGAACATAGTTGTGAATGAACTCAGTTGGAAACCTGAGCAAATTGCTGACAGTGAATCGCTCTGTTAAAGCTGCAGGTCTTTAATGTTCTGGGAAAGGTGCCTGTTTCAGGTGAGATATTGATTCATTACAAACTCATCAGCGGGCCAGCTGCAATTTTATACAATAATAGAATAAACACAAACTGAGGCTGTTCAGCCCATCACCGTGTCCCAGAGAACAAGAGGCCAGAGTCAGGGTAAATTTTGTTTTTATTCATTCCTGAGACATGGGTGTCACTGGCTGGCCAGCATTTATTGCCCATCCCTAGTTGGCCTTCAACTGAGTTTCTTCACTCAGCCAATTCAGAAAGCAGCTGAGAGTCACTGACATTGCCGTGACTCTGGAGTCAATGTAGACCAGACAGGGTAAGGACAGCAGATTTCCTTCCCTGATGGACATCAGTGAACCAGATGAGTTTTTTTGACAATTGACAATGCTTTCATCGTCATCAGTAGATTCTTGATTCTAATTGTTTTTTATTGAATTCAAATTCCACCAACCGCCATGGCGAGAATTGAACCCGGGTCTCTGGAACATTACCTGAGTTTCTTGATTAATAGTCCAGGGATAATCCCATTACGTCATCACCTCATCCATAATAAGAAGTCTCACAACACCAGTTAATGAGCTTTTGGAGCACTGCTCCTTCATCAGGATTCTGCTCATCCATAATGGAAAGTTGGAAATTCTGTTAGAGGCCACAAAAGGGCTGTGGCATGAAGAAATTTAATCATATGTACATTTTTAAAAACATGTTCAATTCTTTTACAACCTTAATGGTTTCCTGACAATTGTCGAGTCACGGACTGGTACAGCAGGGAACGGGCAGATTCACCCATCATCCCTCTGTTAAGAGCTGTACACTGTACAACAACCACTTAAAGCATCTTGAAAGCAGGTGCCCGGTGGCATGGATAGCAGTGCCCAGTGACGGTCATGCCACACATCAGTAGGAATGGTTTTTAAACATACTGAATTATAAATGACTGTTAGCCGTGTTAGCACATTGGCACAATTGGATGGTATTAGTCTGTTATGTTAATAAGGTTACTGACCCACTTATTTTATTTAAACTGATCAGTGATTCTATTAGAATAGGGAATTAACAGTGTTAACTGTGCTCAGTGCTGATTCCCTCATCTCACACAGCAGAAAATTATGGGTTCAGTAATGAGCACATTCTCTGAGCTGATACCTCAGAACAGGTACCCAAGATACTGCTGAGTTCCATAAAGATGAAACTCTCCCGTGTGTATCAAATGAGGCAGCATGATGTTGAATGTTAAACCTCATAAGAAATAGGAGCTGGAGCAGGCTATTCAGCTCATCAAACCTGCACCAATATTCAATAACATCCTAACTCCTTTGTCAATCAGAGTTCTGTCTAAGTCTACATTGAATATACAGAATGATCCAACCTCTAGCGTTCTCTCTGTAAATGGGAATTTCAAAAACTAATAACTTTCTGAAAGAAGAATTTCCTATCCATCAATAGGGCCTGTGCGGGACTGTGGTTGGTGCAGAGTCAGTGGGCTGAATGGCTTCCTTCTACACTGTAGGGATTCTATGATGACCTCTGTCCTGAATGGGATTCACTTTATCTTTGAATAAAACCTTTAACCTTAGACTCCCTGCTGAGAGGCAGCATCCACCCTATCGAGTTCCCTCAGAATCCAACATGCTTTAAAAAGAGTGTCTCTCCAATTACAATGGACTTAAAGACCGATAGTTACAAGAGAACCCCTTCGACCTTAGTATTATCGTGGATGCTGGAATCTGAAACAAGAACAAAGAATGCTGGAAAATCTCAGCGGGTCTGACAGCAACTGCGGAGAGAGGAGAGAGCAAATGTCAAGTCTGGATGACCCTTCGCTAACGTTAAAGACAATAGGATGAATGTCGAATCTGTGAGGAGGAATTCATTTGAAAAAGAAAAGCACTTTACAGCCTTCTGGATTTAAACTTAAGAACTAGGAGCTCTGGCCCCTCGAGCCTGCTCCACCATTCAATAAGATCATGGCTGATCTTTTCGTGGACTCAGTTCCACTTATCCGCCCACTCACCATAACCCTTAATTCCTTTACCGTTCAAAAATTTATTGATCTTTGCCTTATAAACATTCAATGAGGGAGCCTCAACTGCATCATTGGGCAGGGGATTCCACAGATTCACAACCCTTTCTATGAAGAAGTTTCTCCTCAACTCAGTCCGAAATCTGCTCCCCCTTATTTCGAGGCTATGCCCCCTAGTTTTTGTTTCTTTTGATTTTTTTAGTTCTTGTTGTTCCTGTCCCCCGTGTCACCCCATTCCCACCCCACTAGGGCTATCTGTTACATGGCTCATGTTGTCCTTTGACCCTGTGCATATTTTTGTTCTGCCATTTACACATTCTGATTTCTGAATGTGACGTTAATAAAATCCTTTCTCAGCCTTTCTCAGCCATTTATATTTCCTTTTCCTTTGTTTCTTTATCCAGGGTATCTTTGTCAACCCCTCGCATCTTCACAGTATAAATCTCATCCTACTTTCTTAGTCTTCAGCTCTGATGAAGGGTCATCAGACGTGAAATGTTGGCTCTGTTCTCTCTCCACAGACGCTGCCAGACCTGCTGAGATTTTCCAGCATTTTCTGTTTTTTTTCACCAAAATGCAAATTAGCTGGTTATTTATCTCAATGCTTTTATGCGTGAGATTAAAACATTTGTTCCATTCATGCTTCTAATAATTTACTCTTGATTCATTGTTATCCTGAGTGAGTGAAGAATAGCATAAAAGTAATTTTCCAAACAGGAATTTCAGGTTGCAGTTATCTTATTGCTGACATTCTTTAATTCTCTCATTCTGGATTCTGAGTGAATGATCAAAAACCTGCATCTCAATTCAACACAAATTTTCCTTTTCAAACACCTCCATTTCTCTGCAAATAGGAGTAGAGCTAGGCCATTTAGCCCATCAAGCCTGTTCCATGGTTGCCTGAAGATATTGAAGCTCTGATGTTTGCCATTGGCTGGGATGCCTAATGGTTAAACAAATCACATTGCTATGAATTTAATCACATTGTTTTATTGGCTGAGCACATTCTCCATCTTTGGTCCCAGCAGAAATGAGTTTGAGACTGCGTTCAGCAAGATATAGAGGTCAACTTCTTTAAAGCAGGGAAGAGATTGCCGTTGAAGTGATAAATACAGCAAGGGAGCAGGGTCTTCTGAAGCCCCAGGACAATCTGACACGTAAGGAAGTGATTTGATTTGATTTGTTATTGTCACATGTATTAACATACAGTGAAAAGTATTGTTTCTTGTGCACTATACAGAAAAAGCATACCATTCATAGAGAAGGAAACAAGCGAGCACAGAATATAGTGTTACAGTCATAGTTAGCGTGTAGAGAAAGGTCAACTTAATGCAAGGTAGGTCCATTCAAAATCTGACAGCAGCAGGGAAGAAGCTGTTCTTGAGTCGGTTGCTACATGATCTCAGACTTTTGTATCTTTTTCCTGATGGAAGAAGGTGGCAGGGAGAATGCCCAGGGCGCATGGGGTCCTTGATTATGCTGGCTGCTTTGCCGAGGCAGTGGGAAGTGTAGATAGAGTCAATAAGTGGGAGGCTGGTTTGCGTGATGGATTGGGCTACATTCAAAATCTTTTGCTATTCCTTGCGGTCTTGGGCAGAGCAGGAGCCCATACCAAACTGTGATACACTATGGTGCATCTGTAAAAGTTGGTGAGAGTTGTAGCTGACATGCCAAATTTCCTTAGACTTCTGAGAAAGTGGAGGCATTGGTGGGCCTTTCTTAACTATAGTGTCAGCATGGGGGGAGGGGAGAGGTGGCCAGGACAGGTTGTTGGTGATTTGGACAGATAAACACCGGACGCTCTCAACTCTTTCTACTTCATCCCCAAAATGAGGTGATTGTATGTGAAAGATAAACAGAAGGTCATTATTTTGTGCCGTCTTTGTCTCACTGTTTCCAAATCTTTTAGAGTCTATTCAGAACAGAGGAGATGTCGTAAAGCAGAGCCTTGGAATCAGATTTACCACTGCAACCCAATATAAAGCATGGAATAGAAAAAGGCCGTTCAGCCCCTCAGGTCTGTGTATCACTATACTAGCGAGGATCTCATTCCCATAACCATTTAATTCCAGGATTTTCTTCTACATTACCAATGACTTCAGTTTCGAATGACTTTCACAGCTGTAAGACACTTTGGTTACAAAGGGAATTATATAAACGTGAGTTATTTTTCATTGAGAATGAAAGGTAGGGTTCACTCAGGGTTCTTGTTAGTGTTTCCTCAAGCTCAGGACTCAGAGCCTGACCCATATAAGGAAACTCTTTGGGAATTCCTGGAAAATGCTAATCAATTCCCAGGAAATGCCCTCAGCTGAGACCCCATACAGCAGGCATCTCATATTTACCCACTGCAACCCTTGGTCCGTTCCCTTTGCTGACTGAAGTTTGCCTGTCAGTGGTTTGAAAATCATCACATTGTGGGTTCTGATCAGATGGACAGAGATCCTCATCAGAACATCACAACCTGCCTCGAAACAAGAGGGCAAAATGACTTTCACAGATTATTCTGTCAATCATGAGGTCAAGGCTGGTCAAAAATGCTGAGAAAACCCAAATATCAACTCCCCCGACCAAACTGAAAAGCCTTTGAGAGCAGACAGGGGGTTTTTGCTGTGAACTTGGGGTGATTTAAAGAGGTGTTTTAGTGCCTGATGCTCTGTAATTCACATCAAGTGGAATCACTGTGTTGTTGCACCTTCCAAACCCAGGATCACTTCCATCTAGATGGACAAAGGCAGCAGATACATGGAACTGCACTCCCTGGAGATTCCCCTCCAAACCACTTGCCATCCTGGCTTGAAAATATATCACCGTTCCTTTTACTGTCACTGGGTCAAAATCCTGCAATTCCCTCTCTAACAGCACTGTGGATATACCTACACCACGTGGACAGCAGGATTTTGTGACGATAACTCACCACCAACTTCTCAAGGGCAATAGAAACTGGGAATAAATGCTGGCCTGGCCAATATCGCCCATCCCCTGAACAAATTAAAACATCACTGAGCAAAGCGGTAGTCCCAATTTGTTTATTATTGGTGGAATGATTTACCTGCGCATCTGGCATGTAATGATCCCTGTCTGTGCAACGCGACACCAAGCTATACCCTGACAATAACTCTGGTGATTGAGTGTTGTTGTAATGCCTGTTACTCAATGAACCCTCAGCTGTCAAGAGCCAGCATCTTATTCTCACCTCCCTGTAGGAGTCATCAATCCTTTCCCAATATTGTTATTGTGATTGTGATAGTTGAATTTGACTGTTAGATAAACATGTTGGATGTTATGTTAGATCGAAGAGACACCATGAGCTGAGTAACCACTATGGTGCAGGTTAAGGTCTGAGAGCATTATAACTGTTTAAGAATACAATAATCAGCTGAATTAGTTTTTATTTTACCTCGTGAACTTGCCATTGTTAATTTTCACCTTCTGATGTCTTATTTAAGTGACCATCCTTCACTGGGGAGGTTTGTGAGAACAGAAACCAAAGAGGTATTTGAGTTTAATCCAATTGGAAGCGCACATTCGCCAATTGAAATTCAGTTGTCAGCTTAAGGATCAGGGGAGGAAACTTGAGCTAATGTGTCTTTGGCTAACTCAGATTTCTAAGGTTATCTGTAACACACTCTTACCATTGAGCTTAGCCAATCAGAGTGGAAATGGAGCTGCTACTTTCCTGGTCTTTGTGACTTCTTACTTTGTGACTTCTGGATTTAGAAAGGGACTGATTGGTCATTCTTTTACTCTCCCTCACTTTTGAGATTTCTCCCTCTGTTTTGTTAAGATGCTTATCATTCCATTCTCTTCTCGGAAGCTTCTCCCAGCAGCCTCACTGAGTTTGAGATCAGGATTGATCCCACTATCTCAAACTTCATACTTTGATCTCTGAAATGTTGAAACCTGTGCTGAGGTTCTTGTCTAAACCTGGCACCGACTGTTTGATCCCACTTTGTCCCTCATCCTGTTTTGCTGGTGCCTACCTTATGATTATCGACCTTTCACCTCACTCTTGGAATTAAAAAAAAATCAACCAGAAAACTGTAAGAAGTGCGAGAGGATTTTGTTTTCACTTTGCTAGAATCAGGCCAAACGCCGGTTCCTAATTACTGCTGGTTGGATAATGGGCCTATTCATCGGGGCCTGTTCAAAATAACAATTTTTGTGGTGATTTCCAATCAGTCTCCATACCAAAGATTTCTGAATACCTCATGGATCCCAGCTGTTATTGAATCTTTTATTTTTGTGAATTACTCGAGAAGATTGAGTCCCGTGAGGTACAGCTGCTCACATTTACAAACAGACATTCAATACCTTGCACTTACATTTTCCTGTCCCCATTCCAAATGAAGATATAAACTGATTTATTTTAAATGGAGTTAGCACATTGGTTAAAATAACAGTGCAGAGTTGGATAGCTGGAGCTTAACTTGATTTCCTGAGCTGAAGGATGCAAAGATGGAATTTTTTTTGTCCGCGATCTGGTTTGTGATTAACTCGTTTAATTCTGCTGTAGTGTCTGAAGGATCGACAGTCAGGGTTAGTGAGAGAAAGGTCGCAGATTGCCCCTGTACATTGTTATGACAACGTTTTATACGCTGCATCACTCTGAAAAATTAATCCTTTCTTACCCCTGCCCTGCTGTTTGTTGTCAATGTACCTGACACTTCTCCACTGCAACCTGTTCAGTTAAGTTTGCTTGATTTTCCCACAGTTGCTTCAACTCCCAGATTAACCCAAACATGCTGATTTACATAAGCAAACTCACTTCTTAACCCACAAACTACTCCCAACCATCGTATCTGCAGCTTTCTGAAGACTGAAGGTATACTAATATATTGGGTATGCTCTGGAGTTAGAAGTTTGTAAATGTCCCTAAGAATTTTATTGAAGGGTTTTCTAATAAAACGTTTTACCATCAATTCTCCTTAATTGTTTGATTTGATTTATTATTGTCACATGTATTAACATACAGTGAAAAGTATAGTTTCTTGTGCGCTATATAGACAAAGCATACCATTCATAGAGAAGGAAATGAGAGAGAGAGCAGAATGTAATGTTACAGTCATAGCTAGGGTGTAGAGAAAGATCAACTTAATATTATTAGGTCCATTCAATAGTCTGAAAGCAGTAGGGAAGAAGCTGTTCTTGAGTTGGTTGGTACATGACCTCAGATTTTTGTTCCTTTTCTTGATGAAGAAAGAGGAAGGGAGAATATCCACGGTGTGTGACGTTGCTTTGCTGAGGCAGCAGGAAGTGTAGACAGAGTCAATGGATGGGAAGCTGGTTTATGTGATGGATTGGGCTACATTCACAACCTTTTGTAGTTCCTTGCGGTCTTGGGCAGAGCAGGAGCCCATACCATGCTGTGATATAACCAGAAAGAATACTTTCTATGATAAATCTGTAAACATTTGTGAGAGTTGTAGCTGACGTGCCAAATTTCCTTAGACTTCTGAGAAAGTGGAGGCATTGGTGGGCCTTTCTTAACTATAGTGTCAGCATGGGGGGAGGGGAGAGGTGGCCAGGACAGGTTGTTGGTGATTTGGACAGATAAAAACCGGACGCTCTCAACTCTTTCTACTTCATTCCCAAAATGAGGTGATTGTATGTGAAAGATAAACAGAAGGTCATTATTTTGTGCCGTCTTTGTCTCACTGTTTCCAAATCTTTTAGAGTCTATTCAGAACAGAGGAGATGTCGTAAAGCAGAGCCTTGGAATCAGATTTACCACTGCAACCCAATATAAAGCATGGAATAGAAAAAGGCCGTTCAGCCCCTCAGGTCTGTGTATCACTATACTAGCGAGGATCTCATTCCCATAACCATTTAATTCCAGGATTTTCTTCTACATTACCAATGACTTCAGTTTCGAATGACTTTCACAGCTGTAAGACACTTTGGTTACAAAGGGAATTATATAAACGTGAGTTATTTTTCATTGAGAATGAAAGGTAGGGTTCACTCAGGGTTCTTGTTAGTGTTTCCTCAAGCTCAGGACTCAGAGCCTGACCCATATAAGGAAACTCTTCGGGATTTCCTGGAAAATGCTAATCAATTCCCAGGAAATGCCTTCAGCTGAGACCCCATACAGCAGGCATCTCATATTTACCCACTGCAACCCTTGGTCCGTTCCTTTCGCTGACTGAAGTTTGCCTGTCAGTGGTTTGAAAATCATCACATTGTGGGTTCTGATCAGATGGACAGAGATCCTCATCAGAACATCACAACCTGCCTCGAAACAAGAGGGCAAAATGACTTTCACAGATTGTTCTGTCAATCATGAGGTCGAGGCTGATCGAAAATGCTGGGAAAACCCAAATATCAACTCCCCCGACCAAACTGAAAAGCCTTCAATGAGAGCAAATGTGTGTCTGTGCCTTAAAAAGAATGATCCAACAATTGTAACACAATAAATTTCCCAATTAATTTTACTTTGGGTAAAATGAATTTGTTTTTGATTAAAATTATTAAAAATGATATTAAACTATGACAGAAAGTGAGTAGCAGTCTAATTCATTGGTCAAATATGAACTCCTTTGGAAAGTCTTTGTTCATTAACAGTAACACCTGAATGGGGAGAAATAGAATTGATATTTTTGAGGATTGTATATTCTTTAGACTGATTCATGGTACATCCCAGGGAATGATCTTGAGGGCAATTCTCCCAAAAATATTCCAAATGCTGAATTTGTGTGAAAACTGGATAATTCCCAACAATTTTTTTAATGGATTTTCAGAGTCAATCTCCCACACTCTGAGCACTGCAGATTGTCCAAGCGGGATTCATGTTCAAAATCAGGGGGAGTAGGGGCTATTTCCACCCGAGAGGCCAGCAGCAGAGTGCTGAGTGCGCTACTGCGCATGCACTGGCCTCCCGCTTAGTGGCCAGTTCTGTCGCTAATCAGCTCTTTGGTGACCTTGCATCACTGCCTCTCCTGACTCCGTCCCTCCTCTCTCCTGGTACCCAACACCATTCCCACCTGTCTGCTGACTTCCCAGGAAACTCTGGGCCAACCCCAATTGGTGTCTCCCCCTTCCCATCCCCACCAGCCCCAATCTCACCTCCCCTCCCACCTCTGTAGCCCCAATACCACCTCCACTCGAATGACCAGCCCCAATCACTCCCTCCTCTGCCTCTCCCACTCATCCCTATGCAGATCAGTCCAAAGATCACCCCTTCCCCAATAGATCACGCCCCTCAATAGGCCCTGCCCTCTCTGGCCCTGCCCCCTTGGCACTGGCCAATATCCAGTGGGAAGTGCCAAGGTGTCCCTTGTGCAGTGCCGGGGGCCCCAAGCTGACAATGCCAAGCTGGCACTTGGTGGGGGCACCCCATACCAATCTCCTGTAGGACCTCCATGGCCTCTGTTCCCTCCAGCGGAATCAGCCTGCCAGGCTCCTTGTCAGTGGGGGATTGTTTGAAATTCCACAGGAGTGAAACACTCCTAGTGGGTGAGTGGTGGGCGGGAGATGGTGGTGGGCACAGAGACTTCAGTCCCAGGATCGCTAATGAAATGGAAATTCAAATTTAAATATTTATATCAGCTCCATGCTGATTTCTGGCAGTTGGAGGAGCACAGGGGTTTGGGAGAATCACCCCACCCCCCCTTCTCACCCCCTACCCCCATCCCGTCCCCACTCCCGCTTGCCTTCGACCTTGATCCGATCAAAGAACTGGAAGCAGCGGATCCTTCAAATTATTATAACTGAATGTGGATCCATTCACCATCGATCCCAGCGTTTAACACAATCAAAAATACATTTATTGTGCAATTATGTTGCCTGGGATGGAACATTTAAATAATGAAGAGAGGTTGGATAGGCTTGAGTTGTTTTCATTGGATCAGGGGAGACTGAGGGGTGACCTGATGGAGGTGTACAAGATTATGAGGGATATGGACAGAGTGGATAAGGAGAAGCCTTAGTTGAAGGGTCAGTCACGAGGGGGCACAGGTTCAAGGTGAGGGGCAGGGGATTTAGGGGATATTTGAGGAAAAACCTTTCTACCCAGAGGGTGGTGAGGGTCTGGATTGCGCTGCCTGGGAGGGTGGGGGAGGTGGGATGCCTCACATCCTTTAAAAATTATCTGGATGAGCACTTGGCACGTCAGAACATTCAGGGCTATGGACCAAGTGCTGGAAGATGAGATCAGGCGGGACCAAAGTTAGTGGTTAGAAATCCTCCTCCCCCATAACGTAATCCCCACACCCACCATTCTATTGATGTGTCAGGTACAGTTTAAAAAAGGAGGTAAACAAAAGGTGGGTCACTATAGGCTGGTTAGCTTAACTTCTGTAGTAGGGAAAATGCTTGAATCTCTCATCAAGGAAGAAATAATGAGACATTTAAATATAAATTGTCCCGTTGGTAAGACACATGGGGAACCTGTGGATGTAGTGTATCTGGATTTCCAGAAGGCATTTGACTATGTGCCACACCAAAGACAGCTACATAAGATAAATTTTCTTCAGTATTATGGATAATGTATTAGCAGGATAGAGGATTGGATAACTAACAGAAAACAAAGAGAGGGGTAAATGGGTGTTCTTCTGATTGGCGATCATAGAACATAGAACATTACAGCGCAGTACAGGCCCTTCGGCCCTCGATGTTGCGCCGGCCAGTGGACCCTCTAACCTAAACTATTCCAATATCATCCATATGCCTATCCACCGAACATTTGAATGCCCCCAAAGTAGGCGAGTCCACAACTGCTGCAGGCAGGGCATTCCACGCTCTCACCACCTTCTGTGTAAAGAACCTGCCTCTGACATCCGTCCTATAACTACCACCTCTTAATTTAAAGTTATGTCCCCTCGTGTTGGTCATCACCATCCGAGGAAAAAGGCTCTCACTATCCACCCTATCCAATCCCTTGATCATCTTATACGCCTCAATTAGGTCACCGCGTAACCTTCTTCTCTCTAATGAAAATAACCTCAGGTCCCTCAGCCTTTCCTCATAAGGCCTTCCCACCATACCAGGCAACATCCTGGTAAACCTCCTCTGCACCCTTTCCAATGCTTCCACATCTTTCTTATAATGCGGCGACCAGAACTGTACGCAATACTCCAAGTGCGGCCGCACCAGAGTTTTGTACAGTTGTAACATAACCTCACGGCTCCTAAATTCAATCCCTCTACCAATAAAAGCTAACACACCGTACGCCTTCTTAACAACTTTATCAACCTGGGTGCCAACTTTCAAAGAGCTATGTACTTGTACCCCAAGATCCCTCTGCTCGACAACACTATTAAGGGTCCTTCCATTAGCCCTATATTTCATATGCCTGTTATTCCTACCAAAGTGAATCACCTCACACTTATCCGTATTGAATTCCATTTGCCACCTCACGGCCCAGCTCTGCAACCTATCTATGTCCCTCTGCAAACTGTAACATCCATCCTCGCTATCTACAACTCCCCCCACTTTGGTATCGTCAGCAAATTTACTAATCCAACCCTCTACACCCTCATCTAGGTCATTTATAAAAATGACAAACAGCAGTGGCCTTAAAACAGATCCTTGAGATACATCACTTGTAACTGCACTCCAGGTTGAATATTTCCCATCAACCATCACCCTCTGACTTCTGATCAGAGGCTCAGGGATCAGTGTTGGGACTGCAGTTGTTTGCGATTTACATAAATGATTTGGAATTGGTGACTAAGTATAGTGTGTCAAAATTTGCAGATGATGCCAAGATGGGAGAAAGAGCAAAATGTGCAGAGAACACTGAAAGTCTGCAAAGAGATATAGAGAGTCTAAATGAGTGGGCAAGGTTCTGGCAGATGGAGTACAATGCTGGTAAATGTGAGCTCATCCATTTTGGTAGGAATAACAGCAAAATGGATATTATTTAAATGGTAAAAAATTCCAGCATCCTGCTGTGCAGAGGGACCTGGGTGTCCTTGTGCAGGAATCTCAAGGAGTTGGTTTGTAGGTGCAGCAGGTAATTAGAAAGGCAAATGAAATTTTGTCCTTTATTGCTAGAGGGATAGAGTTTAAAAATAGTGAGGTTATGTTGCAGCTGGAGAAGGTGCTGGTGAGACTATACCTCAAGTACAGTGTACAATTCTGGTCTCTTTACTTGAGAAAGGATATACTGGCACTGGAGGGGGTACAGAGGAGATTCACTAGGTTGATTCCAGAGTTGAGAAAGTTGGTTTATGAGGAGAGACTGAGTAGACGGGGGTAATATTCATTGGAATTCAGAAGAATGAGGGAAGATCTTGTAGAAACATATAAGATTATGAAGGGAATTGATAAGGTAGAAGTTGTTTCCACTGGCGAGTAAAACTTGAACTAGGGGGCATGGCCTCAAAATAAGGGGAAGCAGATTTAAGACTGAGTTGAAGAGAAACTTCTTCACGCAAGGGGTTATGAATCTGTGGAATTCCCAGCGAAGCTGTTGAGGCTCCCTCGTTGAATGTTTTTAAGGCAAGGATAGATACATTTTTTGAACAGTAAAGGAATTAAGGATTATGGTGAGCAGGTGGGTAAGTGGAGCTGAGTCCACAAAAAGATCAGCCATGATTTTATTGAATACGGAGCAAGCTCGAGGGGCCAGGTCACCGACTCCTGCTCCTAGTTCTTGTGTCTTACTCGCTATGCTGTCACCCTCAGAGGCTTGGCAAATATTAGTTCTACTCAAACTTAATCCCATTCATTGTCAAAACCTCCTTTCTTCCTCTGTGAAATTATTTGATGGAATCATTCGAGCAAAATTCTCACATTACTCGCAAACCGAGAAACTGTTTGCAATGAGTTCTGGTGAAAGTGCTGAAGATCAGGAGATGTGTTTTATTGCTGAAATGTTTTGGATGCAGCGTAATGTGATATTTAAATTCCTGCATGTCCGCCAAACTGATCAGGTGGAGGGAAGAGTAGAGCCTTTCATACCTGATGAAATCTTTCTTTATTACTTAACTCTTTCCTTGATGGTGCCTAGATCAACCTTCTGACTTTTCACCCAAATGATGCAAGAGAGTTCAGATGGTATGCCGACACGAGGCTATATGGTAAGAGATAGTGTTCACTTTGAGCCTGGCATTGACACTATCTACAAACCCAGCCGTAACCACTGGATGGTTGAGAATTCCCCTCCCCAGCCCAGGGGTATTGGGAGCACCTGTAATCCCTGCACTGAGATGAATTTAGACAAGGGATGGAAAATGAAGTCTTCCTCTATGTATCTCAAAGCCCTATCGGTTGGCTCCTGATTCGACTGCGAAATCAGATACTACCATTGAAGTTAATCATTGTTACATTCAGAAATTGAGAAATTTTACATTCATACATTTAATCCTGTTATCCAAATTATCCTCCCAATACATAACATGGCGCCATGTCTCAAAGATTTTGATTGGAGCGGGGAACTACAATAAACAATTGAATCTTAATGCTTCCGAGCAAGAATTCTTGTCAAATATCCTCTCCGTATCTTTAATCTGCTATAAGATAGTTGTCAGATCAGATAAATATACTCACACTCATCTTGCCAGTGATATCTATCTGATTTGGGCTGGTTCAGAGCACTGCTGTCAACAAGTAGATTGGAAGAATGTAATTTACTGTGAATCTCGATACAAGGTGATTAAAATCACACTTTTAAAGTACTGACAAGTAATAGCCCTCTTGTTATTACAAATACATTGTTCGGGACTGTTAATGCCTCGAACTGTATGCAGGATGCATTACACTCACACGCTGTGCTGATCTTCTCCACTTATGACTTCAAAAGCCAAATGTTCACAGTGTCAGTCTCAGAGCTCACAGCAATCTCCTCTCGCAATCTCACTCTCTTTTCATTTATGGTTTGTGATTCATTGAAAAACAGTCTGGAAATGTTCGCTTTATAACAGAATTAAAAAAGATTGCATTTCTGTAGCACCATTCACACCACAGGGTGCCACAAAGTGCTCCGCAAACAAGGTCTCTACTGCAACATAAGAAATGTGACATTAATTTGTGCACAACAAGATCCCACAAACAATCATGTGATAATGGCCAGATTGTCTGTTTAGGTAATGAAAGTTAAATATCCTGAACACCTGGGGAGGGGTCAGTGGGATGGGGGGGGGGGGGGGGGTGAAGGTGTGGAAGTTGGGGGGGGGGGGGGGTGGCGGAATTCCCCCTCCCTCTTCTTCAGAATGACATCAAGGGAACTTTCACATGCACTGTTCTCAGATAAGCTGTAGGTATAATATCTCATCGGGGCTGTAGGATGGGTCATGGGGGCTAGGGGTGAGATGAGGATGTGGGGGGAGGGGTTTTGGCACTGCTGGGGGTGGTGAGGGTTGGAGTCAGGATTATTGGGGGAGGGGACCGGGAGACTGGGGCTAGTTGGGAGAGTCAGGGCTATCGGGCTGGACTGGAGGCCGGGTGTGTAGGGTTGTAGGGCACAGAGACGCCTGGGAGGCAGGGTGACTGGGGGAATGGGATGGTTGGAGGGTTGACGAAGAGGAGTCATGGGGCCAGCCAATGATCAGGGGGCTAGCAACGCGGGGTCAGTGCGCATGTGCTGATCTCAGTGCTGACAGATCAGTGCACGCGCTATGGCTCCCTCAGCACTATGCTGCTGGCTCTCCAGCAGGAATACGCCCCATCCAGTGATTTCCAGTGTGAACCCCATTAGGGCACTCTGTGATGCATTGAACATGGGAGGTTCATTTTGAAAATCCCACTTAAAAAAAAAAATCGGTGAAATTTACTCTCATTTTCACACAAATTGGAGAATTGGGCAGCACAATAGCCCACTGGTTAGCACTGCTGCTTCACAGCTCCAGGGCCCTGGGTTCGAATCCCAGCTCAGGTCACTGTCTGTGCGGAGTTTGCACATTCTCCTCATGTCTGTTTCCTCTGAGTACTCTGGTTTCCTCCCACAGTCCAAAGGTGTGTTGGCTAGGTTGATTGGCCATGCCCCTTAGTGTCCTGGGATGCATAGGTTAGAGGGATTAGAACATAGAACATAGAACATTACAGCACAGAACAGGCCCTTCGGCCTTCGATGTTGTGCCGACCAAAATAAACAGCAATGCCCCTCCAAACTAAACCATTCCCTTCTCTTCCATATACTTATCAATTAACCTCTTAAACGCCACCAAACTTGGCGCATCTACAACAGCTGCAGGCAGGGCATTCCACTCCCTAATCACTCTTTGAGTAAAGAACCTACCTCTGATATCCGTCCTATAACTCATACCCCTTAATTTAAAGCTGTGTCCCCTCGTGCTAGCTTTCTCCATCCTAGGAAAAAGGCTATCACTGTCCACCCTATCTAAACCTCTAATCATCTTATATGCTTCAATAAGATCCCCTCTTAGCCGCCTCCTTTCTAACGAAAACAACCTCAAATCCTTCAACCTCTCTTCATAGGACCTGCCCTCCATACCAGGCAACATCCTGGTAAACCTCCTCTGTACCCTCTCCAATGCCTCCACATCTTTCTTATAATGTGGGGACCAGAACTGCACACAATACTCCAAGTGCGGCCGCACTAGAGTTTTGTACAGTTGCAACATGATGCTGCGGCTCCTAAATTCAATCCCCCTACCAATAAAAGCTAAGACTCCATATGCCTTCTTAACAACTTTATCCACTTGACTGCCTACTTTCAGGGATCTATTGACACATACACCAAGATCCTTCTGTTCCTCAACACTATTAAGAGCCCTACCATTAGCCCTATACTCTACACATTTATTGTTCCTGCCAAAGTGCATTACCTCACACTTTTCCACATTAAACTCCATTTGCCACCTCTCGGCCCAGCTCTGCAACTTGTCCAAGTCACTCTGTAAACTATAACACCCCTCTTCACTATCTACCACTCCACCGACTTTAGTGTCATCTGCAAATTTACTGATCCATCCCTCAATACCCTCATCCAGATCATTTATAAAAATTACAAACAGCAGGGGCCCCAAAACAGACCCCTGAGGCACACCACTTGTCACCGAACTCCACGATGAATATCTCCCATCAACTTTAGTTGGTATAATGTATTGGGATATGGGAGGTAGGGCCTGGGTGGGATTGTGTTCGGTGCAGACTCGATAGGCTGAAGGGCCTCTTTCTACACTGTAGGGTTCTATGATTGAATTGGAATTTTTTGGGAGAATCCCAACCATTGTCTCTCATTCTGGGCTCAATCAAACCAGATCCAAGCTAATAGGCTGAGGCACTGAACCCTCTCCTGGAACTGATCTAACCCTCATCTTAGCCAATAGGCTGAGCTGGCTTTGAAAAAATCTATCAGGTAAAGCTTTGGTTTAAGCTCATTGGCTCCCCTGAGCCTTTACTCTACCCTAGCCTGGGCAAACCACCATCTCCGGCATCAGCTCCCCCCCCCCCCCCCCCAACTCCAGTGCAAAAGGCCGGTTTTGGCCACTGCCTGATCGTAGTTTCATCCCTGCCAGGTAAATGGGGATATGTTGAGTAGAATTGATAAGGGTGGGGTTCTTGAATTTTTAGAAAGTTTTTGACAAAGTCCCACATCAGAGGTTTGTGTGCAAAATGAAAGGCTCTCCCCACCCCCCCACTTCTTGCTTTCAGACAACCGCACAACCTCAAACAGATCATTGTTCGCAGCAAACTACCCAACCTTCAGGAGAACAGTGACCACAATACCACACAACCCTGCCACAGCAACCTCTGCAAGACATGCCGGATCATAGACATGGACGACATCATCAAACGTGAGGATACCATTCACCAGGTACACGGTACATACTCTTGCAACTCGGCCAACGTTGTCTACCTAATACGTTGCAAGAAAGGATGTCCCGAAGCATGGTACATTGGGGAGACCATGCAGACACTACGACAGCGGATGAATGAGCATCGCTCAACAATCACCAGGCAAAACAGTTCCCTTCCTGTGGGCGAACACTTCAGCAGTCATGGGCATTCGGCCTCCGACCTGCGGGTAAATGTTCTTCAAGGGGGCTATCGTGATACACGACATCGCAGAGTCGCTGAACAGAGACTGATAGCCAAGCTCCGCACACATGAGGACGGTCTTAACAGGGATCTTGGCTTCATGACACACTATCTGTAACCCCCGTAACTTGCCTGGGTTAGCAAAAAACCTCACTTACTGTGCTGTCTGGAGAAAATACACAATTCTCTAACCAATGCTCAGGATTCCCTTCACATACATTGTTAGCCACTTTAACACTTGAATAGCAGGTTAGATGTAAGGATTCGCATTCTAATCAGCGATCTGTGACTGTCTGTGCTGATGTGTGCTATTGCAGACCAGAACACTGCATTTGCCTGAGGAAGACACAGAGTGTTGAAAGCTCGTGGATTTACTATCAAATAAATCGGTTGGATTAAAAATTGGTGTTGCTAAATTTTTACTGAGTTCTTACCACCCCAATCCAATGCCGGCATCTTTACATCGCAAAATGGAAGCACATGGGGGTTTGGGGAGGGGTGGAACATACCGGCAATGGCTTGAGAATTGGTTAACAGACAGAAAACAGAGATTAGGAATAAATGGATCCTTTTTGAAGTGGCAGGAAGTAACCAATGGAATCTCACAGGGATCAGTTCCTGGCCTCCAGCTTTTTGCGATATATACCAATGATTTGGATAAGGGAAGCAACATTTTCCAATTTGCCGGCAACACAGAACTAGGTGGAATTGCGAGTGGGAGGAAGACACAAAGAGATACAAGGTGATTCAAACAGGTTGAGTGAGTGGCAAAAATATGACAGATACAACATGATGAGAATAAACATGAAAGAAAAACAGAATAGCAAAATATTATTTAAGTTGTGCTGGATTGGGAAATGTACAAATGGACCTGGGTAATTGAGTGCACAAGTTACTGAAAGCTAGCATGCAGGTACAGCAAGCAGTTAGGAAGGAAAATGATACGTTGGTCTTCATTACAAGAAGACATGAGCAATGATGTCTTACTGCAATTGTTCAGGGTCTTGGTGAGACCCTACCTGGGATATTGCGTACAGCTTTGGTCTCCTTATATAAGAAAGGATACACTTGCCGTGGAAGATGTGTAGAAAAGATTCACCAGGCTGATTTCTGGATGACAGTATTGTTGTATGAGGAAAGATCGAGTTGATTGAGTCTGTATTGACCGGAATTTAGAATAATGATATGGGACCTCATTGAAACGCATAAAATTCTGACAAGGCTGAACAGATTGAATACAGGGATGTTGCTCCTTCAGCTGGGGAGAGGTGAGGGGGGAGTGAAGGAGGGCATGAGGAGGATTTCTAGAACAAAGGGTCACAGTTTCAGGATACAGAGTCGATCATTCAGGAAAGAGATCAGGAGAAATCTCTTTACTCAGAACACCTATGGAATTATCTGTTACAGAAAATTGTGGACACCAAACCATTCACTGTATTTAAGAGAAAAGCAGGTTTTTAAATATCAAAGACATGAGGGGCATGGGAGGTGAGGATAAAAGAATGGCATTAACATGAAGCACATCTATCACATTGGATGAGGAGAAATCTCGATGGGCCAAATAGCCTAAGGCTCCAACTTGCCTTGCTTTGATAATCTCCTTATGTTTGTAATCTCCTCCAGCCCCCTACACTCCTTCCGTATCTCTGTATCTCCTTCAGTCTCTACACCTCCTCCTTATCTCTGTAACTTAATCTAACTCCTACACTTTCTTTCTGTAATCTCCTCCAGCTCCTATATCACTCTGTTTTCTGTAACTTCCTCCAGTTCCTAGATCCCTTCCTTATTTCTATAACGTCCTCCAGCCCTACACCCCCTCCCTCTCTCTGTGATCTCCTCCAGCCCCTACAACTCCCAGAATTCTCTGTGTTGTCCCACTTTGGTTCGCTTCCGTATGTCCAATTTAAATTGCTCCAACATTGATGGCTGTACCTTCCATTGCCTGGCCTGCAAGCTCTGGAGATTCCGAGCTGAACTTCTCTGTCTCTTGGCCATTTCCTCCTCGTTTAAGACACTCCCCAAAATGTGCATCACCGACCAATTATTGTCAAGAGGGTAGAATTTGCAAAAGTATTCCGGAAAAGTAAGTTGATCCAACCATTCCTTTTATGAAATAAGCTTGTGATTGCAGGAATGAGAATGTTCCGAGCTGTCAATTATCCTATCTATATTTATTCTTGAACATAAATTATCGATAAAATTGGTTGGTTTATTGATGGGCTTCGAGCGTAACTTTTGAACTCCCAGTGCAAATTAATTGTAATGAATAGCTAATAGCGCAGAGTGTTAAAAATGCCCAAATGACTGATATACATCCTCATTATCCAAATAATGGAAAACCATAAAATTATCCCGAAATCTTTGAATATTAATCATATTAATAGAGGAAACATTTAAATCAAATCTGTTTGCATTAACCAGTTAATGTGAGGAATCAGGAGTGAAGGAATTGTTTTCGGAGTGTGTTAGGGACAATGAGTTAATGCGATTGGCTAAAGGAATCGGTGAGGCTTGTCTGTGGGTGAATGGGAGGTAGGGAAAGCTGAAATAATTATGTAGAGTGTATTTGGAGGGCATGCAAATTTGTACATAGTGAGAAGGTAAGTTAAAAGGCAAAGGGCTCAAAATTCAATGAACATGAAGATTGAAAAGAGTAACAGACCAGAAAATGTTGTGGGAAACCACACATGTGATGGGTTTCCCTCCACCTGATGTTTCACTTTGAAATAACTGGCCAAACACATGAGTTGAAACAGGATTCTTACAGAAATAGGTTAAGAGATGTTTATGAATGTTGGGCTGCACAGTGGTTAGCACTGCTGCCTTACAGTGCCAGGGATCCAGGTTCAATTCCAACTTCGGGTCACTGTCTGTGTGGAGTTGGCACATTCTCCCCATGTCTGTGTGGATTTCCTCCAGGTGCTCCAGTTTCCCCTCACAGTCTGGAAATGTGCAGGTTAGGTGGATTAGCCATGGTACGTGTGTGGAATTATGAACAGAGGGCCGGGGAGACGGCCTGGGTAAAATACTCTGTCAGAGAGTTAGTACAGACTCGATGGGCTGAATATCATTCTGCTATGCTGTTTCTATGATATCAGCATCAAACTTTAGACTGGAGATGCCAAGAAGGAATGGATAGTCATCAATAAACTTGTAAAGGCCTGTGGCCTGTCAGAGGAAGAACAAACTGAGGAACCTGAGGAGTTTTGCATTTTTGAGGTTCTGGGATTTGATTATTCAGAATTGGAGACGGTTAAAGCAATGGGTAGGATATCAGGAATAACTCTGTGAATGTTAGAGCATGGTCAACTCCAAAAAACCAAAAATAGTCTGGGAGATGTAAAGACTATAGTGATAACAATAAAATAGGACAGCAAGGTTATTAAATATCATTTTAATGACTGTTTGCTGTACAATTAATTAATCCAAAAAATAAAAGGCACACGACCATTCTAAATAAATGTTAGACTAACACCTCACCATTCCGAATCTCACTTGTATGGTTTAAATGAACAGGCAGCATCCAGCATTTTATCAAGACTTGTCTGAGCTGTGTTAGACTAAACAGCTGTCTGCAAAGTGTTGCAGGATTCCGGATGTTGGGCTGTTTGGAGGTCAAGCTAATTGAAGTGACAAAGACAATCTTTCAATAGGACATAATTCAAAGATGACCCTGCTCAGTCCATTGTTCCACTGCTCTGTTGTAAATGTTCTCAGGTGCTTCTCAACTTGCATTCTGAGATGGAACCTGAAGGAAGATTGCCACTACTCCAGCTCAAACTGCACTGGAACTCCTTCCTCACTATTGCAGATTCTAATTGCCAGTCTATGTGTATTTTGAGTATGATTCCACAGGTCCTGATCTTCCTCAGCCAAGGACCCTTACAGTCTAGTAATCAACATCAACAGGAAAACTTATTGCCAAAAGATCAGAAGATTAAACTCATGGAATCAGGAAATGTGCATGTGTAGAATAATGAGCTAATGATTCATCACACCAGAAGTCATGTGGAAGAGAATGAGAAGAGACGATGGAACAGTCTATATGAAAGAGAGAGAGGGAAGGTCCTTCCCGAGTAGTATAGAGTGTACAATAGTGTCGATGAAGGAACATAACAGAGTCGCATCCTATCCAGACCAGGCCAAGAGTTACCCAAAGAAACAGCAAAATAATTTTTAAAGTGGAAAGAAAAGTATAAACCAGGATCCTTTCTCGGTTTTAGCAATAGTCACAAGCTTTTTTTATTCTTTTATGGGCTGTGTCGCTGGCTCATCCCTTATTTTGCTGTCCATTAATGATTGACCTTAACTGGACAGCTTATGAGGGATTTCTGAGTTAATCACATTGCTGTGGGTCTGGAGTCACATGTAGGCCAGACTGGATAAGGATGGCAGATTTCCTTTCCTAAAGAGCACCAGATCAGCCTTTATGGGTTCCATGGTCATCATTACTGAGACTAGACTTATTAATTGAATTTAAATACCACCAGTTGCCCTGGTGAGATTTGACGCCATGGTTCCATAAGCCTCTGGATTACTCATCAATGACATAATCACTATGCCACCAATACTCCCCCCACCCCGCACCCCGCTCCCTGCTACTGGTCATTTAAAATCATTCATCTGAAGATGTGGATGTTACTGGCAAAGATGGAGATAGCTGCCTATCCCAATTTGCACTGAGTGTGTGAGTGTGAGCAACAAAAACTACAGAGAGGCTGGAGTTTTATCAACACAGCTGCCCCGATTGTGGAGGTGATTGAGGTTTGGAGAACAGCATTCAGGTGGGATCATAGGAAACTCAGGCAGACATATTATAAACTTCCACCTAGAGAGTGAGTGAGTTCATTTCAGAGTATGGTGCTGATTTAACCAAAAACAATGCAGATTCTAGAGCTTTCTCTTCACACAGTGAGCCAATCTCATGCTGATACCCAACTACACCACAGAACTGTTACAGTACAGATAGAAATATCCATGCTGATCTCACAAATCAACTCATTTTTTCCATGCGATTATGAATTCTAGGACTGATTAGGGACAGTCAGCATGACTCTATGAATGGAAAATCATGTCTCACAAATTTGATTGAGTTTTTTTGAAGGGGTAACCAAGAAGGTAAATGAGGGCAGTGCAGTCAACATTGTCTATATGGACTTTAGCAAGGCCTTTGACAAGGTACCGCATGGTAGGTTATTGCATAAGGTTAAATCTCACGGGATCTAGTGTGAGGTATCTAAATGGATACAAAATTGGTTCAATGACAGAAGACAGAAGGTGACAGAGGGTGGTTATAGAGGGTTGTTTTTCAAACTGGAGGCCTGTGATCAGCGGTGTGCCTCAGGGACTACTGCTTGGTCTAGTGTTACTTGTCATTTATATAAATTATTTTGATGAGAATATAGGAGGTATAGTTAGTAAGTTTGCAGATGACATCAAGATTGGATCTTGATCAATTAGGCTAGTGGGCTGATGAATGGCAGATGGAGTTTAACTTAGATAAATGCGAAATGATGCATTTTTGTAGACCAAAACAAGGCAGGACATACTCAGTTAATGGTACGGCATGGGGGAGAGTTACAGAACAAAGAGATCTAGGGGTACAGATTCAGTGGTCCTTGAAAGTGGAGTCACAGGTGGACACAGTGGTGAAGAAGGCATTCAGCATGCTCAGTTTCATTGGTCAGAACATTGAATACAGGATTTGGGACATCTTGTTGAAGATGTACAAGACATTGGTGAGGCCACACTTGGAATACTGTGTACAGTTCTGGTCACCCTATTATAGAAAGGATATTATTAAACTAGAAAGAGTGCAGAAAAGATTTACAAAGATGCTACTGGGACTTGATGGATTGAGTTATAAGGAGAGGCTGGATAGATTGGGACTTTTTTTCCCTGGAGTTTAGGAGGCTAAGGTGATCTTATAGAGGTCTATAAAACAATGAGGGGCATAGACAGGGCAGATAATATCTTTTCCCAAAGGTAAGGGAGTCTAAAACTAGAGGGCATAGTTTTAAGGTGAGAGGAGAGAGATGCAAAAATGTCCAGAGGGACAATTTTTCACAAAGATGGCGAATGTCTGGAACAAGCTGCCAGAGATAGTAGTAGAGGTGAGTACAATTTTGTCTTTTATAAAGGATTTAGACAGTTACTTGGGTAAGATGGATATAGAGGGATATGGGTCAAATGTGGGCAATTGGGACTACCTTATTGGTAAAAACTGGATGGCATGGACAAGCTGGGTCGAAGGACCTATTTCCCTGCTGTAAACCTCTAATGTTGAAGCAGTTATCCAATATGAATGAACTGCGATACACAGCAGCAAGGATACAATCCATTAATTAAACTCAGTCAGCACATCTCAGCTTGGATTGTGCTAAAGCTGCAGTAACCTGCCTCAGTGACTGTCTGGAGTTTGATGATGAATCAATGAAATTCATGTTGCTCCCAGCATGAGTGAAACTGGGATCAAGCATGCCATTGCAGTGGGTATGTGCTCAGGCCTGGTGATGGTGGATTGCCAGGTTAGGGTAGAGTAGAGGATCAGGGTAGCAAATAAGGTTAAACTTTACCCATTGTAATCTTCCAAAGCCAACTCAGTATTTTACTGAGGGGGAAGGGGTGGAATGCCTGATCCTGTCACCTTGGAACTGGTTTGTTCCTCATGAGGGGACAGTTATTGGATTCAATTTGAATTTGTTTTCTTTGGACGAAATAACAATTTAAAAAATGGATTTTATTACTTTTCCAATACAAGGAGCTTCCTCAAAACAAAACATTCAGCGGTCGGTGTCCTTGCTGTAAAGTGGGAGTGTTGGAAAAGGGAATGATTGTGCTTTGATGTAACAGATTAACTACAAAGCAGACAAAATCTACAAAACAATTTTCATGCATTAATAGGTATTGAAAATCAAAATATATTGGCCTACTGGTATTATTGCTATTTCTGGATACATATGAGCAAGATTTATCACACACATTTGTTATATCACTGGACAAAAGCATTCCAAAGATTACAATTAAACAATCCGATCGCAAGGTATCTATTGCACTGAAAGAGAAATCTGCACGTGCACAGTGGTGCCCTCTGCTGTAACCTGTTGGCCTTCACCGAGCTTAAGCTCCGCCTTCTCCCTCTGCTGGTGGGAAGCAGATCATGCTTCACTTTTTTACTCTTAAGTGAGATGAGATTCTATGATCCATTGATTTGAAGATTTGATTTTCTACTTGCCCAGAAAACACAGTATGATACCCTCCTTTTGTTTTCATGCTCATTCAGCACTTTGCATTTCTGGATATGATCGCACCCTAGGGTTCCTTAACACTAGCCACTGGAGTGCTGACAACTGCTTCAACCACAGTAACATTCTCCTCCTCCAGACACTGGCCACATCTGAAGGCCAATACGTACGGGGTGTGACAACCCCCAGGAAGAAAGCACACAGGTAACATTCCTCCACATGATGTGCCTGAAAACAGGCTGCAGCTCAACAGCATTGAGCCAAAGGTCATGCAGATAGAAACATTTACTTGAGGTGATTGGCCTGGATTGCAGCAGTATCCAGGAGACACCACACCCTCCAATCACAGCTCAGCAACTATCCCGCTATTTACCAAATGAGTAACTTAGTGAATCAATGACAAATAATTAAATTCTAATTAATAAAACTCACAGTACCCAATAGGAAATGACACTGGCAAATAAAGATAAAACAATACAGCATTAACAACACTGAGGAAACAACACAACAACATTAACAAACTGACAAAACAATACAGCATTAACAACAGTGCTAAAACAATACAGCATTAACAGCACTGGGAAAACAATACAGTATTAACACACAGATAAAACTATACAGCATTAACAATACTGGTAGAACGATGCAGCATTAAGAATACTCATAAAACAATACAGCATTAACAACAAAGTTAAAATGATACAGCATTAACAACACTGATGACACGACAATAACAACACTGATAAAATAATACCGCATTAACACACTGATAAAACAGTACAGCATTAAGAATAATGATAAAAAATATAGCATTAACAATACTGAAAAAAATTACAGTATTAACAAACTGATAAAACATTACAGTATTAATACATCAATAAAACAATACAGCATTAAGAACACTGGTAAAACAATAAAGCATTAAGACACCGTCAAAACAATACAGCATGAATGTACTGATAAAGGAATACAGCATTAACAATACTGATAAAACAACACAGGAAAAGCACACTGACAAAACACTACAGCATTAACACGCTGATTAAACAATACAGCATTAACACACTCATTAAACGACAAAGCAGGAACACACTGATAACACTCTACAGTATTAATAACACTGATAAAGCAATACAGCATTAACACACTGATAATATAATAGTGTTAACACGCTGATAAAACAACACAGCACGAACACACTGATAAAACAATACAACATTAACAACACTAATCAAACAATTCAGCATTAACACACAATTAACACTTATACAACAATACAGCATTAACGCACTGACAATACAATATAGCAATAACACACTGACAAAACAATGCAGCATTAACACATTAACAAAATGATACACCATTAAACACAATAATATAATGATACAGCATTAACACATTAATAAAACAATGAAGCATTAACAACACTGTTAAAACAATACAGCATGAACGGCACTCATAAATGAATAGGGCATTAATAACTCTTATCAAATCAATACGGAATTAACAAAACTGTTAAACCAATACAGCATAAACACACAGATAAAACAATACAGTATTAACAATATCAATAAACCAACACAGTTTAACACACCAGTAATACAATATAGCATTAACACACTGATAAAACAATACAGCATTAACAATGCTGATCAACAATACAGCATTAACACACTGATAATACAAAACAGTATTAAAAGCACAGAGAAACAACGCAGCATTAACAACGCCGATAAAACAACGCAGCATTAACAACGCCGATAAAACAACGCAGCATTAACAACGCCGATAAAACAACGCAGCATTAACAACGCCGATAAAACAACGCAGCATTAACAAGGCCGATAAAACAACGCAGCATTAACAAGGCCGATAAAACAACGCAGCATTAACAAGGCCGATAAAACAACGCAGCATTAACAACGCCGATAAAACAACGCAGCATTAACAACGCCGATAAAACAACGCAGCATTAACAACGCCGATAAAACAAACAGCATTACAAACGCCGATAAAACAAACAGCATTACAAACGCCGATAAAACAAACAGCATTACAAACGCCGATAAAACAAACAGCATTACAAACACTGATAAAACAATACAGCATTACAAACACTGATAAAACAATACAGCATTACAAACACCGATAAAACAATGCATCATTAACAATACTGATAAAACAGTACAGTATTAGCAACACTGATTAAATGATACAGTATTAACACGGATAAAATGATACAGCATTAACAACACTGATAAAAGAATACATTATTAAGAATATTAATAATCTGTATTCACGGTTCACATTTATTGATTGTTGTCCCTTACTGACCATTTACCCATACTGTCCTTTTTCCCTGCTTGGACATTCACACTGGCCCTTCACCCTTACTTACTATTCTGTCTTACTAACTGTTTACCCTTACTGACCTTTCACCCTTACTGACCAATTGTCCTTACCAACCTTTCAATCATTCGGATCGTTTCCCCCTTACTGACCATTCTCCTCACTGTCCACTCAGCCTTCATGACCATTTTCACCATTAATGATCATTGACCCTTCCTAACCATTCGTTCGTATTGAAACTTCATCCTTATTGACCACGTGTCCTTACAGAGCTTTCACCTTTAAAGACTATTCACCTTCACTGACCTTTCACCATCACTGACCACTCACCTTCACTGACCATTCACCATCACTGACCATTCACCTTCACTGACCATTCACCATCACTGACCATTCACCATCACTGACCATTCACCATCACTGACCACTCACCTTCACTGACCATTCACCTTCACTGACCACTCACCTTCACTGACCACTCACCTTCACTGACCACACCTTCACTGACCATTCACCATCACTGACCACTCACCTTCACTGACCATTCACCTTCACTGACCATTCACCTTCACTGACCATTCACCATCACTGACCACTCACCTTCACTGACCATTCACCATCACTGACCATTCACCATCACTGACCACTCACCTTCACTGACCATTCACCATCACTGACCACTCACCTTCACTGACCACTCACCTTCACTGACCACTCACCTTCACTGACCATTCACCCTTACTGATATTCACCTTCCTGACCGTTCACTCTTACTGATCTATCACTGACCACTCATCCTGAATGACCTTTCACCCTTACTTACACTTCTTCCTCACTGACCATTCTCTCTTATTGACCATGCACAGTTACTGACCGTTCACCCTTACTGACCGTTCACCCTTACTGACCGTTCACCCTTACTGACTTTTCACCCTTACTGACCATATCCTCTTCCTGACCTTTCACCGTTACTGGCCATTTACCCATACTGACCTTTCACCCTTACAGGCTGTTCATTCCTACTGACCGTTCAACTTTACTGACCTTTCAATTTTACTGTCCATGTGTCTTTACTGTCCATTCAGCCTACCTGACCTTTCACCCTTACTGATTGCTCTCCCTTATTGACTGTTCACCCTAACAGACCATTTACTCTTACTGACCATTTGTCCTTACTGACCTTTTGCCCTTACTGTATGAATTCGTAACAGCGCATGGTCAATAAGAACTTTCAACCTTACTGACCTTTCACACCTATTGAACTTTCACCGTACTGACCATTCCTCCTTCTTGACTGTTTGTTCTTACTGACAGATTACCCTTCCTGCCTATTCCTGCTATGACCTTTTACTCTTGGTGACCATGTGTCCTTACTGACCTTTCACCTTTACTGACAGTTTGTTCTTACAGATGGCTCATTCTTACTGACCATTGATCCTTGCTAATTGGTTGCCCTTCCCCATCATTCACACTTACTGACCTTTCTGCCCCTTCCTCCTTATTGACCTTTCACCCTTACTGGCCATTCACTATTACTAACCATTCATCCTTACTGACCCCTTCACCCTTACTGATCTTTCGCTCTGTCTGACTGGTTGCTCCTAATGATCATTAACCCTTGCTGACCATTCACCCTTACTGACCATTCACCCTTACTGACCATTCACCCTTACTGACCATTCACCCTTACTGATCATTAGTCTTTACTCACCGTTCATTCTTACTGAACTTTCTTATTGACCACTCACCCTTACTGACCATTTGCCCTAACTGACCTTTCACCATTACTGACTGTTCATCCTTATTGACCTTTCACCCTTACTAACTGTTTGTCCTTATTGATCATTCATGCTTACTGTTTTTTTACTGACCTTTCACTCTTACTGACCATTCATCCTTACTGACTGTTGACCCATACTGAACGTTCACTCTCACTGAGTGCTCGTCTTTATGAACTTTCACCCTTACTGACCATTTGTCCATACAGGCCATTAACCTTCACTGACCATTTGCCCTTACTGACCATTCACCCTTACTGACCATTTACTACAGTTGACCATTTACCTTACTGACCCTTACCATTGCTGACCATATGACCTCATTGATCATTCATCCTACTGACCTCTTATCCTTACTGACCATTTATCCTACTGACCTTTCACCCTTACTGATCATGAGGTCTTGCTGACCTATGGATCTTAATGACCTTTCACCCTTACTGACCATTCACCCTGACTGACTGTTCATCCTTTCAGACCTTTGAACTTACTGACAAAGAACAAAGAACAATACAGCACAGGAACAGGCCCTTCAGCCCTCCAAGCCTGTTCCTAACCAGACCATGTGCATAGATCCCTGAAAGTTGGCAATCAAGTCGATAAGGTTGTTAAGAAGGCATACGGAGTCTTAGCCTTTATTGGTAGGGGGATTGAATTTCGGAGCCGCAACGTTATGTTGCAACTGTACAAAACTCTAGTGCGGCCACACTTGGAGTATTGTGTACAGTTCTGGTCCCCGCATTATAAGAAAGATGTGAAGGCATTGGAGAGGGTACGGAGGAGGTTTACCAGGATGTTGCCTGGTATGGAGGGCAGGTCTTATGAAGAGAGGCTGAGGGATTTGAGGTTGTTTTAGTTAGAAAGAAGGCTGCTAAGAGGAGACCTTATTGAAACATATAAGATGATTAGAGGTTTAGATAGGGTGGACAGTGATAGCCTTTTTCCTAGGATGGAGAAAGCTAGCACGAGGGGACATAGCTTTAAATTAAGTGGTGGTAGTTATAGGACGGATGTCAGAGGTAGGTTCTTTACCCAGAGGGTGGTAAGGGTATGGAATGCCCTGCCTGCTGCAGTTGTAGATGCGCCAAGTTTGGTGGCATTTAAGAGGTTAGTAGATAAGTTTATGAATGAAAAGGGAATGGTTTAGGTTAGAGGGTCATTGCTTTTTCTTAATTGGTCGGCGCAACATTGAAGGCCGAAGGGCCTGTTCTGCGCTGTAATGTTCTATCTGTTAGAGTAGAGAACATAGAAAAACTACAGCACAAACAGGCCCTTCGGCCCACAAGTTGTGCCGATCATATCCGTACCTACTAGGCTTACCTATAACTCTCAATCCTATTAAGTCCCATGTACTCATCCAGATGTCTCTTAAAAGACCCTAACGAGTTGCCTCTACCACTACCGACAGCAGTCGATTCCATTCACCCAATACCCTCTGAGTGAAAAACTTAACCCTGACATCTCCTCTGCACTTGCTCCCCAGCACCTGTGACACCTTGTAGCAACCATTTCAGCCCTGGGAATTAGCCTCTGAGAATCCACCCTATATATTTCTCTCAACATTTTATAAACCTCTATCAGGTCACTTCTCATCCTTCATCTCTCAAGGAGAAAAGACTGAATTCCCTCAACCTATCCTCATAAGGCATGCCACCCAATCCAGGCAACATCCTTGTAAATCCCCTCTGCATGCTTACCATAGCTTCCTCATCCCTCCTATAATGAGATGACCAGGACTGCACACAGTACTCCAAGAGGGGTCTGACTAGGGTATTATAAAACTGCAGCATTATCTCCCAACTCCTAAACTCAATCCCTCAACTGATGAAGGCCAGTACACCATACGCCTTCTTAACCATATCCCCTACCTGTGAGGCTGAATTAAGAATCCTACGGACCCGGACCCCAAGATCCTTCTGATCCTCTACACTGCTAAGATTCCTACCCTTGATATTATACTCCTTCATCCCATTGAACCTGCCAAAATGGACCACTACATATTTATCTGGGTTGAAGTCCATATGCCACTTCTCCGCCCAGTCTTGCATCCTATCTATGTCTCGCTGCAACTTCAGACATCCCTCCAGACTATCCACAACACCACCAACCTTTGAATCATCAGTAAACTTACCAACCCATCCCTCCACTTCCTCATCCAGGTCATTTATGAAAATGACAAACAACAAGGGTCCCAGAACAGATCCCTGGGGCACTCCACTGGTGACCGACCACCATGAAGAACAAGACGCATCCACAACCACTCTCTGCCTTCTGCAGGTAAACCAGTTCCAGATCCACAAGGCCAAAGCCCCTTGGATCCCATGCCCTCTCACTTTCTCAAGAAGTTTAGCATGGGGGACCTTATCAAACACCTTGCTGAAGCCCATATAAACCATATCTGCCGCTCTTCCTTCGTGAATTGGTTGGACTTAAACCTGGCGTTGTCAGGTTTCTTACTGTGTTTACCCCAGTCCAATGCTGGCATCTCCACATATGAACACCACTAATCCAATCAGAAAAAGACCCCTCCACTACTATCCTCACTGGCCTATAATTACCTGAGTTATCCTTGCTACCTATCTTAAATAATAGGACCACATTTGTTATCCTCCAATCCTCTGGGACCTTACCTGTGTCCGTGAAGAAACAAAAATTTCTGTTAGAGACCCAGCAATTTCACCCTTACTGACCATTCAGATTTACTGACCTTTCACCTTACTGACCATGTGTCATTACTGACCGTTCACCCACACTGGCTTGTCACCCTGCTCAGTCATTCACTTTTACTGTCTGTGTGTCTTTATTAACCATTCATCCTTACTGACCTTAAGGTATGTTTCACTCTCAATGACCTTTCACACTTCCTTACTGACCATTCACCCTTAATGTCCCTTAATGTCCTTACTAATCACTCAGTCTTATTGACCTTTCATCCTAACTGACCATTTACTTTAATGACCTTTCCCCCTACTGATCACTCACCCAGCCCTTTCACCCATAACAACCAATCATCCTTACTGACCTTTTATCCTTTTTGAACTTTCACACTTGCCGACCTTTCACCCTTTATCTTTGTGTGTCCTTGCTGACCATTGACCCTTGTTGACTTTTCACCCTTTGTGAATATTTACCTGTACTGACCGTTCACTTTGACTGACCTTTGACCTTTTATCATTACTGATTGTCCACTGTTACTGACAGCTCACCCTGAACAGCCACGAGTCCTTTCTGTCCATTTATTCCAACTGAACGTGTGCCCTTACTGACCATTTGGTTTCACTGACCATTCACCCAAAATTATCTTTTACTCTTACTGACCATTCACCCAGACTGACCATCCATTCTTCCTGATTGTTCATCCTTATAGACCCTTCACCCTGACTGAATGTTCACCCTTACTGACTTTTCACCTTTACACACCGTGCATCCTTAGCAAATGTTGTCTTTGAATCTATTTTTGCAGCCTACAGATGTTTGTTTGATTTTGAAAAGTTGTATTTTCTACTGTGGTTAATGCTCTGGAAAGTTTCAGATCTTTGTCATTCCTTTTGTCTTGGTTCAGGCTAATAACAAAACATTGGCTTCTTTCACCATTTCATCCAGATACCAGGAACAACACCACAGCAAGGCTCTTACCTCAAAAACCAACAACTAAAGAGTTCTCGTTTTCCTTAAAGAACATCCTTTAAATGATTTACACCTGATGCAGCCTCAATTTAGAACATAGAACATAGAACATTACAGCACAGAATAGGCCCTTCGGTCTTCAATGTTGCGCCGACCAATTAAGAAAAAGCAATGACCCTCTAACCTAAACCATTCCCTTTTCATCTATAAGCTTATCTACAAACCTCTTAAACGCCACCAAACTTGGCGCATCTACAACTGACGCAGGCAGGGCATTCCATACCCTTACCACCCTCTGGGTAAAGAACCTACCTCTGACATCCGTCCTATAACTACCACCCCTTAATTTAAAGCTATGTCCCCTCGTGCTAGCTTTCTCCATCCTAGGAAAAAGGCTATCACTGTCCACTCTATCTAAACCTCTAATCATCTTATATGTTTCAATAAGGTAAAGCTGATTTAGCATCCAGTCCTGAAGACAGTTCCTCCAACAATGCAGCACTCCCTCACTGGAGTGTCAGTCTGCCTGATTCAGGAGGCTACCCACTAAGCCATAGCAATGAGTCAAATCACCTCCTTCCAAATCCCTCAGTGAAACAGAGAAGAGAATATGATGAATGTGGAGACAATTTAATTGTGGGGGGAGTTTATTCACTACTAAAGACTGGAACCTGAGGAAAGAGAGCGGGAAGTGTGTCTAACCTCCCTTAACAAGTCACAACACTTTGCTTCAACTGTTTTTCTTCCAAAATGTGTCACATTTGCAAGTTTTTTTTCTCTCTGAAATACTTCTAAAGAAACTGAAAGAAAAACACAAATAAGGGAAAAAGGAAATAATGTTTAAAAGGGACCAGCCTCTGGTTTTTCCATTGCTACAATATATACTCATGAAGGTTCCAAAACCTATATGGGCTTGATCCAAGAATATATAAAAAGGCTTTCTGTGAGACATCTGGAGAGAGACAGAACAAAAACAACACTCAGCATCATTAACAAAAAAATCCAATAATTTATCCATATTTTTCCTGTTTCCACCAAATTCCAGAACTTCCCGGGGCAATCAGTATTGGAACTGAATCAGCAACCTTTAAATCACAGACAATAACTGGCCAGGGACATAATCTCACTCACCTGGATCACAGCAAGAAAGCTCATTATCTGACAGCACACAAGCTGGAGTCCTTTTTACCCAACTCCCTCATTCACCCAATCACACAATCCCAACTCCCTCAAACACCCAATCACACAATCCCAACTCCGTCAATCACCCAATCACACAATCCCAACTCCGTCAATCACCCAATCACACAATCCCAACTCCCTCAAACACCCAATCACACAATCCCAACTCCCTCAAACACCCAATCACACAATCCCAACTCCCTCATTCACCCAATCACACAATCCCAACTCCCTCATTCACTCAATCACACAATCCCAACTCCCTCATTCACCCAATCACACAATCCCAACTCCTCACCCAATCACACAATCCCAACTCCCTCACACCCAATCACACAATCCCAACTCCCTCAAACACCCAATCACACAATCCCAACTCCCTCATTCACCCAATCACACAATCCCAACTCCCTCATTCACTCAATCACACAATCCCAACTCCCTCATTCACCCAATCACACAATCCCAACTCCCTCATTCACCCAATCACACAATCCCAACAGGAACTAAATGTGTTTCTTCACCCTGACTTCCTTCCAGAACAAGCTCAAAACATTGACCAAAGTAAGTTGGAGAATTAGTTCCATATTCACCAGCCTTCACCCTTGCTGCTGCAGCACGGTGGCACAGTGGTTAGCACTGCTCCTTCACAGTGCCAGGGACCTGGGTTCGATTCCTGGTCTCGCTCGCTGTCTAGGTGGAGTCTCCCCGTGCCTGTGTGGGTTTCCTCTGGGTGAACTGGTTTCCTCCTACAGTCTAAAGGCATGCTGGTTAGGGTGCACTGGACCGTGCTAAATTCTCCCTGAACTGATGCTAGAGTGTAGTCAATGAGGGATTTTTCACTGTAATTTCATTGTAGTGTTAATGTAAAGCTACCTGTGACACTAATAAATAAACTTCTACTTTTAAGAATTAATTTTTTCTCCTTAATTAGAATTTGATATTTTTCTAATGAAGACTTAAACTCCATTTAAAATAAAACAATCCAGGCAGAATTTTCCCAAAGAATGACAAGGCTAGAATTCTGTGGTCTGGCTCACTCTGCCACTACTGGCAGTGAGAACAGAGAATATAGCACTCAGTCAAAACTCCATTCACTGCAGCGGGACTGGAGAATCCCAGCTGCAGGTGAGGCCAGAGAATCCCAGCTGTGGGCGAGGCTGGAGAATCCCAGCCAAGGGCGAGGTTGGAGAATCCCAGACATGGATGAAGTCGGAGAATCCCAGATGCGGGGTTGGAGAATCTCAGCCGCAGGTAAGGTCTGGGATTCCCAGCCACAGGCAAGGTTGAAGAATCCCAACTACAAGTGGGATTGGAGAATTCCAGCCGTTGACGGGGCTGGAGAACCCCAGATATGCATTCGGAGAATCCCCAACCATGGGATTACAAATTACTTTGGAAGTTGAGTCAGTGAAATTGGACCACATCAACAATAGCCAATTAGCACAAAGCATATCCTATTGATGAAAACTGTATTGCACTTGGGAAGAATGGAATCTAAGGTTATGGGAGGAAAGCAGGATGAGGCTATTGAGTTGGACAATCAGCCATGATCATAATGAATGATGGAGCAGGTTGGAAGGACTGAATGGCCTCCTCCTGCTCCTACCTTCTAGGTTTCTATGTTCTTTCTCTGATTACGTGTATCTGAAGCACCTTGGGACATTTTATTACTGAAAAGGCATCATTTAAATATAAATTACGATCAGATGTCCAAAGACATGACTCAAATTGGACAAATTAAATTCAACGGCAGCCAGGCCTGATGGGAATGCGGACAGACCAAGTTTAAAACACCGACACAGGTCAGAGGTGAGCAGGGACAAGGGAAGGTGGAACTGGAGGTACATAGCCCTGAGAAAATAGAACATAGAACATAGAACATTACAGCGCAGTACAGGCCCTTTGGCCCTCGATGTTGTGCCGACCAATGGAACCAATCAAATGACCCTCTATCCTAAACTATTCCAATGCTACCCATATGTCTATCAGCTGCCCATTTGAACGCCCTTAAACTTGACGAGTCCACAACTGCTGCAGGCAGGGCATTCCACACCCTTACTCCCCTCCGAGTAAAGAATCCACCCCTAGCATCTGTCCTATAACTACCACGCCTTAATTTAAAACTATGTCCCCTTGTGTTATCCATCTCCATCCGAGGAAAAAGGCTCTCACTATCCACCCTATCTAACCCTCTGATCATCTTATATGTCTCAATTAAGTCACCTCTTAGCCTTCTTCTCTCTAATGAAAATAACTTCAAGTCCCCTAGCCTTTCATCATAAGACGTACCCATCATACCAGGCAACATCCTGGTAAACCTCCTCTGCACCCTTTCCAATGCTTCCACATTCTTCTTATAATGCAGCGACCAAAACTGTACACAATACTCCAAGTGCGGCAGCACCAGAGTTTTGTATAGTTGCAACATGACATCTCGGCTCCGAAATTCAATCCCTCTACCAATAAATGCTAACACACTATGCGCCTTCATAACAACTTTATCAACTTGAGTACCAACTTTCAGGGGTCTATGCACCTGTACACCGAGATCTCTCTGCTCATCTACACTTCTAAGAGTCCTACCATTAGCCCTATATTTTGCACGCACATTATTCTTACCAAAGTGAATCACCTCACATTTTTCCACATTAAACTCCATTTGCCACTTCTCGGCCCAGCTCTGCAACTTATCTATGTCCCTCTGCAAACTGTAACATCCATCCTCATGTCTACAACTCCTCTGACTTTGGTGTTTTCAGCAAATTTACTAACCCATCCCTCTACACCCTCATCCAGGTCATTTATGAAAATAACAAACAACTGTGGCCCCAAAACAGATCCCTGAGGTACACCACTAGTAACTAAACTCCAGGTTGAATATATCCCATCAACCATCACCCTCTGTCTTCTATCAGCTAGCCAATTCCTAATCCAAATTGCTAAATCCCTCTCAATCCCACGTATCTGCATTTTTTGCAGTAGTCTTCCATGGGGAACCTTATCAAACGCCTTGCTAAAATCCATATACACCACATCAACTGCCTTACCCTTATCTACCTCTTTAGTCACCTTTTCAAAAAACTCAGTAAGGTTTGTGAGGCACGACCTTCCCTTCACAGATCCATGTTGACTATCCCTAATCAATTCATTTCTTTCTAAATGACTATAAATCCTATCCCTTATAATTCTTTCCAAAACTTTCCCCACTACAGATGTAAGGCTCACTGGTCTATAATTTGCAGGATGGTCTCTGCTCCCTTTCTTAAACAAGGGGACAACATTTGCCATCCTCCAGTCTTCCGGCACTACACCTGTAGCCAACGACGACATGAAGATCAAAGCCAAAGGCTCTGCAATCTGCTCTCTAGCCTCCCAGAATATCCTGGGATAAATCCCATCCAGCCGCGGACAGTTTTTGTGTATCCCCCTGTTTCAACATGGAATCCCACCTTTCCTTACCTGGAAGAGTTACACGGACTCTGTGCACTTGAGAATGGACCTCTAGGGGCCCCCACTACCTTCTATATATAGAATCAGCAATCCCATTGGTTGCTGTGCACCGCCGCCCGCCCCCCCCCCCCAACTCCTGCCACCCGTGATCCATTCAGAAAGGTGGGACTTAGTTTATGATTTTTGTGTAACATTGCATTCTGCACCTTCGGCTTTCCTTCTCTATGAACAGCATGCTTTGTACAGCGCACAAGAAGCAATACTTTTCACTGTGTATTCATACAGATGACAATAATAAATCAAATCAAACTAAATCAGAGTAACAGTCCCACAGCACCTCATTCAGCATCACATAAGGACTACAGGTAAATGTAGAATCTGCAGCCCGGGGAGATAAACATTGTGATTTATTCACACAAAACCTGAGTGACCGTCTGCCCTGTCAGATATTTTGATAAAGAACAGGGAGTCCTCTCCTGTGTCCTGGTTAATATTTATCCCTCAATTGACATCAGTAAAACACAGTATCCTACACAGTGTCACGTTGCTATGTGTGGGATCCTGCTGTGCATAAGCCAGCTGCCACATTTCCTCCCACAGTGACAACACTTCAGAAGTACTTCATTGGCTGTGAAATGATTCAAAACAGCTGGTGACAGCAAACGTTGCTATATAAACACCAGGCTTAGCGTGAAACAGAGCTGGAGTGTTTGCCCGGGACTGTGCACCAGAGACAGAGACAGAGACAGACAGACAGACAGAGACAGAGAGAGAGGGACAGAAACAGAGAGACAGAGAGAGAGAGGGGGACAGAGACAGAGAGAGAGACAGAGAGAGAGGCAGAGAGACAGAGAGAGAGAGACAGGCAGAGAGAGAGGATTGGCAGAGTTATTTTCATGGTGCAGAGTGAGCCTGGGTTTTCAGCAGGTGGCCTTAACTAACCTTTGCTGAAAAAAGTGACCCAAACCAGAGAGAGAGAGGAATCCAAACAAGAAAAATATTTTCCTTTCTTGAACACTGGCAGCAAGATTAGAACTGGAACATTTTCAGCAAATTTAAAATGTGAATACTGGAAAACTCAGACTGATTTTTTTTGAAGTGGATGCTTATACTGGTTAGAGATTTGTACGGCCACATTCAATAACTCACCCGTACCTTCAGACAGTCCCAGTATCTTTTAGAAGAATAAGGCATATCTGAAGGAGTCTTTAACCATGTGGAAAATGCAGTCTAGGGAAGGATGCCCACAATCACACGGACTAATTAGGATCAGGAATTGCGAGCGTGCCATGGAAGTGCTCCACACACACATCTATTACAGGACTTGGCTCCATCTCTGGCCAAAGCAAATAGTAAGATGCCCAAAACCCACCAGCAAATGCTCACACAGCATCCTTCCCAATCCTTGGCAATACTCGTCACCCACTGGAATTCTCATTAATCCCTGGATCCGGACTGGCCACAGAATTCCTCCTGAAGAGAAGGAACATTCCCCAGCAACTCACAATGTAAAGTGCAACAACACGCGACAGGATTGAGATATTAACCTCCTCAGGGTAAAATAATAGCAAAGACATCCTTTACTCTGTCCAATCTAAATAACAGATCCCTCCAGAAACTTCTCACTCTATCTGATTCTCGTTTATCGCGGTATCTGCACCATCACTGATTGAGGAGCAGTGACCAAGTGACCCTCCACAACAATTATATTTCACAATTCCAGATACTGTTCACATTCTTTATTTGAGGTTAAAACAAAAACTGAATAAATATCCGAATAAAAGAGAAAAGGGCATTCTCACTGTCGCTCCCTCACCCGTCGCTCCCTCACCCGTCGCTCCCTCACCCGTCGCTCCCTCACCCGTCGCTCCCTCACCCGTCGCTCCCTCACCCGTCGCTCCCTCACCTGTCACTCCCTCACCCGTCACTCCCTCACCCGTCGCTCCCTCACCCGTCGCTCCCTCACCCAGCTCTCCCTCACCAGTCACTCCCTCACCCATCTCTCCCTCATCATCAGTCCCTCATCTAACTCCATTACCCATCGTTCCCTCACTCATCACTCCCTCGCTGCCGCTCCCTCACTCACCATTCCCTTATTGTCACTCCCTCACTGCCACTCTCTCATCCATCACTCCCTCACCCATCACTCCCTCACTGTCACTCCCTCATCTGTCACTGCCTCACTCATCACTTTCTCACTCATTTCTCCCTCACTTGTCACTCCTCAGTCATCACTCCCTCACCCATTACTCACTCACTCATCATCCCTCATCCATTATCCCTCACCCATCTCTCACTCACCCAGCATTGCCTCACTTGTTGCTCTCTCACCCATCACTCTTTCAGCTGTCACCCCCTCACTTCTCACTCCCTCACCCATTACTCCCTCACTATCACTCCTTTCCCCATCACTCTCCTACTCATCATTCCCTTACCCATCACTCCCTCCCCCATTAATCCCTCACCCATCTCTCCCTCACCCATCTCTCCCTTATCCACCATTCCCTCATCATCACTCCCTCACGCATCACTCCCTCCACTGTCACTCTTTCACCCGTTACTCCCTCAGTCATCACCCCTCATCCGTCATTCCCCACTTATCACTCCCTTACCCATCACTTGGTAGACTTCCCTTGCTGGCCCAATCCCTGAGGGTCCCTGGCCCATTAGGGTCTCCTGCTCAAGGGCAGAAGCTCTATTGGTGGCCCATGCTGCGGGAGTTGGAGTGGGCGCAGGCAGTGAGCATCCTGAGTGACTGCACTCCCTTGGGGTGCCCTGAATGGAAGCCCTCCGGGGTGTTGGGTTAATGTTCTTTCCCCGCTATGTTTGTCCAGAGGACCCCAGCCTGACTCCTGATGTGGCCCATGGAGAGAAGCCAAGATGCTTCTTCTCAATGTGGCATCCATTGCATTATTGGAGTTACAATATCTGGCACAGGGCAGGCAGACTCCATCATATCCTCTACTGTGCTGAGGCCCTGGCTGATATCCCACTCTCTGTCTTTAAATCTTCCTCAGTGATAGACAACTGCTTCCGGAGGCTCATTATCTGACAGTGACTCGCTGGCAGCTCTCTGAGTGCTGGAGACGCGAGCTGCCATGGGGCGGAGTCAGCAAGCTGTTCCCCACAAAGTGGCCTTGAATCTAAGCAACGGACTGAGGTGTGAGCCTCTGTGCTGGTGAAGGCTGACACCACCAAGGTGTAAATCTCTGCCCTGGTCACCCATACCCCACCGAGGTGTGAGCCTCTGTGCTGGTGAAGGCTGACACCACCAAGGTGTAAATCTCTGCCCTGGTCACCCATACCCCACCGAGGTGTCAGCCTCTGTGCTGGTGAAGGGTGTGAGTGAGTTGTGATGGTTGTTTCCAAGATATAGATGATGAGTAGATGTGTTCTAGAGGGCTGGCTGGGTAAGATGAACCTCACCCAGAAGAGGCAGAGATTGGAGTTTGAGCAACAAGACATGGGATGGTAGTGTTGTGTGGGTCTTGTTGAAAGAACAAAGTGCTATTGTGTATCCTCTGTGTCTGTATGTATCAGACCCTTCAAAAGAGTAGCTGTGTGAGGGTATGATGCCATGCTGAGAGTTTGATAATGGAGGAAATCGAAAGTGGACTTACCCTGGCAGAGCAGATTAGATCATTCATCTACTTCCTGTTATGCTGCTGTCCTGCCCAATGGCCTCCCAGGCTGTGGACATGTGGTTAGTGTGCTGCTTTGGAGTGGAGGATGTCCTTGTGGGGTCTGAACTCCTTAATAAGAGTCTCAGGGGCCCTGCCAATGAAAGCAATGGTCAATAGTAATCCTCAGGATGTGAATAGTCAGGGAAGTAAGTGAAGGGAATGCCATTGAATATCAACAGGAGATTCATGGTCGTTGCCTGGCAATTATGTGGCATAAATGCCATTTGTTAGTCCAAACCTGGATATTAAACATAGAACATAGAACATTACAGCGCAGAACAGGCACTTCGGCCTTCGATGTTGCGCCGACCAATTAAGAAAAAGCAATGACTCTCTAACCTAAACCATTCCCTTTTCGTCCATAAACTTATCTACTAACCTCTTAAACGCCACCAAACTTGGCGCATCTACAACTGCAGCAGGCAGGGCATTCCATACCCTTACCACCCTCTGGGTAAAGAACCTACCTCTGACATCCGTCCTATAACTACCACCCCTTAATTTAAAGCTATGTCCCCTCGTGCTAGCTTTCTCCATCCTAGGAAAAAGGCTATCACTGTCCACCCTATCTAAACCTCTAATTATCTTATATGTTTCAATAAGATCTCCTCTTAGCCGCCTTCTTTCTAACTAAAACAATCTCAAATCCCTCAGCCTCTCTTCATAAGACCTGCCCTCCATACCAGGCAACATCCTGGTAAATCTCCTCTGTACCCTCCCCCGAGGGACTCCTGCAGGGATGTCCTGGAGCTGAGATGCCTGACCTCCTCCAACCCCACAACCTTCTTCCTTTGTGCCAGGTATCCAACCAATGGAGAGATTTTCCCCTGATTCCCATTGACTCTTTGATGCGACACTCAGACAAGTGTTGCCTCAATGTCAAAGGCTGTCACTCATATCTCACCTCTGGAATTCAGCTTTTGCCTGCGTTTGAATGAAGGCTATAATGAAGTCAGGAGCTGAGTGATCCTGGCAAAACCCAAACTGGGCGTCACTGAGCAGGTTATTGTTAAGCAGGAGCTGCTGGATAGCGCTGTCGAGAGTAGACTGATTGGGGGGTAATTGCCTGAATTGGATTAATCCTGCTTTTTGTGCACAGGACATTCCTGGGCAATTTTCCACATTGTTGGGAAGATACCAGTGTTGTAACTATATGGAAGAGCTTGGCTAGGGGAGCAGCAAGTGTTCACTACCATTGCTGGAATGTTATCAGGACCCATTGCCTTTACAGTATCCAGTGCCTCCAGCTGTTTCTTGATATCACACAGACTGAATCGAATTGGTTGGAGACTGGCATTGAGATGCTGGGAATACTGGAGGAGGCCGAGATGAATCGTCTGCTTGGCACTTCTGGCTGAAGATTGCTGCGAATGCTCCAGCCTTATCTTTTGCTGTGATGTGCTGGATTCTCCCATCATTGAGGATGGGGATATTTGTGGAGCCTCCTCTAGTGAGTTGTTTAATTGTCCGTCACCATTCACAACTGGATGTGGAAGGACTGCAGAGCTTAGATCTGATCCGTTGGTTGTGGGATTGCTTAGCTCTGTCTATCACTTGCTGTTTTTATTATTTAGCATGCAAGTAGTCCTGTTTGGTAGCTTCACCAGGTTGACACCTCATTTTTAGGTGTACCTATTGCTGCTCCTGACATGCCCTCCTGCACTCTCCATTGAACCAGGGTGAATCCCCTGGCTTGATGGTAATGGTTGAGTGAGGGATGTGCTGGGCCATGAGGTTGCCTATTGTGCTGGAGTACAATTCCATTTCTGTTGATGGCCCACATGGATGCCCAGCCCAGTCTTGAGTTGCTAAACCTATTTGAAGATTATCTGATTTAGCTGTTGTTCCCTCCAATCGCTCTTACCATTTCTCTCAGAACTAGGAGCCACAGCATCATGTTGCAACTGTACAAAACTCTAATGCGGCCGCACTTGGAGTATTGTGTGCAGTTCTGGTCCCCACATTATAAGAAAGATGTGGAGACATTGGAGAGGGTACAGAGGAGGTTTACCAGGATGTTGCCTGGTATGGAGGGCAGGTCCTATGAAGAGAGGTTGAAGGATTTGAGGTTGTTTTCGTTAGAAAGGAGGCGGCTAAGAGGGGATCTTATTGAAGCATATAAGACGATTAGAGGTTTAGATAGGGTGGACAGTGATAGCCTTTTTCCTAGGATGGAGAAGCTAGCACGAGGGGACACAGCTTTAAATTAAGGGGTATGAGTTATAGGACGGATATCAGAGGTAGGTTCTTTACTCAAAGAGTGATTAGGGAGTGGAATGCCCTGCCTGCAGCTGTTGTAGATGCGCCAAGTTTGGTGGCGTTTAAGAGGTTAATTGATAAGTATATGGAAGAGAAGGGAATGGTTTAGTTTGGAGGGGCATTGCTTTTTATTTTGGTCGGCACAACATCGAAGGCCGAAGGGCCTGTTCTGTGCTGTAATGTTCTATGTTCTATGTTCTAACTCTTGCCCCCTTCAGTCTGTCCAATTCCACATCATCTGCTGGTGCTCCCCCCTTCGAGGATGAACCAGGGATCAGTGAGGCAGGAGGCTGGACTTTGCTGGGCTGATTTGGGCAGGGGGATGTATCATTCCGAGGGTGTTGTTGAGAGTAAGGGGGCTAATTTCCTGGAAAGCATTGACCAAAATCAAATCCCAATGTTATGAGGAGAGAAACAGGAGAAAGGAGAGAGTTAGAAAGGAAAGCAATCTCTAAGAGATTGGCTCATTCTTTATTGTGGTCAGCGGAGGAAATGATCCAGAGAAACTGTGACTGTAATCGAGGAAAGTCTCTGCCAGGCTGCAGACTGTCACCCAGGCCAGTCTTACACACTTAACAGGATTATACACTTAAAGACTTACTGAGAACAAAACTGAATACGATTCTCAAAAGAATAGGAAATGGTTCTGGATTTGAAAATTCTATCCATTTAATAAAATGTTCTGCTTCTCAACTACATAAACTGGTGAAATACATGCCATTCTTCAACTCCAGCTTTGCACTCAATCCCTCAGTCTGTGTGAAGAGCTGCTGATGATAACAGCAGTGATACCGGATGGATTTGTAAGGACATATTCAGGCATTTTCAAAGATGTAAAAGTGAACCTAATGTTCTCTGGCTGGGATTGTACATCACACAGCACTCTGCTTAACACCTGGCAATCCCAACACCAACCGGAATCACAAAACAAAACACACTGCTTGAAGCTTTGCAATCCTTTAAACAATTTTCCTTGATTCCTGAATCCAGACTGTTCCAGATGTATCTGCAGGTTATTATCGAACTTTATAAAGCAATAGCCTGACAAAGCTCTCATGCTACTCAGTAAAACACTCACTGAGCGATTCACTGGCTTTACACAGTCGTTACCACGTCAACACATGAAAATCTCAGTCTTTTGAACCTTTTTTTTGGAAATTTTATGTTCAGCAAGAGGAGAGATTATAACATAGGAATATAATCTATCCCCATCAAACACTCCCAGGACAGGTACAGCATGGGGTTAGATACAGAGTAAAGCTCCCTCTACACTATCCCCCATCAAACACTCCTAGGACAGGTACAGCATGGGGTTAGATACAGAGTAAAGCTCCCTCTACACTATCCCCATCAAACACTCCCAGGACAGGTACAGCACGGGGTTAGATACAGAATAAAGCTCCCTCTACACTGTCCCCACATCAAACACTCCCAGGACAGGTACAGCACGGGTTTAGATACAGAATAAAGCTCCCTCTACACTGTCCCCACATCAAACACTCCCAGGACAGGTACAGCACGGGGTTAGATACAGAGTAAAGCTCCCTCTACACTGTCCCCATCAAATACTCCCAGGACAGGTCCAGCACGGGGTTAGATACAGAGTAACGCTCCCTCTACACTGTCCCCCCATCAAACACTCCCAGGACAGGTACAGCACGGGGTTAGATACAGAGTAAAGCTCCCTCTACACTGTCCCCCATCAAACACTCCCAGGACAGGGACAGCATGGGGTTAGATACAGAGTAAAGCTCCCTCTACACTGTCCCCCATCAAACACTCCCAGGACAGGTACAGCACGGGGTTAGATACAGAGTAAAGCTCCCTCTACACTGTCCACCATCAAACACTCCCAGGACAGGTACAGAATGATAACACAAATGAATTCAACAATTCACATGAATATTTTGATGAGATTTCTGGAGGATTTCCTTTTTCACAGTTGTATCTGCTGAGGTTGGGATCAGGGTCACAATGATGCATCAGAATGACATGAACATAGAACATTACAGTGCAGTACAGGCCCTTCGGCCCTCGATGTTGCACCGGCCAGTGGACCCTCTAACCTAAACTATTCCAATATCATCCATATGCCTATCCACCGAACATTTGAATGCCCCCAAAGTAGGCGAGTCCACAACTGCTGCAGGCAGGGCATTCCACGCCCTCACTACCCTCTGTGTGAAGAACCTGCCTCTGACATTCGTCCTATAACTACCACCTCTTAATTTAAAGTTATGTCCCCTTGTGTTGGTCATCACCATCCGAGGAAAAAGGCTCTCACTATCCACCCTATCCAATCCCTTGATCATCCTATACGCCTCAATTAGGTCACCGCGTAACCTTCTTCTCTCTAATGAAAATAACCTCAGGTCCCTCCGCCTTTCCTCATAAGGCCTTCCCACCATACCAGGCAACATCCTGGTAAACCTCCTCTGCACCCTTTCCAATGCTTCCACATCTTTCTTATAATGCGGCGACCAGAACTGTACGCAATACTCCAAGTGCGTCCGCACCAGAGTTTTGTACAGTTGTAACATAACCTCACGGCTCCTAAATTCAATCCCTCTACCAATAAAGCTAACACACCGTACGCCTTCTTAACAACTTTATCAACCTGGGTGCCAACATTCAAAGAGCTATGTACTTGTACCCCAAGATCCCTCTGCTCGACAACACTATTAAGGGTCCTTCCATTAGCCCTATATTTCATATGCCTGTTATTCCTACCAAATTGAATCACCTCACACTTATCCGTATTGAATTCCATTTGCCACCTCATGGCCCAGTTCTGCAACCTATCTATGTCCCTCTGCAAACTGTAACATCCATCCTCGCTGTATACAACTCCCCCCACTTTGGTATCGTCAGCAAATTTACTAATCCAACCCTCTACACCCTCATCTAGGTCATTTTTAAAAATGACAAACAGCAGTGGCCCTAAAACAGATCCTTGAGGTACACCACTTGTAACTGCACTCCAGGTTGAATATTTCCCGTCAACCACCACCCTCTGTCTTCTATCAGCTAGCCAATTCCTAATCCAAACTGCTAAATCACCTTCAATCCCATTCATCTGCACTTTCTGCAGTAGCCTACCATGGGGAACCTTATCAAACGCTTTGCTAAAATCCATATACACTACATCAACTGCCTTACCCTTATCTACCTCTTTGGTCACCTCCTCAAAAAACTCAATAAAGGTTTGTGAGGCACGACCTCCCCTTCACAAAACCGTGCTGACTATCCCTAATCAATTTATTCCTCTCGAGATGCTTATAAATCCTATCCCTTATAATTCTTTCCAAGACCTTGCCCACAACAGAAGTCAGGCTCACCGGTCTATAATTTCCAGGATGGTCCCTATTCCCCTTTTTGAAAAGAGGGACAACATTTGCCATCCTCCAGTCTTCCGGCACTATACCTGTAGCTAACGACGACATGAAGATCAAAGCCAAAGGCTCTGCAATCTCCTCTCTAGCCTCCCAGAGAATCCTAAGGTAAATCCTATCTGGCCCAGGGGACTTATCAATTTTCATACCCTCAAGATTCGCTAACACCTCCTCCTTATGAACCTCAATCCTACCCAGTCTACAATCTGGTATCGCAGTATTCTCCCCGACAACACTGTCTTTCTCCTGCGTGAATACTGACGAAAAATACTCATTCAGTGTCTCTCCTATCTCCTCAGGCTCCACGCACCACTTCCCACTGCTATCTCTGACTGGCCCTAATCTTGCCCTAACCAATCTTTTATTATTTATATACCTGTAAAAAGCTTTAGGATTCTCCTTAATCCTATCCACCAACATGGTCCAGTAGAAAGAACGGCTTTGACAGTTCCTGCTGGATTGCTGAAGGACAGTATGAAGTTCCTGACCTCCTGGTAAAGGACCAGGCCCCAGTCAGCAAATTTTGACATTACAGTTCATCAGAACAGCATTAATCAGGATGGGGTGATTTAACCAATCTTAATTCACCGAAGGTTAACCTCAGGTGAATTCACAAGGTTAAATCATATGAGGTTAGGGTAATTTATTAGTTGGATCGGTGACTGGCTGATGGACAGAAGACAAAGTCGGGATAAATGTTTTTTTTCAGGATGCCAGGAGGTAACTAGTGGGGTCACAGGGTTCGGTCCTTATCCTCCAGCTATTTACAATGCGTATTTATAACTTGAAGAAAGGGACTGGGGGCTCAAATGCCAGATTTACAAATGACACAAAACTAGGTGGGACAGGAAGTTGCAAGGAGGAAATAAGAACCTTATAAATGGATATAAATAGGTTAGGGGAGTGGGCCAAAATGTGGCAGATGGAGTTTAATGTAGATAAGTGTGAGGTCACGCATTTTGGTCCGAAAAATGGGAATGTGACTTATTACCCAACTGGAGAGACACTTCGGGATGCTCTGGTGCAGAGAGATCTGGATATCCTCGTTCATGAGTGACAGAAACCTAGAATGCAGATACAGCGGATAATAAAGGAAGTGAATAGAATGTGACATTTATAGCTGAAGGAATAGAATATAGAGGTAAGGAAGTATTGTTGCAACTATACAAGGTATTAGTGAGGCCGCAGCTGGAGTATTCTGCAGAGTTTTGGTCTCCGCATTTGTGGAAAGATGTAGTGGTATTGGAGGCAGTTCAGTGGAGGTTCACTAGATTGATTCCAGAGAAGAGGAGTTTGTCGTATGAAGAGAAATTGAACAGTTCAGGCCAATACTCTCTGGAATTCAGAAGAATGAGGTGAAATCAAATTGAGGGAAACAAGATAATAAAAAATATGGATAAAGTAGATGTACAGCGAATGTTTCTGCTGGGGAGGCATTCTAAGATGAGAGGTCATAATCTTAGGCTAAGGGGCAGCAAATTTAAAACAGAGCTGAGGAGAAACTACTTCTCCCAAAGGGTTGTGAATCTGTGGAATTCACTATCCTAAAGTGCAGTGGGTGCTGGGACAGTGAGTAAATTTAAGGAGGAGTTAGACAGATTTTTTAAATTGGGAATGGGTTGAAAGGTTATGGGGAGAAGACAGGAAAATAAGGATGAGGAGAGTATCAGCCATGATTGAATGGCAGAGCAGACTCGATGGGCTGAGTGACCTAATTCTGCTGTTATATATTATGAATTTATGAATTTTTAGTTTTAAAAGCAACAAATTACAGGAGGACAATTAGGGGAATTTCTGAGTCAGATTAGGGGATGATGTAACAATTCCTAATTTCTATTTGGCACTGAGTGTAAATGTGTGGAATGTTGCATTTGGAGCTTAAAGAGACAGGAACGTTCCAACCATCAGTGAACTGAAGAGAAAGAAGAAAGAATACAAAGAGGCAAGTGTAGGGGATCTATCAGACAACAAGCTCCACACTTTTATCTATCCAGGTGATAGGTATTAAATAGATCAATTCATGTATCGTACAGGGAAAATCAAAACTTGTAAGCTTATTGGCAACTCCTTCTAACATCGCATTTTGTGCCTATTTCCATAGCACAGGAATAATGCCCAGGACTCAGTTTACCCAGACACTTTCAGAGTTCTACCAAATACTCGGATATCAGAGGAACATTTTTTACGCAGAGGGTGGTGGGGGCCTAGAATGCGCTGCCAAGTAGGGTGGTGGAGGTGACACGCTGGGATCATTTAAGACTTTCCTGGATAGTCACATGAGCAGACTGGGAATAGAGGGATACAAACGAATGGTCTATTTGGACCAATGAGCCACACTGGCTTGGAGGGCCAAAGGGTCTGTTTCCCGTGCTGTGCTGTACTGTTCTTTGTTCTAGAACATATACAAGATACACTTGTCATGATGCATGGGTAATAAACACTAGCCTTGCCAGTGGGTGGATTTCTTTTTAAAACAGGACTAATTTCAGATTCCTAAGTCCTATCTCTCACAGTGGCTGGAATTCTCTGGTTGTTCTCACTGGTGAAATGCCCTAGTTGTGTTGGTGATGTTCCCTCTGCTGTGGGTTCCCCAGTGCTACGGGTTCCCCAGTGCTGGGGGTTTCCCAGTTCTATGGGGGAAACTTCAATGGGAATTCCCACTGACGGTGGTTGGAGCAGAAGATCCCAGCACCAGCGAGCAGCATACCACCTCCCACTGCTGAGAAACACATTGCAGAGAGGCTGGAGAATCTCCCCCAGTATACTGAGTGCTACTAACAAGATATACCACTGGCCAGCCTGCGGCAAGGTGTTTTAGATCAATGCACAGACTTGGTGATTTATCTTGGTCTTCCTCCTGTGTTTTATTGCTTTTAAAACTCAAAGTTCATGAATTTATAAGATAGAGGAGCAGAATTAGGCCATTCAGCCCATCGAGTCTGCTCTATCATTCGATCATGTCTGAAACGCTCCTCATTCTCTAATAGTTATTATTCACATTTTTTGTGTGTTTTGTATCCCGGATCTGTGCAAAGATGACACTAATCTCTGCGTGTGTGATAAATTTCATTCACGGTGCTTTAGAATGTCTGCTCCACATGGCCACCTCAGCTTCCAGCTCTTTCTACAGCTTTGTTTTCAATCAGTTTCTTCCCTGAGAGGAATGTTATTCTTGGGAATTCTCTTCCCAAGACAGCAGCATAGGTTGGTTCATTGAGTTAGACAGATTCTTGAGTCAAGGGAGTTAAGGGTTATGCAGACAGGCAGGTAGTTGAGACCACAATTGGATCAGTTATGACTTTGTGAATGACAGATCGGGCTCAAAGGGCCAAATTACCTCCTCCTGTTCCCATTTCTTATGATCGGAAGTTTTATCAGCAATGAAATATTTTCCAGCACTGGCAGACTTCAGTGCCACAACATCTTTTCCCAAAAGTAGGGGATCTAAAACACGAGAGCATCGGTTTAAGGTGAGGGGGGAGAGGTAGAAAAGAGTCCACAGGGGTAACTTTTTCACAAGGAGGTTGGTGAATGTCTGGAACGAGCTGCCAGAGGTGCAGTAGAGGCAGGTACAATTTTGTCTTTTCAAAAAGCGTTTAGACAGCTACATTGGTAAGATGGGTATAGATGGATATGGGCCAAACACGGTCAATTGGAACAAGCTGAGTGGTAAAAACTGGGCAGCATGGACAAGTTGGGCTGAAGGGTCTGTTTCTATGCTGAACATCTCTATAAATCTATGACCCCATCAATCTAGATTGCCTTTATAAATCCCTTTGTCTTCTTCCCACCTCTCCCCAATTCCCCCCCCCAAACACCTATCTCTTCAATCTCCTCATCAATCCCTCCTCAGAAACCTCTGCTCAGCATCACTTTACTCTTTGCAAGCCAAACTAGGATATTTTTCAATGTTAAAGACTGAAATAAGAGTAAGTTGTTGTGAGGCATTGGACATTCAACACATTCTGACTGAGTTCAGCCTCTCTGCTTTATGGATAAGCAGATACACGACTCAAAAGTTTATTTCTACTGCAACACAAAAGTTAGCATTTGTACATTAGAAATGAAGGAGACGACTCCTGTAATGGGCCAGAAGACCATGTGCAGTGTTCCAGATGATGGCAGTGCTTTACATCAATGGAGAAGGGGGGACAACAATCTCATAACCCAGCAGCGAGCAATGGTGTGTGCGAGTTTGCTATCCCCAGTTAAATAAATGTTTTATTCTCACTATCAGCTCTTTCTTTAGATTGAGGTGTAAGGCAGAATTATGAAGGTAGTGGTCTATCCACATTTCAAAAGATTAATGATAAATCTGAATCGTTTGACCTTTTCTCAGAGAGTTGGAGGTGAGGCAAGTCATTAAAACCTCTTATGTGGTAATTAATGTTACAAAAGAAAAAATGTGGCTGTGCGGAAAATGGATGTGATCATTTAATTAGGGTTATGCGTCACATTCATAATAGGTTCATAGGTGTCATATTTTAACGAAGGCTTCAATATTACATGTTGTAAGATAGTGAGGCATCTTCATCCAGCAGTGAGGCTGTTTTAATGAACGGCCAGAGAAACAAATCAAAGAAACAGAAGAGGATGAAAAGTGAGAACAGGGGGCTGGGATGAAGGTTGGAATAATGAGAAATGCTCCTTTACATTTTCATTCATTTGACCCGAAGAAGGAAGTAATGTTTTTGAAGCAGAATCCCTGGGTCTGACAGGAGCAAGAGAGCCCCCTGGGATCAGGCATCACTTCACATAATCAGATTCTGTATTTGCTGGAGTATCAGCTACACATTGCTCTTCTTGTCAACTGATCAACAAACTTCTCCGCACTGAGAGCTGCAATTTCCATTGAGGAAACCAACATTGCCCACTTAGAGCAGGCACAGCCCAGGAGTGGGTCTGTATTTACTGGGGGTGCCCGGAGCTGTGTTAATGTTTACCGGGGGTCCCCAGAGCTGTGTTAATGTTTACCAGAGGTCCCCGGAGCTGTGTTAATATTTACAGGGAGTCCCTGGGGAACGAGTTAATATTTACCGGGGGTCCCTGGAGCTGTGTTAATGTTTACCGGGGGTCCCCAGAGCTGTGTTAATGTTTACCGGGAGTCCCCGGAGCTGCGTTAATATTTACAGGGAGTCTCTGGGGAGCGAGTTAATATTTACCGGGGGTCCCCGGAGCTGTGTTAATATTTACAGGGAGTCCTTGGAGCTGTGTTAATGTTTACCAGGGGTCCCCAGAGCTATGTTAATATTTACAGGGAGTCCCCGGGAAGCGAGTTAATATTTACAGGGGGTCCCTGGAGCTGTGTTAATATTTACGGGGGGTCCCCGGAACTGTGTTAATATTTACAGGGAGTCCCTGGAGGTGTGTTAATGTTTACAGAGGGTCCCTGGAGAGTGTATTTGTATTTACAGAGAGTCACTGGGGACTGTGTCAGTATTTACAGGGGATCCCGGGAAGCCTGTTAATATTTACAGGGGGTCCCTGAGGAGCGTATCAGTATTTACAGGGAGTCCCCAGGAACAAGTCAATATTTTCAGAAGTCTCTGGAGAATGTGTCAGTATTTTGGGGGGTCCCCAGTGTATGTGTTAGTATTTATAGGGGATCCCCAGGGAGCATGTTAATATTTACAAGGAGTACCTGGGGAGCGTATTAGTATTTACAGGGGTTCCCAGGAATGTTTCAATATTTATAGGGGGTCCCCAGGGAGTGTGTCAGTATTTATAGGGGGTCCCCAGGGAGTGTGTCAGTATTTATAGGGGGTCCCCAGGGAGTGTGTCAGTATTTACAGGGAGTGTCTGAGAGTGTGTCATTTTTGCGGGTGGTATTGTGGAATATTCTGATACTTGCAGGGGATCCATGAGGCTATACCACCCTCTTCAGTAAACCCAGCCTTGCAGTGGGACATTAGCTTCTTTTTCCTTAAGCAAAGGACTAAAGTCTGTTTCCAGGACAGTATTGTGTGCATTTTTCTGTCAAAACCTTTAACCTCATGTGAAGCTTATAATGGAATTCCAGGCACTGCTCCTGAGTTGCAAACAGGGATTGTGTGATCAAATGTCACATCCATAGTTTCTTTATTTTGCTTTGTGAAAACTTTATGTTTCAGATGTAAACTCTGTGAGCCTGATTTACTGTATTTACACATGGAAATATTTCAGATAATGCACAAAGTTCAATTCTCTGGCAAGATCCATACTCCCAGTATTGATGTCCAGATCTGATAACTGGTCTGTTTCATGAAGTAACTCAACAAGGGACTATAATTCGTAATAAGCATCTTGCTGACCCTCTCTGAAACATTCCAAAATACTCTGCACTGTGATGCCCCATGCACTGAGAAAAACCTACAATTGCTTTTGTGCAATATCTTCTTACGAAATCATGATCTGGGGAATATTCTGATGGATGGCAAACTGTTTTCCTGATTATGGTATCGATAGGATCGAAGAAATACCCAAGTGAGCTGAGGTTACCATTGGATTAAAACCTAAGAAGCAAAGGGTAAATAGAAAGCTAATTGCACCAGAGTTTGATTAACCCGTTCTCTGTTAGACAGTCCTCAAGGTCCTGAGTGATAAGGGGATGATGGAACTTATTGGATAGTTCCCTAAGCAGATTGGCAGTGGATAATATACAAGTAATTCATGCAAAGAGCAAATAACTAAGGGTCGCTCCAAACCGAACATTTTTCGGTTTGGCAGACTTTTAGCAGATCCTCATTTGAAGCAAGTCTCTTAGAATAGGACACTGTAGTTACATAGTTGGAGAGAGCAGAGAGCTGAAGTTAGGAAGAGAAAGGATTGTGAATTGGGAAGAGGTCCTTTGTTGCTAATTCAGTATTGTCAGAGCCACTGGCCCTTCCGAAGGGAACAAGGAAGGGGTTCTCTGGAGATTCTGCACCATTATAACTGTTCTGCCTAAGAGAGTGTTTTTAGACTTGTCAATGGTAACCGTGTCCAGGGATTTTGATGGATTTGTATCAGCAGTCATAAACAATTGAGTGCAGAGTCAGAGACCCTATTGAGCAAAGACCGAATTGGAATTGCACATGATACCATATTTATGTCAGAATGTTTTTTAAGTTTATTTATAGTGTCACAAGTAGGTTTACATTGACACTGCAATGAAGTTACTGTGAAAATCCCCTAGTTGCCACACTCCAGCACCTGTTCAGGTACACTGAGGGAGTATTTAGTACAACCAATGCATCTAACAGGCACATTGTTTAATGTAAGGGAAGAAACTGGAGCACCAAGAGGAAACCCATGCAGACACTAGGAGAACATGCAAACTCCACACAGACAGTGACCCAAGCTGGAATCAAACCAGGGTCACTGGCGCTGTGAGGCAGCAGTACTAACCACTGTGCCTTCATGCGCCATAATGAAATGTAAGCTCTTGTAAGTACAGAAAGTGTACTTCTGTCACATTGACTGCTTAAAGTGAAATTTAACTGTGTTTGGAATATTCCCCAGCTGTTAATTAATGTTTGAATTGTGTTGATTTTAGATGATTTGTCACGGTAAAACTCTAAAAAGTGAAAAGCTAAAAGCAAAATATTACAGATGGTGGAATCTGAAGAGAAACACAAAGTGCTGGAAAATTTCAGCAAGTCTGACAGCACCTATGGGGAGAGAATAGATTCAACATTCTGAGTCTAGATTATCTTTCATCAGAGCTGATGAAGACAGTGCGGCGCTCCCTCAGCGCTGACCCTCTGACAGTGCGGCGCTCCCTCAGCGCTGACCCTCTGACAGTGCGGCGCGCCCTCAGCGCTGACCCTCTGACAGTGCGGCGCTCCCTCAGCGCTGACCCTCTGACAGTGCGGCGCTCCCTCAGCACTGACCCTCTGACAGTGCGGCGCTCCCTCAGCACTGACCCTCTGACAGTGCGGCACTCCCTCAGCACTGACCCTCTGACAGTGCGGCACTCCCTCAGCACTGACCCTCTGACAGTGCGGCACTCCCTCAGCACTGACCCTCTGACAGTGCGGCACTCCCGCAGCACTGACCCTCTGACAGTGCGGCACTCCCTCAGCACTGAATGATGTGCTGAAATGTAAAAGTAGGAGATGATTCAAATGTGTGCCCCATGTTGATGACTGTTACTAAATGATCCACGCTGATATTTTGCTTGGATACATTTCTTGGAAGCCCTGAGCTTCTCTCCAATGCTTTATTGCCAAACTGAAGGCCACCCACACCAGAAATAAACTGATTCAAATCCTCCAGAAAGCGGAGTGATTCATTTGCAGCAGACCTGTACAATGCAGGATCAGAGTGCTGACAGTCTGTGTGTTCTGCACCACTGTACAGGCTACCGTTTGACTTTGTACAAAGTCACTTTTGAAATGGGAATCATCTCCTCCCCACATCCCCCCCATCTCTCCCCTCCCCCACCTCTCTTCTCAATTTTATTTTTAATGCACTTTTCATCCGATCATACAAATCCCTATTCGAATTATTACAGCTTGGCCTGTTACTGTCACACACACACAATGAGTCAGTAGCTTAAGATTCGTCAAACAATGGACCTCAGCGCAGAGACGCACCCCAATTAAAGATCAGCAGCTTAGTGACTGGATTGCCTTCCAAAGGAATTTACTGCTATCAAATACACATTTTCTTTCTCTTTTCTCTTTTTTCTATATTCGAGGTCTACTTCATTTGATGCTGATTAATAAGGAGAGTTAGCTGTGCTCATCAGATATTCCTGCATGTTAATTCCTTCAGCTCCCCCTTTGGCGTTTTTCTCTGCTCCTCCGGGACAGCAGATAAAATGTCATCATAAATAGCTGATTACTGACCCTGCTTTTAAATCACATTTCTCTTCCTTAACTGATGCTCCCGTGTCCTTGCTGGTGCTGCTTGGCATGGTGTCACACTGGAGTGTCTGGCACTCAATGCCATGCCACAGGCTGGAAACCACACAACGCTGTGTACCACCTGCCCCCAGGCCGTAAGGCAATGGGTGTAAATCTTGCAAAGTTGCCCCCCAAAAAATCCCCATCCCATCAAATCTCACAGCGGGCCAAGAGGCCACTCGGCCTATCAGGCTGGTGCTGCTCCTTTTGAAGTGAATTCTAATCATAGATTCATCAAATCAGAGACTGGTCCTGTTGCAGTAGAGAGGCCTTTCAGTCCATCTTTTCTGTACTAGTTTCCTGCCAGAGTAACTCAGCCCATCTCGCTCTCCTGCCTTCTCCTGAGTTGTGAATTTTAATATTTTTTCAGCTGCTGATACATTTTTTTTTGTTTTTATCCAATTCAATCCAATCAAGTCCACTTCAGAGTCTCAGCAAGTTAAGACATTCCTGATACAAACTGACAAAACAGGGCTCTCACCTCCTGTCTTGAATTTGATCTACGTGATCCAAGCTGATTGGAGCAGGTGTAGCTCCTCCTCCAAGGCTTGATCTCATTTGCTCGGCCAAAAGGCCAAGATGCTGCTTTGTAAGTTGCTTCAGGTGAAGCTTCAGTGTAATCCCGTGACTTCAACCAAATGCAGGACAGCAAAACCACACCTGATCTTAGCCAAAAGGCCGCAAAGTGATCCAGTTCCCTTTCTGAATCTCTGATTGCCCCCCACTTCACTCTCAGCCTCTCAGGCAGGTGTTCCAAACACTAATCCCTCACCAATCACAAGCGTTGTTTTCATGTTACTGTTTGCTCTTTAGCCAATCAGCATTGAGAGTTCAACAGGTTAAGGCCAGTCCTCCTTTCTGATTTGGTCTTTGCCAATTTCATTCTGTTTTCTGATGGACTGCCGATCATTCTGCCATTCACACTGACTCTGAACTGATGCTTTCTTTCTTTACCACAACCATCACCATCTCTTTAACTTTCATTCCATTATCTTTGGGGTTTTTTTGCACGTTCTCCCCGTGTCTGTGTGGGTTTCCTCTGGATGGTCCGGCTTCCTCACACACTCCAAAGATGTGCAGGTTAGGTTGGTTGGCCATGCTAAATTGACCCTTAGTGTCTAAGATGTATCGGTTAGGGGGATTAGCAGGGTAAATGTGTGGAGAATGAGGGCTTGGGGCTAGAATGAATATTCTGTCAGAGAGCCAGTACAAACTCAATGGGCTGAATGTCCTCTTTCTGCGCTGTAGGGATTCTATAATTTGCTCCCTCTATTCCCTCCCCCTCTTAACAGCTCAAAACCCATCACATTTCTCATTATATTCAAGCTGAAATATTAACATTGGGCAGGATTTTCCCAGTAAGGAGTCTCACAACACCAAGTTCAAGTCCAACAGGTTTATTTGATAGCAAAAGCCACTATCTTTCTGAGTGCTACTCCTTCATCAAGTGAGTGGGAGTTCTGTTCACAAACAGGGCAAATAAAGACACAAACTCAGTTTACAAAATAATGGTTGGAATGTGAATCTTTACAAGTAATACTTTCTTTACAAGTACAAACAATGTGAGTGGAGAGAGGGTTAAGCACAGGTTAAAGAGATGTGTATTGTCTCCACCCAGGACAGTTAGTGAGATTTTGCAAATCCAGACAAGTCATGGAGGTTACAAATAGTGCGACATGAACCCAAGATTCCAGATGAAGTAAACGTGTTCTCTTCCTGCTGTCGAACACTTCAGCGGTCACAGGCATCCTGCCTCTGATCTTCGGATAAGCATTGTCCAAGGCAGCCTTCACGATACACGACAGCGTAGAGTTACTGAGCAGAGACTGATAGCCTACATGACGATGGCCTTAACCAGGATCTTGGGTTTATTGACAATTGACAATGGTCATCAGTAAGTTCTTGATTCCGGATGTTTTTTATTGAATTCAAATTGCACATCTCCCGTGGCAGGATTCGAACCCAGGTCCCTAAAACATTCGCCGAGTTTCTGGATTAATAGTCTGACTATAAATACTATTGGGCCATCGCTCGCCTATTGAGAGTGCTTCCCACTGACAGGTGTGTGACACGACATTGTCACAATCGACCTGACGCTGAATTCAGTGCAAAGGGGTAATGTGGCCAATTTCCTGGGAAATGATGGGAAAAGCTGGCAGAATATTTCAATGGAAGAGAAGGTCAAAAAGAATTGACTCACAGAAGCTGTCATAATGAAACTAAGCATGCTTTAAACCAATCCGAGTTAATGCAGGGAAAGGCAGCTCATTTCTTACACAGAACATAATTAAAATATTTATATTCAAAAAAAAGCCATCAAGTCACTAATGTACGGTGATCCTTCAGAACTGTCCTGAAATTAAATAGCTGTGCCTTAGTTATTGAAGCTTACATTATACGGACCGATGAGAGTGGACACAATGAGAAGTTTCTGCTGCTTACACTGAAATATTACCATTCCCTCGACTTTTCAGCATTGTGACACAATCCACAGAGAGGTTTGGACATGGGGAGAAAGAAAAATATTGGCAATTGTTCCCAGTATTCAGACTGTTCCCGTCAGTGTTCCCAATGTGCTTCCAGTCAATCAGCTGGAGGAACATCGGGTTAGCTCTGGAGGTTTGAAAGAATCTGTGGTGAACATTTCTCTGAACCAATTCATGCATCCACCATGACTCAGTTAGTGACATTCTCACTGAGTCAAGAGGAAGTGAGTTCAAATCCCACTGCAGAGCTTGAGCAAAATGATGTCGAAACATCAGAAATAGGAGCAGGATTGGGTCATTTGCCTCTTTTGGACCTGTACTGGCTCTGTTCTGCCATTCAATATGATTAGGGTTGAGTCTGTATCTCAACACTACACTCCTGCCTTCTCCCCATTCCCCTGGACACTTTCGAGTTTAGAAATCTGTTTCTTTCTTGAATATATTCAGTGATTTAATCTCCACAGCTTTCTACAGTAAATAATTCCACAGGTTCACACTCTCTGAGTGAAGGAATTTCTTCTCATAAATGTTCCCCACTCGCTCACAGCCTGAGGTCCTGAAACTGTGACCCTTGTTCTGGACCCCCTCAGCCTGAGTCCCCCTGTACCCAGTCTGTCCAGCCATTTCACAATGTTATATATTTCAATAGGATCCCCTCTCATTCTTCTAAAATCCAATGAATTCAGGTCCAGTCACTCAATCTCTCCTGATACGACAATCCCAGGAACTTAAGCTCACACTCTGGTGAAGAACTGGAAGAGAACTTTACTTTTGGAGGTGGCAGTGCTGAGGGAGTGCTGCACTGTCACTGCTGTCCTTTATCCAATGAGATATCAATCTGAAGCTCTATCTATCCTTTCAAATGGATGCAAAATATCACATTATGCCTGAACATGGAAAGAGTTCATTGTCATGAGGCAATGTTCATTCCTCAGCTGACATCACTGAACCAGACTAACTCTCTGTGGGATCTTGCTGTGTACTTTGGTCTACTTTATTCTTCCGTTGAAAATGCATCCATCCCGAATTTCCTTTGACCTGAGTGTCTTGCTTGGATATTTCAGAGGGCAGTTAAGAGTCAAACATGTCACTGTGGATCTGAATTCACATGTAGGCCAGACCAGGTAAGGATGACAGATTTCCTTCCCTAAAGGGGATATTAGTGAAGCAGATGAGTTTTTCCAACAATCGACAATGGTTTCATGGTTACCAGCGCTGAGGTTGTTTGAATGTTCTCTGCTCTTGTACGTGGCTGATAATGGTTTCATGGTCTTCATTAGGCTTCTAATTCCAGATTTTAAGTAAATTCCATCTGGCGTGGTTGGACTTGAACCGGGCTTCCCAAAGCATGGCCCTGAGACTCTGGATTGATGAGTCCAGTAAGAATACCCCCTCGCTATGCCAGTACTCCTCCTTTGCGTGAAGCTGTAATTTCTCCCTATCATTTTCTCGTTGGTTTCTGGATGCAACCCTCAGATCCCCCTAAAACCTGAACTCTTTGCTGCCCTGAGTTTCCTTTTGTCTCTATTGATGGCCGCTCCTGAACTGAACTGAGTGCTGTTGTGATGTGAGATTTAGGCAAGAATCAGTCTGGTCTAGTTTAATACCCTGATATTGTTCAGATTTTCATTCTAAATTCAGCAGCCTTGATGTTGTTGAGCATTTTTCAATCTCTGTGTCATACCCTGATTTTTAAACGAAAGTTTGAGTAACTAATGAACTTAGAGAAAAGGACTCAGGGCTTTATGCTCAGCAACCTCTTCCCCCATTCGAACTCCTGTTCAAATAGATTGGTTTTCGTCCCCATTTTACCTCTGAACTATGAGCATAATTGGTTCTTAATCTCTGACAGTTAGTTTTACTGATGGCTATTAACACTGAGTAGAAGCTTCAGAATAGCAGTAAATATGTCATGTGTACTGTCTGAGTGTTACAATGTATTACTGCTCCATTAAATATGTCTGAATGGTCACATCTTCCACACTCAGCAACACATTAGAGGCAGCTCTCTGTACATTAAGTGCGCCAAATACTAAATAGATGGTTTCACATTGACTGGAGTGGAGATCTCGCTGGGTTCCCTGTTTACTGTGGGTAATTGATGTGTAACTGCAGCAACTTCATAAAACCCAGGGGGAGGATGAGGGTGAGATGCCATTCCAGTGAAACTAGCTGCTGATAGTTTGTAATTCAAAGGCATCTTTTTCTTATCTGGTATCTGGACAACTAATATCCTGAACATCATTTCTCAGCAAGCTCTGGGCCATGGAATGAGCCAAGTGAAAAAAAAATCCATACTGTACAGAGGAGGCCATTCAGCCCATCGCATCTGTCCTAACCACAATCCCACCTAGGCCCTAATCTTGTAACCCCACACATTTACCCCGCTAACCTCCCCCTACACTAGGGTCAATCTAGCACGGCCAATCCACCTAATCCACACATTTTTGGACGATGGGAGGAAACCGGAGCACCCAGCGAAAACCCATGCAGACAGAGGGAGAATATGCAAACTCCACATAGTGACCCAAGCCGGGAATCGAACCTAGGTCCTTGGCACAGCAGTGTTAACCATTGTGCCACCATGCCGCCCTGTCCTGAACTTCTTTTCTTGCAGTTCCATGTGAGTTATGAATAGCAAACATAGGGTAGAATCAAAGCTGGGAACTTTCTCCTCCAGGTAGCTAGGGACAGATTCCCATTTAGAGAAGAGAAACGCTGTTTTCTTTTCCTTCGTTTTCCAGAAGAATGAGCTTTTATGGTTCCCTGCTCAGTTTTCTTTGGTTGTCTGAGGGATTTGAGAAATTGCACCCTGTAGAAGGCAGGCAGCTCCTTCCAAAGGAAGCAGGAGGGATGGAAACCATTGAATGTAATTTGTGATGGTCAAAACCAGCTGATCCAATCTCTCCCACGCCTTGTTCGTCACAAAATATCCACTCCCACTGCCCTAAACCACACTCCGTTCCTGCACAGGCAAGAAAGGATTCTTTAAATCCAGGCCTATTTAATCTGGAAGTATAACTGACACATTCCCTTCAGTCCTGAATCTCCTGTCGTGCTCACCCTGCTATAAGAGGCAACTCGTGCCCCAGCCAGAAACAGCTCACTCAGGCTGTCAGCTGAAGGGTTTCAGTGAATCAGTGTCCACCACAGCAGCCTGTTCCAGAGTTTCACTATTCCCTGGGAAATAAACAGTTCCTGACATCCTATCTCCATCTGAGCTTAAACTGTTACAAATACCGAACCCTGCTCCTTCATCACCTGTTTAATTAGAATGGATAATCCACTGGAACACAATCTATTCCACAATCATTTTAAAAATCTCAACCAGATTACTCTTTAGCCGATGGGTGTGTTCTCCAGCGGCAGAGGCAGTGTGGTTTGTCTGTCCCACCATCAGGAATCCGCCTTGCGGGGGGGTGGAGTTTGCCTTTGGCACAACCAGAAGATCCTGTCAGTAAAAAGGGCAGAATTCCTGACCAATGGCCGTAATTTTCCAGCCACTCTCACCAGTGGGATCTTTCAGTCCCACCGAGGCAGCAGGAGAGGATATGGAATAGAACATAGAACATTACAGCACAGAACAGGCCCTTCGGCCTTCGACGTTGCGCCGACCAATTATGAAAAAAAAAGCAATAACCCTCCAAACTAAACCATTCCCTTCTCTTCCATAAACTTATCAATTAACCTCTTAAACGCCACCAAACTTGGTGCATCTATAACTGCCGCAGGCAGGGCATTCTACTCCCTAACCACCCTCTGGGTAAAGAACCTACCTCTGATATCCGTCCTATAACTATCACCCCTTAATTTAAAGCTGTGTCCCCTCGTGCTAGCTTTCTCCATCCTAGGAAAAAGGCTATCACTGTCCACCCTATCTAAACCTCTAATCATCTTATATGTTTCGATAAGGTCTCCTCGTAGCCGCCTCCTTTCTAATGAAAACAACCTCAAATCCCTCAGCCTCTCTTCATAAGACCTGCCCTCCATACCAGGCAACATCCTGGTAAACCTCCTCTGTACCCTCTCCACTGCCTCCACATCTTTCTTATAATGTGGGGACCAGAACTGCACCCAATACTCCAAGTGCGGCCGCACTAGAGTTTTGTACAGTTGCAACATGACGTTGCGGCTCCGAAATTCAATCCCCCTACCAATAAAGCTAAGACTCCATATGCCTTCTTAACAACCTTCTCGACTTGACTGCCTACTTTCAGGGATCTATGCACATACACACCAAGATCCTCTGTTCATCTAGACTACTAAGAATCCTACCATTTGCCCTATACTCTACACATTTATTATTTCTGCCATAGTGCATTACCTCACACTTTTCCACATTAAACTCCATTTGCACCTCTCGGCCCAGCTCTGCAACTTGTCCAAATCCCTCTGCAAACTATAACACCCCTCTTCACTATCTACCACTCCACCGACTTTAGTGTCATCTGCAAATTTACGAATCCATCCTTCAATACCCTCATCCAGATCATTTATAAAAATTACAAACAGCAGGGGCCCCAAAACAGACCCCTGAGGTACACCACTTGTCACCGAACTCCACGATGAATATCTCCCATCAACCACCACCCTCTGTCTTCTATCTGCTAGCCAATTCCTAATCCAATTAGCTAAATCACCCTCTATCCCATATATCTGCATTTTCTGCAGAAGTCTTCCATGGGCCACCTTATCGAACGCCTTATTAAAGTCCACATATACCACATCAACTGCCTTACCCCCATCCGCCTCTTTGGTCACTTTTTCAAAAAATGGGAAACCCCATTGACGTTGACAGCTCCAAAAGATTCCACTGCCACCAATAGTGGGTTACCCTGCTGCGGCGGAGCATGTGGAAATTCCTGCCCTGCATTTTGAGATAGTTGGATTTCTAATAAAAGATGGATTAAAGGGACATGGGAACAAGTGGGAAGGTGGATTTGAGACCAGGAAAACATCAGTCACAAACTGGATGAATGGCCAAGCAGGTTCAAAATGCTGAATTAATCGAGTTCTGCTCCTAATTCCTATTTTCCTATGTTCCGATATGTTTCTGTAAAGTGTATAGAGCCAAAACTTTTAACCTATTTTGAACTTACGCTGGAAATTAGTCATGAGATCCATCACAGCACCCTTCCCAAAGTCCCAATATCACCAGGCATGTGGGAACCGGATTACAAAACTGCAAGTAAGACCTGACCAACTCTTTTATAAGGGAACAAGTTCCTACTGAGTCACTCTGTGCTTCTCATACCAACTGAAGATTTCAAACACAACAATTTGAAGGTGAGAGGCCATGGGATCCAAGGGGCTTTGGCCTTGTGGATCCAGAACTGGCTTGCCTGCAGAAGGCAGAGGGTGGTTGTGGATGGCTCTTTTTCTGCATGGAGGTCGGTCACCAGTGGAGTGCCCCAGGGATCTGTTCTAGGACCCTTGCTGTTTGTCATTTTCATAAATGACCTGGATGAGGAAGTGGAGGGATGGGTGAGTAAGTTCGCCGATGACACGAAGGTCGGTGGTGTTGTGGATGGTCTGGAGGGATGTCAAAAGTTGCAGCATGACATCGACAGGATGCAAGACTGGGCGGAGAAGTGGCAGATGGACTTCAACGCGGATAAATGTGTTGTGGTCCATTTTGGCAGATCCAACGGGATGAATGAGTACACTATCAAAGGTAGGAGTCTTAGCTGTGTGGAACAGCAGAGGGATCTTGGGGTCCGGGTCCATAAGACTCTCAAATCGGCCTCCCAGGTGGAGGATGTGGTTAAGAAAGCTTACGGTGTACTGGCCTTCATTCATCGAGGGATTGAGTTCAGGAGTCAGGAGGTAATGCTGCAGCTTTATAGGACCCTTGTCAGACCACACTTGGAGTACTGTGCGCAGTTCTGGTCGCCTCACTATAGGAAGGACGTGGAAGCTATTGAAAGGGTGCAGAGGAGATTTACAAGGATGTTGCCTGGATTGGGAGGCATGCCTTATGAAGACAGGTTGAGGGAGCTGGGACTGTTCTCCCTGGAGAGACGAAGGTTGAGAGGCGACCTGATAGAGGTTTACAAGATGTTGAGAGGAATAGATAGGGTGGACTCTCTGAGACTATTTCCCAGGGCTGAAATGGTCGCGACGAGAGGGCACAGATTTAAGGTGCAGGGAAGCAAGTACAGAGGGGATGCTAGGGGAAAGTTTTTCACTCAGAGGGTGGTGAGTGAATGGAATCGGCTGCCGTCGGTGGTGGTCGAGGCGAACTCGCTGGGGTCTTTTAAAAGACTTCTGGATGAGTATATGGGATCCAATGGGATTGGGGGTTATAGATAGGTCTATGGCTGGGTAGGTTTTGATGTGTTCGGCACAACTTGTGGGCCGAAGGGCCTGTTTGTGCTGTAGTGTTCTATGTTCTATGTTCTATGTAATTTCCCTTCAACTTCTATCAAATTTCACTGAGTGAAACTCTCTCTCTTCACTCTCTTCAATTAATTCTTAATCGAGTCTCATGATATTGAATGTAAAAATAAAAGGCAGTAAATGTTAAATGTTGTCTGCTACTTGTTCACTACGAGGACAACCTGAACCTCAACTCAATCCCAGCTTTACTCCTCAAGCCCGGTGTCTGTAATTTTGTGTGTGTGTAGAATGGAGAATCCTAAAACTTCCATTTGAGTTGTACACACTTTCTTTTTTCAGCTTAGATTGTCCTTTGAGAATTGTCAGCTGGATTTCCTGTCAGCTGATGTACATGATTGATCCACGACTATCTCACATTCCACCGTGGCAGGAGAATCCAACACAGAACCATAGAATCCCTAGCACACAGAAAGAGGCTATTCAGCCCATTGACTTTGCACCAAATCTCCAAAAGAGCATCCCACCCAGGCCCTCCCATCTGTCCTATCCCTATAACCCTATGCACTCACCATGGCTTATCCACCTAACCTGCACATCTTTGGATCTAACGATCTCTTTTATCATTTATTCTTCTGTAGAATTTCCAAAATGATACAACGGCACTGCTGTGTCACAGCGCCTGGGACCTGGGTTTGATTCCCATCTTGGGTCACTGTCTGTATGGAGTTTGCATGTTCTCCCCATGCCTGTGTGGGTTTCCTCCCATAGTCCAAAAATACGTGGGTTGGCTGGATTGGCCATGCCAAATTTACCCTTGGTGTCAGGGGGCTTAGTGGGGTAAATACATGGTGTTGCACATATAAGGCCTGGGTGAGATTGTTGTTGGTGCAGACCCAATGGGCGAAATGCAGTACAGGGATTCTATATCTACTCCAGCTAACAGAATTCCAGTCTAAATCCCCTCCTTATTCAGTACCATCTTACTCAAATATTGATCCAACGTCAATGTTGAAAAGTACAATGTTGTTCTGTGTCTACCTCATTGTTTGTAAGGTGAGAATGGTCTCAAATGACTGAACCCTTCCTGGAGGAAGCAATCCTGTAGTAAAAACTCTGAAATGTATTTCAGTGTAAATACTGATTCCAGATTAGCCAGTGAAATTAGCTAGGATAACGAGATAGATAATTGGTTATTTTCATCAATAATCTGTACAATTTCTGATTAGGATAAAACCATTTAACAGGCTAAAACGTCTCATCAGGCAACACTTGGGAATAAAATGCAAACAGTATTAAATCCCCAGCACTCTCTATAAAGGTCCCATTTCAGACTGAAAGTCTTTGTGTGAATATCTGGAGCCAGTGTAAAGCTGTGGCCTGTTTTATTATTCTGCTAAAACAGGCAGAAGCTTTGTTCTGTGCCCATCAGTGTCTAACAGTGTAAATATCCCACTTGACAATGTTTATTTCAACTTATTGCTTTTATTCAAATAAAACTGCAAATGGTCTGTGGAACTTTACAGTATGTTTAGCAAACTTCACCATAGCAACTTCTGGCAATATGGAAGTCTTGTGAAAAAGCCAACATTGGGTCAATTGAATCTCTGTCCTATAAAATATGATAAATTATGTAATTAAACATACCACTGATCCTCATAAAAGAGAAATATGGAAACATTATTCCTTCAACATTTGCTCCATAAGATTGTGATGCTCTTTCAGCCATTCCAGGTTGTTTTATTGCCATGAAGGGATGTGGGGAAATCTGGCTCACATTTCCAATATTCCTCTTCCAAATTTGTTTACTATTAACCTGCCTGTTGCTCCCAGGTTTATTCAAATAAACCCCTTCATTATTAATGGTTCTTTCCAAGTGCGGGTAATTAAAACTCTCCCCATTCACTCCAATCACATTCAATCCCCATGGACCAAAACTCTCCCCATTCACCCCCATTATGGGCAGCACAGTGACATAGTGGTTAGCACCGCAGCCTCACAGCGACAGGGACCTCGGGTTTGATTCCAGCCTCACATTACTATGGTGTGGAGTTCACTGTGTCTGCATGGGTTTCCTCCAGGTGCCCCAGTTTCCTCCCACAGTCTGAAAGATGTGCTAACTAGGATGCATTGACCCAACAGGCATCAGAGTGTGACGACTAGAGAAATTTCACAGTAACTTCATTGCAGTGTTAATGTGACTAATAAATAAACTTTACTTTGTAATGTAGTGAAGTTAGTGTTTGTAAAACTATTTAAAAAAAAGACTTCTAAAATGCTAATAGTTATAAAATTCCACGGTCTGTTAAAAAAGATAGTTTTCGTTGCTATGTTTAGAGAGTTAAAAGAGATGCAGGTGAATGCAGCACACAAAGAACACAGAGTGAAACATTTTATTGCAAGCCTAGCAGTGGTTCTGTCCAGACAACAGGCTGTTTTGGAATTTTAACCAGTTTAAATTAGGCATTTGAATAGCAGCAGCTTATTAGATTTGAATTTGCTGTTTTGATAAATCAATCTTATTGGAGGGATTTTGGTATATAAGAATCAGCTCCCAGCTCCAGAAAGCCAGATAGCAAGTGTCTCTGTTACAGGTCACAGCTTGAGAGAGAGGCACAGCCAGCAACAGTGTAACAGTGTAACAGATACATTTATGTCTTAAAAGAAAGGCTCATCTCAATCATAAATGGTCTTATGAGGAGAGACTGAGGGATTTGAGGTTGTTTTCATTAGAAAGAAGGTGGCTAAGAGGAGACCTTATTGAAACATATAAGATGAATAGAGGTTTAGATAGGGTGGACAGTGATAGCCTTTTTCCTAGGATGGAGAAAGCTAGCACGAGGGGACATAGCTTTAAATTAAGGGGTGGTAGTTTTAGGACAGATGTCAGAGGTAGGTTCTTTACCCAGAGGGTGGTAAGGGTATGGAATGCCCGCTGCGTCAGTTGTAGATGCACCAAGTTTGGTGGCATTTAAGAGGTTAGTAGATAAGTTTATGGACAAAAAGGGAATGGTTTAGGTTAGAGGGTCACTGCTTGTTCCTAATTGGTCGGCGCAACATCGAAGGCCGAAGGGCCTGTTCTGCGCTGTAATGTTCTACGTTCTATGTTCTAAAGGTACCAACATAGATAGTGAAAACAGAAGATAAAGAAATTAGAGATTCTGGAAGATAAAACCCAGTTATATTGTGAATGTGACTAGAAGTTCTAATTTTTTTAATGGGTGGGAATTGTATTTATTTGAACAGTATTCCATTAGAACCATGTTTGGTTAGGTCTGTTAATACTTGAATTAATCTGTTCACTGTGAGTTAAATAAATAAATTGTTACTTGTTGACTTTACAGAGAGAGTCTCAGGGAGTTATTTTGATTTAATCACTAAACACTGGGGAAGGGCAGGTAATGACCCTTCTCACACTCACTTTAACAGATTATGAAGCAAGATACTTCTCTTTGAGTGGTTGAGTGATAGTTCTGAGAGAGATGATAAACCTCCCCTTTGTAACAGCAGATGATTCTATGATCTGAAATGAAATTGAGAAACTGAATAAGCAAAATAAATGAGAAGGGAAACAGACAGAAAAAGTGAGAAAAGTAGAAACAGTAAGTAGCAAAATATCCTTCACCCTGCGTCTGTGGTTGAGCTGTGACCTTTTGAAATTATTAACTTCACTCCAGCCTAGAGTAAAATGGCAGAAAATTCTGACTGTTTACAGGGGCAATGGCCAAGCCTATTTTTTTCCCAATTCACTCACGATGTGAACATCACTGGCAAGGCCAGTACTTATTGCTTAACTGCCCTCGGGAAAGCTGCCTTTTTAAAATCACTGCAATCTCTGAGGTGTAGGCACATGCACACTGCTGTTAGAGAGAGGGCTTTCAGCATTTTCTCCCAGTGACAGCGAAGGGACGGCCGATATATTTCCAAGTCAGGATGTATAAGCGAAAATGTATGAAAGTGGACTGGTAGATCAATTTCAATCTGTTTTATCTCCTGTTTAACTGCACTTATCTATACACAAGGTTTCAATCCTTAACAACTCTTTCAAAGATCTCAGTATAAAAGTTAAGGGGCTGGATGTCACAGCATTCCAATTCTGAAGCACAAACATTGAAATGTGATGGGGTTGGAGGGAATGAGAAAACTGCTCGGTGCGGGGGAGGTGAGGGACGCAGGAGGACTGCGGCTGCTCTCTAAATGTGAATGGACTGACGGCCCATTGGCTGTTCCTCAAGCTCTCCAACTTCCCCTGTTATTTAGGTGTGAGCGGAATTCTCTGCAATGAGCCAGTGCCATCCTGTTCAACATCAGCTCCCAAATCCTGGCCCCAGATCTCTCCTTTTTGCTTGTGGTAACCTTGAATAAAATTAGCAGAATTTAGCTTCAGATTTATCCTTGTCCAAGATGGGAACACAACAGAAACCCCTCCTCAAGCCAACAGGAAGCAAAGAGTTGGAATAACCAGGTCTTTTCCTGATTGGCGGGCAGTGACCAGTGGAGTTCCGCAGGGATCAGTCCTAGGACCCCAAATGATCACATTATATATGAATGATTTGGAAGAGGGAACAAAATGCAATATCTCCAAATTTGCAGATGCCGCAAAGTTGGTTAGGAGGGTGAGCTGTGAGAAGGATACAGAAATGGTTCAGTGTGATTTGGACAGACTGAGTGAGTGGGAATATGCATGGTAGATGCAGTATAGTGTGGATACAGTATGATGTGTGTGTGTGTGCGCAAACGCACGGGTCCGTGTGAATGTATATAAGCAAGAACAGTGCTTGCAGGACAGTCTAGAATAAACTGTGTAAAATGCAGGATGCCTGGCTGAGCGCCAAGGCAGATGAAATACAGGAATATGCTGACAGAAATGACTTGAAACAGTTCTATGAAGCCTTCAATACTCTCTACAGACCTCAATCTCTTGGGAGCTCCTTCCTCCTGAGTACAAATGGTACAACCCTCATTCCAGAGAGGGCTCAGATCCTGCAGAGATGGGCTGAACTCAACCAATCATCATCTATTAACGATGAGGCATTCGACAAGAATCCCCAGATTGATATCAACAGCGCCATGGATGACCCACCGGTAGTAGCCGAAGTCATGAAAGCCATCAGCTGGCTATCCAGTGGCAAAGCCCCAGAGGCAGATTCCAGACCCACAGAGATCTATAAAGCTGCTGGTCCTGCACTTATCGAGAAGCTCATCAAGTTGTTCCAGTCCTTTTGGAAGCAAGGATCCATTCCTCAGGAATTTAAGGTTGTTTCCTTCGTACACCTCTACAAGAGGAAGGGCAAGTTTGTGACAACCACCGAGGAATCTCGTTGCTCTCCATCACATGAAAAACCCTCGCGAGGGTCCTGCTAAATCATCTGGTCACTCATCTGGAGCTGGGCCTGCTTCCAGAGTCACAGAGTGGCTTCCGCAAAAGATCATGGGACTATTGACATGATTTTTGCGGCGTGCCAATTTCAGGAGAAGCATCAGGAGCAGAATCGCAAGCTCTACACAACCTTTGTTGACCTCGCAAAAACCTTTGACACTGTAAGCCAACAAGGCCTGTGGAAGATCACGTCAAATGATGGTACGCCAGTTCCATGATGGCCAGAGTACTGGATGGTGCAGAATCCTCTGAGGCATTCCCAGTCACCAATGGCGTCAAACAGGGCTGTGTGCTCACACCCAGACTGTTCAGCATGATGTTTACTGCCATGCTGAATGATGCCTTCCAGGACAGTGTTGCTGGAATCAGCCTCAAGTACAGAGTGGATGGGAAGCTCTTCAACCTGAGGAGACTTCAAACTATTACCAAAGTGAAGGAGACTGTTCCAAGAGACTTCCTCTTTGCCAATGACTGCGCCCTGTATAATGGCTCAGAGCCAGAGATACAAGTCAGTTTGGACAAATTTTCCACAGCTTGTGACAACTTCACACTCATCATCAATATTAAAAAGACTGAAGTCATGCACCAGCTTGCTCCTCATTCACCATACACAGAACCTACAATCACTATCCAAGGGTAGAAACTACAGGTAGTGAACCAGTTCACTTATCTTGGCAGTACCCTCTCCCAAGCAGTGACAAGCAGGGGCGCGGTTGGCAGAGGTAGGAGGGTGGAGGTGGGATAGGCGAGGAACACAGTATATCGTGGATACGGATGATGGTGAGTCACTCCATGGTTTGGAAAGGGGCAGAACTCTGCCTGCTGCCTGGTATGGTTCTTTGTTAGAGCAAAATTCCACACTAATCCCATTTTCCTGCCCTTCCCAGGGCCCCATATCAGCCCCCAACCTAATCCAGTCATTCTGTTCTCGCCCCATACCGCTGTATCAATCCCAAAGTAATTGCGCTGCTCCACCTTCTCCCCCAAACTCTACTGGATGCTCTTCCTCCAGTCCTTAGCACCAGATCTTCCACTTCCCATTTCTCAATCAATGTTGTTGGGCCAATTTCTCTCAGAATGCTCCAGTGAAGTCCCTGTGCTGCCTCCACCAGGCAAATGTTCCTCATTGTGGGGGAGCCCAATTTGAGGATCAGGAATAAACTCTTTCGAGCTGAGGTGAGGAGAAATTTCCTCACCCAGAGGGTGGTGAATGTGTGGAATTCACTCCCACAGAAAGTAGTTGAGGCCAAAATGTTGTCTGATTTCAAGAAGAAATTAGATAAAGCTCTTGGGGTTAAAGGGATCAAGAGATACGGGGGGGGGAAAGAGGGGATCAGGATATTGAATTCAATGATCAGCCATGATCAAGGTGAATGGTGGAGTAGTCTCAGAGGACTAAATGGCCTCGTCCTGCTTCTCGTTTCTATCTCAAGTCTCTCTTCATCGTTAGTTTGCCATGCTGGTATTATCCTGGGCAATCTGCCCAGTCCACACTCATGGTGTTAATGTCCCGCCCATGGAACCAAACCTGATAGAGGCGGCTGCCCTGCAAGACTGCACCAAAATTGGAGATTGCTTTTCACTCTGTTTCTAACCAATGTCTGTTCCATACAAGGAAGCCTCTACCTGCGTGAAACAGAATAGTAAAACTCCAAACACCCTGAGAGATCAGGAGAGATTTCCCACACCCGGTATCTGTGTTCTCTCTTCCTGATTCAGACAAAAAGCTGTTATCAATCATTCACTTTTGGACAATATTTTATCTGGGCATGTCCGCACTGGAATTCACACTGCTCTGAAATAATTTAAATTTTAGACTTATACTGCGCAGAATGAGAGAGAGAGAGACAGATCGGGGAGACAAGGTGAGTGACAGAGAGAAACAGTCATAGATAAAATGCAAAACAAGATCAAGAGGGATTCACAGATGGACATAGATAGAACCAGAGAGAGAAAGAGAGCAAGAAAAATAGTGCAAGAAGGAGAAAAGCAGGCAAACAGATAGGAATACTAAATCCATGTGAGATAGAGCCAGAAAAGGAGGGAGGGAGTGACAGTGACCTTGTGAGAAATAGAAAGAGTGAGAGGGAAAGACTGAGGGGGAAAGACTGAGAAGGGAACGCTAGAATTTTACTGCCTCATCTGTCACGGGAATTGGAGTGGGCGAGGGATGGAACACGGAAAGGTCCTTTGACCTCGGGTGGGGTTTTGCGGTTTCGGGATGAGCGAGACTGTAAAATCCCAACGTTTGGAGTGAGACAGCAAGAAGTAGACAGAAAAGAGACTGTCACCATCTCCCAGAACTAGATTTAAAACGAGGTTCCAGAAGATAATGGATAATGTTCCAACCATTGTGCTGTCCGATTCCCTTCACAATATATGTAGTGCTTAGAGAGAAAAATAACATTTCACACGAAGAAATAATATTATAACATCGTGTGTGATATTCATCCGTGTTGATGATAAGATAACTGGGAACAGCTCCCTTTTGTGATTGGTGAGTCAGTGTAGGTATTTAATTTGGTTCGTGCTGGTTATTAATCAGCCTTGTCCGACAGAATAGAGGAATGCCTTTTATCTATTGACAGCTATCCAGCATGGTTATGATAAGCCTGAAAAATATCTCGCCCAGAAGTCACATTAGTGCAGATTGTCACGTTTTGCTTTGCAGCGGCAGACAGCATCTCTTGTGTTCCTCTGCACCACTCACATTGTGAAACTATCAGCAATCAAAGACACACAACAGTTCCTTTTGTATATCACAGCCTTGTCGATTTGTTCAAGACATATTCTAGTAAATTTAGTTAAAGAAACTGACAGTAAGTAGCACAGAAGGAAATTAGATGCCATATTTATTTGTTCAGGGGTTGTACGATAGTGACAGCCTGGGTGGCACTAATGACTTATTAAAGGGGGGCACTGTCACCAAGTGCAAACCTTTGGCTTTGCAAAGCTTGATTCCAGCTGTTTGCTAATTCTGGGATATCTGACACGATGACACCAGATATCACGGCAATGTTTGGAAACTATTCCAAAGAAGCACTTTAAATCTCAACATTCAAATGATTCCACACTGTTTTAAGAAAGAACTCTGATTTTCGTTGCACCTCCAGTGATCTCAGGAAATTCCAGAGCGATGGGGAAGATTTCCAGCCGCAGTCTCCACGTGCAGGAATGGTAACGTACTCAATTCAGAGGCTGCAACTCACGCTGCTGAGGTTTCTGAGACTCAATCTTCCCTGCCCCTCATTGAAGGAGTGGCATGAAACACACCACAGGGACACAGAGCATAACATCAGCGGGTCATTAGCACACACTCTCTCTGGGACATCTTCCCCCTCACTGGATATTCAGCTGGCACTTGCATAACATCACGCCAGGTTCACCCAGACATCAACCTGTCATGAGGATCTCCCCCAGGGGCATAAAGGTGAGTATAGCCCTGGGGGTGAGGGACATGTCTGGGAAGTGACCCGGCCATGCCCTCTGACTCTGCATTCTGCCCATACTAACTTGGCAGTGCCAACCTGTGCCAGAAAGGATCCTAGTTCGGAGCCTCATGGGGAAGGAGGAATTGATTCAGATTTGGTTGTGGGCCAGGAACAAAGATCATAGAACATTACAGCGCAGTACAGGCCCTTCGGCCCTCGATGCTGCGCCAAACTGTGAAACCAATCTAAAGCCTATCTAACCTACACTATTCCAATATTATCCATATGTTTATCCAATGACCATTTAAATGCCCTTAATGTTGGCGAATCCACAACTGTTACAAGCAGGGCATTCCACACTGTTACTACCCTCTGAGTAAAGAACCTACCTCTGATATCTGTCCTATATCTATCACCCCTCAATTTAAAGCTATGTCCCTCTCATGATAGGCATCACCATTCGAGGAAAAAGGCTCTCACTGTCCACCCTATCTAACCCTCTGATCATCTTATATGCCTCTATTAAGTCACCTCTTACCCTTCTTCTCTCTAACGAAAACAGCCTCAAGTCCCTCAGCCTTTCGTCATAAGACCTTCCCACCATATCAGGCAATATCCTGATAAATCTCCTCTGCATCCTTTCCAATGTTTCCATATCCTTCCTATAATACGATGACCAGAACATATACACAATACTCCAAGTGTGGCTGGACCAGAGTTTTGTACAGCTGCAACATGACTGCATGGCTTCAAAATTCAATCCCTCTACCAATAAAAGCTAACATACCGTACGCCTTCTTAACAACCCTATCAATCTGCGTGGCAACTTTCAGGGATCTATGTACATGGACACCGAGTTCTCTCTGCTCATCCACATTACCAAGTATCTTACCATTAGCCCAGTTTTCTGTAATCCTGTTACTCTTTCCAAAGTGAATCACCTCATACTTTTCCACATTAAGCTCCATTTGCCACCTCTCAGCCCAGTTCTGCAGCTTATCTATGTCCCTCTGTAACCTGCAACATCATTTCTCACTGTCCACAACTCCATCAACTTTAGTGCCATCCGCAAATTTATTAACCCATCCTTCTACACCCTGATCCAGGTCATTTATGAAAATGACAAACAGCAGTGGCACCAAAACAAATCCTTGCAGTACACCACTAGTAACTGAACTCCAGGATGAACATGTCCCATCAACCACAACCCTCTATCTTCTTACAGCTAGCCAATTTCTGATCGAAACTGCTAAATCACCCTCAGCCCCATGCATCCATACTTTCTGCAATAGCTTACCATGAGGAACCTTATCAAATGCTTTACTGAAAGCCATATATATCACGTCAACTGCTTTACCCTCATCCACCTCTTTGGTCACCTTCTCAAAGAACTCAATAAAGTTTGTGAGGCACGACCTACCCTTCACAAAACTGTGTTGACTATCCCTAATCAAATTATTCCTTTCTACATGATAATAAATCCTATCTCTTATAATCCTTTTCAAAACTTTACCCACAACAGAAATAAGGCTCACTGGTCTATAATTACCAGGGTTGTCTCTACTCCCCTTCTTGAACAAGGGGACAACATTTGCTATTCTCCAGTCTTCTGGCATTATTCCTGTAAACAACAACAGCCTAAAGATCAAAGCCAAAGGCTCTGCAATCTCTTCCCTAGCTTCCCAGAGAATCCTAGGATAAACCCCATCTGGCCCAGGAGACTTATCTATTTTCACACTTTCCAGAATTGCTAACACCTCCTCTTTATGAATCTTAATTCCGTCTAGTCTAATAGCCTGCATCTCAGTATTCTCCTCAACAACACTGTCTTTTCCTGTGTGAACATTGATGAAAAATATTTATGTAGCACCTCTCCTATCTCTTCGGATTCCATGCACAACTTCCCACTACTGTCCTTGACTGGCCCTGAGTTGTCCATTCCTAATCACCCTTGCAAAGGCGGTGACAAGTTGCCTTTTTGAAACACTGCTGTCCATGTGGTGTAGGTACATCCATTAAGGAGGGAATTCCAGGGCTTTGACTCAATGACAATGAGAGAAAGGTGGTATACCTCTCACAACAAATGGCGTGTGATTTACAGAGGTATCTCCAAGTGGTGGTGTCCCCATGTGTTTGCTTCCCTTGTCCTTCAAGACAGTAGCAGTCATGGTTTGGAAGATGTGTCTAAGGAGCTTTGGCGAGTTCCTGAATGCATCTTGTAGATGGTACACACGGCTGCCAGTGTGTGCAGATGATAGAGGAAGTGAATGTTTAAGGCAGTGGATGGGGTGTCAATCTCACCAGGCTACTTTGTCCCTTCCTTAATCTCTCTTTTCTCTACTTTTAAACTGGTCTTTTACCAAGGATTTTGTCACCAGCCCTAACATCTCCTTATGTTTTAAATTCTATTACCCTCCCATAAAACACTTTATATTGGTTTCCTATTATTAAAGACATTTATTAAATGCAAGTTATATTCTCAGAGTATGACAAAAAAACAGCCCAATCAGCCTATCCTTTCTCTGCTAGCTCTTTGGTAAAACTATCCTATTAGATCCAAATTGTTATTGTTTTGCATTTTAAAAGATATTGAATCTGCTTTCACTGCCTTTACACATCACCATAACTCACTGAACAAGAAATGCTTCCTCATGTCACTGTTTTACGGTCATTACTCACAGCTGTACCCTTTGCAACTCCTCTGAAAACATTTTTCCTTATATACCCTGTCACAAACCTTCAAGATTTTGAACCCCTCTATCCACTCTCCTCTTTGCCCCCCTGCTCCCAAAAAAACAATCCCAGCTCCTACACTCTCTCCCTTCTCCCAGGGGAACAACCTGCCTTCCGCTGTCCCTCCACCCCATCCCTGGAATCATTCAGGTAAACTTCTTTGGCATCCTCTCTAAGACCTTGATATCCTTCCTAAAACATAGTGCTGAGAATTGAACACAATACTCCAGTTGAAGCCTAACCAGTGTTTAAAAAGGATTAACATAACTTCTTCTAATTATACCCTTCATAAGACCAGCCATCACATATACATTTTAACAACTTTCTCAACTTGTCCTGTCACCGCCAAGGACTTGTGTATCCATACCCCAGCCTCCTCTGTTCCTACACCCACCTTACAATTATAGTTTAGGTTATTCACCTTTCCTCATTGTCCTGATTAAAATGTATCACTTCATACTTCTGAGATTTTATTCACTGACAATGTTTCTGACCATTTTGTTAATTCCCCCCAAAATCTGTTACTGTTCATCATATCCTTTGCTATATTTTTGAGTTCAGCATCAACTTTGAAATGATGATCCAAGTTCAGACCATTAATTTGTTTGAAAAAGAATCGTAATTCTAATATTGACTCCTGGGGAGCACACCTTTCTCCTTCCACCCTGTATCTCAGCTAATGTTGTTTCTATGTTATTACTGGCCCTGTAACTCCAGGGTCTCCAGTTTTGTTAACTAGTCTGTAATATCTATTAAAGGTATTTTGTAGGTCCGTATACATGACAGTAACCGCACTGTCCTCTCACCCTCTGTCACTTCATCAAAGAAGTCCTGGTCACATGATTCAGTCAGGCAAACATTTGTATTTCACAAGTCCATTTTGTCTTATATTTGTTCAGTCAGAATTTTCCAAAATAACATTTATGGAACTATAGAGCAATAGAGTTCACAGCACAAAGGCTCTTTGGCCCATCACATCTGTGCGGTCAAAGGTAAAACCCAACAATTCTAATCCTATTTTCCAGCTCTCTGCCCATTGACTTGTCAGCATTGACATCACAAGTGAACATCGAAATATCCTTCAATGTTCTGAAGGTCTCTGCCTCCACCATCCTTTCAGACAGTGAGTTATAGATTCCTACCACCCTCTGGATGAAAAAAGTTTGTCCTCACATTCTCTCTGACCCTCCTGTTCCTTACTTTAAATCTCTGCTCCCTGCTCATTAATTCCTCCTGGTTTAAAGTCTGGGAGAGATTTCCTACCATTCCTGAAGGGCTGGTTGGCTCTTTTTAGAACATAGAACATAGAACACTACAGCACAAACAGGCCCTTCGGCCCACAAGTTGTGCCGAACACAACAAAACCTACCCAGCCATAGACCTATCTATAACCCCCAATCCCATATACTCATCCAGAAGTCTTTTAAAAGACCCCAGCGAGTTTGCCTCGACCACCACCGACGGCAGCCGATTCCATTCACTCACCACCCTCTGAGTGAAAAACTTTCCCCTAGCATCCCCTCTGTACTTGCTTCCCTGCACCTTAAATCTGTGCCCTCTCATCGCAACCATTTCAGCCCTGGGAAATAGTCTCTGAGAGTCCACCCTATCTATTCCTCTCAACATCTTGTAAACCTCTATCAGGTCGCCTCTCAACCTTCGTCTCTCCAGGGAGAACAGTCCCAGCTCCCTCAACCTGTCTTCATAAGGCATGCCTCCCAATCCAGGCAACATCCTTGTAAATCTCCTCTGCACCCTTTCAATAGCTTCCACGTCCTTCCTATAGTGAGGCGACCAGAACTGCGCACAGTACTCCAAGTGTGGTCTGACAAGGGTCCTATAAAGCTGCAGCATTACCTCCTGACTCCTGAATTCACTCCCTCAATGAATGAAGGCCAGTACACCGTAAGCTTTCTTAACCACATCCTCCACCTGGGAGGCCGATTTGAGAGTCTTATGGACCTGGACCTCAAGATCCCTCTGCTCTTCTTTTTGAACATAAGTGGAACATTTGCAATTCTCCAGTCCCCCAGTACCACCCCATTTCAAAATGCTTGGGGTAATTGTGGTCAAACCCTCTGTCAAATATTTTTTTGCAGGAAGCCGGAGTACACACCTTCCCAGTGATGTGACTTTTCTGTTTTGAGGTCTATGGTGGCATTTGTCAATTGTTCCTGCCTGTGGGACCTGCCAGTGACACCTGCCAGTCTGCTGATGGGACTTTCCAGTCCTGCCAACAGTGACCTCCACTCTTGGTTTTCCAGCAACAAAACAATGGGAAACCCCATTGACAGATTCAGGCCAATGACAGGCCACCTCTGGCACTGCCAAACATGCCATATGGAAAAGCCTATTAATAACTGGTTAACGATTCTATCCACATCTACCTGAATCTCCTCCGAGATAGCCGCGTTTTACTAATCCTGCCGCATTGTGCATCCCCGTGTCCTATTGGTGGGACTTTCAACCCCTATCCTTTGAGATTTGCAGTAGCCTCTCCCTCACTCTCCTCCTATAAGACAATCCTTAATCCTACGTCTTTGACTTTGTTTTTGGTCTCCTGCCCTAACATCTCCTATTCTGGCTCAGTGCCAGATGTTATTTTACAATATTCCCATGAACCATTTTCCAATGTTTTATTATATCAAAGACACTTGACAAATATGAGTTGTTATTTTGTAAAATCTGCTTCCTGAGTACAGGCAGATGGAAAGTATTACCTTATTATCTTAGCCATGTCACCTTCCTTCAGAATATCTTGATCAGCCCTCTGACTTTCCTTTTAAAATTCTGATGTTTATTTAGTTCTCTTTATTTACTTTATGAACATAAGTGTGTCTGGCAAATCCAGCAATTACTACCCATCCCTAATTACCCTGAAGAAGGGTGCCTTCTTGAGCCCTGCAGTCTCAGAGGTGTAGATACACCCAAAGTGCTGTTGGGAAAGGGGTTCTCGGATCAGCGTTACACTGAATTGTAAATCACTGAATATTAATTGGTCGGAGCCTGGATGCAGAAACCGGCTTTTTTTATTGTGCTGTATTGCACACAAGAAGACTTTCCTGTCATGTTGCACTTATGAAGATCACATTCTGCACTTAATTAAAATGCTGATATATCCTCATCACAGAGAATTCTCACTCGAGTAAGATTTATTAATTCCTCTGCCCCAAGGCTGGAGTTGTAACTCCTCCATAAGTTGCAATATCAAGATTGTTCCACGTCTAACCTCTTGAGCAGTAACTCAGCCTGTCAGCTTCTCACATCAGATCCTCGACTATCTCAGAGTGACTAAGACAAAAACGAGTGCAGTTCTTTGCAGAAGCAGATTTTCAAATCCAGTTACTGACAGTTTCAGCTCTCGTTGTGTAACTGAGCCCAATCATTCCTCTCGATGGGGTCAGCTTTCACCGTCCCAGTACAAACATAACAATGACATCTTCCCAACATTGCAGAAAATTGCCCACGTGTGTCCTGTCCGCAGAAAGTAAAACAAATCCAACCCAACCAATCACCATCCTATCAGTCCACCAATCAAAAGAGCCCAATTCACAGCTGATGGGAATGAGATAGACCTTGACATCACAGCAACATTTAAACAACTGCAGCATCAAGGAGTCTGGGTAAAACGGAGGTCAATGGACAATACTTTCCAATGTCTGGAGTCAGAGGAAAACAGCTGAGGTTATTCAAGGCCAATCAGTTAATGTTCAGAACAAAGAGTTCCTGAGGGTGGTGTCCTAACTTCAACCATCTTGAACTGATTCATCAATGGCCTTCTCAAGAGGAATAGAACATAGAACATTACAGCGCAGAACAGGCCCTTCGGCCTTCAATGTTGCACTGACCAATTAGGAACAAGCAGTGACCCTCTAACCTAAACCATTCCCTTTTCATCCATAAACTTATCTACTAACCTCTTAAACGCCACCAAACTTGGCGCATCTACAACTGAAGCAGGCAGGGCATTCCATACCCTTACCACCCTCTGGGTAAAGAACCTACCTCTGACATCCATCCTATAACCACCACCCCTTAATTTAAAGCTATGTCCCCTCGTGCTAGCTTTCTCCATCCTAGGAGAAAGGCTATCACTGTCCACCCTATCTAAACCTCTAATCATCTTATATGTTTCAATAAGGTCTCCTCTTAGCCGCCTTCTTTCTAACTAAAACAACCTCAAATCCCTCAGCCTCTCTTCATAAGACCTGCCTTCCATACCAGGCAACATCCTGGTAAACCTCCTCTGTACCCTCTCCAATGCCTCCACATCTTTCTTATAATGCGGGGACCAGAACTGCACACAATACTCCAAGTGCGGCCGCACTAGAGTTTTATACAGTTGCAACATGACGTTGTGGCTCCGAAATTCAATCCCCCTACCAATAAAAGCTAAGACTCTTTCTTAGAGATAATCATTGATGATTGCACAATGTTCAGCATCATTTGTGACTCCTCGGATACTGAAGCAGCCTGACACTTTAACCTCATGCCCCTGGGAGATTCCCTTCTCCACAGCTGCTTTCTCAGCTCCACTGTTTTAACACTGCAGTTATTCCTAGAAAGGAGCCTTCCTAGAAAGTCTCAATGCTTGGAAATCCTTTGCTTTCCTTTGAAGTCCAGGATTCATAACTACAGAACTTCAAAAGCAGCTAAGTGCCCTCAGTTCCTCTTTTGCATAAACCTTATGGTTAGGAAAAATGCAGGGTAACTCAGATGCTTTCAACTGTGAACAGAAAGATAACCACTGCATACTGTGCAAAAATCATTAAGCTGTCAATCAAAGGCTTCTTAGATAGCATTTTGAAATTGAATGAAAACAAGATTCTTCAAAGGAAAGCAAAGCATTATCTCTGCTGGACACCTTGTGTCCAGGAATATTTAACACCCAGTCTTTGCCCTTCCTTGAGCAAGCTCTGTTATCACCACTACATCATATTTCCTCAGTGCATTCTGTGCCTGTAACTTCCCAATCTTAATCACATTCTGTACACTTCAATCCTAATTTAGATTTCTTTCTCTCTTACCTTAACTAATTTGTTGACTTACTATTTCCTCTTCTAGTGATATCCAACATCCTGGAATTCCACCTGAAACAGGATGCACATTCCATTGCACTAAGGTCACCTGCAAAATCTCTTTTCAATAAACAATGAACTAAATTAAGATCATTAAACTCAAAGCTTCAACAAATAGTCATCAGCTACCCACCGATCAATTCATATCCTTGTACTGATGTCACTTTGTTTGTTTTCGTGAGGATAACTCAAGTATTTTATTTAACTCTTATCTACATTTCTTAAATTTAATGAAAAATTGGAATCTTTTTAACATTGCTATTTATCTGGATTTAATTTTATCTTTATCCTGGATCTGATTAATGAAACACTGATTGTAATGAAAATAAATTATACAAAGTACAATGTATAACACATGAGAAGTTAAACCTTTTTAACCAAATGTCTTTACTTTTAGCTGTTTTAATAATTAATTGATTGAGCTTTCTGTACAGATTAATTAAATTAACATTTGTCCCACGTGCCTTTAAAAGAAACAAAATAAAGATTTATATAAAAAGTTGCCAGTGCAATCTTTCTTCATTGCTAAAGTTCTCTCTCTATTCCTGGCAACATCCTGGGAAATCTCCTTTGTTGCCTGTGCTGGGTGATCAGATCCTTCCTGTAAAGTGGTGAGCAGAACTCTGTGCCGTATACTTGCTGTGTTCTATCAAACACTATGTACACTTCTACACTTTTGGTTAAGATCAAGTGTGGTTTTGCCCTCCTGCACTTGGTTGAAGTCACCAGGTCACACTGAGGCAAGCAGCATCTCGGCCTTTTAGCTAAGATGCAAATAATGTGCAATGTCTGTTCCTACCAGCTTGGATCATTTGGATCAAACACAAGACAGGAAGTGGCCAGTCTATCTTGTCAGCTTGGATCGGGAATGTCTCACAGGTTGAGACTTTGAATTGGACTTTGATTGGATATAGCTAAAAAAAAACAAATTCCATGCAGTTCTACAATAAGCTTCTGACTCCCACTTTAAACCTCACCTAATAAAGGAAAAGTATCCCATATGCATCTTAAGCACCATACCCAGTGATTGGTGGATAATTGCTCCAAAGGCCCTCCCTCACTTCCTCCATACCTCTGAGTGGCATGGGATGGCACAGAGATTAGCACCAGGATCCAGGTTCGATTCCCAGCTCAGGTCACTGTCTGTGCAGAGTCTGCACATTCTCTCCGTGTCTGCATGGGTTTCCACTGGGTGCTTCAATTTCCTTCCATCATCTGAAAGACGTGCTGGTTAGGGGTGCATTGGGCCATGCTAAATTCTCCCTCAGTGTACCCAAACAGGCACCAGAGTGTAGTGACTAGGGGATTTTCACAGTAACTTCATTGCAGTGTTAATGTAAGACAATTTGTGACTATTGAAATTATCTCAGTATTCTTCCATTTGTTGGGAATTCCTTTTTCAGGTCCTGACTTCCCTGAATGAATCAGCTCACACTTTTCCATTTGCTATTTTTTTACCCATCCAATCAGATCACTGAATTTTTTCCTGCCATCTACAGGAACCCTCTGTGCTCTCAACCCTGTTACCGATTTTCATCTCATCATCTGCAAACATCTTCACCATGCCCCATACATTTACACTGAAATCGCTGATGTATACCACAATTGTATAGTGCTGCAGAATAACACAGCAAACCCCCTGCTTTCTCTCATGAGGTGAAGTAAGAATCTAATTTGCCATTGTACTTCAAACGTCTAGTTTGCTGACCAAAATTATTGAAATTTTGTTAATATCCATGTTGACCTGATCGCAGGTGCCTTTCATTAACCATCCCAATTCCTCCTCAAAACATTCCAGCATATATGTGCATATGTGTATAGATCCCTGAAAGTTGGCAATCAAGTCGATGAGGTTGTTAAGAAGGCCTACGGAGTCTTAGCTTTTATTGGTAGGGGGATTGAATTTCAGAGCCGCAACGTCATGTTGCAACTGTACAAAACTCTAGTGCGGCCGCACTTGGAGTATTGTATGTAGTTCTGGTCCCCGCATTATAAGAAAGATGTGGAGGCATTGGAGAGGGTACAGAGGAGGTTTACCAGGATGTTGCCTGGTATGGAGGGCAGGTCTTATGAAGAGAGGCTGAGGGATTTGAGGTTGTTTTCGTTAGAAAGAAGGCGGCTAAGAGGAGACCTTATTGAAACATATAAGATGATTAGAGGTTTAGATAGGGTGGACAGTGATAGCCTTTTTCCTAGGATGGAGAAAGCTAGCACGAGGGGACATAGCTTTAAATTAAGGGGTGGTAGTTATAGGACGGATGTCAGAGGTAAGTTCTTTACCCAGAGGGTGGTAAGGGTATGGAATGCCCTGCCTGCGTCAGTTGTAGATGTGCCAAGTTTGGTGGCGTTTAAGAGATTAGTAGATAAGTTTATGGATGAAAAGGGAATGGTTTAGGTTAGAGGGTCACTGCTTTTTCCTAATTGGTCGGCGCAACATTGAAGGCCGAAGGGCCTGTTCTGCGCTGTAATGTTCTATGTTCTATATTACCCAGACTTTCACTTCACCAATCCCAGATGATGATTCTTGATGAACCCTTGCATTTCTAAGCGATTCTTTATATTATTATTAATATTGTCCTGCAGAATGTTTCCAATCTTTTATCCATCACTGAGGTTAAACTGGTTGGCTTGAGATTGAGGGGATTTTTGGGGGGCCTGGAGGGTCCTCCACTGCTTCCCCTCCCCCAGCCTCCGACCCCTCAACATCTTCATCCTTCACAGTTTACAGCCCCTCTGCCGTTTGGCCATTCATACCCTTTATTCTCTCCGTGGGCTGCCATTAGCAGTCTTTCCCCAGGTTTCCGTAGTTGTGACTCATGTTTCATTCCCTCCCCTGCAGTGTAAATATCTCCCACTTTTTATACAAATTAGCTTTGACAAAGGATCATCTGGACTCAAAACGTCAGCTCTTTTCTCTCCTTACAGATGCTGCCAGACCTGTTGAGATTTTCTAGCATTTTCTCTTTTGGTCTGTGATAGGTCTACTTCATTCTCTAGTCCTTCAATCCTCTGATAACACATCTCCAATGAGAGAGGATGATGTTATTTCCTCCCTTGTTCCTGAACCTCTGAGTAATTTCACCTGAGAATGGGAATTCATCCCCTTTCAAAAACTCGGTAATATTCCTTGTGTTTATCCAATATTCTAAACAGCTCCTCCTTAACAGTGATAGCCTTTTTCCTAGGATGGAGAAAGCTAGCACGAGGGGACACAACTTTAAATTAAGGGGTATGAGTTATAGGACGGATATCAGAGGTAGGTTCTTTACTCAAAGAGTGATTAGGGAGTGGAATGCCCTGCCTGCAGCTGTTGTAGATGCGCCAAGTTTGGTGGCGTTTAAGAGGTTAATTGATAAGTATATGGAAGAGAAGGGAATGGTTTAGTTTGGAGGGGCATTGCTTTTTATTTTGGTCGGCACAACATCGAAGGCCGAAGGGCCTGTTCTGTGCTGTATTGTTCTATGTTCTATGTTCTATGTTCTAACCACAGTGTCTGCATTCTCACCTCTCATGTGAAAACAGATACAAAGTACTTCCTAAAATCTTACCAACAGCCTCTGCCTTTTATCCCACTTGGGAATGAGAATGGACGTTTTGTCACCTCGTAGTCAAAGACACTGAAATAATTCTAACTTGGGAATTCAAATCTTGTTGAATGTTTTGATAAATTGTAAAGTTGACCAGAAAATAACGTGTGCCAGAGAACAGTGCCAGAGGCAGACCCAGTGGGAGTTACATGGGTGGGTGGGTGAGGCGGGGGATGTTCAGTAGGAAGGAGAGAGGGAGATCCTGGTGATGACTGCTGGTGGAGAGGGGAACGGGGAGGGATCAGGATATTGAATTTGATGATCAGTCATGATCATAATAAATAGTGAAGCAAGCTTGAAGGGCCGAAAGGCCTGCTCCTAGTTTCTATGGTAGGGGACAGAGAGAGATTGGAAGCGGGGAGATAGCAGGCTGACTGTTGGTGTGTGCAGGGGGCAGAGAGAAAGTTACCATTGAATTTCCCCTCTGCTCTTTCAGGCAGCACATTCCAAAACTACCTGTTAGTTGGGAATTTCCAGCCATGCTTGCCCCAAGACCGGAAAATCCTGCCTGAGGGCAAAGACCTTTCCATGGCCCGTGTCCCGCTCACCGCGGGAACTAATGGGAAGATTCTGCCTTTGACTGTTCCTGGGAACTTTGGCTAATTTCCCCAAACCTGTGTCTCTGGTTAACGACAATCGTGATGCTGGTGATCATCAGCTGATAGACTCAATCACACATTAAGCTAAATTCCAACAAGATATCAGAAAGAGAATGATTAACAAACACAACGGGAATTGTTTCTCTCTTTAGAAAATTCAGATTGTTGAGATTAAGATAAAGATCTCAGATGAAGTAATGTGAACTGCCTCTCTTTTCGAAACACAAAGATTTGGTTCTCTTGTTTGACAAGTGTGTACAGACATCAGCTGCTGATGAGTCTTCAGGTTGCATTACAGCAGTTTAGGGATGAATTTGGAAACAATTTAATTCCGAGCTCAGTGCCTCGTAGCTCGATCTGTTTCTTTAATTCAAATCAGAGAGTTGTTGGATTGCTGCATAAGTGCCTCTTACACCGGATACTGAATCAGCAAAAAAAATTAGAGCGAGGAATTCAGGGGCTGAGTGAAGAACAGGCCAACCAACTCCTTATCCTCTCCTGAAGGTGAGGGTCACTCTGGGGAACCGGTCACTCTGGGGAACTGGTCACTCTCTTTGGAGAATATTGAGACTATTATCTGAAATAGGAGCTGAAGAGACTATTCAGCCCATCAGACTGCTTCACCATTCAGTAAGATCAGGGCTGATTTATGTTTTGAATTCCCAACCCCATTACCCTCTGATTCTCGTTTTCCAACAATTCCATTGTCTACTGAAGCACTGAGTTCCAACATCGCACAACGGTCTGAGATAAAAAAAAATCTCTGTCCTATAAAGGTGACCTCAAATTTTAAAGAGGTGGTCCCCAGTTGTGGGACTCACCCACAAGAGGATACATTCTTCCCATGGATTTTTACAACAATCCACAATGGTTTTGAGGTTATTGGGGCGGGCACGGTGGCACAGTGGTTGGCACTACTGCCTCATAATACCAGGAACCAAGGTTCGATTCCCGGCTTGGGTCACTGTCTGTGTGGAGTTTGCACAGTCTCCCTGTGTCTGCATGGGTTTCCTTCGGGGTGCTCCAGTTTCCTCCGGGGTGCTCCAGTTTCCTCCCACAGTCCAAAAATGTGTGGGTTAGCTGGACTGGCCACACTAAATTGTCCCTTCGTTTTGGGGGTGGGGGAGGGGGGGTGCGCGAGCTAGGATAAATGCAGGATTATGGGGATAGGGTCTGGTGGGGTGGTGGATAGTACAGACTCAATGGGCTGAATGGCCTCGTTGTCGGATTCTATGAGGTGCTGGTTAGGTGCATTGTCCATGCTAAATTCTCCCTCAGTATCCCCGAACAGGGTGCTCTGGTTTCTTCCCACAATCCAAAAATATGCAGGTTCGATGGATTGGCCATGGGAAATGTGTTGGGTGATAGTGGGGGGTGTGTGTGGATAAGATGCTGTGTCAGAGAGTTGGTGCACACTCGATGGGCTGAATGGCCTCCTACACTGTAAGGATTCCACCGTCTGCCATGGTGGGAGTCAAACCCAGGCCCTCTGAACTTTCACTGACTTTCTGGATTACTAATCCAAAGATTATCCCAGTCTGCAGTTTGAGGTTCAATATTTCAATATTTAAAGAGTTTCAATGCTTTTTGGAACTTTGATTCATTAAATTAGGAGAATATTTAGTCACTGATCTCACTCAGTGTGCCAGAGTAATCTTGCTAATTGTAGCAGCAACTGTTGCCGGCCCCTGAACTGGCCTCTCAGAATTGTGAACCTTTCACTTAATGCGAGACACTCACTTTCCTTTAAAAATCCGTCACAACAGGAATGTCATAATAAAGGCACAATAATGGAGTTAGACTGAGAGACAGATTCTGTTCCTGACGGATTGTAAACAATAGCAATCCCATCTCCAACAGAACACACACTGAGTCACCATCACATCTGCTCCCACAACAGATACCAACATTCTGAGAACAGGCAGGATTTAAACCCAGACACACCCAGGCAAACACCTCGACACACACCCAGTTACACACCCAGGCATACAACAGGCACACACCCAGACACACACCCAGTTACACACCCAGGAGCACAATAGGCATACACCCAGATAGACACCTAGACACACACCCAGTTACACACCCAAGCACACAACAGGCACACACCCAGACAGACATCTAGACACACACCCAGACACACACCTAGACACACACCCAGTTATACACCCAAGCACACAACAGGCACACACCCAGACACACATCTAGACACACACCCAGACACACACGCAGTCAGACACCTAGACACACACCCAGGCACACACCTGGCACACACCCACTCACACGCTAGACACATACCCAGACACACACCCAGGCACATACCGAGACACACAGCCAGCCACACACACACACACACACACCCAAACATGTATACAGATACACACCCAGGCACACAGCCAGTTACACACTCAGACACACACGCCCAGGCACATACCCTGACACATACACAAACATATAGACAGACGCAAATCTAGCCACACAGTGGAGTAACTGGGAGAATGGGCTGGAGTTTTTCCAGGGAGCAGTGTGTGAGGAGCTGTAGTGGAGGTTCCTGTGGGAGTTGGTGGGTTTTGATGAATATTGGTGATCAGTCAATCACCAGAAATGGAGAGAGGTGAAGGAAGGGAAAGGAAGTGTTGGGGATGGATCGTGTGAAGGTGAGAGAGGAGAGCGATTGGGAAGCAAAATTTAATCCATTTTTGTAGCCTAGGTTAGAGCATGAAGCAGCACTGTTTAAACTTTTTACATTTATTTATTAGTGTGAAAGGAGGTTTATATTAACACTACAATGAAGTTACTGTGAAAGTGTCCTAGTCGCCACACTCCAGTGCCTGTTCGAGTACACTATGGGGCAATTTACTATGGCCAATGCATCTAACCAACATATCTTTGGACTGTGGGAGGAAACCTACGCAGACACAGGGAGAACGCAGAAACTCCACACAGACACAAAAGCCGGGAATTGACCCGGATCCCTGGTGCTGTGAGGCAGCAATGCTAATCACTGTGGCACTGTGCCAAACATATATAACCCCACTGATGCAGTGGCTGAAAGGAGTTGTGAGGAGAGTCTGAGTAGGACTGGGACAAGTATAACAGGATTCATGCAGCTACCCACAGCCACACCTTTCACCTGCAGGAATTGAGACAGGATAAAGAAGAAATGATTCAGTGAGAGAACAGGTTCAGCCAGACGGAACGTGGTGGTGGGTGGAAAGTTACAGGCTGCTGTTCAGCCAGACAGACTCCAAAACAGACCAAACATGTATGGATTTAGTGGATTGATCATGCTAAACTGACCCTAAGATGTGTAGGTAAGGTGGACTAACCTTGGTAAATGCGTGGAATACAACCACAACTATCTTCCTGTTGTCAGGTATGTTTCCAACCAGAGAGAACCTCCCCTTGATTCCCATTGGCTCCAGTTTGGATGGCTCCCCTTGATTCCCATTGGCTCCAGTTTGGGTGGCTCCCCTTGATTCCCATTGGCTCCAGTTTGGATGGCTCCCCTTGATTCCCATTGGCTCCAGTTTGGATGGCTCCCCTTGATTCCCATTGGCTCCAGTTTGGATGGCTCCCCTTGATTCCCATTGGCTCCAGTTTGGATGGCTCCCCTTGATTCCCATTGGCTCCAATTTGGATGGCTCCCCTTGATTCCCATTGGCTCCAGTTTGGGTGGCTCCCCTTGATTCCCATTGGCTCCAGTTTGGATGGCTCCCCTTGATTCCCATTGGCTCCAGTTTGGATGGCTCCCCTTGATTCCCATTGGCTCCAGTTTGGATGGCTCCCCTTGATTCCCATTGGCTCCAGTTTGGATGGCTCCCCTTGATTCCCATTGGCTCCAGTTTGGATGCTCCCCTTGATTCCCATTGGCTCCAGTTTGGATGGCTCCCCTTGATTCCTCTCTTTGTGCTCCCCTTGATTCCCATTGGCTCCAGTTTGGATGGCTCCCCTTGATTCCTTACTCAGGCAGAGACTGTATTGTTTTTAAGGGCTGTCATCTCACTCTCACCTCTGGAATTCATCTCTTTGTCCATGTTTGAACCAAGGCTGTAATGAGGTCAGGAGCTGAGTGACCCTGGCAAAACCCAAACTGGGCGTCACTGAGCGGGTTATTGCTGTGCAGAAGCTGCTGATAGTGCTGTTGATGACCCCTTCAATCACGTCACTGATGATAGAGAGTAGACTGATTGGTCAGTAATCAGGTGTGAGGTTAAGTATGTATCCCTCTCGTTTGTTCTCTTACTACCTGCTGCAGTCCCAGTCGAGCAGTGATATCCTTTAGAACCCCCAGACAGTGTTGATGCTACTGAGCCACTCTTTGTGATGGCCATTAAAGCCCCCACCCAGAGTATATTCTGCACCCTGGCCACCCTCAGAACTTCCTCCAAGTGTGTTCAAGATAGAGGAGTGCTGCTTCATCAGCTGATAGTATATCAGAATCAGCAGCAAGTTTCCTTGCCAATGTTTGACTTGGTGCCCTGAGACTTCACAGGCTCCAGAGTCATTGTTGAGGATTCCCAGAGCACCCACTGTGCTGTATCTCTGCTGGTCCTGATCTGGGATGAGTGGGATGAGTGAGGCTATAAAATCCTGCCCCTCTAATTTTGCTGCTCCCAGGCTGTGATATTGCCCAAGTAGATTTCTTCATCCACCATGCCAACTATTTGGGTTTGCAGGGCATCACAGTTGAGCCCAATCTTGTCCTCAGGACATGTGTGGAGTGGACACAGGAACCAGGATACAGAATCTGAAATATTCCCTCCTCATGAATAGAGCCTTCAATCTCTTTACTGAGAGATTCTGGAGTTTAATAACCTGCTTATCTTCTGAAAATTCTAAAAACTCCAACCATTTTCTGCATGTTCATTCACAATTTAACCAATTCTTTTCAAGCTGTAATATAGTCCATTTCTATCCTCAGAAATTTTCCACTTCTGAACTTCTCAAATAACTGTAATTTACCTGAATTTGAGCTGCTGACATGAATGTGCTACTGCGAAGAAGCCATTTGGGAAATTATCGACTAATTTGCTTTTCATACAATTTAATTTTTCTTGTATTCAGGACATTTTTTACAGAAATCAGCCCAGTATTCCTCCATAAACTTATTTCTTTTTTTCTCGTTTCCAATTCCCTGCTCCTCTCCTGAGCTTCATTCAGCTGATCAAATACCAGACACTCTCTCCCAACACCATGACCAAGTCCTCAATATTCTCGAGGGTCAGTAAGTCCTGCCCTCACCCTGTCGCCGTGCTGATTCTCAGGCAGGATAACTCCGATCTCTCTCGCACTGGAACAGGATAATGCCACTCTGATATCTGAATGAGTCGCTTGCTATTCAGTTGGTTCATGACTCTTTCAACACTTACTCAACAAAATTGCTCTCATCCTGTAAATGTCAATTAGTCCTTATCATCCCCAGCTTTTTGGGAAGAGAATTCCAGATCCAGACTCCTGGTGGGTTGGATTTTCTGCTGACTTCACTCCAGAACAGCTTCACTGTAATTTGTAAATATTTGACCTTCTTATTCTGGATTCCCGGAACAAGGGAAAATAGATTTCCTCACAGACTGAGTCAACAATTTTATTCTTCAAAGACTTCAATCAGATCCTTCTCAATCTTCCAAACTCGAGTCAATATCAATTCTTGCAGCTTTGCCTCTCCCCTGCTCTCTCTCCTCCTTCACACTCTCTCCCCTTTTCTCTTTTTCCCAAGTCTTACTCCTTTCTCTTCTCCCTCTCCTGTCTCTCTCTCTCTCTTCCTATATCTCTCCTTCACTCCTTCTCTCTCTTCTCTCTCCTCTCTGCCCCCCCTCTCTTGCCCTCTTTCCCATCTTCTCTTTCTACCCTTTCTTTGTCTCCCATCCCTTTCTGTCACCCTCTGCTCTCTCCCACTCTCTCCCTTCATTATCTCTCTCCCCATTCTCTCTCCTCTCTTTTTCCCTCTTTCTCTTCCCTCTTAGCTATCTTTTTCTCTGTCCCCTTCTCTCTCCTACTCTCTCCCCATCTTTCTCCTCTCTAGTCTTCTCTCCCTCCTGTCTCTTTCTTTCCCACTCTTCTCTCTCTCACTGCACTCACTCCCACTTCTCTCTCCCCTTTCCTCTCTCTCCCCCCACCCTCCCGCCTTCTCTCTCTCTCATTCCTAAGTTGCAATTCTCATTTTGCCAGGCCACACAATATCAGTGGGGCAGAGAATCAGGGACTGTTAGGATCCCAGTGTCTCTCTTTCATTCTCTTTCACTGGGATCTAGTGTGAGGGAGGTATGAAGGAGGTGTGAGGGAGTGAGAGAGGGAGGGATGGAGAGAGGACAATGATCTTATATTCCTTTCCTATTTGGGATTTCACTGTATGGAATGATGTGCACAACCTTATGACTCTGATCTCATCCAGATTCTATTAAAGTTAAAGTTTATTTATTAGTGCCACAAGTCAGCTTACATTAACACTGAAATGAAGTTACTGTGAAAATCCTCCAGTCGCCACACTCTGCGCCTATTCGGGTTCACTGAGGGAGAATTTAGCATGGTCAATGCACCTAACCAGCACGTCTTTCAGACTGTGGGAGGAAACCGGAGCACCCGGAGAAAACCCACTCAGACATTGGGAGAATGTACAGACTCCACACAGACAGTGACCCAAGCCAGGAATTGAACCCAAGTCCTTGGCGCTGTGAGGCAGCAATGCTAACCATTGTGTCACCGTACCACTCCCATTACAACTTTGGAATTGTCACTGAACCCAGACATCAGTGAGCACTGTCAGCCATTCTTTCTCTCCAAACACTTTGCAATATTAAAGAGACAAATGAACTGGATTAACTGACTGGATAATTTCATTCAGTCAGCAAATTCTCTCTGTTCATTTACCCTGCCCATTGGGACACAGGTTTGTGGGGTTCTTTCTAGATGAGTGGCTTGGTTAGCCAGTTTCCAGTAACACTGGATTTCTATAAACTCTCCAATCCATCTCCACGATACCAGGTCTGTTACATATCACCCAGCCGAGTACGAGTATGTTCTTCATCTGAGAGACAACCATTTCCCACAGAAAGTTCTCAAGAGTCACCAGTTAGGGTAAACATGAAGCGCTATGGATTCCACCAATAGGAACTCTTTGAACTGAAGACGTACAAAAGCCAAACCATCAATACCCAATCGTGAGGAAACGTAAACACAAGGTGATCACCAAACATTGTTGATTTATTAATAACCCATTTCATAAACAAATGCTCAAATGCACTGATCCGTCTGCATTTAGCTTTAGGTGGTCACTGCCTCCTGTAAGTAGCAGCTGTGATTCCCGCTGCCGTCTCCAAAACTTTACACAAGGTCACATTTAGGAAGTTTCTCACATTTCCACATCCACCATTCTGGAGCTGAAATGTGGTGAACTTGTGAAAATGCATTCTTTAAACAGAAAGCTGCTTCAGAGAGACCAGCCCTCACTGCCACAACAATATCAGATCTGCCAGTCAACGGTGCAGACGGGACAGGAAAGGCTGGAGACTTTCCCATCCTGCCTGCAATGATTCCCGCCACTGACAGGACCGGAAAATCCTGCCCTAAAATCTGAGTGGAGTGTATCCCAATCACTCAGAGTGGAGTGTATCCCAATCACTCAGAGTGGAGTGTGCCCCAATCACTCAGAGTGGAGTGTATCCCAATCACTCAGAGTGGAGTGTGCCCCAATCACTCAGAGTGGAGTGTGCCCCAATCACTCAGAGTGAAGTGTGCCCCAATCACTCAGAGTGGAGTGTATCCCAATCACTCAGAGTGGAGTGTGCCCCAATCACTCAGAGTGGAGTGTATCCCAATCACTCAGAGTGGAGTGTGCCCCAATCACTCAGAGTGGAGTGTGCCCCAATCACTCAGAGTGAAGTGTGCCCCAATCACTCAGAGTGGAGTGTGCCCCAATCACTCAGAGTGAAGTGTGCCCCAATCACTCAGAGTGAAGTGTGCCCCAATCACTCAGAGTGGAGTGTGCCCCAATCACTCGGAGTGAAGTGTGCCCCAATCACTCGGAGTAGAGTGTGCCCCAATCACTCAGAGTGGAGTGTGCGCCAATCACTCGGAGTGAAGTGTACCCCAATCACTCAGGGTGGGTGTACCCCAAACGCTCAGAGTAGAATGTACCTCAATGACTCCTTCAAGGCCCTTAAAATATACAAGTGACATTCTTGCTGTGTCTGGGTTGGATTCAGGACGGACATTTGCTGATGGCAGTTGTGTTGAGTACTCAATGACCTCAATGGCATCTTAATATGTTCAGGGAATATTTGAACATGGTAATGACATCACTTCATGTAAAATGGATGAAACATAAATATTGAGCGACACTAAAAAGGCAAATTTCTTTGGCTTGCTTCCTTTATAATGTGAAATGTCTAACAGCTAGGATCTGTCAATGACAGCCAGGAAGGGTAGGGCAGCTCTCTCGCTGCAAGTGTGCAATGGTCACCTCATGCTGCAGAATTTAACACTGATGAGTTTATTAATGTTCAATTATTAGATGTTACGGAAAAGCTGAACAATAATCTCTTGAAGTCCTTTCAGGCTGATATCTTTATGAAGTTTAGTTATGGCTGAAAAATATTCCTTTATTCAATGAATCTATATCGAAATATAAAAGTCTCTCTAGAATGTGTCCATCATTTTTCCAATATCTCATTTCAAAGATAGAAGATAAGAGGGAACTAGAGATTTCATTTACAGTTTTGGTAACTTGTTCTCTCCTACAAATAAAAATAACTGTGAAGTGGTGAATCGTTGTAAAATCCTAAATCAGAACTAAATGCTCTTCTCCTCTTCCAGTTTACCCAGTTTCCTCATTTCCTCACTCCCACTTGTTCACTGATATCCTTTGGGATCTGTGCAAGATTCCTGAGTTACACCTTACTAAACTCTTAACAGCCCTTTGAAGGGATTGGTCGAGATGGTCAGCTTTTCAGGATGGACAACAAGTGCTGACTTTGCCAGTGACGCTGACATTTTGGGAATTGTTTTGTTTAGAAGGGAGGGGGGAGATTTATGTTTCTCTCCATGGTAACAGTCTGAGGTTAAGCCAATCTGCGTAAAACCTTCATGTCACATCTAATCCTGAGATGAGTTTCTGACCTCATATTCACACCATCACTAAGTCTGTCTATTTCTACCTCTGTAATCTCCACTGGTTCGATGGAGAGTGCAGGAGGGTGTGCCAGGAGCAACACCAGGCATATCTACAAATGAGAGCCAACATGGGGATGTGACAGCACAGGACAACTTGTGAGCTAAACACCACAAACAGCAATTAATAGACAGAACTAAGCAATCCCACAACTAATGGATCTGATCTAAGCTCCACAAATATCTGCAACTTCAGTAATGGGGGAGCCCAGCACATCAGCACAAAATATAAGGCTGAAGTATTTGCAGCAATCTTCAGCCAGAAGTGCTGAGTGTATGATCCACTCCTCCAATGATCTCCAGCTCTAAGATATCAATCTTCAGCCAATTTGATTTAGTTCAACCAATGTCAGTAACTGGCTGAAGACATGGGATGCTGTAAGGGCAGTGGGCCCTGATAACATTCCGGCAATAATACTGAAGACCTGTGCTCCAGAACTTGCTGCTCCCCTAACCAAGCTCTTCCAGTACAGTTACAACACTGGCATCTACCCAACAGTGTGGAAAATTGCCCAGGTATGTCCTGTACACAAAAAGCAGGACAAATTCAACCCGGCCAATTACTGCCCAATCAGTCTACTCTCGATCATCAGTAAAGTGATGGAAGGGGTCATCGAGCAGCACCTACTCAGCAATAACCTGCTCAGTGACACCCAGTTTGGGTTTTGCCACGGTCACTCAGCTCCTGATCTCATTACAGCCTTGGTTCAAACATGGACAAAAGAGTTGAATTCCACAGGTGAGAGGGACAGCCCTCAACATCAAGGCTGCATTCGACTGAATGTGACATCAAAAAGCTCTAATGAAACCGGAATCAATGGGAACCGTGGGGAAACTCTCCGCTGGTTGGAGTTATGTTGAGCCAGTGGAAGATGGTTATGGTTACAGAGAACAAAGAGCAAAGAAAAGTACAGCACAGGAACACACCCTTTGGCCCACCAATCCTGCACTGACCATGATGCTCTAACTCAACTAAAAAACCCTTCTACCCTTACTCGGTCCGTATCCCTCTATTCCCTCTCTATTCATGTACCCATTTAGGTGCCTCTTAAATGTTGCTAATGTGCCTGCATCTACCACCTCCTTTGGGAGAATGTTCCAGGCACTCATCACTCTCTCTCTGTGAAAAATCTCTCCCATACGTTTCCTTAAAAATTTTCCTCTCTCACCTTGAACCTGTGTTACCCACACTTATCATTGATACTTCTAACCTGGGAAAAAGCCTCTGACTATCCATCCCGTCTGTGCCTCTCCTAACATTGTGCACCTCGATCAGGTCTCCCCTCAGCCTCCATCTTTCCACTGAAAATGATCCCAGTTTATCCAATCTCTCCTCATAGGCAACACTCTCGAGACCAGGTAACACGCTGGTGAACCTTCTCTGTCCTCTCTCCAAAGCTCCCATGTCCATCTGGTAGTGTGGTGACCAGAACTGTACGAAATACTCCTAAATACAGCCTAACCACAGCTCTATATAGCTGCAACATGATTTGGCAGCTCTTGAACTGAGTGCCCTGGCCGATTGAAGGCAAGCATGCCAGATGCCTTCTTAATTGCCTTGGACACCTGTATTGCCATGACCTTTCCTGTACAAACCATGCTTCCTGTCACTAACTAGAACACCTTCTTCCAACTGTGCAGATATCCTATCCTTCAGTATCTTCTCCAAAAGCTTCCCCACCGCTGACATCAGACTCACAAGCCTATAATTTCTTGGATTATCCCTGCTTTCTTTCTTAAACAAGGAAACAACATTGGCTATTCTCCAGTCCTCTGGAGTCTTGCTTGTGGTCTGAGAGGATGTGAAGGTTCCAACTATTTCTCCTCTTCCTCCTGCAGTAACCCAGGATAGATCCCATCCGGCCCCAGGGGGGTTTGTCTATCTTAACGTAATTTATGATATTCAACACTTCCTCCTTCAACACAACCTCCAAGGAGGTTGGAAGTCAATCTTCTCAGCTTCAGGACATCTCTGCAATTCCTCAGGTTCCTCAGGTTATAAGAAAGATGTGGAGGCATTGGAGAGGGTACAGAGGAGGTTTACCAGGATGTTGCCTGGTATGGAAGGCAGGTCTTATGAAGAGAGGCTGAGAGATTTGAAGTTGTTTTCATTAGAAAGAAGGTGGCTAAGAGGAGACCTTATTGAAACATATAAGATGATTAGAGGTTTAGATAAGGTGGACAGTGATAGCCTTTTTCCTAGGATGGAGAAAGCTAGCACAAGGGACATAGCTTTAAATTAAGGGGTGGTGGTTTTAGGACAGATGTCAGAGGTAGGTTCTTTACCCAGAGAGTGGTAAGGATATGGAATGCCTTGCCTGCGTCAGTTGTAGATGCGCCAAGTTTGGTGGCGTTTAAGAGGTTAGTAGAAAAGTTTATGGATGAAAAGGGAATGGTTTAGGTTAGAGGGTCACTGCTTGTTCCTAATTGGTCGGCGCAACATCGAAGGCTGAAGGCCCTGTTCTGCGCTGTAATGTTCTATGTTCTAAGTTCTATATATCCGAGACCCAATCATCTTCAGCTGCTTCATCAATGACTTTCCCTCCATCTTAATATTAGGTGTGAAAATATTCGCTGATGATTGCACAATATTCAGCACCATTTGCAACTCCTCAGATACTGAAGCAGTTCATGTCCAAATGCAGCAAGGCTTGGACAATATCCACGTTTGTACTGACAGGTAACACACAAGTGTCAGGCAATGAGCGGAATCCCCCACTCTCAACTGTATGAACACAATGGGTATCAGAGCAAGTTAAAGGATAGGATTCCTGTAGCAAGTAACTCACCCCCTGACTCCACACAGCCTGTCCACCATCTACAAGGCACAAATCAGGAGTGTGATGGAATACTCCCCACTTGCCTGGATGGGTGCAGCTCCAACAACACTCAAGGAGCTTGACACCATCCAGGACAAAGCAGCCCCGCTTGATTGGCACCCCATCGACAAACATCCACTCTCTCCACCATTGATGCGCTGTGGCAACAGTGTGTACCATTTACAAGAAGGTACAGATAGGGGCAGCACGGTGCCACAGTGGTTAGCACTGCTACCTCACAGCACCAGGAACCCGGGTTCAAATCCCAGCTTTGTCACTAACTGTGTGGAGTTTGCATGTTCTCCTCATAGTTGCGTGGGTTTTCTCTGGGTCTCCTCCTACAGTCTGAAATTGACCTGAACAGGCGCCAGACTGTGGCAACTAGGGGAATTTCACAGTAACTTCATTGCAGTGTTAATGGAAGCCTTAGTTGTGACCAATAAATTAATTTTAACTTTAAGATGCACTGCAGCAACTCACCAAGGTTCCTTAGACAGCACCTTCCAAACCCACAATCACTACCATCTAGAAGGACAAGGGCAGCAGATACACGGAAAAAACATCACCTGCAAGTTCCCCTCCACTCACCACCCTGACTTGGAAATACATGACTGTTCCAGCTGTGTCGCTGTGTCAAAATCATCTAACTCTCTCAGTAACAGCGCTGTAAATAGTCTCACAACACCTGGGTAAAGTCCAACAGGTTTATTTGGCAGCATGAGCTTTAACCTGGCGTACTGTGATTTCTTACCGTGGCTACTCCCGTCCAACACCGGCATCTCCACATGATAACAGCATGGTGGGTGTACCTACACCTCAAGGACTGCAGTGGTTTAAGAAGGTGGTTCACCACTACCTTCTGAAGGGTAATTAATGTTGGGCAGTCAATACTGTGCGAACCAGCGATGCCCACATCCCCCAAATGAATAAAAGGCAGAAAACCCCAGTGAAAGCTCAATGATCTGTTCTCTTGTTCTGTGACAGATGAGTTGCAGCTGAGTGAGCTGCGACTGAATGTTGCTGGGAAGATTTACCAAATGGCCGGAATATAAAGTGCTCCTGGATCTGACTGGTGTCCATGGCGACCGGGACCCTTCCCCTATAGCAGAAATATTCAATTCCTCTGTTCTGCCTTTTGAACTTTCCAACAGTCAGAGAAAACACCTTTCTCACTGTTCCATCACAGGATTTCTTTCAGTTAAATATTTATCCTGGAAAATAACAAGTCTCCTTGTAAGTTATTGCCTGACTAATGTGACATTCTTATCAAAGATATTTTCAGAGTGTTTGTTAATGTTCCCCAGACAAGAGGATCATTTAGCTCAGAATCTGAAAACATTTCTGATTTAACAAGGACATCAGGTGACCTGGATATTGGATCTGAATGGTGCACGATCCAATGGAGATTAAGAGTATAAAACATAGGAGCAGCAGTGGGCCATTCAGCCCATCAAGGCTGCTCCACCATTCAATCACGGCTGATATTTTTTTCATCACTCTTCTCCTGCCTTTTCCCCATAACCCCTGATCCCCTTATTAATCAAGAACCCCTATCTATCTCTGTCTTAAAGACACTCAATGACCCGGCCTCCACAGCCTTCTGCAACAAAGAATTCCCCCGATTCCCCACTCTCTTCCTCATCTCTGTTTTAAAGGGTTGTCCCTTTAGCCTGAGGTTGTGCCCTCTCTGGTTCTAGTCTTTTTTCCTACAAGTGGAAACATCCTCTCCACGTCCACTCTATCCAGGGCCTCGCGGTATCCTATAAGTTTCAATAAGATCCCCCCTCATCCTTCTAAACTCTGAGTTCAGACCCAAGTCCTCAACTGTTCCTCATACGACAAGCTTGTCATTCCAGGGATCATTCTTGTGAGCCTCCTCTGGACCTTTTCCAAGGCCAGCACATGAAGATTATTGATAACCTTCAACTCTATCTTTCTGTTTTATCCCCATGACCTGTGATTCCCTCAGTGAATGAAAATCTCTCTTGAACATGCTGAGTGATCCAGCCTCTACAGCTCTCTGTGGGAAAAAGTCTCATAGATTCACTGCCCTCTGAGAGAAGCAATCCCTCCTCATCTCTGTATTAAATGGGTTACCCCCTTACACTGAAATTCTGCCCTCTGGTCCGAGATTCTCCCACAAGAGGAAACAACCTTCCAGCATTAACCCCATCAATCCCCCTGAGAATCTGATACGTCTCAATAAGGTCACCTCAAAGTCTGAGTGGTACAGTGGAGGCTCAATAATATCTTTATGTGTTGCCTTGCCAGTCAACAACGCCACAAATACCAGTTTGCAAAGGGTCTCTTGGAGTCTCACTGCAGTTGACGAGACTGTCTGCCTGCTGGTGACTAGGATGGATGCAGTGGATGTGTTTGTGGATCTGGGAAGCATAAAGCTTTGTCCTCTGTTAGGATAGCAGCATTCATTCTCCAACACTGTCACTCGCTCTGTAACATGAGAAACTGGAGTCTCAGGAACCATCATCAAGCATGGTCATTCGGCTGGAAATGGGATGTTTTGGCTGCCTCCTTCCCTCTTTCCCCTCCTCTCCTCTTGAGAGGCTCACCACATTCCAGCTTGCTCAGCATCTCAGCGTTTAGGTGTTGTGGCTGCAAAGCAATGATGTGAATCCAGGCACCCAGACCATTATCGTGGCAATGCAATGTGTCCACTCTGTCTGCTGCTGGCTCTGGTCAGAGCGACTGCTGAGATGCTCACCATTCTGGCATGGAAATATCTCACCGTTCCTTCACTAGGTCCAAATCCTGAAACTCACTCCCCAACAGCACCGGGGGTGTACCTACAGCACATGGACTGCAGTGAGCTCACCACCACCTCCTCAAGGGGCAATTAGGGATGGGCAATAAATGCTGAATCACAGAAATTAATCAGCTACTAACTGAGATTGGATGGTGTTCCTTTTCAGTAGCACTGTAGGCGGTTCCTCCCTCACCCTGGGTGTTTGTTTAACTGTTGGGTGGAAGAGAAGGCTCGGTACAGGTCAGAAATGACCACACTGGCATCAATTCAGCGTTAAGTACTGACTGACGGGAAAACCTGCTTTCAGCCACATATCCTAATATCCATGTGTTAGTTATAGCCCCAAAATAGCAGCTGGGGCTGTCAGAGTGGACAATGCCTTCAGCGTCTCGACCATCTCAGAACCAAAACAGTATCTGTAACATCAAAACTAATGCAGTTACTGAGCTGAATTTGGATTTGTAGAGCAGGATTTTACAACTCATCCCAAAACTGTAAAATCCCGCCTGAGGTCAACAGACCTTTCCATTGTCCACCCCTCGCCCACTCCGTGCCTGTGGAGGCAGGTGATAAGATTCCAGTCAGAGTGTTTGCCAGATTGTCTGAAAATCTGACGGAACAAATGGACAATAAATCCCCATTCCAACCTCTTTGATTCAGTAACTGATTGTGGAACATTTACTCTTCAATGTGGGCACTGTCATACATACACCCGCATTCATTATATTTAATTATATATCTCGTGACAATTCCTCAAAAATGTGAGATTATTTGAGGGGGGGGGGGTTCTCTGGTTTGCTCAGACCTGTTTTACTCTGACTGTGCGGTGTCACCCATCACAGGAAAGATCTCATTCAACTTCCAAGTGGGATGGTGGGTGGGAGAAAGTTCCAAGACATCAAACTACTGCGTTCAAAAATGATCAAAGCACCCATTCCCCTCAAGAAGCATCAGCTCTGAAACTACTTAGCAAATGATCTCATATTGTTCAGTCATTGGAGATAGAAATAAAACGTTTGCACTGTGGATTCAGGAGCTAGAGTGAAAGTCACTAATAATTCCACAGGTGGGTTTTATTAAATCATCATAAAATGCATAATCCTGCAGTGAGAACTCACCTTCTAATTCCCCAAAACCTGTCCACCATCTACAAGGCACAAGTCAGGAGTGTGATGGAATACTCTCCATTTGCCTGGATGGGTGCAGCTCCAACAACAATCAAGAAGCTCGTCACCATCCGCAACAAAGCTGCCCACTTGATTGGCACCACATCAACAAACATTCACTCCCTCCACCACTGACACTCAGTAGCAGCAGTGTGTGCTATCTACAAGATGCACTGCAGCAATTCACCAAAGATCCTTAGACAGCACCTTCCAAACCCACACCACTTCCATTTAGAAGGACAAAGGGCAGCAGATACATGGGGATCACTATCACCCACAAGTTCCCCACCAAGTCACTCACCATCCTGACTTGGAAATATATCGGCTCTTCCTTTGCAGTCGCTGGGCCAAAATCCTGGAATTCCCTCTCTAAACGGTCAATCCACAGCACATGGACTGCAGCGATTCAAGGAGACAGCTCACCACCGCCTTCTCAAGGGGCAACTAGGGATGGGCAATAAATGCTGGCCAACGATGCCCATGTCCCACAAATCAAAAAAAAGGAGGGCAACTGTCAGTGACAAAGGAACAAAAAAACATGTTTATATAGACAGCTTCTTTCCCAGTGTTCCAAAGTGCTCCTCAATCAGTTTCTTCATGAATAATTTTGCACCAGTCACAAACAGCACGCTGTGAATGGTTGGTTAATGTGTTTGTGGTGACGTTGATTAGGATCGGAATGTTGGGTATGAGGAAGAGGAGAAACTGGAAGGATCTGAAGATTCTGACGATGATATGGATTGTTCCAATTTACAAAAATAAAAGTTGAACATACTTCTCTGAAAAAGTCTCTGGAAGTGAGTTTTGTAGAAGAGTCTATGGATTTGAACTTGAGACAATGACAGAATTTCTCCTTTCCCAGTACTGCCAGACCCTGCGGCTTTATCCAGCATTTTGAGTTTTTCTTACTGAGAATTCTCTCTACATTTTTCTGCCATTGTTGGGGGAATTTTGACATTCAGCTGAAATGTAGGACTGGGCAACGAGATCAGGGTTCAAGACCTCGGGGCGAATGTTCCCGTCCCACCTGCCCTATGAATTGGAGCAGGCGCAGGGCAGACCATGGAAAGGTCTGTTGACCTTGGGTGGGATTTTCCAGTTTCAGGGTGAGTGCGGCCTGTAAATGTCACCTTTGATAGCGCCGGTGATCGCTCTTTACTGACAATTTGGATTTTTCTGAAGCTGTTTGAAATCTCTGTCCTGCGGTTCCTTATTTCCTTGAGCCTCTCTGAGCAGAGGTTATTGATCGCTTAGCAAAGGTTCCTGTTACTCTCAGGGATGTAAAATCAGAGGTCACTGTTATTATTCTCAGTCTAAACTGACTTTCCCTCCTCCAGCCATATCAGTCATTGGGTTTGTAACAGGCTTGTAATGTTGTTGTCGAGGTTCCTTCTTCCTGGGATTGGAAGTCACATGAGAGCACAATGAGGTTCCATTGGTTAATCGTTCACTGGAGTCACTTTAACACATCCATAAAACTAATAAACTAGCATGAGGCAGCTCCATTATCCAGGTCAACACTCCCAGCGCAGTAATCCTAAACCAGAAGATGTTAACCAATAGGGTAGGAGTAGCCATTCTGTCCATTAAAACAGCACTGCCGTACAGTAAGATGTCAGATCTGATCATGACCTTGACTCCATTTTCTGCTTCTCCTGCATTAGTCTTGACTTCCTCTTCAATCCAAACTCCTCCTGACCTAGCTGTGAATATATTCAATGACTTAGTCCCCACTGTCCTCTGGGAAAGACAGACAATTTCCTGAGATGAAATTCCTCCTCTCCATGCTAACAGTATTGTCAAGGAAGCCCAACCAACGCCTCTACTTTCTCAGAAGATTAAGGATATTTGGCATGTCAGCTACGACTCTCACCAACTTTTATAGATGCCCCATAGAAAGCCCTTTCTCCGGTTGTATCACAGCTTGGTATGGGCTCCTGCTCTGCCCAAGACCACAAGGAACTACAAAATGTTGTGAATGTAGCCCAATCCATCACACAAACCAGCCTCCTACCAAATGACCCTGTCAACACTTCCCGCTGCCTCAGCAAAGCAGCCAGTATATTGAGAACCCACACACCCGGATATCCTCCCACAGTCCAAAGATGTGCGGGTTAGGTTGATTGGCCATGATAAATTGTCCTTTACTGTCAATGGGGTTAGCAGGATGAATATGTGAGGTTATGGAGATAGGGCCTGGGTGGGATTATGTTCAGTGCAGACTCAATGGGTCAAATGGCCTCCATCTGCACAGTAGGATTCTATGATTCTAGAACTGTGTTGAAATTAGGCAAGGCAGATTTTGGCTAGGTGATGTGTTTGGAATTACTCGAGAATATTTGCACAGTTGCTATGCTAAAGCCTGGATTAGGCATGGAGTAACAGCTGATCTCCTGCAGAGTGGCTGCTGTACATGTGAATGAAAGGAAGAGTGAAGCTTTGTGTGATGGGAAGTCCCCAACAGCATCTGGCTTGAGCTTTAATGCTCCAACTTTCTGGATGAAATGCAGCTCGCTGCTGTTCTTTATTCAAAACATTCCAATTATCAAAGAAAATAATCAAACTGGGGACTCAGCCAGTGAGAAACAAGCAGCAGATAAAAGGAGCGATCATCAGCAAACTGCTGACAGACTGTCTGATCAGCAACACCGATAACCTTAATCACAAAACAACACTCGGTAATAAACAGCCGCAATTAACTGGAATATATCACATTGATAGACCTGATTTGATGCGTATGATTGCAATAAAGAATACAGGGTCGACAGCAATTGCTGGTCCAGTGAATCTCACCAGAGTAAGGACACTGGGTCTGAGAGTGAATATGATCAGATTATAGTGAGTCCCAGCTGGGAAAACTTGCTCCCTCCCGCAGTGTGAGCACCTCGAGTTCAACTGCTGATAGGAGCTGGATCTCCACAACTCTGCATCACCACACAATCCTCACAGTAGGGCGGAAAGGAAGTGGGGCAGGAGGGTGAGAATGTGGGGGTGGAGGTAGGGAAGGGTGGAGAGATGTGGGTGAGTGCGGGGTGAAGTTGGGAGAGCAATGTCAAGGGTGCAGGTATATCAAATAAATTTGTTGGATTTATAATTGGTGTTGTAAAACTTTACTGAGTTTACCCCAGTCCAACGCCGACATCTCTACATCAAGGGTGCGGAGCCAGAGGGCAGAGCTATAATGTGGGTGGGAAGGAAAGGAATTCTACTAGGGAGGCAACCAGGGAAGGTGAGGGGCAGGGAAGGAGGGGAGTACTCTGTCGGGAAAGGTGATGAACAGTGATTGGGGAAGGGGAGGAGAAGGAACTCTGCATGGGAGGTAATCTGTGCTGAGGTGTGGGGTGGGGAGGGTGGGGGGGTTGTGAGGGAAGGTTGTCAATGTCCAAGGGGTGACTCGATATCTGTGGGTCAGGTTGTGGGGAGGCGTGGTGCAGCAGGAGATCACTGGAATCTTGGGATAGTTGAGCAATAGCCCCATCAAGCTCAGCTGTACGTTCCCCTCCCCACGCCCCCATGCCCCTCACCCACCAACAACACCCCTTCCCCAACACCACCCACTGAAAATTACATCCTGCCTTTATTTGCATTTTCAAACTCGCCTGAGAAAGGAGACTGAAATTCCTGTTTCCTCACTTGTTTGAGCCCAATCTTATGAAAAATACTTTAATTGACATGGTACTGGGCAGCAGCTTGGACAACAGCATCCGGGACTCATTAATAATATACAAACTGAATGTAAAATTTACTGATATTATGATCACTGATACTTACAGCTATCTTCACTCTGAGATTATCAAATAATCCCATCTCATTGTATAACCTCAGGCCTCGTAAGACTGCTCTCAGATTGGCTTCAGAACGTACCTCAAAAACATTCCATGAACTCTTTATCTTCTCTACATGTGACCCTCTGAGTTTTCTGATCTATCTACGGATTAAATCCCCCTCGGTATCTCCTCACCTTTCTGACAACCTCCCAATAACCTTTTATTTTAACACTGTGTATTTAGAATTCGGGGACCTATAAACCACCCCCACAAGTGACCGACTGTGGGCGTGCTCGTTCTGGATCCCCCTGCTATCCAGGGGACCCCACATATTGCAGCTTTGACATCTCACCTCTCCTCCCGTCCTTCATCTGCTTTAATTAATTACTTCATTATTTGATTCAATTATTTATATTATTTTATTCACCCTATCACAAATTCCTGCACCATTTCAAATCTTAGGAATCTTAAACCTTAACCATTCACCAGACACTCAGATAAAAGGTCACACATACCCTCCTCCCCCATCCCCTGCCCCATGTAGTGGAGTGAGAACCCACAAGTTAGAAAATGCAAAGGAGTTACTCACTCCCTTCCTTACCAACTCAATAAATTCACCACACTCCCAGCATGCCCTTGAGGTTACCCTCAGGTGGGGGAGAGGAGGGGGTGGGAGTATATCCGTCCCACCCACCACAGGAATCGGAGTGTGTGGGACAGGACCATACAAAGTTTCCATTGACTTCAGGCGGGACTTTCTGGTTTTGGAGCAAGCAAATCAGAAATCGGGTTGCCCGAGGGAGCTGATGGCCTAGTGGTGTTACCACTAAACTAATCATCAAGAAATTCAGCTAACATTCTGGGGATCTGTGTTCAAATCCCACCACGGCAGTGGGTGGAATTTGAATTCAATAAAAAATATCTTGACACAAGAATCTACCGATAACCCATTGCCAATTGTTGGAAAAACCCATCGGTTGAACTAACATCCTTGAGGGAAGGAAATCTGCTATTCACACCTGGTCTGGCCTACATGTAACTCCAGAGCCACAGCAATGTGGTTGACTCGTGATTGCTTTCCAATGGCAATTAGGGATGGACAATAAAAGCCGGTCAGCCAATGATGCCCGTGTCTCATGAGTGAATTAAACAAAGGCAGTAATTTTCAACCTTCCCACTTTCCACTCAAAAGTGAATTTTAAAACCGCTTACTGCTTTTGGGTTTGGCTCAATTTGCTGACAGGTACCATTGGTCGAATCAAGCTGCCATTATTCCCCCGTGAGGTACCGGTGTTGGACTGGGGTGGGCACAGTAAGAAGTCTCATAACACCAGGTTAAAGTCCAACAGGTTTATTTAGTAGCACAAGCTTTTGGAGCACTGCTCCTTCATCAGGTGAGTGAGGATTTGTGTTCACAAACAGGGCATATAGAGACACCAACTCAAACAGCCTCAAGACTGCCTGGATTTTCAAAATCTCATTAACTCTCCTGTCTGGAGACAGTACACATCCCTTTAACCTTTGCTCAAACCTTCTCTCCACTCACATTGTCTGTACCTTTAAGATTTGATTACCTGTAAAGATTCGCATTTCAACCATTACAATGTAAATTGAGTTTATATCTTTTTATATGGCCTGTTCGTTAACACAACTCCTACTCATCTAATGTTAGGAGTGAGATTCTGAAAGTTTGTATTCCCAAATAAACCTGTTGGACTTTATCCTGGTGTTGTGAGACTTCTTACTGTGCTTATCATTCCTCCTGGCAGCAGATTTCAGGAGTGGGAACCTAATCTGTGCTAACATTGGCTATGATGTGGAGATGCCGGCATTGGACTGGGGTAAATACAGTAAGAAGTCTGACAACACCAGGTTTTAATCCAACCGATTTATTTGATAGTAAACTCACAAGCTTTTGAGGTTTGCCCCTTCATCTGGTGAAACTAGCCAGAACTCTCCATTCACCTGACAAAGGGGCAAACCCCGAAAGCTTGTGAGTTTACTATCAAATAAATCGGTAGGACTTAAACCTGGTGTTGTCAGACTTCTTACTGACATTGGCTGGTCAGGAAAGAGTTAATAAGCATGTGAGAGGCTGGAATGTTGTGAAAACGCAGTTAGTTAGGAGGTCAACTACAAAAAGGCAGCAGAGAATGGGAGGCTTGTTGTTTGGGGAGTGCCTCAGCTGCAGGCACACTACCCTCACATGATGAGGTCAGGCAGCCAGAAACAGACTGAAGGAGTGACGTACAAAACAACAGCCTCCCCACAACTATCTCGAAACTGACGAGAAAGAATCAGGCTTGAGACACTATCACAAAAAACACAGAGCAACATCTCAGTTCCTGCACACCTCCGCCGCACCCACCCCCCCCCTCCCCGCCCCCCGTGCGGGAAGGGAAATTTAACAGAGTGTTTACAGATCGATGGAGCTCAGACGGGAATTCCAGCTTCAGGGCAAATAGAGCCGGAAAATCCCGGCCTTGAAAATTCTGGCAATGAGACAGATTGGTATCAGTTCCACTCTGGACAGCAACATTTCAAAGACAAATTCCACAAATCGGATAATTTGATTGAAACATTCATTAGAAACAACACAGTGAAACCAAAAGAGAAAATGCCGGAAAATCTCAGCTGGTCTGGCAGCGTCTTTAAGGAGAGAAAAGCACTGACATTTCAACAATAAGTGACAAAAGGTCACCTTCTCTCAAATCACCAGTTCTTTTCCTTCCTACAGATGCTGCCAGACCAGCTGAGATTTTCCAGCATTTTCTTTTGGTTTCAGATTCCAGCAACCACAGTAATTTGCTTTGATCAGATTTATCTGAAACAATCGGAATGCTAAAAAAGTGGATACAGAGTAAAGCTCCCTTTACGCTGTCCCCCCATCAAACACTCCCAGGACAGGTACAGCACGGGGTTAGGTACAGAGTAAAGCTCCCTCTACACTGTCCCCCATCGAACACTCCCAGGACAGGTACAGCACGGGGTTAGATACAGAGTAAAGCTCCCTCTACACTGTCCCCCATCAAACACTCCCAGGACAGGTACAGCACGGGGTTAGATACAGAGTAAAGCTCCCTCTACACTGTCCCCCATCGAACACTCCCAGGACAGGTACAGCACAGGGTTAGATACAGAGTAAAGCTCCCTCTACACTGTCCCCCCATCAAACACTCCCAGGACAGGTACAGCACGGAGTTAGATACAGAGTAAAACTTCCTCAACTCTGTCCCCCCATCAAACACTCCCAAGGCAGGTACAGCACAGGGTTAGATACAGAGTAAAGCTTCCTCGACTCTGTCCCTGGTATACTATAAAAGTTTTACATGGATCGGAATGGATTGAAATTGTGTAAATATATTTTGAGTCAAACCCTCACAGTGAGATGGAGTCAGGCATTGATTCATGAGTTTGGTTTGGTTTGAACTGAAATCCCAGTGTAAAACAATGTCTCCTTCACTCACTAATATCCTGTACTCAGGAAGGCATCCCCACATCCTCAACTTTCACTTGTTTTTGCTGATTATTTTGTTCCAGTTCCTGCACTCACTTCTGGCTGTCAAATCCTACAAATCCTATCCTTTTCTCCCCCATTCACTGTCATGTTACTGTTTGAAGAAAAGGTTCCATTTCACGTTCCAGAGTGTTTAACATGTCATGTGTTGCTCTGTTGTCTCCCCCTGTGGTGTACTGATTCTGAGTGTGGAGTTTAGCCCCCTCATTCTCACACTGGCTGCAATGAGAGCTCGCTCTGGCCTTGAGCCCCCCAAATCCATCATCACAGCTGCTCTGTGAACTTTCCTCGCTCAGCCTTTTCTCCTTATTCCTTTGATCATTTGGAATAAAAGCCCATCAATCTCAGATTTGAAATGAAGAATGGATTGTGCCTCGCTTTGCAAACGAGGATTTGAAATTCCTCCCTCTCTCGAGTTGCAATGTTTTCTGATCAGAGTAAATCGCACCATCTGATCCCACTGTCCATCCTGTAATCCTTTCCCCTTACCGTGTACACACTCTCTACCCTCACCGTGTACAAACCCTCTACCCTCACCGTGTACAAACCCTCTACCCTCACCGCGTACACACTCTCTACCCTCACTGTGTACAAACCCTCCATCCTCGCTGCATACACATCATCCACCCTCTTCGTGTACACACCCTACACCCTTGTTGTGTACAAGCCCTCCACCCTTGTCACGTACAAACCTTGCACCCTTACTGTATACCCAGTCTCTTCCCAGGCCAGCGTGCTGTACTCTCCGTAGTGTTGTGGTCTCTGTACTGGGCAGATAAGGGGATGTCCTGGTGACTTTCTTGCTTTTACCAGTTGCCTTGCCTCCCACTTCACGAAGATTTATCTTTATGAAATACAGAGTTGTTGATTCCTCTTCTTGGAGCTGAAGAAACTGTGAATCTTTTTAGTTTTTAGTTTATTATTGCCATCGAGATGGGAAGAAATTAATGATGAAGCAGTTTTATGCCAAGATAGTTTTAAATCCAATTAACTTTTAGCTCGCCATTACTAAAATAAACTAGACAACTGCCAAATTAATTTATTAATTCATTTATTGACAATATATCTAATTAAATTGTATCACATTCTTTTGAAGATAGAAGACCTATCTCATTAATTAAAATTCAATTTATGCTCCAGCTTCATTGGAAGATGGCATCACAGACACAATACATCATTCCTCTCTCCAATCCTCCAACATTCATCTTCACTACACCACACAAAGCGGGATGAAACTCTACAACTCACTTCTCTAAAGGCAAAGTTGAGGCTGGGGGTCCGTGAGATTTCATACTGAAATTAAGAGATTTTTTAATATAAAAGCAAATGATTGAAGATGCTGGAATCTGAAACAAAAACAGAAAATGCTGGAAAATCTCAGCAGGTCAGGCAGCATCTGTGGAGAGAGAATACAGCTAACCTCTAGAATCTGGAAGGCCCTTCAGCAGAGCTCTGACAAAGAGTTATCCTGACTCCAAACATCAGCATTGATAGATTTCTGTTGGGTGACGGAAAGAGGCAGCATGGCGACACACTGATTAGCACTGCTGCCTCACAGCGATGGAAAGCTGGGTTCAATTCCGGCCTTGGACCACTGTCTGTGTGAAGTCTGCACATTCTCCCTGTGTCTGCATGGGTTTTCTCCGAGTGCTCTGGTTTCCTCCCAAACTCCAAAAATGTGGGGGTTAGGCACATTGGCAGTGCTAAATTCTCCCTAGTGTCAGTTGGATTAGTTGGATAAATATGAGGCATTACGGAGATAGGGTCTGGGTAAGATTGTGGTCAGTGCAGACTTGATGGGCTGAATGGCTTCTGTCTACATTGTAGGGACTCTATTCTATGAAGTGCAGCTAAGGCAGGGAAATGGAATGATAAGGTCAACCCTTATTTGAATAAAAGATGGACCAGACTTGAGAGGCTTAATGGCCTATTTCCCACAAAACTTTCAGAAGTAAGACTCAGGTTAACCTACTCTGAGTCTCATTAGTTCACGTTCTCTTCATATTGGGCAGAATTTACCTGTGTCTGTCTGAGATTGGATTCTCACCATGCCAGATTTATTATAAAGTATCAATTAACCCAGAACACGTTAACTGAGAATGTGGTCACCAGAAAAATGTTAAATTGCAAATGCTAACCAGGATTATTTTAAACAGCAGCATGGTAACTATAGCAGCAGAAAGTAACAACAGCAGGAACATTGTAATGGGGGAAGCAGTATAACTTCCCCAGACTGGGTACAACAGGTAAACAGGAAGCAGATAGAGTTTGCACAAAGTCTATTCTCTGTTATTTTACTGCAAATTAAAGCTAAAAAAAAAATTAAAGTGGGTGGGATCTCAAACAATGATGAGATATCATTGTACAGGAATGAGATAGAGAATCTGGTGAACTGGTGCAGCGACAATAATCTCTCTCTCAACGTCAACAAAATGAAGGAGATTGTCAACGACCTCAGGAAGCATAAAGGAGAACATGCCCTTGTCTGCATCAATGGGGGCGAAGTAGAAAGGGTCGAGAGCTTCAAGTTTTTAGGTATCCTGGTTGCCCCATGCCGACACTATAGTTAAAAAAGCCCACCTAGACCTCTACTTTCTCAGAGGACTAAGGAAATTTGGCATGTCAGCTACAATCCTTACTAACTTTTACAGATGCACCATAGGAAGCATTCTTTCTGGTTGTATCATTGTTTGGTATGGGCTCCTGCTCTGCCCAAGACCGCAAGGAATTACATTGGTCATGAATGTAGCCCAATCCATTACGCAAACCAACCTCCCATCCATTGACTCTGTCTACACTGCCTCGGCAAAGCAGCCAGCATAATTAAGGACCCCACACACCCCGGACATTCTCTCTTCCATCTTCCTCCATCAGGAGAAAGATACAAAAGTCGAAGGTCACAGACCAACTGACTCAAGAACAGCTTCTTCCCTGCTGCTGTCAGACATTTGAATGGGCCTACCTTGCATTAAGTTGATCTTTCTCTACAACCTATTTATACTGTAGCACTGCATTCTACACTTTCTCCTTTTCTTCTCTATGAACGGTGTGTTCTATCTGTATAGCACAAGAAATAATATTTTCATTGTATGCTAATACGTGATGATAATAAATCAAGTTAAATCAAATCAAAGTTTGTTAAATGCTATCTTCACACTGTTATTTTCTAATAATTCACAGTTTAAATTAAATCTTTTCATCTCCCATTTCTCTTTTTCCCTTTCGTTGTGATTCTTCTCTCCAATCTCAAATACTCTCTCCCTGTCCAATTTTTCCTGGATCTTCCCATTATTGCAATGTTTCCTCTCTCTCTTTCTCCTTTCTCTCTGGTTTTGAGCCAGCTATTCATTACACAGTGACTAGTAACAGGGTAAATTCACCAGAGCTCCAGGTGACCAGAGATTGCTGTTCCCTGTTGGGTGGGTGGGGTGGGGTGAAGTGTGGGGGGGAGAGGAACTCCATCCAAGCCCCCGCTCCCATCATTGCACCCGCCCCCCCCCCCCCCCCCCCCCCCCCCCCACCCCGCCACCCCACCACCACTCCCGACAGTGGGAAAGAGTGAGAGAGAAGACAAGTCAGGAGCTAGCAAGCAGATGAGCTTGATCTTTGAGCTATTAGTTTGTGAGTGAGAGAGGGTAGGAGTTTTAAAGCTCAGTGAGTGAGTTAGACTCAGAGCAGATGCTGGAATCAATCTCAGTCTTGGCACAATGAGGATGTAGGAATTGGGTGGGAAGAATTGAAGATTCTCCAGCGACTATCGTCACTGCGACATTGATAGAGACAAAACTGGGATGAACAGGGACAGAGAGTGGAGACTAAACATAACCCTTATTAAACTCGCTGTATATTAATTATGGTAATATGGATGATCTGATCATAAATTATGCAAATGTAATTCAAATTGCCATATGCAAATTAAATCGATTATGAAATAGGCTTTTTTCTAATAAGTCACAAACCCATAAGTCACAATGTTATAATCTTTGATGGGTGATTTGCCCATTTGATGAATTATGTAAATTTGATCTCATTTGCGTATGCAAATAAATGTATCTGAAAAATAGATTCTGTGGCATAATTCTCCCAATATCTTGTAGATTTTAATGAATAAATTGTGATGTTGGGGAAATTTGGGGGAAAATTTGCTCCTAATGTGCAAAGTGTTTGCAAATAGGGAATGTGTGCTTGAGATCAAATATCGCTCAAACCCTGGAAAATCTCCAACTCACAGCCTCCCAAAACCCAGAAATACCCGAGTCACACCCAACTCCAATTCATCAGCCCCCTTAAATCCAATTCAACACCTAACCCCAACTCACAGCTTCCCAAAACCCAAAGTACCCTAGTCACATCCAACCCCAATTCACCAGCCCCCAAAATCCAGAAATACTAACTCACACCCCAATTCACCAGTCCCTCAAAGACCAGAAATACTCACTCACCTCACTCGCGCCCTGTCCAATTCACAGCCCCCCAAAACGCAGGATGGATGCTGGGAGGGGGTTTCCTCTCATGGGAGAATCTAGGGGGCACATCTCCAAAATCCAGGGTCTTCCATTTAACACAGAGATGTGGAGGATTTACTTCTCTCAGAGAGTTGTTAGTATTATGAATCCTGTGGGTGCTGGATCGTTGAAGATATAAATGGTTAAATTGGAGAGATTTGTGATTAGTCAGAGGGAGTGAAGGGTTATGGGGGAACAGGTAGGGAAGGCCATTATCATTATGTTGGAGTAGGCTTGATGGGCCGAATGGTCTACTCTGTTATTTCTGATGATCAGGCAGTGTCATCATTGGTTCTGAAAGCTGTGGCTGATGAGGTCAAGATATTCTTGTTGGGTGTGACCTTTTTAATATCCTTTAAATTCTACACAGCTGGTGAAAGAATCTGCCCTCTCTAATAACAAGTTCCAAAATCAAAGATTAGAGTTTCCAGAAATCCAAACACTGGACTGATCCCAGAGACAGTGAGAGAGCTAGTGGAGCCCATTCATTCCCAGTCAGAACGAATGGTGACTCCTCCATTAGCCCAGACCCTGCTCCTCAGTCTTAACATTAACCAGAATTATTTCAAACAACTATTCCCTGACAGCTCACAGGCATTGTGTGAACTTCTTTCGCCCAAAACACCAGGCATGAGAGACGACAGTCAGTGTGTATTTTTGTGCAGTCGACTTTGTTAGGAACATGGAAGATATTTATTGGTAAAGAGAAGTTTCGGTACAGGAGGGTTTTCCAGTATTAAGGCTGCCTTGGGGAAGTGCTCCAGTTTTTACACACTTACTACATGGCTGCCCAATGATTCTGCCTGAGAGAGGACTCCACCCTCTGGGGAGCTCATTCACTCTCAGTTCCATTCATCTGTCAAATCAGGTGATTTAAAGATGCAGACACCCTGCACAGAATCCATGGTGCCCAGTTATGTGATTGCTCAGAATGTTCGATGGTCTAATTGCTCTCTGCTTCCTAACGTCAAATTACTCAATTTCCAATTCAACTTTTCATTACAGATCTCCACCTGACATGGCTCCAACGCTAACGGGTGGTTCTCCCTCTGCACTGGTCTATTAACTCACATCAGAGATTCAGAAACCACAAACCTCTCACAAAGCCTTACAAACTGAACCATATTGATTGGTCCATGGACACATGGACAGGTTGTATTGGAATGGTATCTGTGGTTGGGTACAGGGGGGTGAATCCTTCCCAAAGGGCAGCCCTCAGACAGGTTTCTGAGCCTCTCGAGATGGAGGAAAGGCAGAGTGGAGCTGTGAGCCGCAATGTGAAAACCCAGAGAATAAAACACGGGAATAAACTTCATTCGTTGCTTAAGCTTTCCCAAAAGGGTCACACGGATGACTTTCTGCTTGCTGGAGTTTTTCAATTTCACACAGAATTAGACAAGCCAAAACAAAGAAACTGTCCACTGGTAAAAAGAAGAATTATCAGCTTCCAGTCATTCACTAATTAAAAACCCAAAGGGGCCAGCTGAAAACTCATCAAACTGTGACATGTGCTGGGTTAACCTTTAGGGCAGAGACAGGTTAGGTTGAAGGAGAGGCCCAGGTTACACAGCCCTGAAACTAAAAGCTGTTCATTAAAAGCTGCAGAGGACAGATTGGATTGTGAGGTTCACAGAGACAATCCACTCGAGTCATCCTGGAATCAATCACACATGGTGTAACCCCAATCCTGGCAACTTGATGAAAGAAAAAGCACAGAGTAGGGAAAGACCAGTGAAGCCATCAACCCCTCTGCTGCCACACCCCCACACACACTATCCCCACCCTAGTGCAGCACTGAGGGGTGGGAAATTGCTGCTGGTTATCTGGAAGAACCTCATATCTGTGCTGGGAGGCACTGGCTTGGCAGCAACACAACTGGGGTGGGGGGGCGGGTGGTGGGGGGGGTGATGGGGGCGGTTAGTGTTGTGCAGTGGGGGAGGTTTGCTGCGGGTAGCTGACGTGAGCAATGTAGTGGGGTGAGCATCATGGGAGGGGTGTGGGTGGGCAGTGGGTAGGTGAACAGTGTGGGAGGTGGGCAGTGTGGGTGGGCAATGCAGAGATTGGGGGGTGGGCAGTGTGGGTGTGAGCACCCCACCTCCCATCTGTCCTCCCCTCTCACCACACACACACAACACTGCCTACTGCGCCAGGGACCCGAGTTCGATTCGATTCCTGGTTTGGTTCATTGTCCGTGCTGAGTCTACATGTTCTCCCCATGTCAGCGTGGGTTTCCTCCAGGTGCTCTGGTTTCCTCCCACGGTTCAAAGATGTATGAGTCAGGTAGAAAGATAGAAATTAGAATCAGGAGTGGGCCCTTTCAGCCTGCTCTCCCATTCCATATGATCATGGTTGATCATACACTTTCAGTTTCGCACTCTCACTTCTCTCCATATCCTTGATCCTTTTATTCACAAGCCCATGTCCAGCTCCCTCTTAGACCAAAAGACCATAAGTCATAGGAGCAGAATTAGGCCACTCAGCCCATCAAGCCTGCCCCACCATTCAATCATGGCTGATTTTTTTTTCATTCCCATTCTCCTGCCTTTTCCTCATTACCCCTGATCTCTTAATTAATAAAGATCCTATCTATCTCTGTCTTAAAGACACTCAGTGACCTGGTCTCCACAGCCTTCTGCAGCAAAGTGTTCCACAGATTCACCACTCTGTGGCTGAAAAAATTCCTCCACATCTCTGTTTTGAAGGATCATCCCTTTTAGCCTGAGATTGTGTCCTCTGGTTCTAGTTTCTCCTACTAGTGAAAGCATCCTCTCCACATCCACTCTATCCAGGTATGTTTCGAATATATTTAATGAACTGGCCATAGAAAATTGCCCTGTACTGTCCAAACATGTGTGGGTTAGGGTGATTAATAGGGTAAATAGATGGGGTTATGGAGATATGGCCTGGGTAAGATGCTTTGTTAGAGAGCCAGTACAAACTTGATGGGCCAAATGGCCTCTTTCTGCATTGTCATGATTCTACCACTTCTAAGATTCTCAGAGTGTGTTCTGTGAGCTCAGTCTGTTGATGGATGCTGGGGGAGAGCGTTAATCTATAGGGTGTGGATGCAGGGGAGAGACAATGAGATGGTGATCCCTGTCTGGGAGCACTGCTACAAAGGGTTATAAAATCCAACTTCATTAACATGGGGGCTCAGGATTGACAATTACTGCGGAGGCTGAAATCTGAAACAAAAACAGAAAATGCTGGAAAATCTCAGCAGGACAGGCAGTGTTTGAGGAGAGAGAATCGAGCCAACGTTTCGAGTCTGGATAACTCTGGGTTTCTGAGTGCAACTTTATCAAAACCTTGGGAACATCCAGACACTCAGCCAGTGAAGTATTTTTATCAAAATCAGTCTGTGGGTGTGAGAAAAGACATTGAATGAATATCAAAAAGTTACCAATGTTAAACATCACTTTCACAACTTCTGGATTGTATCTCAGGATTTGAGTGAATTATTCCAATCACAAAGCTGTGTGATAAACACTCACACAATGTTACACTCAACAGGAAACTTCTGGATGAAGTGGTGCTGTGTGAGCTTAATGTGTAAAAGGTGAAACTTTCTGCTGCGATTCCTCTGTTCACCATTTAATGGAGGGGTTAGACTAGGGAAGGTCTTTTGAGGAAAGGGTGAGGGACTTGAGGTTATTTTCGTTAGAGAGAAGAAGGCTAAGAGGTGACCTAATTGAGGCATATAAGATGATCAGAGGGTTAGATATGGTGGACAGTGAGAGCCTTTTTCCTCAGATGGTGATGGCTAACACGAGGTGACATAGCTTTAAGTTGAGGGGTGACAATTATAGGATGGATGTCAGAGGAAGGTTCTTTACTCAGAGGGTAGTAAGGGTGTGGAATGACCTGCCTGCAGCAGTTGTGGACTCGCCAACTTTAAGGGTGTTCAAATGGTCAATGGATAGGCACATGGATAACATTGGAATAGTTTAGGTTAGAGGGTCATGGGATTGGTTCCACTGGTCAGTGCAACATGGAGGGCCGAAGGGCCTGTACTGCGCAGTAATGTTCTATGTTCCATTTATATTCTAGGATTCACTGCCTGAAGATTTTGCACAATAACTTTTTTTCCTTCATTCATGGGGCATGGCCATAGCTGGCTGGCCAGTATTTATTGCCCATCCCTAGTTGCCCCTTGAGAAGGTGGTGGTGAGCGGCCGCCTTGAATCGCTGCAGTCCATGTGCTGTGGATTGACCCACAATGCTGTTAGGGAGGGAATTCCAGGATTTTGTCCCAGTGACTGTGAAGGGAGCTAGCAAATGGTGATGTGCCCAATCATCTGTTGCTTTTATCCTTCTAGATGGAAATGGTCTTGTGTTTGGAAGGTGCTGTCTAAGGATCTTTGGTGAATTTCTGCAGTGCATCTTGTAGATGGTACACACTGCTGCTACTGAGCGTCAGGGATGGAGGGAGTAGATGATTGTAGATGTGCTGCCAATCAAGTGGGCTCTTTATCCTGGATGACATCGAGCTGCTTGAGTGTTGTTGGAGTTGCACCCATCCAGGCAAGTAGGGAGTATTCCATCACACTCCTGACTTGTGCCTCGTAGATGGTGGACAGGTTTTGGGAAATCAGGAGGTGAGTTACTCACCGCATATTGCTAGCCTCTGACCCGCTGTTGTAATTCACTGTGTTTATGTGGTGAGTCCAGTTGAGTTCCTGATCAATGGTAACCCCAAGGATGTTAACAGTGGGGGATTCAGTGATGGTTACACCATCATACAAAAATAAAAGATCTAACATCATTGATCTTGTGTAAAAAATACCATCTCACCATCTATGGAACATTGCCCAATCAAATGATTTCTCTTTTGCCTTCCACTGTTCCTGTCTCTCTCTGTCTCTCTCTCTCTGTCTCTCTCTCTCTTTCTCTCTCTGTCTCTCTCTCTCTCTGTCTCCTTCTCTCTCTCTTTGTCTCTGTCTCTCTCTCTCTGTCTCTCTCTCTTTCTCTCACTGTCTCTCTCTGTCTCTCTCTCTCTTTGTCTCTCTCTCTCTGTTTCTCTCTCTCTCTCTGTCTCTCTCTTTCTCTCTGTGTCTCCTTCTCTCTCTCTTTGTCTCTGTCTCTCTGTCTCTCTCTCTCTCTCTCTTTCTCTCACTGTCTCTCTCTGTCTCTCTCTCTCTTTGTCTCTCTCTCTCTCTGTTTTTCTCTCTCTCTCTCTGTCTCTCCCTCTCTCTATTTTCTCACTTTCTCTCATTTCGTTCTCTTTCTGACTCATTCTCTATCTGCCTCTCTTTCTCTGCCTCTATCCCTTCCTATTTTCCTCTCTATTTCTCTTTTTCACTCTCCGCTTATTCTGCCATTGGAAAATGTTTTCGGTTGATGTCGGTACTCAGGAGGTTAACAACAGATCTGACATAACTAATGCTTCAAGTCTTTCCTGAAAGAAAAATAGCTCCAGACCATCAAAGGCTGTGGAGAATCCTTTTAGTCAGTGACACAGAAAGTTCCCATCCTGAGCTATTGGAGTAACAACAAACAGGGGCCATAAACACAGCTGCATAAATTACCCACATAATGTGATGCCCCAGAGGCTGCGGATCAACAAACTTCATGCTTGAACAAGGCAAAAAGGATAAAGCTTTCAATGAAACCATCACAATCCAAATCACAGCCAATTTACAATTAAAAAGAAAAAAGAGAAAGACAGAGGTTTACCCGATTAATCAATTGTAGCTCTGACAGTTTGATGGAAAAGTTCGCCCAGGAACAAGGAATCTTTGCGTACAGTAAACACATATAAACCAGATATATACAGACAGAGAGAGAAACAGAGAGGCAGGGAGAGAGAGAGAAACAGAGGGGGTGAAGGAGAAAGGCAGAGAGGGAGAAAGACAGAGAGAGAGAGACAGAAAAACAGAGAGAGAACAGGGAGAGAGAGAGACAGAGAAATAGAGAGAAACAGAGTGAGGAGCAGAGAGAGAGGCAGAGATAGAGAGACAGAGAGAAACAGAGGGGGTGAAGGACAGAGGCAGAGAGGGAGAAAGACAGAGAGAGAGAGAAAAAAAAACAGAGAGAGAACAGGGAGAGAGAGAGACAGAGAAATCGAGAGAAACAGAGTGAGGAGCAGAGAGAGAGAGACAGAGAGAAACAGGGAGAGCAAGGAAAACAGAGAGACACAGGGAGAGAGAGGGAGAGACAGAAAGAGAAAAAAAACAGAGAAGGGACAGAGGGGGACAGAGATAGAGAGACAGAGACAGACACAGAGACAGAGAGAGACAAAGAGAAAGGCAGACAGAGAGAGGCAGAGGGAGAGAGAGAGACAGACAGAGAGCGACAGAGAGAGAGGGACAGAGAGAAATACAGAGAGGGACAGGGAGAAATACAGAGAGGGACAGGGAGAGGAAGCCATAGAGAGAGAAGGACAGAAAGAGGGAGAAAAACAAAGACAGGGAGAGAGAAAGGCAGAGAAAGAGAGAAACAGACAGAGAGAGAGAAAGAGAGCATGAAGAGATAGAGAAATCAAGAGATAGAGGCACGGAGAGGCAGGAGAGGAAGAGTCAGAGAGCAAAAGAGAGAGACTGAAAGACAGAAAGAGCAAGATAGGGCAGGACAGAGAGACAAAGAAAAACAGGGAGGGATAGAACCCAGATCAGTTGATGTTCCTTCAGTGTTGATTTAAAAAAGTAAAGAAAGGAAAGACTTGCATTTATATAGCACCTTTCAGGACCAAAAAAAACAATTAACACTTTTGTTACAGTTGTAATGTCGGAAATGTGATAACTAATTCTCACAAAGCAAACTGTGACAAACAGAAAGGTGCTAATGACCACATAATCTGTTGGTATGATGTTGATTGAGGATTAAATATTTACCAGGACACCACGATTCCTATGATTCTTCGAAATTGTGCATTGGAATCTTTGAAAAGTGGCGGAGAATCCTGACAAGTATTACCCACAAACAATTCCTAAAACAGCTGATCTGGCCATTCCCACAGTGCTGTTTGTGGGAGCTTGCTGTGCACAAACTGGAACATTGACTATACTTCACAAAGTACTGTATTGGCTGTGAAGTATTTTTGGATGTTTTGAGGTTGCTGTATCAAACAAACAACTTTCTTTTTGTTAACTGGATATCAGTGCAGTCAATATCGTCATCACATTGGAACTCAGAGACCAATCACAGCTTCCTTATTGCCGGTGTTTAATTCTAAGGGAACTTATTTTTGATTTAATCCCTTACGTCTCCTGGGAACTGCCCACCTGAGACAACAAGCTCACCAGATACTTTCTGTTTGAGAAGTGAAGCAGGCGGTCAGGAGTATTGTCTTGGCTTATTGACTAATTTTGAAACCCACTACAGTTATAATCACTCTGGTCAAATTTAGTCTAAAGGCGAATGAGAGGAACAGAAGCTGAGTAATGCAGGCAGCTAACTAATTCATCCAGAGAAGGCTGACACCAAACAGCAGCAGAAAGCAGATGCTTTGGGCCTGGATTAAAACCTCCACATGTTGCAGGTCAGTGGGAGTGAGCGGGAAGTCTGGCTCCAGCAATGGTGAAACCAGCTCCAGAGCTCCCCCTTCTGCCCCAGCAGAGTCCAGCTGAGTCAGCAGCAACTGGGCTCCAAGCTGGGAACACAGCTCAGTGTTCTCCAGTCTCCTGAGCTGCTGCAGATCATTCCACATTCTTGTAAGGTGCGGAGGAGTCTGTACTCGCACACACCCTGCGGCTGCTGAATGCAAGGGCCGTTTGCAAGCTCCTTAAACAATTCACTTGAAAGCACATCCTGCCCCTCTTATCGAATCATCCCGTCAGATCCACTGCAATGAAAAATTGGAGGACGGCAAACTCTGAACAGCTTTCTGAGTGAACAGGCTGAGACCACGTTGCAAATTCAGGTGTAAACAAGCAGGGCTTTGAATCATTTGTGTTTCAATGCCTGTCACAACTTCCCACTGTAAATACCAAATTATCCCTGCAGCATCATTCAGATACTAACAATCATTCTTCTATTTGAGTTCTTGCTCTGTTGGAGAAGGACTTTTGCTGTTACTAAACAGTTTTAAAACTCTGTGCCATTATTTTGTTTGAGAAGCAGCCAGAGGGGTAATATTGGCAGGTATGCGTTCTGTTAATTGCTTTTTAATTGTATTTAATTGCATGCAGGTGGTGGGGATTCTCTTGAGATAAAAAGGCAAAGATTGTACTCTGGGCTTGGAGGTGCATGTGTATAATCTGTATCTCTGCAAATAAATGCTGATCAAAATGTGGAAAGATTGGTTTAATTCTATTTTTCACTATCTGGCCATTTGAGATAAAGTGCTGCAGCAGATAGTGGCTGCTACATTGTCAGGGTACGATCCCTCTCTGATATTCTCCAAGTTTCAGGCACATAACCAGTGAAATAAAGTGGGTAAGTGGATACGATTCCATTCCTCCCAAACAGGCATTAAGGTATACTCCGTGTCCTTGGCACTTCCCGTAAGAGGGAAGATCAGAAGCAGGTATTTTAGGAACTGAATTGCTATTGGTTGGACAGTGATGAAAGTTTGGGGTTTTTTTGGAGATTTTGGATTATTTTTACAAAGTGATGGCCTCTGAAATGCTGAAGCAAAGTGGCCAGAATTTCATCAAATTTGGAAAATTGGTATCCACTCTGTAGAAGAATGGACTCTAACAAGATTATATGAGGAATTGATGAAATTCACAGTGAGAAGTTTCACACAATCAGGTTAAGTCCAACAGATTTATTTGGTAACACGAGCTTTCAGAGCATTGCCCCTTCATCAGGTGAATCGTTCTGAAATCTTGTGCTACCAAATAAACCTGTTGAACTTTAATGTGATGTTGTGAGTTCTCACAATGCCCACCTCAGTCCAATGCTGGTATTCCCTCATCTTGATCGAATTCAGTTGAGGAATCCCGAGAGTTTAAATTGCTGGATTGTGCCACTCTGTCTCATAGAACAAAGAACAGTACAGCACGGTGAATAACCTCAGCTGATACGGGAATTGAACGGGTGCATCATGATCCAGCCACCTGAGCTAAGCTAACTCCATCAACATGGAAGGTGTCTTTCCGAGGTCCATCTTCTGGAAGCACTGACTGTGTCTATACAAATCTTCCTCACAATAGCCAATCAGCATCATCGCTCTACTGCCCTCTGCTGCATCATTTGATCAGCCTGCTGATTCTAACTAGTGTTCAGTTCTCGGAGATGAACACTCTGTTGGATTATGTCTCCTGCCTTAAAAAGTTCTCAAGAAATCATCATTTTCTTCACCTTTCGAAGAGCAAAGGAGACATTCAATTATTGACAGAAATTCAATTATTTTGAACCAGCCCAGATACTGGCAATGGACACCAACTAAAGCATAAAAGACAGGCAGAATAAAGATGAAAGTAGATCCAGCTATTACAGCAGGAGATAAAACTGCAACATCAATATCTGGCATACAATTCCCAGGAACATCCATGGAACATTGTGTGTCAGCTAAAGGTGATTCAATGATACAGTGCACTGCTCAAAGTGAAGCACATTCAAGAAATGACACATAGCAGTTAGAATTCTAAGAGGATGACGATAGTGATGATCCTGAATGAATTATATTGATCACAAGGAGTTTAATCCATTGTTAGTTGTAATAGGTGCAGACTCATTTAACTATGCAACGCTAGTTAGTACTTGTGCTTCACCTGTAGATGGGGCAGATTGGTTATAGTGTTCGCTTGATTCACAAAGAAGCTGCATCAAGCTGGTCAATGCAAGATTAAGGAATATAAAGATTCACAATGACTGCATGAGGCACTCCAGAGAGTTGAAAAAAAATTGGAGTAAGCCATTTTATAAATTCTAATGTTGACACCGACGGGATACTTCATGCTAGTCAATAACTCTTAGGATCACAGGAGATGATGTAAGCCACACAGTTCATCAACTAGATTATAACTCATCTACTTTCCATTCTATCCTCAAATCCCTAATCTCTTGCATCTCTAGAAAACTATCAATTTCTGTCTTGAATATCTCCAAGTATTGACTCTCCAGGACAGAGAATTCCAAAGATTCACCATCCTCCAAGTGAAGAAACTCCTCCCCATCTCAGCCCTAACTGGCCTACTCCTTATTCTGAGACTATGTCCACGGGCCCTAGACCCGGTTAGGTTGTTACCATAGATAAAAATAGGGAACAAAGGCAGAAATATTTTCAGTCTACATTTTGTAGACCTGATAACTAATCTTTGTACAATAGTACATGGTAAGGATAAAACATTACACCACGTCATAGAGAAATGGATAGTGAGCAGACTTGCAGCATAGTTTCTGATTGATGAAAGAGGGGAACCTGCAGTGATGTGTTCACAGACGTCTGAAAGTATGAACTTTATGATCAGGGATATTACAGCTGAAATTCCGTTCAGTAAAGAACTCTGAGAAAACATGTGGTGATCAAGGAAATGTTTGATGAAATTTTAGCCATTCATTAGTCTGCAAGTTGGCAACTTGCCCTGGCACAGTTGTTTATGCAAAGAATTCAGTGTAAATGGTTGAAGATATATTCTGTATCAATTAATCTCAAGATAAAATCCCAAATTGATGTCTGTGCTCAGAGATCCTACAAGGAGCTCCTTTGCTTCTGAATATTGGGGTGCTTTACAAGCAGAGAGAAGGGTTTGCATTAGGAATGGAGTTTCAGATAAAATTCAGAGAGTATTAAAAAGCAATAAGGTAGACAAACCCCCAGGGCCAGATGGCATCTATCCCAGATTACTGAAGGAGATGAAGGAAGACATTGCTTGGTCTCTAACAGTAATCTTTGTTTCTGTGTTAGCTACAGTTGCGGTCCCAGAGGATTGGAGGATAGCAGAATATTATACTGTTATTTAAAAAGGGTAGCAAGGATAAGCCTGGTAATTACAGGCCAGTGAGCTTGATGTCAGTGAGAGTGAAACTTTTGGGGAAGATTCTTATGGATGGGATCTATACACATTTGGAACTAAATGATCTTATTAGTGGCAGACAGCATGGTTTAGTGTGAGGGAGGTCATGTCTCACTAATTTGAGTTCTTTGAGGAGGTGACCAATGATTGACGAGGGAAGGGCTGTGGATGTTGTCTACATGGACTTCAGTAAAGCACTTGGCAAAGTTCCTCATGGCACGCTGATGCAAAAGATTAAATCACATGAGATTAAGAGTGTACTAGCTAGCTGGATTCAGAACTGGCTTGGACATAGAAGACAGAGGATAGCAGTGGAAGAGTGTTTTTCTGAATGGAGGTCTGTAAATAGTGGTGTTCTGCAGAGGTCAGTACTGGGACCTCTGCTGTTTGTAATATATATAAACATGACTTGGATGAAAACTAAACGGATTAACAAGTTTGTGGATGATATTAAGATTGGTAGAGTTGTTGACAATAATAAAGATTGTCAGACAATACAGCAGGATAGAGATAGGCTGGATAATTGTGTAGAGAATTGGCAGATGGAATTTAATCTGGACAAATGTGAGGTGATGCTTTTTGTAGATCTAATTCAAGTGGGAGCTATAAAATAAATGGCAGAGCACAGACACAGAGAGATCTGGGAGTACAGGTCCAAAGATCCTTAAAAGTGGCAGCATAGATGGAAAAGGTGATGAAGGAAGCACATGGAATGCCTGCCTTCATCGGACGGGGCATCGAGTATAAAGGTTAATAAATTATGTTCCAGTTGTATAAAACGTTGGTTAGGACACATTTGGAAAACTGTGTCCAATTCCGGTCACCAAGCTTCCAGAAGGATGTGAAGGCTTTGAATGGATGCACAATAAAAGGTTTATCAGGGTATGCCTGGTATGGAGGGTATTAGCAATGAGGTGGCACAGTGTGTAGCACTTCTGCCTCATAGCACGACTGCCCCATAGTGCCAGGGACCCAGTTTCAATTCCCAGCTTGGGTCACTGCCTGTGTGGAATTTGCACGTTCTCCCCATATCTGCGTGGGTTTCCTCTGGGTGCTCTGGTTTCCTCCCACATTCCGAAAGATGTGCTGGTTAGGCGCATCAGCCAAGGTAAATTCTCCCACAGTGTACCCAAACAGGTGTTGGAGTGTGGTGATGGTGGGGGGGGGGGGGGGGGGGGGGGGGAGGGTGGCAGGGGTGGGGCGGTGTTTCACAGTAACTTCATTGCAGTGTTAATGTAAGCCTACTTGTGACTCATAAATAAACTTTAACCTGTGACTCCATTTTCAAGAAGCAGTGAGTGTGTACCCCTAGATCTCTTTCTTCTGTAATTCTCCCCAACACCTGCCATTAACTGAGTAAATCCTGCCCTGTTCAACCCACCAAAATACATCACCTCACTTTTATCTAAATTAAACTTCATCTGCCATTTGTCAGCCCACTGCTCCAATTAATGAGATCCTGTTGCAATCCTACATATCCTTCTTCACTGTCCACTGTGCCACCAAGCTTGGTGTCATCTGCAAACTTACTAACCATGCTTCCTAAATTCTTATCCAAATCATTAATATAAATGACAAATAACAGTGAGCCCAGCATTGATCCCTGAGGCACACCTCTGGTCACAAGTGTGAAGCTTCCACTGTAACATCATTGTTGGATTATCATTGTTGGTTAAAGTTCTCAGGATGATCCAAGATTGCTTTCATGAGGAATTACACGACAACACGGATCAGAAACTTCCTCTGCCCTGCATAATTCCCCAATAGAATCCTACAGACAAAGCACCAACTTGTGTGGGGACACCAACCTACAGGGTGACCTGTTAGGTATCAATCTGGAGGTGATTTGATGGTTAAATGTAGAGAGATTTTCTGCTTGTTTGCGGAAAGCAGACTTGGGGCTTTAAAGATAAAATAATCACTGATAAATTCAATAGAGAATTCTGAAAATACCTTTACCCAGAGAGAGACGAAAATGTAGGACTCAGTCCCACAAGGAGTGGTGAGATGTGGAACTCATTCACATAGGGAGTGGCGAGAATGTGGGACTCACTCCCACAGGGAATGGGGAGAATGTGGGACTCATTCCCACAGGGAGCGGGAAGAATGTGGGACTTGCTTCCACAGTGAGTGGAGAGAATGTGGGATTCACTCCCACAAGAGCAGATGGTGCAGGAGTTTCCTGTGTCTACTCCCTTTCAAACGGATATATCATTTTGGATAGTATAGAGGGGGGGTAGCCTGTCGGGGGGAGATATCAGCAGCAGCCAAGCTGTGGCACCACAGTCGGTTCTACTATGAGACAGGGTCAGGCAAAGAGCAAGCGAGCAGGTGTAATAGGGAACTCGCTAGTTAAGAGGCGCAGACAGGCGTTTCAGTAGCTGTGATTGACGCTCCAGGAAGGTGTGCTGCCTCCCTGGTGTCAGGATCAAGGACATCTCTGAGCAGTTGCAGGACATTCTTAAGAGAGAGGGTGAGCAGCCAGAGGTCGTTACACCAACAACATAGAAAGGAAAAGGGATGAGGTCTTGAAATGTGAATACAGAGAGTTAGGCAGAAGGCTAACATGCAGGACCTTGAAGATAGTAATTTCAGGACCAGTACCCATGCCACATGCTAGTGAGAGTAGGAATAGGAAAATTAGGTAGATGAATGCCTGGCTTGAGAGCTGATACAGGGGGCGGGGATTTAGATTTTTGGATCATTAGGATCTTTTCTGGGGAAGGGCTGATCTGTTTCAGAGGGATGAGTTGCATTTAACTGGAGAGGGACTAACATCCTGGCGGGGGAATTTGCTACAGCCACTTGGGAGGGTTTAAACTAGTTTGGCAGGGGAATGGGATTCAAAGCAGGTGGGAAACAGAAGAGAAGTTTGAGGACAGCACAAGAAGTTAAAGAGAGCACATTAATTAGTAACGGCAGAGATCATCCAGAACTCTGCTACCCAGATCCTCACTGGCACCAAAAACCATTCACCCATCATCAACTTTCCCTCTAATCTCAGGTGCCATGCTTGCTCATTTTAGGGCATTGTGGCCACTTGAAGGTCGATACATGGCTTTACACGGAAATTCCAAAGGGAATGTTGAATATGTAGGACCTCCATGTTCCCTGTGCAGCACCATCTCAATCACTGGCTGGCTGGTTTAGAGGGGACATTGATCATAATTCCAAACCCCTGCTCACTAATGTACATTGATCCTGAAGGAAGGTCACTGTCCTGAAACATTAACTGTGTTTCTTTTTCCACAGTGTTGCCAGACCTGCTGAATAGTTTCAGGATTTTAGGAATGATTTTAGATTTTTGCATCTGCAGTTTCTTTGTTTTTCTCCATTGGCTCCTGGTCCAACAATACCTCAATTTTCAAATTCTAATCTTTGTTCTGAAATCCCTTTTGGCCTTTCAACTCCCTCATCTCTGTAACCTCTTCCAGTCACACAAGCCTCTCAGATATCTTCACCCACCTAACACAAGCCTCTTGTATCTTTCCAATATTAATCATTCCATCACTAGTAGCCGAGCCAATAATCCGAATGTCCCTCTGTAACTCCCCTCACCAGTCCCTCTCACACACTCTCCTTTAAGAAGCTTCTTAAAACTCTTCTCTTTGACCATTTTATGCCAACCATCTGAATCACACATTCTGTAGCCTCAGTGTTAAATTTTGTTTGATAAAGCAGCTGTGAAGCACCTTGCAATGTTTCATTATGTTAAAGCAATTATATCATTACAAATTGCTGATATTAGACTGAATTGAAATATGATGAGAGAATAAAAGCAAGCAGAGAAGAGTTGTTTTATAAAATGGTTTATAAAATGTTGAGAGGAATAGATAGGGTGGACTCTCAGAGACTATTTCCCTGAGCGGAAATGGTCAATACGAGAGGACACAGATTTAAGGTGCAGGAAAGCAAATACAAAGGAGATGTCAGGGGTAGGTTTTTCACTCAGAGGGTGGTGAGTGAATGGAACCGACTGCCGTCGGAGGTTGTTGAGGCAAACTCACTGGGGTCTTTTTAAAAGACTTCTGGATGAGTATATGGAAAAGAATAGGATAGGGGGTTATAGATAGGTCTGTGGATTGGTAGATGTGATCGGTGCAACTCGTGGGACGAAGGGCCTGTTTGTGCTGTATTGTTCTATGTTCTATGTTTCTATAATGGAAGGTAATCTCTGATCCTATCAGTTTGAGAGATCAAAAGACCATGAGACATAGGAGCAGAATGAGGCCACTTGGCCCATCGAGTCTGCTCCACCATTCAATCATAGCTGATATTTTTCTCATCCCCATTCTCCTGCCTTTTCCCCATAACGCTTGATCCTCTTATTAATCAAGAACCTTATAATTATGACCCCTAGTAACAGCTACATCCATCCGAGGAAATAATCTTTGAACATCAACTCTATCTATTCCCCTCATCATCTTATAAACTTCTATTAAGTCACCTCTCATCTTCCTCTGCTCTAAAGAGAAAAGTCCCAGGTCTCTCAACCTTTCCTCATAAGACCTACCCTCCGAACCAGGCAGCATCCTGGTAAATCTCTGCATTCTCTCCAATGCTTCCACATTTTTCTTATAGTGAGGTGACCAGAACTGGACACAATATTCCAAATGTAGTCTCACCAAGATCTGATATAGTTGCAACATAAACCCAAGATTCTTAAACTCAAACCCTTTGTTAATAAAAGCTAACACGCTATAAGCCTCCTTCACGGTTCTATCCACTTGAGTGGCAGCTTTCAGAGATTTTTGGATATGAATTCCAAGATCTCTCTATTTCTCAACATTCCTTAGAACCGTGCCGTTGACCCTGTAATCTGCATTTCAGTTTGTCCGACCAAAATGAATTGTTCCCAGTCCAGCAGCCCTTGGAGGCAGCCCAATTCAGCCTCACCATCACATTGCCGTGTGCAGTGTGAAATCTAACACCATAAACTCATGCCTCGCTCTAACTTTGTCACGGTTGCTGCAGTGCAGTCATTACCACTGATGCTACCCTGAGGGCTGAGTGAGTAACTGAGGTTACAGAGCCTGCGGTGTGGAAACTGGTGTGTGCTGTGAGCAATTTCAGAGTGAAGTTGCGACAGGGCAGCCAGGAGTAACCACACCACTCAGGTTTGACTCCAGTTTTCACTCCGGCCTGTAGAGAATTAAACCACAATTAAAATGCTCCGTTAGCATGAATGTTAATGAACACATTGCAAGTTCAGTTCAAAACGGTTATATTTACTGCTGAGAAGTATTTTCTTTTACACCACCCAGGGCCAAAGATAGTGGGGTTAATTCAGCCTGACACCTGTTTATTTTACCAGAGCAGCCAACGTGTGCTCTTTCTCTGTTACCCTCTGATCCCCCTCACACTAGTTAACACCGAATAATTACCCCTCATTAATAGCACATCAGAGTCAATTAGCAAAACTCTCATTTAAGTAAAAACCCAGGAATGTGTGTGCCAGTCCTCCCACACAAAACACACAGTCAGTCGAGAAACCATCTCACCTGCTACTATAAAAAGTGATTATTTAACTGACTAATTGACTAAGCGACTAATTAATTTGAAATAATTAGGCTTAATTATAATTAAAATGAACTGTTTAAATAGATTTGTGTTAACATTTCTATAATTGTGATTTGGAAGAGTTGAGGGAGTGTACTTGGGGTGTTTGTCATAGGTCTAACTCCAGCCAATATTGCCCGCTCGTTGCATTACTCAGCATTCCTGGATCTCAGAGATATCTTGGCTGAGAAATCAGGCAATGACCTTTCTTTCCATGGAGAATCCCAGGCAAAGCAGCCTGACCCACACAGCAGGACCTCACAGGCTGAAATATTTTGGCAATTGGTACATATTAACCTCGTGTTTCTAAAGCCTGGGACTTCAGGAGGGGAAGAAATGTTCAATTCGGAGCTCCTGGGTCAGAATCATTGAACTGGACAAGGACAATTCCATTCAGGAGCAAGAGAGGAAACATTGGAATGGGATGCCCTCTCTGAGCTCATTTTGTCTGTGAAATCCATCTGCTGTTCCGTCAACACTATTCTCACTAAACTTCTCACCGCTGACCTCCTCCTTTGAACTCTTAGTTTGAAATCAGACAATGTTTTGGCCTCAACTACTTTCTATGGGAGTGAATTCCACACATTCATCATCCTCTGGGTGAAGGAATTTCTCCTCACCTCAGTTCTAAAAGGTTTACCCCTTATCCTCAAATAATGACCCCTGGTTCTAGACTCCCCCCACCATTGAGAACATTCTTTCTAAATCTACCCTGTCTAACCCCGTTAGAATTTTATATGTTTCTATGAAATTCCCCTCTCATTCTTCTAAACTCCAGTGAAAATAATCCTAATTGATTTAGTCTTTCCTCTTATGACAAGAGACTATCATCCCAGGGATCAGCCTGGTAAACTTCCACTGCGCTCTCTCTATAGCATAGAACATAGAACATAGAACATAGAACAATACAGCACAGAACAGGCCCTTCGGCCTTCGATGTTGTGCCGACCAAAATAAAAAGCAATGCCCCTCCTAACTAAACCATTCCCTTCTCAGCCATATACTTATCAACTAACCTCTTAAACGCCACCAAACTTGGCGCATCTACAACAGCTGCAGGCAGTGCATTCCACTCCCTAATCACTCTTTGAGTAAAGAACCTACCTCTGATATCCGTCCTATAACTCATACCCTTAATTTAAAGCTGTGTCCCCTCGTGCTAGCTTTCTCCATCCTAGGAAAAAGGCTATCACTGTCCACCCTATCTAAACCTCTAATCATCTTATATGTTTCAATAAGGTCTCCTCTTAGCCGCCGTCTTTCTAACGAAAACAACCTCAAATCCCTCAGCCTCTCTTCATAAGACCTGCCCTCCATACCAGGCAACATCCTGGTAAACCTCTTCTGTACCCTCTCCAATGCCTCCACATCTTTCTTATAATGTGGGGACCAGAACTGCACACAATACTCCAAGTGCGGCAGCACTAGAGTTTTGTACAGTTGCAACATGACGTTGCGGCTCCGAAATTCAATCCCCCTACCAATAAAAGCTAAGACTCCATATGCCTTCTTAACAACTTTATCCACTTGACTGCCTACTTTCAGGATCTATTGACACATACACCAAGATCCTTCTGTTCCTCAACACTATTAAGAGCCCTACCATTAGCCCTATACTCTACACATTTATTGTTCCTGCCAAAGTGCATTACCTCACACTTTCCCACATTAAACTCCATTTGCCACCTCTCGGCCCAGCTCTGCAACTTGTCCAAGTCACTCTGTAAACTAAAACACCCCTCTTCACTATCTACCACACCCACAACTTTAGTATCATCTGCAAATTTACTGATCCATCCCTCAATACCCTCATCCAGATCATTTATAAAAATTACAAACAGCAGGGGCCCCAAAACAGACCCCTGAGGCACACCACTCGTCACCGAAATCCACGATGAAAATCTCCCATCAACCACCACCCTCTGTCTTCTATCTGCCAGCCAATTTCTAATCCAATTTGCTAAATCACCCTCTATTCCACACATCTGCATTTTCTGTAGAAGTCTTCCATGGGCCACCTTATCAAAAGCCTTACTAAAGTCCATATATACTACATCAACCGCCTTACCCCCATCCACCTCTCTGGTCACTTTCTCAAAAAGACACTCTTCCTTGATAAGGACACCAAAACTGCACACAATACTCTAGGGTGTGGCCTCACCAATGCTCTATACAATTGCAGTAAAATATCCCTATCTCTAACCACATTCCTCTCCGTATAAAGGCCAAGATACCATTTGTCTTCTTTACTGCTTGCTATACCTGAGTACTTAATTTCAGCAAATGATACACAAGGACTCCAAGGTCTTGTTAAATATCCGACTCTCTCAATTTACACCCATTTAAGTAACAATCTGTCTTCCTATAATTTCTTATTTACAAGCTGCCCAATGACCACATTGCCTGAGCTCAGTTTTCACATTTACCGGAAAGGCACCCAGTTCTCCCATGTTGCTAATTGATCAGACAGTTTATCTGACACCCAGCACTGAGTGAGCGAGAAGTTCCTCCAGGTAAATACTGGGAAAACTAAAGGCAACATTTCTGGTCGTTGCTCCACACCCTTAACAAGTGGTTCCATCACTCCCCTGGAAGGATTGGTAAGAGTGCCTATGTGGCCAGAACCTTCTGGTGCTGCTGGTCATGGGCAAGAGCAGGAAATCTGCATGAACATAGAACATAGAATATAGAACAATACAGCACAAACAGGCCCTTCGGCCTATGAGTTGCGCCGATCACATCTACCAATCCACAGACCTATCTATAACCCCCTATCCTATTCTTTTCCATATACTCACCCAGAAGTCTCTTAAAAGACGCCAGTGAGTTTGCCTCAACAGCCTCCGACGGCAGTCGGTTCCATTCACTCACGACCCTCTGAGTGAAAAACCTACCCCTGACATCTCCTTTGTATTTGCTTCCCTGCACCTTAAATCTGTGTCCTCTCGTAGTGACCATTTCAGCTCAGAGAAATAGTCTCTGAGAGTCCACCCTATCTATTCCTCTCAACATTTTATAAACCTCTATCAGGTCGCCTCTCAACCTACGTCTCTCCAGTGAGAAGAGTCCCAGCTCCCTCAACCTATCTTCATAAGGCCTGCCTCCCAATCCAGGCAGCATCCTTGTAAATCTCCTCTGAACTCTCTCAATAGCCTCTACATCCTTCCTATAATGAGGCGACCAGAACTGCGCACAATACTCCAGCTGGGGGATGAGGCCAAAAGTCAGATTTTTGCCACTGGGAAACAAGTCAGAAACTCCCATCAACACTTTAACGGCAGCCTCATGGCACCTTCCTGCTGATCCATGTGTTAACATCCAGATGTAGATGTAAATGTAGTTGTGGAAAACACTGGGATACAGGTTTGCAAACTGGAAAATATTGAAGTAGATAAGGAGGATGTGCTACATATTCTTGAGGGTTTGAAGTTAGATAAGTCCCCTGGGCAGGACCGGATTTACCGTAGGATTCTCTGGGAGGCGAGAGAGGCGATTGCAGAGCCTCTGGCTCTGATCTTCATGTCGTCGTTGGTTATTGGTATAGTGCCGGAAGACTGGAGGATAGCGAATGTGGTCCCATTGTTCAAGAAGGAGAATAGAGACTTTACTGGGAATTATAGACTGGTGAGTCTTACTTCTGTTGTGGGCAAAGTATTGGAGAGAATTATTAGGGATAGGATTTATAGTTATTTAGAGAGAAATGAATTGATCGGGGATAGTCAGCATGGTTTTGTGAAGGGTAGGTCGTGCCTTACTAACCTCATTGAGTTTTTTGAAAAAGTGACTAAGGAGGTGGATGGGGGTAAGGCGGTTGATGTGGTATATATGGACGTTAGTAAGGCATTTGATAAGGTGGCCCATGGAAGACTTCTGCAGAAAATGCAGATGTATGGGATAGAGGGTGATTTAGCTAATTGGATAGGAATTGGCTAGCAGATAGAAGACAGAGGGTGGTGGTTGATGGGAGATATTCATCGTGGAGTTCGGTGACGAGTGGTGTGCCTCAGGGGTCTGTTTTGGGGCCCCTGCTGTTTGTAATTTTATAAATGATCTGGATGAGGGTATTGAGGGATGGATCAGTAAATTTGCAGATGACACTAAAGTCGGTGGAGTGGAAGATAGTGAAGAGGGGTGTTATAGTTTACAGAGTGACTTGGACAAGTTGCAGAGCTGGGCCGAGAGGTGGCAAATGGAGTTTAATGTGGAAAATTGTGAGGTAATGCACTTTGGCAGGAACAATAAATGTGTAGAGTATAGGGCTAATGGTAGGGCTCTTAATAGTGTGGATGAACAGAAGGATCTTGGTGTATGTGTCAATAGATCCCTGAAAGTAGGCAGTCAAGTGGATAAAGTTGTTAAGAAGGCATATGGAGTCTTAGGTTTTATTGGTAGGGGGATTGAATTTAGGAGCCGCAGCATCATGTTGCAACTGTACAAAACTCTAGCGCGGCCGCACTTGGAGTATTGTGTGCAGTTCTGGTCCCCACATTATAAGAAAGATGTGGAGGCATTGGAGAGGGTACAGAGGAGGTTTACCAGGATGTTGCCTGGTATGGAGGGCAGGTATTATGAAGAGAGGCTGAGGGATTTGAGGTTGTTTTCATTAGAAAGAAGGCAGCTAAGAGGAGACCTTATTGAAACATATAAGATGATTAGAGGTTTAGATAGGGTGGACAGTGATAGCCTTTTTCCTAGGATGAAGAAAGCTAGCACGAGGGGACACAGCTTTAAATTAAGGAGTGATAGTTATAGGACGGATATCAGAGGTAGGTTCTTTACCCAGAGGGTGGTATGGGTATGGAATGCCCTGTCTGCGTCAGTTGTAGATGTGCCAAGTTTGGTGGCGTTTAAGAGGTTAGTAGATAAGTTTATGGATGAAAAGGGAATGGTTTAGGTTAGAGGGTCATTGCTTTTTGTTAATTGGTCGGCGCAACATCGAAGGCCGAAGGGCCTGTTCTGCGCTGTAATGTTCTATGTTCTATGTTCTATGTTCTATGTCATATTAATTCATTAAATATGTAACTCATCAGGGTCGTGTTCTCTCTCCTAATTGTGTTCCTTCCCACTGGGGAATTACACCAGACTGATTCACACTTGGGTATTGTTATTGTTAGGACCACACTACTAGAAAGATGTGGAGGCTTTGGAGAGGCACAGAAAAGATTTACCAGGATGTTGCCCTGGTATGGAGGGCATTAGCTATGAGGAGAGGTTGGAGAAACTTGGTTTGTTCTCACTGGAACGACAGAGGTTGAGGGGCAACCCGATAGAAGTCTACAAAATTATGACAGAATGGATAGTTAGAAGCTTTTTCCCAGGGTGGAAGAATCAATTATTAGGGGGCACAGGTTTAAGATGAGAAGAGCAAGGTTTAAAGGAGATGTACAAGGCAAGTTTGTTACACAGGGAGCAGTGGTGCCTGGAATTCACTGCTGGGGGGAGGTAGTGGAAGTGGATACAATAGTGAGTTTTAAGAGGTCTCTTGACAAATACCTGAATAGGATGGGAATAGAGGGATATGGCCACTGGAAAGGTAAGAGGTTTTAGTTCAGTCGGGCAGTATGGAGGGCTTGGAGGGCTGAAGGGCCTGTTCCTTTGCTGTAATTTTGTTTGTTCTTTGTTCTTTGAGATGGGAGGGTTGCTCTGTCTCTCTTTAGTTCCACTTCTCCACACATCACAACACAGAGTTAAATAATTTCTCCAAATAGCTTTATGTCCAAATCTGTGCTTTACCCATGAATCTCAGACCAACCAATCAATACCCAGCTTTCTTCAATAAACAACACAATTACTAACTGGCGTCTAAATTTGGCTCCAGGAACTTCACCCTATCAGGTGAGGACGGAATGGACCAATCAGAGCTTGTTTCATCTTGCCATTTGCTGAAACCCTCGCTGATTAATTAATGAGGTTCTGAGTGTAGAATTGGGAGTGAGAATCCACTTTGTTACCCAACAGGGAACATGCTGTTTATTGTACTCAACACTGCGTTCCAACCCCTGGACAGAAAACAATGCCTTGTGTAATATTTAACCCCAAGCAGAGCTTGGGGACAGATTCTCACTGTTATTAGAACTAACTCATTTTGTCTCTGTATTACGAACTGCAGTTGTTACCTCGAGACACACTCCTGGCTGCTACCTGGTAATATTCTGATGAGGATTGTGGGTTTTAAACAAGAAGAAAAGGACACGGGTGTTATTTTAGCATTTTGATTCTAAGCACTGGGTGGAAACTGGGGAGGGGGGGGGGTGGTTTCAGATCTGACTTTTAGACCTGTTCTCAGGTGCCCCCATACACACCCTGCCTGAAAAAATAGCAGTGACTCTGATTCACTTTGCAGATGTCTATGGATGTGGATTAATGCGCCCAAAGTCCTGCAGCTCCAATCGGCACCTCTAACTGCACACGCGCAGAAAAAGATCGAAAATCGCTGCACTGCCACATTCCTCCCAGGGTGGATATTACGTCCCCCCATGTCCCCACAGACAATTCCCCAACCCCAAAACTGGTCCTTTTATGCCCCATTCTCCTGCCATCTAGCCTATCACTGCCCCCTGCCCTCCTTTTCCCCCCACCAATCACGTGTAAAATGGCAGCAGTTCCCCCCTTCCCTCTCAGTGATCACAGGCAGCATGTCAGCAGACCCTTCCCCCATCCCCCATGTCCTCTCCCTCCCCCTCAGAGAGCTGCTGGAAGCTTCGAACTTCCTTTCTCATTTACTGGAGCACCCAAAGCGGATCTTTGCCAACCATATCAGTTTCGCACTGAATCTCAATGGCCAAATACAGTGATAAAATGGGAAGTGCCACTAAGTTTGAGTGTGCAATCCATTAAGTCAATTTCAATGCATGCAATACATTTAATTTGACATCGAGCCCACTTTGGGTCCTGTCCTAAAAGTGGCCATTTTCAATCTTGGTAAAGGGGGAACTGGCGCAGAGCTGGTCCCAGATCAACGTGATGGTAAAATTGGGCCTGTGGTTTTCACATGCAGTCTCAAACTAACAACAGATTTCCTCTCGGAGATGTTGTCTGCACAAAGTAAAAACTGAAAGTAAAACAGTAACCTTTGCAATACCCTAATGACAGCACCATCAAATCATGTGATCAGCTCTTAAAGCAACTTGCAACCACTTAAATATATAACATCTCTCACCTTCTGTAAATTTGAGGTCATCCTCAACCCACTTACCCCACAAAGTTATGGATTCTCCATCATTGAATATTTAACTCTGGGATAGACAGATTTATCGTCTCTCACGGAACCATGGGATGTGGGGAATGAGCAGCCCTGGAGGTATCGATTGGCAGATATTCTAGGTTTACTCCTATTTCTGTGTCTTAACCTGTGTTTTAACCTGCACCATCTGAATTCACCCATCAGCCTGGTACCCACTGATTCACATTTCCTTCCGGATAATAACATCTTGATTTTAAAATTTGTATCCTCCTTTTCAAATCTCTCTGTGGCCTTGGTTCTCTTTATCTCTGTAAACTCCTCCAGCCCCACAAACCTCCGTGACATCTGTGTTCATTTAATGCTTCTGAGCATGCCCAGTTTTAAGCACTCTACTATCTGTGATTTTGCATTCAGTGACCTGGACTCTAAGCGTTGACAATCCTTTCTTAATCTCTTGGTCCCTCTGCCTCCTTTTTCCCCTAAAAATCTTGGAACAGGATTTTGAGCATTTCACTCAGTGAGATGTGATTTGCAAAGTGGAGGAATGTTTGCCTCTCTCGTGCACTTTCCATATAATCTTGAGCATTACTGTTAATAGAGGCTCAAATAATCAAGTTAAAATGGTAATAAGACCTTGTGTCAGGAAATAAAATATGCCTTGGTTTCATCATGACACTATTCCCTCGCTGCCTGAGGCGATCTCTTTGTGAATTCCCCCTCCCTGTTTATCTTCTAATCCATGTTTGACAGGCATTGTGTTTACTGCCAGTTGAACGATACATTACTGCATCCCTAATGCTGCCAAACTGAAAAAGAAGCATTGTGCTGGCATCCTGTTACATTCTGCAATATTTCATAATCCTCGATCACTTCACCATTGATGATGGAGGGTAATAATCCAGGTCACCCACATCTACCTAACGTAATGCAGCTATCAATTAACCCTTTCATTGTCTGTTAACCCCATCAGAAGCCTCACAACACCAGGTTAAAGTCCAACAAGTTTATTGGTAGCAAACGCCATAGCGGAGCCCAGAAAGCCTGTTGGACTTTAACCTGGTATTGTGAGACTTCTTAACGTGTTTACCTCAGTCCAACACCGGCGTCTCCACATCACATTAACACCATATCAGCAATCACACACCTTCCTCACATTAGCACCTTCTCCCAGGGCTTATACAATTGGGAACAGCAATTTGAACTGATCCAGGCACTCACTTTGTTTAACAACTCTCCAAAAACAAAATACATTTAATATAACGGCCTAATCATCATCACTTTAAATGTCCTTCAAAAGGCCATCAGTCTTGAAAATTGTGTTGTATGGAGGCCACTCCATACATACTTTATTCAATAACATTATTAATTAAGGTGTTACTGCATTAGAGAATAAGATACACAACAGGTGATGGAGGGACACCCCTGTTACACCCCGGAAGCTGCAGGGACACCCCTGTTACACCCCGGAAGCTGCAGGGACACCGCTGTTACACCCTGGAAGCTGCAGGGACACCGCTGTTACACCTCGGAAGCTGCAGGGACACCGCTGTTACACCCCGGAAGCTGCAGAGACACCCTGTTACACCCCGGAAGCTGCAGGGACACCCTGTTACACCCCGGAAGCTGCAGAGACACCCCTGTTACACTCCGGAAGCTGCAGGAACACCCCTGTTACACCCCGGAAGTGCAGGGACACCGCTGTTACACCCTGGAAGCTGCAGAGACACCCCTGTTACACTCCGGAAGCTGCAGGAACACCCCTGTTACACCCCGGAAGTGCAGGGACACCGCTGTTACACCCTGGAAGCTGCAGAGACACCCCTGTTACACTCCGGAAGCTGCAGGGACCCCCTGTTACACTCCGAAAGCTGCAGGGACACCCCTGTTACACTCCGGAAGTGCAGGGACACACGCTGTTACACCCCGGAAGCTGCAGGGACACCGCTGTTAACCCCAGAAGCTGCAGAGACACCCCTGTTACACTCCGGAAGTGCAGGGACACCCTGTTACACCCCGGAAGCTGCAGGGACACCACTGTTACACCCCGGAAGCTGCAGGGACACCACTGTTACACCCCGGAAGCTGCAGGGACACTCCGTTACACCCGGAAGCTGCAGGGATTCCCTGTTACACCCCGGAAGCTGCAGGACTCCCCTGTTACACCCGGAACTTAGGGACACCCCTGTTACACCCGGAAGCTGCAGGGACACCCCTGTTACACCCTGGAAGTGCAGGGACACCCCTGTTACACCCCGGAAGCTGCAGGGACTCCCCTGTTACACCCCGGAAGCTGCAGGGACTCCCCTGTTACACCCCGGAAGCTGCAGGGACTCCCCTGTTACACCCTGGAAGCTGCAGAGACACCCCTGTTACACTCCGGAAGCTGTAGGGACACCGCTGTTACACCCTGGAAGTGCAGGGACTCCCCTGTTACACCCCGGAAGATGCAGGGACTCCCCTGTTACACCCCGGAAGCTGCAGGGACACCCCTGTTACACCCCGGAAGCTGCAGGGACACCCCTGTTACACTCCGGAAGCTGCAGGGACACCGCTGTTACACCCTGGAAGTGCAGGGACTCCCCTGTTACACCCCGGAAGCTGCAGAGACACCCCTGTTACACCCCGGAAGCTGCAGGGACACCCCTGTTACACTCCGGAAGCTGCAGGGACACCACTGTTACACCCCGGAAGCTGCAGGGACACTCCTGTTACACCCCGGAAGCTGCAGGGACACCCCTGTTACACCACGGAAGCTGCAGGGACTCCCCTGTTACACCCCGGAAGCTGCAGGGACACCCCTGTTACACCCCAGAAGCTGCAGGGAGAACCCTGTTACACCCCAGAAGCTGCAGGGACACCCCTGTTATACCCCGGAAGCTGCAGGGACACCCCTGTTACACCCCGGAAGCTGCAGAGACACCCCTGTTACACCCCAGAAGCTGCAGGGACACCCCTGTTACACCTCAGAAGCTGCAGAGACAACCCTGTTACACCCCGGAAGCTGCAGAGACACCCCTGTTACACCCCAGAAGCTGCAGGGACACCCCTGTTACACCTCAGAAGCTGCAGAGACACCCTTGTTACCCCGGAAGCTGCAGGGACACCCCTGTTACACCCCGGAAGCTGCAGGGACTCCCCTGTTACACCCCGGAAGCTGCAGGGACTCCCCTGTTACACCCCAGAAGCTGCAGAGACACCCCTGTTACACCCCAGAAGCTGCAGAGACAACCCTGTTACACCCCGGAAGCTGCAGAGACACCCCTGTTACACCCTAGAAGCTGCAGGGTGTAGGGTGCAGGGTGCAGGGACACTCCTGTTACACTCCGGAGTCCAACACCGGCATCTTTACATCATGACACCCCGGAAGCTGTAGGGACACCCCTGTTACACCCTGGAAGCTGCAGGGACTCCCATGTTACACTCTGGAAGCTGCAGAGACACCCCCGTTACACCCCGGAAGCTGCAGGGACTCCCCTGTTACACCCTGGAAGCTGCAGGGACACCCCTGTTACACCCCGGAAGCTGCAGGGACACCCCTGTTACACCCCAGAAGCTGCAGAGACACCCCTGTTACACCCCGGAAGCTGCAGGAACAACCCTGTTACACCCCGGAAGCTGCAGGGACACCCCTGTTACATCCCGGAAACTGCAGGGACACTCCTGTTAAACCCTGGAAACTGTAGGGACACCCCTGTTACACCCCGGAAACTGCAGGGACACCCCTGTTACACCCCAGAAGCTGCAGAGACACTCCTGTTACACTCCGGAAGCTGCAGGGACACTCCTGTTACACTCCGGAGTCCAACACCGGCATCTTTACATCATGACACCCCGGAAGCTGTAGGGACACCCCTGTTACACCCTGGAAGCTGCAGGGACTCCCATGTTACACTCTGGAAGCTGCAGAGACACCCCCGTTACACCCCGGAAGCTGCAGGGACTCCCCTGTTACACCCTGGAAGCTGCAGGGACACCCCTGTTACACCCCGGAAGCTGCAGGGACACCCCTGTTACACCCCAGAAGCTGCAGAGACACCCCTGTTACACCCCGGAAGCTGCAGGAACAACCCTGTTACACCCCGGAAGCTGCAGGGACACCCCTGTTACATCCCGGAAACTGCAGGGACACTCCTGTTAAACCCTGGAAACTGTAGGGACACCCCTGTTACACCCCGGAAACTGCAGGGACACCCCTGTTACACTCCGGAAGCTTCAGAGACACCCCTGTTACACCCCAGAAGCTGCAGGGACACTCCTGTTACACCCTGGAAGCTGCAGGGACACTCCTGTTACACCCTGGAAGCTGCAGGGACACCCCTGTTACACTCCGGAAGCTGCAGGGACACCCCTGTTACACTCTGGAAGCTGCAGGGACACTCCTGTTACACCCTGGAAGCTGCAGGGACACTCCTGTTACACCCCGGAAACTGCAGGGACACTCCTGTTACACCCCGGAAGCTGCAGGGACACTCCTGTTACACCCCGGAAGCTGCAGGGACACTCCTGTTACACAGACAATCTGAAAGCTGCAGGGGCTCCAACAGAAAATTTCCCTTTTTTTCTCACTAATTGGCCTGGATTTTTATTGGTTTATTCACCTCAGCCTGGAGATAACACGGCTTCTGGGCGGGGTGGAGAGTGTCTGTAACATGCATGTAATAGGATAGACACAGAGATAAGAGCAAGTAGATAAATACATAAATAGCTCAACAGATCTGCAGATAGGAAGATCCAGCTGAAAAGATGGATAAACAGATTAATAGAATATTGAAAATGGATAAATACACCAAAGGATGAATTAATAAAATGTTGAGAATTGGACGGACAGATAACAAAAACATAAAGATAAAGATATCAGCAGAGATAAATCAATAGGTTCAGAGAAAGATAGAATTATCGATGGATGAAGAGAATTTGATAAAAACAGATAAATGGTGGTAAAATAGATGGATCAATGCAGCTATCTAAATAAATATAAAGGATTAGATAAGAGAGCTAATAAATCATTAATGATAGACAGTTTGATAATATGGATATATTAATAGATGGATTAGAGATAGGAGGAGAGATTGACACTGGATTGATGTAAAGCTCTGTGCATGGAGAGATGGGATACTCGTCACTGGATATCTCATAATTTGGACATAAGTAAAATTGTTTGGAATGTCTCTTAAATATTTAAAAATGCAGAGGATCGATATCACTCATAGAGTCACAGAGGTTTACAGCATGGAAACAGGCCCTTCAGCCCAACCTGTCCATGCCCCCAGTCTTTACCACTAAACTAGTCTCAATTGCCCACATTTCATCCATATCCCTCTATATTAATCTTATTCATGTAACTATCTAAATGCTTTTAAAAGATAAAATTGTGCCTGCTTCTGCTGCTATCTCTGGCAGCTTGTTCCAGACACTCACCATCCTCTCTCTGAAAAAATTGCCCCTCTGGACACTTTTGTATCTCTCTCCTCTCACCTTAAACCTATGTCTTTTAGTTTTAAACTTCCCCAATTTTGGGATAAGATGTTGATTATTAAGCTTATCTGTGCCCCTCATTATTTTATAGACCTCTATAAGATTGCCTTTTAAACTCCTGGGAAAAAGTCCAGTCTATCTAGCATCTCCTTATAACTCAAACCATCAGGTCCCAGTAGTATCCTAGTAAATATCTTCTAGTTTAATAATATGCTTTCTATAATAGGGTGGCCAGAACTGTATTCCAAATGTGGCTTTACCAATGTCTTGTACAACTTTAACAAGACGTCCCAACTCCTGTATTCAATGTTCTTACTGATGAAGCCAAGCATGCCGAATATCTTCTTCACCATTCTGTCCATCTGTGACTCCTCTTTCAAGGAGCTATAAACATGTAATCCTAGATCTCTTTGTTCTGTAACTCTCCCCAGTGCCCTACCATTAACTGAGTAAGTCCTGACCTGGTTCAATCTACCAAAATGCATCAGGCTCGCATTTGTCTAAAATAAACTCCATCTGTCAATCACTGTCCCAATTGATCAAAATCCTGTTGCAATCCCAGATAAACTTCTTCGCTGTCCAATACTCAATAAATAATCAATTTCTTCCATAAGTCAGGTACAACAGTATGGAGAATAAATCCCTAATAAATATCCCTCAGACCCAAAGCAGAATGTTTCTTTTACAGACCTCCCTCCCCCACTCTCCACAGATTGGCACATTCAGCCATTGTGTCTGGTGGAATATTTCATGAACTTGAATCAGTTGTGATTTGCTGTCCCGTTCTGGACCAGCTGTTTCTATGGATTGATTTTAAAAGGTTAATTGTCTCAGCTCTAACTCTGAACGTCACTAATCGGAATTTTCACACTGTTCTTGCCGGTGGGATTTTCCCATCTCACTGCAGTAAATGGCAACGTGACAACCGTCTAATTCTCGGACGTTGCTGCAGTGGGGGTGCGGTGTGGGTGGGTGGTAAAGTCGCACCCACTATCTCTGTAGGATGAAGATTCTCTCTCAGCTTAAATCTTGCTCAAACCTGCACCCTCATCCACTCCCTCCCCACTTTACAGTCTCTCCAGCTGACTTTAGCATTACTCACAATCATTTCAACTTAATTCAAAGACCTTAGTGGAACCAGAATTTAATTATCAAATTAAAATAAAATAAAATCAATTGAAAATGTAAAGTGAAATAAGAAATGCTGGAAACACTCAGCAAGTTCTGGCAGTGTCTGTGAGGAGAGAGAGAGAGAAAGAGAGAGAGAGAGAAAGAGAGAGAGAGAGAAAGAGAGAGAGAGAGATAGATAGAGAGAGAGATAGAGTAGAGAGAGAGAGATAGAGAGTAGAGAGTGAGAGAGAGATAGATAGAGAGAGATAGATAGAGAGAGAGATAGAGTAGAGAGAGAGATAGATAGAGAGAGAGATAGAGTAGAGAGTGAGAGAGAGATAGAGACAGAGATAGAGAGACAGTATAGAAAGAGAGATAGAGAGAGAGAGATAGAGAGAGAGAGAGATAGAGAGAGAGAGATAGATAGAGAGAGAGATAGAGTAGAGAGACAGAGATAGAGAGAGAGATAGAGAGACAGTATAGAAAGAGAGATAGAGAGAGAGAGAGAGAGATAGAGTAGAGAGAGAGAGAGAGATAGAGAGTAGAGAGAGAGAGATAGAGAATAGAGAGTGAGAGAGAGATAGAGAGAGAGAGAGTGGAGAGAGTATAGAAAGAGAGATAGAAAGAGAGATAGTAAGAGAGAGAAAGAGATAGAGAAAGAGATAGAGAGAAAGAGAGAGAGAGAGAGAGAGAGATAGAGATAGATAGAGAGAGAGAAGATAGAGAAAAAGATAGATAGAGAGAGAGTAGAGAGAGAGAGATAGAGAGAGAGAGAAAGAGATAGAGCAAGGAAGAGAGAGAGAATTAATGTTTCAAGTCAATGGCCTTCAGTCAGAGGATGGAGAAAGTTTGAAGCAGGAATCTTCTTTCTTGATCGACTTTTTGTTCAATTTGAATGAATTCCCCACTTTTCCACCTGAACTTTTTCACTGAGTCTGGTATTTGAACCTGTTTTTCACTCTGAGCATTGGCTGCTTTCTGATGTTGTTAATAATCCGCTCAAACCTCATTTGTCTCATTCAAAGAATTCAATTTCCAAAGAATTAATTTTAAACAGACATGGATGTTTGTTTGTTTACAGTCTGCTCCGAGATTAATTTTTATCGGAGATCTCCAACCAACAGGAAATTTCACAGCAGCTCTTGGGAAATCTGAAACCAAAACACAAACAGGAGTTTGCTGTGAGGCAGATGTTAGTCTGACTGACAAGATTCAACAATATTGGGTGTTATGAGATTAATGTTTGTGACTTGAAGCACAACTGTTAGTAAAAAAGAAAACAATCTTAAATAGTTTCATAATAATGTTCAACATATAAACACCAGAGGCTGAATTACTTTTGAAATCCTGATTTAAGGAAGGTTTGCATTTATATATCATCGTTCACAAGATCAGGATGTTCCAAAAGATTTTACAATCAATGAAATATTTTGGAAGCGTTACTACTGTTATTTCTGAAAGTATATTCAGCACCATTCTTATCTCTCAGATACTGAAACAGTCCATGTTCAAATGCAACAAAATCTGGACAATATCCAGGCTTAGGCTGGTAACTGGCAAATAATATTCACAGTAAGAAGTCTGACAAAACCAGGTTTAAATCCAACCGGTTTATTTGGTAGTAAACTCACTAGCTTTCGACCCTATGGTCTTTGTCATGTAGATAACATTCATGCTACACAAATAACAAGTAATGAACATCACCAACAAGAGAGAATTTACTACTCAGTCCTTAACATTCAATGACATTATTACTGCTGAGGGTTACCATTGACCACTAAACTGGACCCAGTCATAAATACAACAGAATGCCAGATGCTAGGAACAGGAATGGCTACAAATGAACTCTTACTGGTCGCTACCATTCTTCATCATGATCACCATTTACATTCCCGTTGCCTTTTTTGCCCTTCCCTCCGCACCTCTCCCCACCTCCCCCCCGCACCTCTTCACTCTATTTTCTATTGTCTTCAGCTCTGATGAAGGATCATTCCGACTCGAAACATTGGCTCTATTCTCTCTCCACAGGTGCTGTCAGACCTGCTGAGATTTTCCAGCATTTTCTGTTCCTGTTTCAGAGGCGAGGAATCCTGCAGAGAGTAACTCACCTCCAGACTCCCAGAGCCTGTTCACTATCTATAAGGCACAAATCAGGAATTGTGGCCTGGATGGACACAGCTCCAACACACTCAAGAAACTCAACACCATCCAGGAGGAAGCTGTCCGCTTGATTGGCACCTCCTTCAACAAATTCAGCATTCGTTCCTTCCACCATCGATGCACAATTATGGCAGTGCATGCCTCCCACATGCTGCACTGCAACAACTCACCAAGCTTCCTTTGAAAGTATTATCTAAACTTGCAACCTCTACATATAGAAAGCAGATGGAAACAGCATCACCTGCAAGTTCCTGTGGATGACACAAAGGTTGGTGGATTTGCGGATAGTGATGAGGACAATCGGAGGATACAGCAGGATATAGATTGGTTGGAGATTTGAGCAGAGAGATGGCAGATGGAGTTTAATCCAGATAAATGTAAGGAGATATTTCTTTTCATTTTAAATTTGTGCCCCTAAATTTTGGACCCTTCAGCCATTGGGAACATTCTATCCTTGGATACTCGAGTTAAGCTGTTTAATATCTCACAATGATATTTGAAGCACTCTCTTTCCCATTTCCCTGAGTTTGCTCCATTCACAGAGAGCGTCCGCCACTTTAGCAACCTCTAAATGCTGCTTTCCTTGGCTTGTGTTCACACTTGCTGCACTCCCTGTAGCTGTGGTCCAGGCAGGGTAAGTGTCAGGTGATTTGTTCCCTGAATGTAACAAGCTCTGTAAGTGGATTCACAACAAATTGTCACTTCCAGATCCCGCGTAACAGAATCATTAAAAGCGTCGTGGGCAATGGCCCAGAGGACAGGCAAATTAATCGGCACAAATTTTCACAGTGTGTTTGTGAGTGTAATCACAGCAGATTGATGGGTAATGCACAGTGACGTTGGGAAGTGATATGAATGGGAAATGTGAAGAGTCTATTTGTACCTGACACTGTCTGGCTGTTGAACAACACTCAATATTTTTCTGGATGGAATCGGGATTATGAGATATTAAATCCTAAAACCAGCAGCTTTGATCCTGAGCAGTAAACTCAGTGCTCAGAATTTCCTCATTCTTGAAGTCAATACATTACTTCGACAGCAAAGATTTTCTGAAAAAATAACGAAATGAAGTAACAGACCTGATTGGCTAGCGGGCTCAAACCTGAACTTCACATCTGACAATGTTCAAGTTTTAACCTTAGAAGATCGAATGTTTATAGCATCAAAGGAGCCATTCAGCCCATCAGGTTTAGGCCAGTTCACTGCAGTAGTAACTCAGCAAGTTTCATTCACCTGTCAGGTCCTCTTTCTCTTCAGGTAATTATCCAATTCCAGTTTTAAAGCCATGATTGAGTCTGCCTCCACCACGCTGGCAGGCAGAACATTCCAGAACTTAGCTGCATACAAAGCATTTCCTTTTGCTGTTGTTGGTTGTTCTGTCAATAGCTTCTCTCTGCTCCTTCACCGTCCTGCCAAGAGAAACAGTAACTTCCTGTAATGTCTGGACCCATCCTCATTTTGAACACTTTGAGAAATTCTACTCTCAACCTTTGTTTCTCTGAGAGACATAAAGTCATAGAACCTTCAGCACAGAAACAGGCCCTTGAGCCCTAACTGGTCCATGACGAGCAAAATTGGCCCATATCGCTCTAAACCTTTCCTACTCATGTATCTGCCCAAATACCTTTTAATTGTTGTCAGTGTCCCTGCCTCAACCACTTCCTCATCAACCCAAGTTTCTACAATCTCTCCAATTCCCCCATCCCTGGAACCTTCTTCTGCTGTCTCCACCTCTTTAATGCCTCCATGTCCTTCCTGAAGTATAATGTCCTGAACTGGGTACAAAATTATAGTTGAGGATGAACCAGTGTTTGATAAATGTTCATCTGATAAATTGTCAGAGTTATTGAGGATAATGAGGCAGAGAATGGAATCCATTCTGGAATTAGTTGTTATTGGCTGTGACTGTCTTTCTGTACCTTGACTGCTCTGAAACAGCCAATCAATCTTCCCAACACTGAGTTACTGTGTCTGGGTTACTGTCTGCCAAGGTCTCACTCAGCCCAGTGAGTGGGGAATTTTTTAACTTGGCTTCCTTTACTATTCCGTAACTGCTCCCATCTTCCTGTTGTTTGGGGAAATGGAAGCTTCATGTTGCTAACATGGTTCTTTTGTATCAGAATTGTTTTTTCTATATTTGGTCACAGCTTATGTCTGGACCAGCGTTTATTGCCCATCCCTAATTGCCCTTGAGAAAGCGATAATGAGCTGCCTCCTTGAATCGCTGCAGTCAGAGGTGTAGGTACATCCACAGTGCTGTTAGGGAATGAGTTCCAGGATTTTGACCCAACTGAGTCATTTTCAGTTTAGAGACAGAGAGAGAGAGATAAAGGAGAGAAGGAAAGAGAGAGAAAAAGAGATCAAGACAAAAGAGATAGAGAGAAACAGGAACAGTAGAAAAACACAGAAGCAAACACCAATAGTGTGAAATTCCACAGATGGTGAGATGATATTTTTTATACAATGTCAATGGTATTAGATCTTTTACTTTTTATATAAAAATGATTCTCAGTTACGTGATGCAAGAATGGGGAGGGTGTGGAAGGACACTTTATCCATGAAATAAACAGCAATGTTATGCTGTCAGTTTGGAGAGTTACTGTATAGAATCTTCAGGCAGTGAATTCTGGTCTAACACCTTCAGTAAATGGTGAACAGAGGAAGCGCAGGCAAAAGGTCCACCTTTTACACACAAAGCTCACACAGCACCACTTTATCCAGAAGTTTCCTGTCGAGTATAACATTGTGTGAGTGTTTATCACACAGCTTTGTGATTGGAATAATTCACTCAAATCCTGAGATACAATCCAGAGGTTCTGATTGTAGAAGTGAGGCATGTTTGATTCACTCCATGCCAATCTGTCGCACAGTCAGAGCAGGCTGTGGGTGTGTGCTCAGTCGAGGCGGAATGGGAATTCTACCCCTCACTGAGAAAAAAATCCCACTTCCCCGACCTGCCAGCCAATTGGATTGTCTTCCAACAGCATTCAGGGCATTGTGGATTGAACCTGATTAAGGCCTAATGGATCCTTGAGACAGGTGTAGGTGCAGCCACAGTGCTGTTAGGGAGTGAATGGGGAGGGGTCTTGGACAGGGAGGGTTTGCACAGGTTAGAATGGGTGTGGGAAATGGGGATGGTGAGTAGAAAGAAAGGGGTTAAATCTTCAGGTGATTTCACTGATCCACAAAACTCATACCTTTTCTTTCTGTGATTCTCATTTTAAAAATTCCACATCCCACTTAACAGCTCATGTCAATTTTTATATGGTTCTTTGAAGGAGTCGTACGTGTAATGGATAATGGGGAACCTGTGGATGTACTGCACTTAGATTTCCAGAAGGCATTTGGTAGAGTGGCGATGGTTAGATTCTCTGGCTGGAGATGGTCATTGTTTGGCTTTGGTGTGATACAAACATTACTCACTAATTACCATATCCCGAGCCTGAATATTGTCCAGGTTTTTATACACAGACATGGACATGACACATCATCACACAAACCAGCCTCCTATCCATTGACTCTGTCTACACTTCCCGCTGCCTCGGAAAAGTAGCCAGTGTAATTAAGGACGCCACACACCCCGGACATTCTCTCTTCCACCTTCTTCTGTCAGGAAAAAGATACAAAAGTCTGAGGTCACGTACCAATCGACTCAAGAACAGCTTCTTCCCTGCTGCTGTCAGACTTTGGAATAGACCTTTCTTGCATTACGTTAATCTTTATCTACACCCTAGCTGTGACTATAACACTACATTCTGCACTCTCACCTTTCCTTCTGTATGAAAGGTATGCTTTGTCTGTAGAGCACACAAGAAACAATACTTTTCACTACATGTTAATATGTGACAATAATAAATCAAATCAATAATATTATTCCTTTGTGTAGATATCACTCCAGCCAATCCCATTTGACTTCTCTTTTGCTCAGGCTTCTTGATGACACACATGGTTGAATTCTGCTTTGGTGTCAAAGAAAGAAACTCTCACCTCTGGAATTCAGCTCTTTTGTCCATGTTTGAACCAAGGCTGTAATGAAGTCAGGAGCTGAGTGACCCTGGCGAAATCCAAACTGGGCGTCACTGAGCAGGTTATTGCTGAGCAGGAGCTGCTGGATAGTGCTGTCGATAACCCCTTCCATCACTTTACTGATGATCGAGAGTAGACTGATTGGGCAGTAATTGACTGGGTTGGATTTGTCCGTTTTGTGTATTGGACACACCTGGGTATTTCTCCAGTTGGATGCCTGTGTTAAACAGGAAGAGTTCAGCAGGGGAGAGCAACAGACAGACAAGGAGTCTCACTGGTAAGTCTTAAACCATGTTTCTTGTTTTATTTGTAGTTTTATCTCTTGTCAGAAGGAGGCAATTGGTGGATTGTCAGATAACCCTACTCCTGACATATTTTATCTCAATCCCATCAAACATGGAATCTGAGTTTCACCTGAAACTGAATCTCAAAGGGAAAATTCTAAAGTTGATGGCTTAGTAAGTCTCCAGTAAATCATTTTGTTTAAGGAGAATCCTAGCTGGGATCACACTGTGCAATATGATCACCATTGCTATGAGGAGTGATCCCTGCCCCAGTGTTGGGATGTCAGTGTTTCCTTTCTTCATGTCTGGCCAGTGGGGGTAAGTGTAGAAAGACTATTCCACCATGGGAGCTATCACAACTGATCTAATTCTCACAACCATCTCCCTGCAGGAACGGGTCTTCAGCTCTTTTGCTGGAATGTTGTCCAGGCCCACAGCCCTTTGTCATATTTTGTGACTTCAGTCATGAAATTCTCTCCATGTCTGTGTGGATTTCTTCCCGATGCTCCGGTTTCTTCTCAATATTCAAAGATGTGTTGGTTAGGTAGAGTGGCTATGCTAAGTTGCCCCTTAGTGTTCAAAGGTGTTTAGGTTAGCGGGATTAGTGCGGTAAATGTGTGAGACTAGGGTGAGGAGGCACGCTTGATGTTCTGTTGGAGAGTTGGTGTAGACTCGATGGGCCAAATGGTCTCCTCTTATAGTGTAGAGATTCCGTGAATCTGTGACACGGAGTGAATTGAATTGGCTGAGCTGGAATCTGTGATAATGGAGAATGTTTAGTAAGTATAGATGAGGAAAATGTGAGGAGACTAGAGTATATGAGAGCAGCAGTGTGGGCTGAATGGCATGTTTCTGTGCAGAATATCTTTCTTTGTGGCCAGTTCTCTCTCCGACTCAGACACCTGCTGCTTCTGTTAACGTTAACAGGTCTGACAAACTGACTCAATCAATGGCCATTTCCTTAGACTCCATTAGATGTCAAATTCTTTAGTTCAGCATTCAATCAGATTCACAATTACCACCAAATCATCACAACACAGCAATTCTTCAGCCTATTGTGCCTGGAACAGCTACATGAAAGAGTGAACTAATTTCTTCGTTCCCTACTTTTCCACACACAGGAACCAGGGAGAGGCCATTCAGCCTTTTGAACTGGTTCAACAGCTCGTGGCCTTGGGAACTTACCCAACAAAAACCGACAAATCTCAGCGTTGAAATCTTCTATTAATCTTGGCAGCTTGTTGGAATTCACATTTCCACTCTGCTTTTCAAAAGTTTTATCGAATCTTCTTCCACCACCCGTTCAGGTCGAATATTTCGCATTTTTCCACTCACTGTGAGAAATGTCTCCCATTTTATCAGGATTCTTCCCAATTCCTCACCAACACTCAGTTCTCCTGTCCCATTGTCCCCGCTCTTAAAATCAAAATTCCGTACACTCACCCCCATTCCCAGTCCTCCTGAGGACTTCATTCACCTCCTTGGGGCCTGAACTCTGTGCCTCACTCGATTTTTGTCTGTATAGTCCACACACTTTGATGCAGTGAATCCAGTCACCTACAAAGCAAGCAGAGAAAACATTCATTAGTAACACTTAACTGAAAATAAAAACCAGAAACATGGATGTTAGGGAACTTGTGAAATAAATAGTGGTGACTTAAAGAGTGTATGTATTATAGAGAAAGAAGTGCTGGAAATCTTAAACGGCATCAATATAAATAAATCCCCGGCACCTGATGAAGTGTATCCCAGGGCATTTTGGGAGGCTAGGGAGCAAATTGCATGTCTCGCTTTTTTACTATCAAATAAATCGGTTGGATTATAAATTGGTGTTGCTAAATTCTTACTGAGTTCTTACCACCCCAATCCAACGCCGGCATCTGTACATCATGACTTCTATCTGCTAGCCAATTCCTAATCCAATTAGCTAAATCACCCTCAATCCCATACATCTGCATTTTCTGCAGAAGCCTTCCACGGACCACCTTATCGAATGCCTTACTAAAGTCCATATATACCACATCAACTGCCTTACCCCCATCCACCTCTTTGGTCACTTTTTCAAAAAACTCAATGAGGTTAGTAAGGCACGACCTACCCTTCACAAAACCATGCTGACTATCCCCAATCAATTCATTTCTCTCTAAATAACTATAAATCCTATCCCTAATAATTCTCTCCAATACTTTGCCCACAACAGAAGTAAGACTCACCGGCCTATAATTCCCAGGAAAGTCTCTATTCCCCTTCTTGAACAATGGGACCACATTCGCTATCCTCCAGTCCTCTGGCACTATACCTGTAACCAAGGACGACCTGAAGATCAGAGCCAGAGGCTCTGCAATCGCCTCTCTCGCCTCCCAGAGAATCCTAAGGTAAATCCTGTCCGGCCCAGGGGACTTATCCAACTTCAAACCCTCAAGAATATCTAGCACATCCTCCTTATCTTCCTTATCTACTTCAATAAATGGAATTCATTGCCACAGAAGGCTGTGGAGGCCAGGTGATTGAGTGTATTTATGACAGAGATAGATAGATTCTTGACTGGTAAAGAGTTCAAAAGTTACAAAGAAAAGGCAGGTGAATGGAGTTGAGAATCATATCAGTGTTGATTGAATGTGGAATAGACTCAATGGCTGAATGGCCTAATTCTGCTCCTATATCTGAGGGTCTTATATTGAGTTGGTCAGAAACTCAAGGAATTTACTTCCATGGCAGAAATTGCAGTAGACTCAATCAAATTAATATCATTAACAAAATGTCAAATGTAAAGTCATATACTTTCCATTATGAATAATTCAGAGATTACCCCTTCACCTTGAAACTTACACAGCAAGACAGAAATTAGTTGGAGGTCCATTCGTTGGTCTTGACCAGTTGTGATGTTGATTGATGGGCAGTTGTTGCATCTCTATCGATCTTTAGTGAAAATGTTGGAAAATCTCAGCCAGTCTAATATCATCTGTGGGAGGTTCTGGCTGCAATCGTTCATGATGGAGGCTCAGCATCTTCCCAAGGGGCTGTTCGGGAGGGGCAATAAACAATGGCTTTGCCACAGATGCAAATTATGAGGCCGATCCTATTCTGAATCCTTCTATGAAATTAATGAAAGGTATCGATGTTATAAAAACAGATTGTGGCATGGACCCAGTGAAGAGTTTCTGAGATCCACAGAAATCCTGGGCTATTATTGAATCACCTGCTTCAGCCAATACCCAGAAAACCCTGTCCTCAGCCCAGGGAACAAACAAGAGAATCTTATGATCTGTCCCCTTTGTATTGCTGCTTTATAAAGCAATATCATTTCTTATATCAGGGTGTTAATTGAGTATTATACAGATCAATTAACAGCAATGGAACTCTGATATCTAAAACCACCAACTGGAGATACATATTAACACAGGATGGTACTTTAAATGTGTGGTTGATTGTTATGCTATGGAGTGATTTTGTATTTAATTTTTCCTCAGTGCTGTTAGGGAGGGAGTTCCAAATTTTGAGCCAGTGACAGTGAAGGAATGGTGATATATTTCCAACTCAGAATGATGAATGACTTGGAGGAGAACCTTCAGGTGGTGGTGTTTCCAGATATCTGCTGCCTTGTCCTTCTAGATGGCCATAGTCATGGATTTGGAAGATGCTCCCTAAGAAACCTTAGTGAGTTCCTCCATCACATTCTGGGATGGTAGGAGGAATAAATGTTTGGGGTGTCAATCCAACTGACTGCTTTGTCCTATTTACAGAATAATGTGAGGCCTGGATAGAGTGGATGTGGAAGGGATGTTTCCACTAATGGGAAAAACTGGAACAGAGGGCACAATCTCAAGCTAAACAGACAATCCTTTAAAACAGAGATCTGTGGAACTCTTTGCCGCAGAAGGCTGTGGAGGCCAGGTCATTGAGTGTCTTTAACACAGAAATAGATAGGTTCTTGATTAATAAGGGGATCAGGGGTTATGGGGAAAAGGCAGGAGAATGGTGATGAGAAAAATATCAGCCATGATTGAATGGCAGAGCAGACTGGATGGGCTGAGTGGCCTAATTCTGCTCCTTTGTCTTATTGTCTTATGATCTATGGTTCTAGATGGTGTCAAGTTTCTTGAGTGTTGTTGGAGCTGCACTCATCCAGGCAAGTGGAGAATATTCCATTACACTCCTGACTTGTGCCTTGTAGATGGTGGACAGGTTTTGGGTTAATTATTCACTGTAATATACAAACCTCTGATCCACATTTGTAACGAATGGACAGCACTTCCACCGCATTGGCAGACAATTATGGATTCAAGTCTGTCTTTAACATGAATGCAAAATCTAGGCTAACTACCAGTGCAGTATTGAGGGAGTCTGAGTGCAGTATTTCAAATGAAATATTCAATTGAGGCCCTATTTGAGATTGTGAGCATTTCCCGTGGAATGTTACAGGGGAGATTTCCAAGTGTTCTAACTAAGAATCATCCCTTAACCAACATGGTGAAGAAACAGATGATTTGGCCATTATCACATTGCTATTTGGTGGAAGCTTGCTTTGCACAAACTGGATGCTGCATTTCATACATTGCAATGGCAACTTAGAAACCAGAGAGACAAAGAAAGGTTACAGCACAGATGGAGGCCATTCAGCCCATTTTTGTCAATACCAGAAATAGTCACCCGACTGGACTTCCTCGGGTCAGGGAAGTTGCTACAGAAATGCAAGTCTGTCTTTCTAACTTGAAGCGAACCTAATATCTGACAGGTGAACTTTCAAACAGGAGCCACTAACTGCTGCAAAGACACATGACTCAACGTTTTTGACCATTCCAGACTCCCGAGAGCTCAGCTGCCAATCACTTTGATATCAGTGAATTTGTCTTGACCGTGGGGAGTTCACCTGGTGCCTCTGTCTCAGAATTAAAAACAACACAGCAATTTGGTCAGATAGTGTTGCATTCTTTGAAATGCAGAAAGAGATTAACCATGACCAACACTTGTCAATAAAGTAAACAGTTTCACAAGCCTCTATCATCTTTACTCAGTCATTGTCCTCCCTTGGTTTACTGGCAGGAACCTGGAGAAAGCTGAAGTGGGGTTTATGGAACAAAAGCTGATTAATCCGTATATCTCGGTATCTGAACCAGAAGCTCAGTGCAGGAATCATCAAAGAGTGCTCTGAAATTAGCCAGTGTAAAGAAAAGGAGCCCAGTATTTTACACCACAGTGAAAAACAAGAGAGCTAGCAATCCCCTCGGTCTGGAGATTAGACGAACATTCTCATTATACACTCACAGCAGGGTTTAAACCTAAACTCCTACTCCTGAGACACCTGAGGATCCTCAGTAAATCATTAGCTGATGCACAGAGTGCCACAGTGAAGCTGTTTTGCTTCAGTCCATCGCATGTAGCACATTAATATTCCAGATCCATCCATGGCAGCCAAGCTATGGTATAACTGAGGCTATTTTCATAGAACATACCAGCTCTGGAGACGCCCCTTCATCCAGTAACCAGTCCAGCCCAAAATCAGACAGAAGGGAATTCATCTCAGTCCCGGGTTCTCTGACAATCAACGGGATATTCACAAAATATTCCCCTGTCCGAAGCTGCAGAAGGAGGGGGAGGGGGAAGGAGGGAGAGGAGGCAGACTGTGGATCGAGGGGGAGGGGAGGAGAGGAAGAATAGAGGAGGAGGAGAGGGAGAAAGATAGGGACTATGTGAGGAAAGAGAGATGGGGAAGGGAAAGGAATGAAGAGACAGAAGCAGGCGTGAGGAAAGAGGAAGAGAGGGGATGATGGGATGAGGGAGTGGCATGGGGTACACACATGGGTGGCAAGAAATCTTCCAAGTATTACAAATCTTGATGACTTTCTTGTGAAAGACTTGGAACATTTTAAAGCTGGGGCAGCATAATGGCTGGGATAGCACAGTGGGTTAGCACTGCTGTCTCACAGCACCAGGGATCCGGGTTCAATTCCCACTGACACAGTGGTTAGCACTGCTGTCTCACAGGGCCAGGGATCCGGGTTCGATTCCCAGTGACACAGTGGTTAGCACTGCAGCCTCACAGCACCAGGGATCCGGGTTCGATTCCGATCTCGGGTGACTTTGTGAAGTTTGCACATTCTCCCTGTGCCTGTGTGGGTTTTCTCTGAATGGGGCCTGGGTAAAACACTCCGTCAGAGGGTTGATGCGGATGCGATGGGCCGAATGATCTCCTTCCACATGTAAGGATTTTGTTTCTATGTAAAAGACAAACTACTACAAAAACAGGAAATGATGGGAGTGAGTATTTATCAGAAATCTGAAATATTTTACTGACAAATGCCAGCAAACATATAAACAACACAAGAACTCAGAATAGTGACAATATGGAGATCAGTAATATTGACTCAGACACTGGGAGAGCGATAAAGAGATGGTGTGTAACACTAAACCCGCTAATGACTGGAACAGACAATTGTCATCATTGCTAATGCAGCATTCCCTCTGCGTGACAAGGCAGTCTGTCACAATTAACAAAGCACTGCCTAAACCTGCCTCTAACTCAGTGAGAGTGCCACATTCAGTTTGATTTGATTTATTATTGTCACATGTATTAACATACAGTGAAAAGTATTGTTTCTTATCATTATACAGACAAAGCATATCGTTCATAGAGAAGGAAAGAAGAGAGTGCAGAATACAGTGTTACAGTCATAGCTAGGATGTAGAGAAAAATCAACTTAATGAGAGGTAGGTCCATTCAAAAGTCTAGCAGAGGAAAGAAGGTGTTCTTGAGTCAGTTGGTACGTGTCATCAGACTTTTGTATCTTTTTCCTGAAGGAAGAAATGAAAGAGGGTATGTCCAGGGTGCATGGGGTTCTTAATTATGCTGAGGCAGCAAGAAGCATCGACAGAGTTACTGGATGGGAGGTTGGTTTGCATGATGGATTGGGCTACATACATGACCTTTTGTGGTTCCTTGCGGTCTTGGGCAGGGCTGTGATACAACCAGAAGGAATGCTTTCTATAGGGTACCTGTAACAGTTGGTGAGACTTGTAGTTGACATGCCAAATTTTCTTTGTCCTCTGAGAAAGTAGTGGTGTTGGTGGGGCTTTCTTAACGATAGTGTCGACATGGGGGGACCAGGACAGGTTGTTGGTGATCTGAACATCTAAAAAATCAAAGCTCTCGACCCTTTCTACTTCATCCCATTGATGTCGACGAGGGCATGTTCTCCTTTACACTTCCTGAAGTCGATGACAATCTCCTTTGTTTTGTTGCCAACACTTTTCACTGTATGCTAATACATGTGACAATAATAAATCAAATCGAGTCAGGAGGAGACTGTTTAATTGCTCTGGTCTGCTCCAGTATTTAGTTAAATCTCAGCTAATGTGTAACCTATCCACATATACCCATTCCCTCTCCCTTTCCCTTCATGTCTTTGGATAACAAAACAGATTTAAAATTAACAATTGATTAAGTACGATGAACAAAGTTTCAAACTTTCAATGTTTTTAGTTTCACTCCTGAAAGGTTTGCCTCTAACGTTTACACTCTGCCCCCAGTCCAAAACTCTTCAACAATTGGAAACAGTGGGCGAAATTCTCCCCAGAAAATTCCAAGTATCAAAATCATGAAAAAACTGGAGTAAATCGCATTGTTCTTTCAGTGGGAGTTCAGAGAGGAATCTCCCACACTCTGTGCATCGCAGAGTGAATCTCATTAGATTTCGGGGAGCGGCTGCTATTCCCACCAGCCATTCCCACCTGGGAGATTGAAACCAGCAGGACTTGGTGTATCTGCAGTGCTCTGAACTGAGAGCCTCCCTTTGGTGACCAGCTCTATAGCTGGCCAGCCCGGGACCCCCACAGTACTCCCCTCCATGCCCCCTCATCCATTCGTTGGCCAGTCCAAACCTCCCCTTTTCTCGGACCACCCAATCTGCAGCACCCTGTCCCCCCTCCACAGCAGTGACAAACCTTTCATCTCCCGCACACAGACCCATCCTCCCAGCCTGCCCCAATCACTGGCCTCTCTCCTGGCTCGAACAATCCCAATGCAGAGTGGCAGTGGGACTCCAACCCCCACGGATTGCCCCCGGGCCCATTCGTAGCTGATCCTGCCCACAGCAAATCCCAAATCCTTGGTACTGCCGGATACCTGATGGGCAGTGCCATTGTGTCCCCTGGACACAAGTAAGGGAACCATGGTGTACTAAAAAAGTTAATTCGCTGGTTAAAAGGAAAAAGGAGGCTTATGTCAGGATGAGGCTTGAAGGCTCAGTTAGTGCAATGGATAGCTATAGATTAGCCAGGAGGGAGCTAAAGAGTGAGTTGAGGAGAGCTAAAAGGGGACACGAGAAGACTTTGGCTGATAGGATCAAGGAGAATCCTAAAGCTTTCTTTAGATATGTTAAGAATAGAAGATTGGTTAGGGCAAGATTAGGGCCAGTCAGAGACAGCAGTGGGAAGTTGTGCGTGGAGCCTGAAGAGATTGGAGAGGCACTGAACAAATATTTCTCTTCGGTATTCACACAGGGAGATGTAAATGTAGTTGTGGAGAACACTGGGATACAGGGTTGTAAACTGGAAAGTATTGAAGTAGATAAGGAGGATGTGCTAGATATTCTTGAGGGTTTGAAGTTAGATAAGTCCCCTGGGCCAGACGGGATTTATCCTAGGATTCTCTGGGAGGTGAGACAGGCGATTGCAGAGCCTCTGGCTCTGATCTTCAGGTCGTCCTTGGTTACAGGTATAGTGCCGGAGGACTGGAGGATAGCGAATGTGGTCCCATTGTTCAAGAAGGGGAATAGAGAATTTCCTAGGAATTATAGACCGGTGAGTCTTACTTCTGTTGTGGGCAAAGTATTGGAAAGAATTATTAGGGATAGGATTTATATTTATTTAGAGAGAAATGAATTGATTGGGGATAGTCAGCATGGTTTTGTGAAAGGTAGGTCGTGCCTTACTAACCTTATTGAGTTTTTTGAAAAAGTGACCAAAGAGGTGGATGGGGGTAAGGCGGTTGATGTGGTATATATGGACTTTAGTAAGGCGTTTGATAAGGTGGCCCATGGAAGACTTCTGCAGAAAATGCAGATATATGGGATAGAGGGTGATTTAGCTAATTGGGTTAGGAATTGGCTAGCAGATAGAAGACAGAGGGGGGTGGTTGATGGGAGATATTCATCGTGGAGTTCGGTGACAAGTGGTGTACCTCAGGGGTCTGTTTTGGGGCCCCTGCTGTTTGTAATTTTTATAAATGATCTGGATGAGGGTATTGAAGGATGGATTAGTAAATTTGCAGATGACACTAAAGTCGGTGGAGTGGTAGATAGTGAAGAGGGGTGTTATAGTTTGCAGAGGGACTTGGACAAGTTGCAGAGCTGGGCCGAGAGGTGGCAAATGGAGTTTAATGTGGAAAAGTGTGAGGTAATGCACTATGGCAGAAATAATAAATGTGTAGAGTATAGGGCTAATGGTAGGATTCTTAATAGTGTTGATGAACAGAGGGATCTTGGTGTATATGTGCATAGATCCCTGAAAGTTGGCAGTCAAGTCGATAAGGTTGTTAAGAAGGCATATGGAGTCTTGGCTTTTATTGGTAGTGGGATTGAATTTCGGAGCCGCAACGTCATGTTGCAACTGTACAAAACTCTAGTGCGGCCGCACTTGGAGTATTGTGTGCAGTTCTGGTCCCCGCATTATAAGAAAGATGTGGAGGCATTGGAGAGGGTACAGAGGAGGTTTACCAGGATGTTGCCTGGTATGGAGGGCAGGTCTTATGAAGAGAGGCTGAGGGATTTGAGGTTGTTTTCGTTAGAAAGAAGGCGGCTAAGAGGAGACCTTATTGAAACATATAAGATGATTAGAGGTTTAGATAGGGTGGACAGTGATAGCCTTTTTCCTAGGATGGAGAAAGCTAGCACAAGGGGACATAGCTTTAAATTAAGGGGTGGTAGTTATAGGACGGATGTCAGAGGTAGTTTCTTTACCCAGAGAGTGGTAAGGGTATGGAATGCCCTGCCTGCTGCAGTTGTAGATGTGCCACGTTTGGTGGCGTTTACGAGGTTAGTAGATAAGTTTATTAATGAAAAGGGAATGGTTTAGGTTAGAGGGTCATTGTTTTTTCTTAATTGGTCGGCGCAACATCGAGGGCCGAAGGGCCTGTTCTGCGCTGTAATGTTCTATGTTCTATGTTCTATGGACATGGGCACTTAGCTCCTTGGGCATTGCCAGGGATCACCAACCCACTGCTCAACCCACAGGGGGGCATCAAATGCCCCCTCCCCTTCACTTAGCGGGATCAAAGTGGGGAGTTAGTCTGAATCTGGATGGACTGAAATATCCCAGCTGGGTGGGAGATGCTTGTGGGATCGGAGAATTCAGTCCTGGGTCCATTAATCACATTCAAATAACATTAAGATGAGATGTACTTACCTGGTATTCCTGCTGGGTTCCAATGTAAATCCGACATTCGGAACAATCCAGTGCTGGGAAATGTCCCCGTGGCTGAAACATGCACTAATCCCACACCTGTCCAGACATAAGATTGTCCAGTATGCTGCGTGAGGAAGATAGCATGGCAGGGCAGGAAAATTGCCCTAGTTTCTTTCTCCCTATTCTATCTGATCCGCTTAATATCTTAAAAACTTTAATCAAATTGCCCTGTTAGTTTCAGTGAATACAAGTCTAGTTAGTGTTTATACTCCTTTGCGTTAGATTGAACTGGAGCAGTTAGATTGTAGCAGTTTTTCCAATTGGACTGAAAAAGACAAATAAACACCAGAGAATACTCATAAAACATTCGGAAACGTTTCAGTGAATGAACTCCCTGTTATTTATTCGGAAGCTCTTGATTGCACGATTTGTAAATACAAGATATTCAGTGCTGTTATTTCTGCCTGCTCCATTATTGATTGAATATATCACAGTGCCCCTGCACCATCAGAATTCAAACATTGATACGTTCTCAATGCCAACAGAGCAACATCTCCTCCCTCCCTTTAAGCCCCCCTCCCACTCCCCTCAGCCCCTTCCCTCAGCTCAATCCCCTGAGCCTCCTCCCCTCCATTCCCCTCAGCCCCCTCCTTCAAATCCCCCTCCCCTTATTTCAGCCCCTTCCCCTCCATTGTGGCTCCATCCCTTTGGAAAGTTGCTGAGTGAATGAGTTTGTGCTGAGCTCCTGTCAGCTGTTCCCCCTCATCCTTATGATGCCTTATGAGGAAAGGCTGAGGGACTTGAGGTTATTTTCATTAGAGAGAAGAAGGTTACGCGGTGACCTAATTGAGGCGTATAAGATGATCAAGGGATTGGATAGGGTGGATAGTGAGAGCCTTTTTCCTCGGATGGTGATGACCAACACGAGGGGACATAACTTTAAATTAAGAGGTGGTAGTTATAGGACGGATGTCAGAGGCAGGTTCTTCACACAGAGGGTGGTGAGGGCGTGGAATGCCCTGCCTGCAGCAGTTGTGGACTCGCCTACTTTGGGGGCATTCAAATGTTCGGTGGATAGGCATATGGATGATATTGGAATAGTTTAGGTTAGAGGGTCCACTGGCTGGCGCAACATCGAGGGCCGAAGGGCCTGTACTGCACTGTAATGTTCTATGTTCTACGTTCTATCCCCCAACGTAGGGAAGCTGCAGCGTGAGAGGTCAATAGGCAAGAAAAGAAACTCCAAAGAGTTTCACACCTGAAACCTTTTGCTCCAAATTAAAAACATCACTCCTGGGCGAACAGAGACACCTACCTCACTGTTCCAGCCTCAAATACAAATCTGTGTGGTTGGCCCTGTGTGCAGTCTGTGTTTGGGACAGTGCTCTGTGAGTGACTGTGTTCATGGTTCATACACCAGTGGCTCAGTGTAGATTCACCCACACCGAGCATTCATTCGCCAGCCTCTGTATTTAATTATACCAGAGCTGCCAATCACAGAAAAGCACAACAGGAATATCAGCAAAGACCATTTCTGAAGGATTGCATTGGTCGAGATTCACCTGAAAAATCACCATTCTGATCAACTGGGGCATCAAACACAGCTTCTCACTGCCCCTCGGCAAAGTACAGGAGAGTAACAAGCCAGAGGCAATAGAGGAACCCCAGTCAGGTGGAAAATATTCATACATCTTCCACTGAAACCATTCAAAACATTCTGCTGGAGTGTTACATTGCTGTAGATTTGGCAAACATTCCATCTGGATTACAGTGAGCTGGTGGTAACTCCAATCACTGATCTCATTGGTTTCTTCGACTCTGAGTAACCTCTAAAACCCTGTACATCTACATTACTCAGCCAATCGGTCGCAGAGTTTAAGACATGATGGATCAAATAGGCTCCTTCTGCACAGCAAGATTCCATGATCTGGTGATTTCAGTAGTTGGCCTGTGTTTGAACCAGGCTAGCTGACACGTTAGCAATGCTTGTGTCAGCACTTGTGTTGGTCATTTATTTTAACTGAGTTAAGGGAGAGAAAGTCACAGATAGTGAGATTAGCAGGATTTGTTTTAATCTGTGATTCATGTGGAAAAATTCAACTCAGAAATATTGTTCTATAATGGTTTGAATTGAAATCTCTTTAATGGAGAGGGAGATGAATTGAGAATCAACTGGGAGTCCCCTTTCTGCTCATCAGCTTGTGACAGCCATTAGGAAGTGAGACATGTTGAGGAAGAGTGAGATCTGGCCTCCATCTCAAGGCAATCTAATGGTTCTGTGCTTAACACTGGGGAAACTGCATCCTGGGATGGGTCAGGAAGTGAGAACGGTTCAAATTAGGGCCAATTAAATCAGCTGTTTCTATTCTTATGACAGCAAGTGTATTTAGTGCCTCTGAATCAGAAAAGATCGGTTTCCCATTGGTGGCTGCAGCCTCCATCCCTCCCAATAGTAACTGCACCTTCTGTCCCTCCCAATAGTGATACACTCTCATTCCCTCCCAATAGTGACCCATTGCCTTCCAGCCCCTGGGGCTGGAGTCTGGGGGCAGTCGGGTCACTGGAGAAAACTGTGTGAAGGGAATGACAGAGCAACAGCTGATCCAGAAAGAGTTAATCTGAGAATTCTCAGACTGAACAAAGAGATGGGGGTGGGGGGAGAGGGAGGACGTGGGGAGGAATATGAAGGGATGGGGGAAGGGCTTGGGGTGTGGGGTGGGGGGAAGTTTGTTGTGCTTTGGTTCAGACAAGGTCTGTCGCTGAAGGTCAGCATCTGGCAGGCCGGAGTCAGTAGGTCATGAGGAGGTTGTAGGAATTGTTTGGGAAGATTTCTGAAGGGGCCAGTTGCTGCTGAACAGTCACAGCCGAGTAGCCATTTGATCAAACAAGGCAGTGTCTGTCTGTACAGACAGCAGTCATTATCACAATCAACAGCTTGCCCCAATTATGGTTTCCTCCTCATTATGTACTCAGCCCACAGCACAACTACAAGAAAATTAGTGCAGAGCTTCACATTGCATAACTTAATCTAAAATGACAGGGTGTGATATCGGGCCTTCAGTCTCTCTCTTTCACCCCATTCCTGCAGTCGCTGCGACCACTCAACACAACGGCTGCCAAAACAATCTTAGTACACAGCTGGGAGGGCCTTCAGTTCCAAACATACTGGCCCATATGGTCCACATTCCTGTTCATAATTCCCCCTCAGCAGCATTGTGTGTGTGTGTTTGTGTGTGTATGTGTCTTAAAATTGGATATTTAGATATAAAATATGGGTTTTGATTAATGAATGGCAATTTGAAACTTGGATCACTTTATTAATTGACACTCACTGTGAATTTTTCCTGTTGCCCTGGCAATGATGTGGAAATGCTGGCATTGGGCTGGGGTAAACACAGTAAGAAATCTCACAACACCAGGTTAAAGTCCAACAAGTTTATTTGATTGCAAAACCGCTAGTTTTTGGAGTGCTGCCCCTTTATCAGGTAAGTGGGATTTTAGTTCACAAACAGGGCGTATAAAAACACAAACTCAATTTACAAAATAATGGTTGGAATGCGAATCTTTATAGGTAATCAAATCTTAAAGGTACAGACAATGTGAGTGGAGAGAGGGTTAAGCACAGGTTAAAGAGATGTGTATTGTCTCCCAACAGGACAGTTAGTGAGATTTTGCAGGCAAGTCATAGGGGTTACAGATAGTGCGACATGAACCCAAGATCCCGGTTGAGACCGTCCTCATGTGTGCGGAACTTGGCTATCAGTTTCTGCTCAGCGACTCTGCACTGTCGTGTGTCGTGAAGGCCGCCTTGACGAACGCTTACCTGAAGATCAGAGGCTGAATGCCCGTGACCGCTGAAGTGTTCGCCAACAGGAAGGGAACAGTCTTGCCTAGTGATTGTCGAGTGGTGTTCATTCATTCTGTTGCTTTAGCACCTGCATGGTCTCCCCAATGTACCATGCTTCGGGACATCCTTTCCTGCAGTGTATTGGCCAAATTACAAGAGTATGTACTGTGTACCTTGTGGATGGTGTTCTCACATGAGATGATGGTATCCATGTCGATGATCTAGCATATCTTGCAGAGGTTGCTGTGGCAGGGTTGTGTGGTATTGTGGTCACTGTTCTCCTGAAGGCTGGGTAGCTTGCTGTGTACAATGGTTTGTTTGAGGTTGTGCGGTTGTTTGAAGGCAAAAAGTGGAGGTGTGGGAATGCCTTGATGAGGTGTTCATCTTCATCAATGACATGTTGAAGTCTCCGGAGAAGATGTCAGGATTTCTCCCCTCCAGGGAAGTACTGGACAATGAAGGGTACTCTGTCCGCCATGTCCCGTGTTTGTCTTTTGAGAAGACTGGTGCGGTTTTTTGTTATGGCACATCGGAACTGTTGATCGATGAGTCAAGCGCCATATCCTGTTCTCATGAGGGCATCTTTCAGCGTCTAGAGGGGTCTGTTGCGATCTTCCTCAATTGAGAAGATCCTATGTGTACAGAGGGCTTGTCCATAGGTGATGGCTTCTTTAACGTGTTTAGGGTGGATGCTGGAGAAGTGGAGCATCATGAGGTTATCTGTGGGCTTGCGGTACAGTGAGGTGCTGAGGTGACCGTCCTTGATGGAGATGCGTGTGTTCAAGAATGCAACCGATTCCGGAGAATTGTCCATGGTGAGTCTGATGGTGGGATGGAACTTGTTGATGTCATCACATAGTTGTTTCAGTGATTGTTCACCATGAGTCCAAAGGAAGAAAATGTCATCGATGTATCTGGTGTACAGCATCGGCTGAAGGTCCTGTGCGGTGAAGAAGTCTTGTTTGGACCTGTGCATGAAGATATTGGCATATTGAAGTGCGAATTTGGTCCCGCTGTTCCGTGTGTCTGGATGAAGAACTGATTGTTGAAGGTGAAGAAACTGTGGTCCAGGATGAAGTGGATGAGTTGTAAAATTGCATCTGGAGATTGGCAATTGTTGGCATTGAGTACTGAGGCAGTTACAGCAATGCCATCGTCATGGGGGATGTTGGTGTAGAGCGCCGAGACATCCATTGTGACGAGGAGTGTCCCTGTTTCAACTGCTCCATGTGTGCTGAGTTTCTGTAGGAAGTCAATAGTGTTGCGACAAAAGCTGGGGGTTCTTTGTACAATGGGTTTCAGGATGCCCTCGACATAGCCGGAGAGGTTTTCGCACAGGGTCCTATTGCCCAATACGATGGGATGGCCGGGTGTGTTTGCCTTGTGTATCTTTTGGAGACAGTAGAGATCTCCAATGCAGGGAATACGTGGGATGAGAGCCCGGAGGGTGCTTTAAAAGTCAGGATCAAAGTTCTTGATCGGAGTGTTGAGTTGAAGGGTGTGTTCTCTGACCAGATCTGCAGGTAACTGTCTGTAGTGTTCCTTGTTTAGTTGTCGGTACATTTCTTTGCAGTAATCTGTTCTGTTCAGTATGACGATGGCCCCTCCTTTGTCTGCTAGTTTGATAACAATATTGCAGTTGGTTCTGAGAGTGCGGATGGTGTTGCGTTGTGTGTGGGTGATGTTCAGGGCTGCCTTGTGAATGTGGCTGATGAACCTGACATTGATGCATCTCCTGATGGCTTGGGCGTACATGTCAAATTGGGTCAATACACATCTCTTTAACCTGTGCTTAACCCTCTCTCCACTCACATTGTCTGTACCTTTAAGACTTGATTACCTGTAAAGACTCGCATTTCAACCGTTATCTTGTAAATTGAGTTTGTGTCTTTATATGCCCTGTTTGTGAACTGAAATCCTACTCCCCTGATGAAGGGCAGTGCTCCGAAAGCTAGTGGCTTGTGCTACCAAATAAATCTGTTGGACTTTAACCTGATGTTATGAGACTTCTTACTGTGCTTTTCTTTTATCCTTCGTTCCAATCTCCTATAACAATCACATACTTCTTTCGAATCTCCCGTTTGATTAGTTCTTCAATCCTATTGTACATTTTATCAGCTTCCTTGGCTGCGTGTTCACTCGAGGACAAAGAGATCTGAATAGAGTCAAAATACTGCACATGCTGGAACCTGAAACAAAAACAGAAAATGTTGGAAAATCTCAGCAGGTTTGACAGCCTCTGTGGAGAGAGAATAAAACCAACATTTCACATCTGGATGACCCTTTATCAGAGCAGTTCTGACAAAGAGTCATCCTGACTCAAAACATGGGCTCTACTCTCTGTCCAAAGGTATCTGAATGATGGTTTCCTTGGAGCCAACCTGTCTGACTTCTATTTCTTTCACTCACTCAGTTAACAGCATCCTGGTCAACATTGCTGCTATATCACCTGCCTTTTCTTCTCCTCCCAAGTCTATCATTCTCAGTCCTACAGAGTCCCCTTCTCCCATTCTTCACAGGACCCATGATGTCTAATTTCTCCTTTTCTATTTCCTGCATTAGATTCCTGAACTACCTTCCAATTTATTGTTCGTATATTCCACAGTCCTATTCTTTGGACTTTGACAAACTTTTATCATGAGGATTTGACAGGATGGTGTTCTGGGAAACCTCACTCTCTCCCTCGCTGTCTTGGCCAGGCTCCACTCTGTGCTGTTGGTGTTTCTTTATCTGAAACCATGCTGAGGGGTTTTGACTATTTGCAGGTGGTTCACCATTGTCCTGCACTAAGATAGGGAAGGAACACACATTGTGACAAGTTATAATGATCCCAGTAACAGACCTCGCTCCACTGATCTGACTAGCAAAACATTCAATGATTAAGCCAGTAGGGAGTAATATTTACATTGATTTCATTCGACTAAAAAATACCAGAGAGTGAAATAAGAAAAGCAACAAAGGAGATAAAAACTGGAGAAGCGGCTGGAATAGATGAAATATCCACAGAATTGATTCTAAACATGAGAATAAAATCAGTGTTTACTAAGCAGATATTTACTCATCAGGGAGAGGAGTTTATACGGATAAATAATAAGAATGCTCACTTCTGAACAAAGACAGTGATAATTTTTATCCCATCAATCTGATTCCAGAAGCATTAACAGTTACAGTGAGAATGGTAACAGAGTGTGTAGAAAGGTATAAACTACAGCAGAGAGAAGCAATGTGAATTCCAGAGAGGAATCGCACTCACAGTGTACACAGCAATATTGGACTTTCAATGGAGGTTACACATATTCAGTTTATATAAAACCATTGCACAGTTACAATGGGGCAAAGGCCAGTGACAATACAGCTTCACTACAGAGAGAACTGGAAAGATTGAAATCCTGCATCAGAGAAATTCAAACCCGAATAAGAAACCATGGCAAATGCAGCCAAATCCAACAAAACTCAGGATCCAACTGCAAAATATATAACAATTCCCTGAATCAACACACAAACTGTCTTCAAACCCAGAAACTGCAGGGAAAAGCAGCAAGCAGTCTCTCATTGGTGTGTAACATACATAGGTTAACAGGCAGGCTGAGGTGAGGCAGGCTGAAGTGAGGCGGGGTGAGGTGAGGCAGGCTATCACTAGCACAGTTCTATTGCCTAGTGGGCAGTTTCAGGATACTGGGTGGGCATTGCACAAATGGAACTGCTCCATGGGCACTGCCAGCCTTGCCCCTGACCACTCTATGGGGGCTCCAGTGGCCTCTGATAATCCCTTAGAACATAGAACATAGAACATTACAGCACAGAACAGGCCCTTCGGCCTTCGATGTTGCGCCGACCAATATAAAAAGCAATGCCCCTCCAAACTAAACCATTCCCTTCTCTTCCATATACTTATCAACTAACCTCTTAAACGCCACCAAACTTGGCGCATCTACAACTGCTGCAGGCAGGGCATTCCACTCCCGAACCACCCTTTGGGTAAAGAACCTACCTATGATATCCGTCCTATAACTATACCCCTTAATTTGAAGCTGTGTCCCCTCGTGCTAGCTTTCTCCATCCTAGGAAAAAGGCTATCACTGTCCACCCTATCTAAACCTCTAATCATCTTATATGCTTCGATAAGGTCTCCTCTTAGCCGCCTCCTCTCTAACGAAAACAACCTCAAATCCCTCAGCCTCTCCTCATAAGACCTGCCCTCCATACCAGGCAACATCCTGGTAAGCCTCCTCCGTACCCTCTCCAATGCCTCCACATCTTTCTTATAATGTGGGGACCAGAACTGCACACAATACTCCAAGTGCGGCCGCACTAGAGTTTTGTACAGTTGCAACATGACGTTGCGGCTCCGAAATTCAATCCCCCTACCAATAAAAGCTAAGACTCCATATGCCTTCTTAACAACCTTATCGACTTGACTGCTTACTTTCAGGGATCTATGCACAAATACACCAAGATCCCTCTGTTCATCAACACTATTAAGAATCCTACCATTAGCCCTATACTCTACACATTTATTATTCCTGCCATAGTGAATTACCTCACACATTTCCACATTAAACTCCATTTGCCACCTCTCGGCCCAGCTCTGCAACTTGTCCAAGTCTCTCTGCAAACTATAACACCCCTCTTCACTATCTACCACTCCACCGACTTTAGTGTCATCTGCAAATTTACTAATCCATCCTTCAACACCCTCATCCAGATCATTTATAAAAATTACAAACAGCAGGGGCCCCAAAACAGACCCCTGAGGTACACCACTTGTAACTGTGACCTTTGAGGTCATTACATTTGATCCTCATTGATGCAAAGCATGGCATTAATATTTAAATTGGTTTTGTACCCTTTCTGGGCCTGATGCCAGTTTTGCCAGAAAGACAGACTTGGTACAGTTGTGGGAGGCAGAATATTGGGTGCGTTTTGATTACCCCCTGTCACTTCTTTTATCACCTCATCTCGCTGCAAGTCAGGCAGGAACAGATTGTAAGATATTGTCCAAAGGTTTTTCTCTACCAAGAACTCCGTGAGGAGACAGAAAGTGGTCAGTGACTGTGTGATGCTCGATCTCTAATCTCTGAGTCTTCCCGACAACCCCTCGAAACTCTAAGATCAGCCTAGGAGCTGTGAAGATCCAGATTCCACAGGTGACAACCTCCTCTTCCCAAAGGGAACATATCGGCTCCAGCTGAGCAGCCAGACCATGGGACACAGGCTTGATGTCACTCAGTGCGAGGGCTGTCTCTCTCCACACTCCCTCACCCACCGCACCCACAGTCTGCTCCTCCCCTACCTCCTCGCTCCTCCCTCTCCCCACTACCACCCCCTCTCACTGTTCCCCATCACCTCCCTCACCACTATCCCCCATGTCATGTCACTGACACTGGCTATCACCCAATACCTGTCCCTCAGTCCTCTTTCTTGTGAGGTTTCTGTGGGACAGGAACGCACATAAACTGGAAATTATTCTTTATAAAGAGTTTTTAATTGAAATGAATGTTTTAAATTAAATTTTTGATGATGAGAGCAGTTTTGGTTCACTGAGTTATGGGATTTTCCAGCTCCACTCGTCCCAGAGAATCCCCTCCAGTGGAACTTTGCCTGGTTCATGTTATGCCTGTGACAGTGAGACCAGGAAAATTCCCCTCACTGAGTCCATTCCAAGCAGTGTGATTGCATCATTAACCAGGTCCCTGATTGGTTACTGAACCCACTGAGCTGTGGCCATATACTGATTGGTTTATTGAAGAGTACAGAAATGTTTAATGTTGAACAATGTACCCATTCAGTCACTGCAGGAGAGAGAGAACCCAGAAATAAAACCAACAATCAGAAATCTAACTGAACAGCAGAGACCTCAAAGTGATGATTGTTTGCAGATTCTGGGCTTAGTATTTAATTTGAAGCCTGAATAGTAAGAACAGTAAAAGTCCTCAGGGATTGACTGGGGGCAGATTCAAAGCTTGGACCATGCTGTATAAACATAACAATTATACTGTTTATCCCATTTTCACAATTGCTTCCTCAAGCCCGCTTGCAGATTGCAGCAGGCTGGAGCTGTCACCCACACTACAATAACACACTTAAAAGTTATAGTGCTCCGACCGCCGACATAAGTCAAACTATCACTTTCCTAAAGTGTTAGCACACGTTCTCCTGCACATGGCTCCCACTGACAGGGAATGAGAGTGGTGCCGATGGCTTCCGTTTCCCCCAGTGACCAACAGTGCTGAGACTTTCAACTTTGCTCACTCTCTCTTGGGTCAGTCGTAGAATCACAGAATTCAGAAAGGTCCTTCAGCCCATCGAGCCTATACCGACACATTAGAAATACCTGAACTCCCACCTAATCCCATCTTCCAGCATTTGGTCCATAGCTCTGAATGTTATGATGAGCCAAATGCTCATCCAGATACTTTTTAAAGAATGTGAGGCATCCCCCCCTCCACCACCGCACCTCCCCCCCCCCCTGCCCCCCCAACACAATCCAGACCCTCAAAATCCTCTGGGTAAAAATCATTTTTGTCAAAGCTCCCCTAAATTGCCTGTCCCTCACCCTGAACCAATGTCCCCTTGCGACTGATCCTCCAACTAAGGGGAACAGCTGCTCCTTATCCACTCTGTCCGTGCCTCCCATAATCTTGTACACCTCAGTCACCCCCTCAGTCTTCTCTGCTCCAATGAAACCAACCAAAGCCAATCCAACCTCTCTTCATAAGTTAAATGCTCCATCCCAGGCAGCATGCTGGTGAATTTCCTCTGCATTCTCTCCAGTGCAATCACATCCTTCCTATAATGTGACAACCAGAATTGCACACAGTGCTCCAGCTGTGACCTCACCAAAGTTCTACATAACTCCAATATGACTTCACTCCTTTTATAATCTATGCCTTGATTGATAAAGACAAATGTCCCATGTGCCTTTTTCACCACCCGAATAACATATCCTTCTGCTTTCGGAGATCTGTGAATAAATATACCAAGGTCCCTTTGTTCACTGAACTTCCTAGTGTCCTACCATTCATTGAATATTTCCTTGTAAATTACTCCTTCCAAAGTGCATCATCTCACACTTTTAAATTCTATCTGGCACTTATCTGCTCATTTGACCATTCTGTCTATATCTACTTGTACCTTAAGACATTCTGCCTCACTGTTAACTACCTGTCCAATATTTGTGTCAGCTATAAACTTATTAATCCCACTCCCCCACATAGTCATCAATGTCATTTATATAAATGATGAATAATAGAGGATCCAGCACAGATCCCTGTGATACACCACTGGATACTGGCTTCCAGTCACTAAAGCAGCCTTCTGTCATCCCCCTCCGTCTCCTATAACTGAGCCAATTTTGAATCCACTTTATCAAATTACCCAGTATCCCATATGCATTCACCTTCTTTACAAGTCTCCCATGTGGGACTTGTCAAAGGTTTTACTGAAATCCATATAAATTACATTGATTGCACCATCCTCATCTACATACCTGGTCACCTCCTCAAAAAATTCAATCAAATGTGTTAGATATGATCTCTCTCTGATGAAGCTATGCTGACTATCCCTGATCAAGCTTTGTCCCTCCAAGTGATGATAAACACTTTCCTTCAGAACTTCCTCTAATAGTTTCTGTATCACTGCCGTGGCACTCACTGGTCTGTAATTCCCTGGTTTATCTCTACGACCCTCCTTAAATAGCAGAAACATATTAGTTATTCTCCAGTCATTTGGCGTCTCCTCTGTAGTCAGGGGTTAAAAATTTGAGTCAAGGTCACTATACTTTCCTCCCTTGCCTCCCACAGCAGCCTGGGGCACAATTCATCTGGATCTGGAGATTATCCACTTTTAAACTTGCCAATATCTATAATACCTTGTCTTTTACTGGGACAACAGGAACAACACATTTGCTATCAGGAAAATCCCAGCAGGTTTGACTGCATTTGTGGAGGGAGAATAAAGCCAACATTTTGAATCTGGATGTCACAGATGATGAAATCACCCAGACTCGAAACATTGGCTCTATTCTCTCCCACAGATGCTGTCAAATCTGCTGAGATTTCCAGCATTTTCTGTATTTGTTTCGAATTCCAGCATCCACAGTAATTTGATTTTTTTTATATTTGCTATCTGTGTCACGGGGTAGGAAGAGGAAACCCCAGTTGTGGTCTGTGCCTCTGGCAGCCAGATGTAAAGATACACTTTCAGAGAGTTCATTTTGAACGTTGAGTCATTGCACTACTTACCCAGGAGCCCCTCATCGTGGGGTGATTCCACACTCTTGAGTCCCGATTGGTTACATAGGCTCAGTTACCCTGACTCTGCTCTCCCTAAAGGGACAATCACCCACATCCCTCCCCCTTTAATTCCTTTATACAATCTTCAATAACTCATTTATTCAGTCTTAAATTCTATCTAAACATTGTATTGGAGAGTTGGGAATTTATAACCAGAATCAATGCGAGTGTTTGCAGCTTCCTGTCGAGCAGTGTAATCCTGTATTCCCAGATATTCCCACAGGATCGGCATTAACAGAAATGGCAATATTGGGAATCTCTCTGGTTCAGACAGCCCATCACTAATTACCCCTGTGGAAATGTCAATAACATTTCCTTATTGACAATCATCTCCTTCAATGCTTACAGGATCAAAGATATTTCTAGATCACACTGGGAAAGTCTCTCTATTCCTCAATGCTCCACATCTTTACAAACAATCCATCCCTCCTCACCCACTTGGTCTGAAAGGGGTTTGGTCTTAGGGACAATAATCCCAGGGATCAATTTGATCCATTCCTGAGGTTTTTCACATATACACCTTCACTTACCAGAACAATCTTCAACTGTGTGAATCGCAGTTTGCTTTCTGATTACTTTGGCTGGCTTCTATCCTTCCTGGTGTGTCTGTGTTTACAGAGGAGGTCTCGGGAGGTGGGGTGGGTGCACTGCATATTTAGGTATACGGGGTTTTCAAGGGGAGGGTCAATATTTACAAGGGGTCCTCTGTGGGGACAGGAAGCAGGGAGGTGTGTCATTGTTTATAGGAGGTCTCAGGTGAGTGGGGATAGGTTGCTGTGTCAGCATTTATAGGAGTTTATAGGAATATCACTGTTTATGGGGGGGGCGGGGTCTCTGGGTCAATGGGGGATGATGGGGCATGTCAGTGTTTACAAGGGTCTTGGGGGCAGGGGAAGAGTCGGTGTTTATGGGGGTCTCTGGGGGGGAGTGTCTGGGGGACAAGATGCGTGTCGGTGTTTAATGGGGGTCTCTGGAGGGGGTGACTGGGGGATGGGATGCGTGTCGGTGTTTATGGGGATCTCTGGGGGGTGTGTCTGGGGGGCAGGATGTGTGTCGGTGTTTACGGGGGTCTCTGGGGAGGGCAGGATGCGTGTCGGTGTTTATGGGAGTCTCTTGTGGGGTGTCTGGGGAGGGCAGGATGTGTGTCAGTGTTTATGGGGGTGTCTGGGGGGGGGGGGGGGGGGGGGGTGCAGGATGTGTGGCAGTGTTTGCCATCTGCAGTCAGGCTCCATCCTGGTCGAAGTGTCCCACCTCGTTGTTGTTGGCATCTTTTGCTTGTGATGCAAATTTGAAACGTGAAGACCAATGACACAAACAGAAATATAATCCAGATTTACAGCCTGTTTTAATGAAACATTTAGAACATAAGATAATAAATAAATCCTCAGGTCGGTCTGTAGCAGTCCCGTAACTACTGTGTTAAACCATGGGTTAAAGTAAACCAGTCAGTAAACCTGTCTCTGATATCACTGTGCCTCCTGGATAAAATCTTGGGAAGCAAAAGAAATAAGAGTCAATTCACTGACCTCAGACTCCCAGCAGGGAACTGTTCTCCTTAGGAATGTAGGTCAAAAAATAAAGTGTCACAGCTCCATCTCCAAACAACCCTTTGTGTTATTAGATTAGGGAATTTATTCTAAACGTTAAAGGAAAGAAAGAAAATCATAAAAGATACGTTTGCTGTTTTCCCTGTTCAGAAATTTAATAAAGGGCAAAGGGCAGAGTGCATGATGCCAACAGTTAGAGAACAGAAATGAGGTCAGAAGTTGGTGATTACAAACTGAAGGTTTGGAGAGTTACAGGATTCAGAGGAGAGAACATATATAGGCTCACGTTCTCTTTAAGTTCATAGTTTAGGGACAGCAAATTGTGGGGAGGTGCTGGTATCATGGTAATGCCATTGGCTGAGGAATCCCAAGGTCCAGGCTAATGCTCAGAAACAGGGTTTCAAATCCCACCACAGCAACTGTGGAATCTGAATTCAATCCATTAAATCTGAAATTGAAATCTAGTCTCAGTAACGAGGACTCTGAAACTAAAATCAATAGTTGTAAAAACTCAACTGGTTGGTGAATGCTCTCTAGAAGGAAATCTGCTTTCCTTACCTGGTCTGACCTACATCACATTCTACACACCCAATAATGTGGCCAATTCTTATTCATAAACCACTCTGTTCAAGGGCAATTAGGGATTGGCTGGTGACTTAAACACAATTATTCTGCCATGGGGTGTGGGTGTTCCGACAAGGCTAATATTTGTTGTCCATCCCTAATTGCCCTTGAACTCAGTGGATTGTTAGATCATTTCAGAGGGCAGTTAAGAGTCAACCACATTGCTGCACATCTGGAGTTACATGTATACCAGGCCAGGTGAGGACAGCAGATTTCTTTCCTTAGACAGCATGAGTGAAGCAGATAATAGCAACAATCAATGTTTCATGGTGATTATTAATGAGACTAGTTTTCAAACACAAACTTTATGGGTGAGTTTCTCCAGCCTGCGGCCCAGCTAGTGGGAATCCCGTTGACATTACTCACATTGGAGAGAAATCCACAGGTTGGGGTGCTCTTCTGACATGGAACTAGAAAATCCCACCAGCATGAAGGGCAGAGAATTCCGGCCTATGAATTGAATTTAAACTTCACCAGCTGCTCTGCTGAGACTTGAACCCATACTCCCCAGGGGATTACTGTTACTTGTCCAGTGACGTAAGCAATATATCACCGTCTCGTCCAATTTGGAATTTTGCCAATTTAAAGGGTGGTGTGGTATTGTCCAAAGAGTGTTGTCCAATGACGTGCAGAGCAGTCCAATTAATATTTATCCCTCAAACATCACTAAAAAAGATTGTCAGATCATCGATATCTGTTAGTGGGATCTTGCTGCCCAGAAACTGGCTACTGCTGTAACAGTGAACATGCTTCAGAAAATACTTTGGATTTGATTTATTATTGTTACATGTATTAACTTACAGTCAAAAGTATTGTTTCTTGCGCACTATACAGACAAAGCATACCATTCATAGAGAAGGAAAGAAGAGGGTGCAGAATATAGTGTTCCAGTCATAGCTAGGGTGCAGAGAAAGATCAACTTAATGCAAAGTAGGTCCATTCAAAAGTCTGACAGCAGCAGGAAAGAAGCTGTTCTTGAGTTGATTGGTACATAACTTCAGGCTTTTGTATCTTTTTCCTGACGGAACAAGGTGGAAGAGAGAATGTCCGGGATGCGTGGGATCTTTGATTATGCTGGCTGCTTTACTGAGGAAGAGGGAAACGTAGATAGAGTCAATGGATGGGAGGCTGATTTGATTTCATTGACTATAAAACTCTCTGAGACATCCTGAGATAATGGAAATCACATTAGAAGTGCAAATCTTTCTTCTTTTTCTGAAAATTATGTGCAGTGCTATCTAATTTCTAATTTTGATGAGCCTGTATGACATTCTTCTGCACAGTGCTACCCCATAAAATACAGACAGACATTGAACTAACCCAGTGAGCTAACAGTGAGATCCAGCAGCTCACCGTTTAGCATCACTACAGTTCCTAAACGATCTTCTGTATACAAGGAATGCCATTTATATTTCAATGTTTTTAATTTAAATCTTCATGATTATTTTCAGTGCTGGATTTTTATTAACTATATTTCATAAACGATAGAATTATACTTATATACAGTTCTGAGGAGATTGTTACACAGGGATTATTAATCCAGAGTGATTTGGAATATTTCCCTGTAGAGATATTTAGGATTTGTCTGCATTGCTTGATGCCAAGGCCACCCATGTGCAGTGGTTTGAATGGAAAATACTCCTGATGAATGACCTGCCATCAAATCCGGGCCAACTGGATGTGAAATGGGAAGAGTGAACTTCATCAACCTCTGCTCCAATCTAGTGGCAAAAGGAAATGTGTCTCCAGTAAAAACCAAAAAAGAAAATCCAAACAGAGCTTCCTGAAAATGGGATCTGAGCAAAACTTCCCACCGCTCAATTCCAGCACCAGCCTCCCTGTCCAAGTCTTTCTTTAATAAATTCAACAAGGATTTGGAGCAGCATAGGTGGAGGTTGCCAATTCTCCCGGATTATCAGGGAATCTCCTGGAATTGAAGGTTAATCCCTTAAAGCAAAGAATCTGGGAGAACAAATTATCAGAACGCTATGAAGGATTTTCTTTGAATATTTTAGTTATATAAACATTAAAGAAGAAGAAAGGTCTCTTTGATTGGCCATGAAATATAATCCAATCAGATGTTTGCTGGGCACACATTGATGAATGTGTTGGTTGGCCAATAGTAAGAGACTGGGGGAGGAGAAGTCACTGGAGGAAGGCAGTCATGTGATGAAACCATCCTGACTGTGTCCAAGTCGATTTAAGAGCCCAAATGGGGGACGGGTCCAATTTAGTGATGAAGACCCCAGCTCAGGAGATTGGTTAGTCAGTGTGCACGGCCTGTTATCAGCAGTGAGCCAATTCCCTCTCATGGTCAAATCCCTGCTTATGCTGTGTTCAAACTGGACAACCTCTCATTTATCCACATTGATCTCCATCTACCAAATTTTCTCCTAGCCTATCTATATCCATCTCTAGAACATTCTCTTGGTGAGACCACATCTGGAGTATTATATCCAGTTTTGATTTGCCTATTTGAGGAAGGATGTGGGGTGATATTGGAGACAGTTTGAAGGAGGTTCACCAGATTGATTCTGGGATAAAAGGTTGGTGTATGAAGAGAAATTAAATAGTTTGGACTTATACTCGCTGGAGTTTCGAAGGATGAGAGGAGATCTGATCAAAGGGTATAAAACTTTCAAAGAGACTGATAAAGTAAATGTAGACCAAATGTTTCCTCTTATGGGGCAATCTCAAACAAGAGTCATTGGTATTGGTTGAGAGGCAGTAGGTTTACAACTAAGACGAGGAGGAAATACTTAAAGTAAAAGCTTATTTATTAGTCACAAGTAGGCATTACGTTGCAATGAAGTTACTGTGAAAATCCCCTCATCGCCCACTCCAACACCTGCTTAGGTACACTGAAGGGGAATTTAACACGGTCAATCCACCTAACCAGCACATCTTTCAGACTGTGAGAGGAAACCAGAGCACCTGGAGGAAACCCATGCAGACACAGGGAGAACATGCAAACTCCACACAAACAGTGACTCAAGTTGGGAATCGAAACCCGATTCCCTGGTGCTGTGAGGCAGCAATACCACTGTCTCGCAGAGGATGATGGATTTGAGGAACTCGCTACCCCATAGCACGGTGGAGTCTGAATCATTAAATGTTTTCAAGAAGGACACAGATATGTGTCCAATAAAAAAAGATAAAGGGATATGGAGAGCAGTGAGGAGTTGGATTTGAGACCAGGAGCAATCAGTCACGATCTGATTGAATGATGGAATAGGGTCGAAGGACTTAATTTGCTGACTTCTGCTCCTAATTCCTATGTTTCACTCCAGTAAATTTTATGTTTATTTATCAGTCACAAGTAAGGTCACATTAACACTGCAATAAAGTTACTATGAAAATCCCAGGTTGCCACACTGCGGTACCTGTTCGGGTACAATGAGGGAGAATTTAGCATGGTTAATGCATCTAATCAGCACGTCCTTTGATCTATAGTTACAAGTAGGAGAAGGTGATATTATGGTAGTATCACGGGACTGGTAATCCAGAGACCAATGCTAATTTTCTGGGGTCCTGGGTTCAAATCCCACCATGGCAGCTGGTGGAATTCAAATTTAATTAATAAATCTGGAATTGACAGCCAACCTCAGTAAAGATGACCACAAAACTATCATAAATATTTATCTGTTTCACTAATTGTCTTTTAGGAAGGAAATCTGCTGCCCTTACCTGGTCTGGCCTTCATGTAACTCCAGGTCACAGCAATGTGGTTGATTCTTAACTGACCTCCGAAATATTCACTTCAAGAGTAACGAGAAATGGTAACAGATGTTGGCTTTGCCAGTGGCACTACATCCCATGAAGGAATAAAACAAAAATTGTTTGTGTGGATTGACATGCTCACAGAAATCTCTGTAAATACTGATAAATTCAAAGTTGTTTGTATATATCAGCACTTGGAATATTTACAACACTCGCTGGAGATATAACATTTTAGCTAAAATGTTTTAGAAGTTCTCAGCTGGAGGCTTGTGTTCAGTTTTGCACACACTTTAGGAAGGATGTGAATCACTGGAGAGGGGGCAGACTGGATTTCCTGAAATAGTTCCATCAATGACGGCCTTCAGGTTCATGGAACCTTCAGTATTCACGCAGAGTGCTGGAAATGTAGCTATGGAGAACACTGAGGTACAGGGTTGCAAATTGGGAAGTATTGTAGTAGATAGGGAGGATGTGCTAGATATTCTTGAGGGTTTGAAGTTGGATAAGTCCCCTGGGCCGGACGGGATTTACCCTAGGATTCTCTGGGAGGCAAGAGAGGAGATTGCAGAGCCTCTGGCTCTGATCTTCAGGTCGTCGTTGGTTACGGGTGTGGTTCCGGAGGACTGGAGGATAGCGAATGTGGTCCCGTTGTTCAAGAAGGGGAAGAGAGACCTTCCAGGGAATTATAGGCCAGTGAGTCTTACTTCTGTTGTGGGCAAGGTATTGGAGAGAATTATTAGGGATAGGATTTATAGTTATTTAGAGAGAAATGAATTGATTGGGGATAGTCAGCATGGTTTGTGAAGGGTAGGTCATGCCTTACTAACCTCATTGAGTTTTTTGAGAAAGTGACCAAGAGGTGGATGGGGGTAAGGCGGTTGATGTAGTATATATGGACTTTAGTAAGGCGTTTGATAAGGTGGCCCATGGAAGACTTCTACAGAAAATGCAGATGTGTGGAATAGAGGGTGATTTAGCTAATTGGATTAGGAATTGGCTGGCAGATAGAAGACAGAGGGTGGTGGTTGATGGGAGATATTCATCGTGGAGTTCGGTGACGAGTGGTGTGCCTCAGGGGTCTGTTTTGGGGCCCCTGCTGTTTGTAATTTTTATAAATGATCTGGATGAGGGTATTGAGGGATGGATCAGTAAATTTGCAGATGACACTAAAGTCGGTGGAGTGGTAGATAGTGAAGAGGGGTGTTATAGTTTACAGAGTGACTTGGACAAGTTGCAGAGCTGGGCCGAGAGGTGGCAAATGGAGTTTAATGTGGAAAAGTGTGAGGTAATGCACTTTGGCAGGAACAATAAATGTGTAGAGTATAGGGCTAATGGTAGGGCTCTTAATAGTGTTGAGGAACAGAAGGATCTTGGTGTATGTGTCAATAGATCCCTGAAAGTAGGCAGTCAAGTGGATAAAGTTGTTAAGAAGGCATATGGAGTCTTAGCTTTTATTGGTAGGGGGATTGAATTTAGGAGCCGCAGCATCATGTTGCAACTGTACAAAACTCTAGTGCGGCCGCACTTGGAGTATTGTGTGCAGTTCTGGTCGCCACATTATAAGAAAGATGTGGAGGCATTGGAGAGGGTACAGAGGAGGTTTACCAGGATGTTGCCTGGTATGGAGGGCAGGTCTTATGAAGAGAGGTTGAGGGATTTGAGGTTGTTTTCGTTAGAAAGGAGGCGGCTAAGAGGGGATCTTATTGAAGCATATAAGATGATTAGAGGTTTAGATAGGGTGGACAGTGATAGCCTTTTTCCTAGGATGGAGAAAGCTAGCACGAGGGGACACAGCTTTAAATTAAGGGGTATGAGTTATAGGACGGATATCAGAGGTAGGTTCTTTACTCAAAGAGTGATTAGGGAGTGGAATGCCCTGCCTGCAGCTGTTGTAGATGCGCCAAGTTTGGTGGCGTTTAAGAGGTTAATTGATAAGTATATGGAAGAGATGGGAATGGTTTAGTTTGGAGGGGCATTGCTTTTTATTTTGGTCGGCACAACATCGAAGGCCGAAGGGCCTGTTCTGTGCTGTAATGTTCTATGTTCTATGTAGGAACTGGAATATCTGGGATTGTTCCCCTTGGAGCAGGGAAGGTTAGAGGTACTGAAGACCCATTAGCAGTGGGATCAGTAAACAAAGGTCAGATAATTGATAAAGGAATCAGAGGGGACCATGAGGAAACTATTTTTACACAGCAGGATGATTTTATCTGGAATGTGCTTTCTGAAAGGACAACAGAAGGAAATCTTCACCCTCATGGTTGGCTATCGTGACATTTGGAGAGCAATGCTGCCTTTGTCTGATGAAGATGTTTGGAGATTTGTTTGGTTGAACGATAACTGTTTATTAATCACACAGAACAACATATAAACACCATTGGACACAATCCTGACTAGGTGCCAATATCTGCCAGGCTCACTACTACACACCACCAGTCCCATATGACTGTCTCCAATAGAGGGGGGTGGTGCTAGTTTTACCCAATTCTGCATTAATCCTCTGAACACCATAATATTACATCAACAGCAGTTCCTTTGGCCTGGTTGGACCATCTACTGGGGATAAGGGTGGGGAAATGCCAGACAATAGTGACTCAAAGTTCTTAACAGCAGAACAGGTGAAAGAAAACTCTGTCTCCGAGCAGAAAAGGTGGAAGAAGCTTGAGATGACAAGGTAATCCCATCATCGCTATGTGGAACATCACAGAAATTTCATCACCAATCTATCAAAATTATCTGCAACATCCCAAAGTACCAAGGTTAAATCAGGTCACTGGCAGCTTCTACCGGTCTCCACTTACCAAGTGCTGTGCTGACTGGTGACAGGGACAGGGCTGGGAGGGGCAGCTGAAAGAACAAACAGGAATACACCTTTTACTGGGGAGGAAAGGCTGACAGTGACCTTGTGTCCATAGCGTTGGGTTTGCTATTTGGAATATTATCCTGGATGTACTGCCAGAACTCTCCAGTTCCAGCAATGAACAATTCGTGACATTTTTCTGACAGTTCATCATGATGCCACTGGTTTTTATATTTTATGTATGTTATGTTGGTGGGGGCTACTTTAAGATTCCGTGTTTTTCTGCAAAGCAATCTGTCTGGGGGGAATGCAGCAGATGCTGAAAATACAGAATAATAACTCATTTTAGTTAGGAACATGTTATTTTGTACAGTTAATACATCATTGTTTACTTAGGTTTTCCTTGGCGTTCAGATTAGATTGGCTGAATCATGGGTTAATGGGAGGAGTTAGGCGTGTAGCAGAAAAACAGTTTCATTTTCATTTTAAAAAGTGTAATTGCTGGAGAGGCTGGTTAAAGCTAACAGCCTACAAGCAAGTCTCTTTCTCTCTACAAAATCTCTCCAGAAGCTGCAAAACTGTTAGCCCAAAGTATATTTAGATTTGCTAACTATATAAAGTAAAATAAAAGCAAAGTTTATTTATTAATCACAAGTAAGACTTACATTAACACCGCAATGAAGTTACTGTGAAATTCACCTTGCCACCACTCTTGAGTATCTGTTTGGGTCAATGCATCTAACCAGCATGTCTTTCAGGCTGTGGGAGGAAACCAGAGCACCCAGAGGAAGCCCATGCAGACATGGGGAGAATGTGCTGACTCCACGCAGACAGTGACCCAAGCTGGAATCGAACCCTGGTCCCTAGTTCTGCGAAGCAGCAATGCGAATCACTGTGCCACTGTGCCACCCCTAGTCATTAACATCACTGCCCCTGTACTTCATGGGACATGGGTGTCACTGGCTGGTCAGTATTTATTGCCCATTCCTCGTTATCCTCGCCACTCGCAATAATTTTAGATTTTGCCCATTCATGAATGTTGCCAAAACAAAACTTCTATCAATCCACATCTGATTGGCCAATTATGCCACCTCCCACAGAGGGGAGGGTCAGGAACAGGTTGAGTATTTGCCATCCTTTTACAATGTGCTGTAGTGTTCTATGTTCTATGTTCTAATCACCTCTTTCAAAAGGACAGAATTCATGATGAGATCCAAGGTTGGATCAACCGTCTCCCATCGAAGGCAGCAAGAGTTTGATATCAGAAACCTCCAACTTCAACAAAAGGCCCTGTGTGCGGAGCTGTGTCAGTGCCACATTGCTGCATTGCAGCAAAACCCGGACAATGTATCAACAACACACTGAAACACTCAAGAAAAACTCCAGCATCTGCTCCCATTTAGTGAGGGAACCCTTAAACAGACACTCTATTATCCTGAAACCAGGTCAACAAGAATTCCAGCAAAACTCCTGCAAAACCACCTTTAGCGGACAGCACAGAGTGCCCGGATGTCAAAAGATGATTCCGTTCACTCCTGATTTACCTGCTCTCAGTGGCCAGTGTTCCAGCCAAAGGACGAGGAAATCGCTCTGAGGATCTCCTTGAAGCACAGGAACATTGACATTAATGACTGGAAGGAACTTGCTACAGTCTTTCAGATGACAACTTGTCCATCAAGCTGAATCATACAATGTCCCAGCATCTTAATGCTGAGGCAGTGACATAGGAGAAAAGGAAGAAAATCCTGAATTCCTGGTCCCATCAGCTCACTGGACATTCCACTCCATGTACCCAAAGATCAGCGAGGTGGAGAATTAGCCTGTTCAGTTACATAACTACCTACTATAGAAACTCAACACCCCAAGTAAAAGTCATCCTCAAATGGAGTTTCCAACAATGAGCAATTGTTCAGAGAGCTAGCACAGACAAGGTGGGCTGAACGGCCTCCTTCTTGATCATTTTCTGATGTGATACTATTATTTGTTTCCCATTGTAAACCATTGCTTGTGATGACTTTGAGTTTGGGGAATTCTCCCTTGTGTCTTGGCCAATGTTTATCCATAGTGAAGCAGGATTTCTTAAGGAGGGACTGATTCCAATAATATTTTTACAAAGTGAAAATAGCTAACATCTCAAGCTGAATTCTCCCTAATGCATCCCACCCACACTATCCCCTCTACATCAGCCCCCAACCTCCACATCCACTGCCCTAACCCCTCGCACCCTATTATAAAATTGGGGTTAATCAAACGATAAGTCAGAAACACCTGGAATATCAACTGACTGATCCTGTAATCCCGCCAGAATCCCTGCTGAAATATTTCAGTTTCAGTCCAACACTGGTGTCTCAGTCACCCAACCAGCTCCTGGCTTTCACTGGATGGAGACAAAGTCTCACATCAGAACATTAGTGAAAGAATTGTGAAAAAAAAAGCAGCAAATTAACTGCTGAGAGAAAATGAAGCAAAAAAAGGAGAAAGAGCGATGGAAATGAACTACATGTTGCACAATCTCTTTCATCCTCGCAAAGTAAACCCAGAAAAGCTGTGGCAATATTTGGATAATGTAGACAATTCCTTTTTTATATCCAGATACATATTTTTAAGAGTAGTTCCTTACTGGATAGGGAATCAGGTTTTATACGTCAGTGAAACACTGCACCTGTGATACAGAGGCCCACACAGCCCCTGGGGATCACAAAGAGTCAATATAAACACTGCAAAAATCATTTCTTCACATACTGAAGCACTCATGTAACACAATCTGCTGTGGCTCCAGTCCCAATCTCTGATACCACAGCCTCACATTTCGTTCTTGGTGTTTAGACAGAAATTGACTACCTGCTCTCCCGAGACTCTTAAAAGTTAAATGGAATTGCAGTTGGTTTGTTTTGGGTTGGCTGGTGATATGGGAGTACGTCTGGAGCCTGAGACAGACATATATGAAAGAAGTGACCTAGCCAGAAGACAGACGGAGATGTGGAAGGATTTGCTTCAAAGCTGTGAGACACGGAAGAAAGGAAATAATGCAAATATTGTTTAAAAAGAAGCAAGGCTGAAATTCCTGACCTCACAACGCCCTGCAGGCTCTTCATTGCCAATAAGGTACCTTTGCCATGTACTCACTGCTGTAATATACATCAGCCTGTTTGTGTACAGCAAGCTCCCATAAATGGCAATGTGATAAGAAGCAGGAAATCCTGCTTCACAATGAATAAACATTGGCCAAGACACAAGGGAAAACTCCCCAAACTCAAAGTCATCACAAGCAATGGTTTACAATGGGTGGGGAGGAAACAAATAATCTTTATTTAAAACCTCATCTGAAAACTGTACCTTCAACAGTGCGGCGCTCCCTCAGCACTGACCCTCTGACAGTGCGGCACTCCCTCAGCACTGACCCTCTGACAGTGCGGCACTCCCTCAGCACTGACCCTCTGACAGTGCGGCACTCCCTCAGCACTGACCCTCTGACAGTGTGGCGCTCCCTCAGCACTGACCCTCTGACAGTGCGGCGCTCCCTCAGCACTGACCCTCTGACAGTGCGGCACTCCTCAGCACTGACCTCTGACAGTGCGGCGCTCCCTCAGCACTGACCTCTGACAGTGCGGTGCTCCTCAGCACTGACCCTCTGACAGTTTGGCACTCCCTCAGCACTGACCCTCTGACAGTGCGGCACTCCCTCAGCACTGACCTCTGACAGTGCGGCACTCCCTCAGCACTGACCTCTGACAGTGCGTTGCTCCCTCAGCACTGACCCTCTGACAGTGTGGCACTCCCTCAGCACTGACCTCTGACAGTGCAGCACTCCCTCAGCACTGACCTCTGACAGTGTGGCACTCCCTCAGCACTGACCCTCTGACAGTGTGGTGCTCCCTCAGCACTGACCTTCTGACAGTGCAGCATTCCCTCAGTACTGATTCTGTGACCTGGTTAATATTGCTGTGAGTGGTGAAGTTTTGAAATTCAGAACCTGTGAATTTGGTTCCAATGTCTGATACCAGAACTCCAGATAATCGATAAGTGGAAAAGCATTGGCAAAATTTTTCAGTAGTAACATATGATGCAAGTGACATCACCTCGAAAATATCCACCCATTTAGAATGTGCATGAATCACGGGCAGGGATACCGTGCCAGGAAGAGACCAACACAATGAATATGGATTTGTACCCATGGCTGGTCAGGCAATGGGGTGTAGCAGGCAGCCTTTGTTATAGTTGGTAGTCAAATTATTCCCCTCTTCACAGCTGTTTTGGTGGTTTTGGTGTCACAGCTGGCTACAAGTTCCTGCCTGACACTGTAGAAAGCATCCTTTCTGGTTGTATCACAGCTTGGTATGGCTCCTGCTCTGCCCTGCCTCATGATAAGTTGATCTTTCTCTAACCCTAGCTATGACTGTAACACTACATTCTGCACTCTTTCGTTTACTTCTCTATGAATGGTACGCTTTGTCTGTATAGCACGCAAGAATCAATGCTTTTTATTGTATGTTAATATATGTGACAATAATAAATCAAATCAAATTGTGTGCACTCTGTAACTCTTGTGCACACTTCCCAGTGATTTCCATAATCAGGGCTGTTGCTATTGTTTGTTTATAATTTATGTCGATCTCAGCAAGCAATCTGCATTGAATAATGTCATTGTTCACACAAACTAACCTATCCCGTAACATGTCATTTAGGATCACTCCAAAATCACAATTGTCAATAACTACTTCAGTTTAACAACTTGAGTCACAATTGATTCACCTGGGGCTCTCAACCTCAAACTAAATTTGAATCTCTGGAGTATGATTAATGTCGCAACTGAGCCTTCACTAAATCTAGCACGAGGGGACACAGCTTTAAATTAAGGGGTATGAGTTATAGGACGGATATCAGAGGTAGGTTCTTTACTCAAAGAGTGATTAGGGAGTGGAATGCCCTGCCTGCAGCTGTTGTAGATGCGCCAAGTTTGGTGGCGTTTAAGAGGTTAATTGATAAGTATATGGAAGAGAAGGGAATGGTTTAGTTTGGAGGGGCATTGCTTTTTATTTTGGTCGGCACAACATCGAAGGCCGAAGGGCGTGTTCTGTGCTGTATTGTTCTATGTTCTATGTTCTATGTAAATCCATGAGTTCACTAAATTATTTGAAGTTAGGCGTGCTTGGAGCTGTAAGGCTGAAATAATGTTGAGTCTGAGTTTCACAGACATTGAGGAGAATTACTTTGCATTTTGCCTCCTCTCCTATTTTGTTTGTTTGGAAATAATCGCAAGGATGCATTGTGTACAGTCCTCAGTGGAGAGGTAAATGGGTCTTTTCACCCAAAAAGGCAATCTGGTGAGTACATTTTCTTCTTTTTCTCAGACTTTGATTAAAACACGATACTCACAGGTGTCGGGCCAAAGGCAGTGTCTGGATAATTTATCCTCATTGCCACTATTTTCATTTGTGAACAACAAAAGGTTTACTTGGTGATGTTCAAGAGCAGCAACATGTTTACAGTTATCTCTCTCCCTCCCCCCACCAGGAGAACTCTCCCTGGGGTGATTCCCCATTCTGAGCCCAGATTGGTCCCTCAGGCTAGGTGGCCTTTATTCTGCTGTGTTGTGTTTAAAGGAACAATCTCCACACCCAACTACCGTAACCTGGGCTTTATTGTGATCAGTGAATGGGGATATTAGAAAAGGAATGGAGATAACTGAGGATACTGCTGCTATTGTCACAAACTCAGCGTGAATTATATCTTGTATTCTGACTGTATTAGAAATGAAACACTGTGTAGCTCCCAGTCAGGGCCTCATGCAGAGATCACAAGATAATGGCTCACAGGGTGGGACCATTTGTACATGATTCCCTTTCAGTCCAAATTGCTACCTTTGCTGTCCCTCATTTTAGCATCTTAGATTTGATTTGATTTATTATTGTCACATGTATTAACATACAGTGAAAAGTATTGTTTCTTGTGTGCTATATAATGCATACCATTCATAGTGAAGGAAATGAGAGTGCAGAATGTCGTGTTACAGTCATAGCTAGGGTGGAGAAAGATCAACTTAATGCAAAGTAAGTCCATTCAAAAGTCTGACAGCAGCAGGGAAGAAGCTGTTCTTGAGTTGGTTGGTACGTGTCCTCAGACTTTTGTATCCTTTTCCCAATGGAAGAAGGTGGAAGAGAGAATGTCCAGGATGTGTGGGTTCCTTAATTTTGCTGGCCACTTTGCTGAGGCAGCGGGAAGTGTAGACAGAGTCAATGGATGGGAGACTGTTTTGCGTGATGGATTTGGCTACATTCACGACCTGTTGTAATTCCTTGTGATCTTGGACAGAGCAGGAGCCCATCCCAAGCTGTGATACACCCAGAAAGAATGCTTTCTATGGTGCAGCTATAAAAGTTGGTGAGAGTCATAGGTGACATGCCAAATTTCCTTAGTTTTCTGAGAAAGCAGAGGCATTGGTGGGCTTTCTTAACTATAGTGTTGGTGATTTGGACATTTAAAAACTCTGTCATTTTATCATCTTAGAGTAAGTGAGGAGATATTGTTTTACACGAGAGAGGGCAGTAATCCAGAAGACATTGGTTATCCGAATGTGTCCTTTCTATTTGTGAAGTCTTCATGCTTCAGTCAGGCAGCTCCAGGCTATGTTCAAACTCTCCATTGCCTGAATTCATGCAATTTCCTCCTGTCAGTCTCCCTGTGAGCAACCAAAGCAGCAAGTGGACATGGTAAAGTCTTCTATCTATCTGTGATTACATTAGCATTCAAACAAGACAAAGGGCCTTCTGTATTGAAACACACAGAAGGCCATTTGGCCCACTGTGCCTGTTCTAGCTCCTTGAAAAAGCTATGGAAAGACTTTTGCTTCCCTGCTCTTTTTCCATTTTTCCAAACCCCTTTTAAATGTTACTATTGAATCCACAGCCCTATCAGACAGCTTCCAGATCAGTTAAATTCAGTGAATATCGAATGAGATTTGAAGGAGTTCAGGTGCACAACTCCTTAAAATGCCACAAACAGGTACAGAAAATAATCACAACAGCCAATGGAATGCTGGCCTTCATAACTAGAGGGCTGGAGTACAGGGATGCAACTGTTAAGCTGCAGTTGTACAAAACCTTAGTTAGACTCCCTTGGAGCACTGAGATCAGATATGGGCACCACACCTCAAGACAGAGGTTTTGGCCCTGGAAGGAGGTCAACGCAAGTTTTGTAAGAATGATACCTGGACTTCAGGAGTTAAGTTGCAAGGAAAGATTAGACATTTTAGGCCTTTATTCTCTCGAATTCAGAAGGTTGAAGGATAATTTGATAGAAGTCTACAAAATATTTACAGGAAAAAAATAGGATGGAAAAGGATAAATTGTTTCCATTGGTTGAAGGCTGTAGAATCTGCCACCATAATCTAAAAATAGGGCCAAGCCATTCAGAAGAGAAACACTTCTACCCAGAGAGGGAAAGGTTTGGAACACATGCTGAGTGAGCCATTGTGCACGCGCTGATCTGTCAGTGCCGCAATCACTCAGCGCCGCGGTCACTCAGCGCTGAGATCTGTCAGTGCCGTGATCAGCACATGCACAGTGCCCCCCCACCCCACTCCCTCCCCCCAGCTGCCAACCTTCCAATTGCTGGCCTCTCCCCAACCATTCCCAGGCCTAGTCCCTCCAGCAGGCTGACCTACACCCCCCCACCCCTTCCCATCTCACCCTCCCCACCAGCTCACCCCAATCGCTAGCCTCTCACATTCCCTGACCTATTCTGATTGCAGAATAGCAGCATGACCCCCCATCCAAACCATTTTCCCCCTAGGCCCTGCTCCTCATCAGGCCCTGCTCTCTAGGTTATGTCCCGTGAAAATGACCCATGCCCAGTGGTCAGTGCCAAGAGCCCAGGCTGGCACTGTCCGAGTGCCAACACAAAGGGGTTAACCTCCCCTCCTCCGAGTCCCTGTCCCCCTGACTAAAACACAGCAGGATGGGAGGTTGGTGGCCATTGACTCCCCTCCATATCTCTCTCTCTCCACACATGCTGCCTGACTTGCTGAATCTTTCTAGAACCTTCTGTTTTATTTCAGCTTTGCAGCATTGGCAGTGCTTTAGTTACAATGGTGGGGGTAGGTGAGAGGGATAAACATCCATTGGATGTGACAGAACTGTCGACAGCACTCAAGGCGAGAAAGAGGGAGGGAGGAAAAGGGATGAATACATTGGACACACATGTTACATTACAAGGATTTTCTGCCGCTTTTGACATGCATTATTATGGTAATAGGTTTTCCTCCAAGAAATCCATTGAAATTTAAATTGATGCAGGAGGAAAACAGAGTCAAAGTTCATCTAAAGGCAGGAGAATCCTCCTGCAGATAGTTACCGAGTAATTTGTAATAAAGTTTGTACGTCGCTCTGCACTAACACAGGTGGCCCAGATACTCAGACATTATGTACAATCAGCAAGTATTTCGCATAAGCTGCCAAGGGTATTTTTCTGCGTATTTAAACATCTTATTGTTCGTTACAGTAATCTGATCGTGCGTTTGTTTGCCTGGGTTCCACTGAGAGACGGCAATCAGCAAATAGCTGGCCAATCGGAACAGCTCCAGATTCAACTCACTGTGTGTGGTTAATCAGAAACACATTTCCCCCAATCTCTCACATTCACAATAGTGCAAAACCTCTCCTCAAACATGCTGAAGCTGCATCTCTCCCTCTCTACCTTGCATTTCTACTTCTTTCTGTCCTGGCCTGCCTTCTTGTATCTATCCCCTCCATATCTCTCTCTTTCTGTCTTTCTCATTACCATTTTTTAATCTTTATTAGAATGACTACAATACAGAGCGAGGTCATTCTGGCCATCTTTGTGCCAACTCTCTGCAACAGCGACTCAGCCAGTCACGTTCTGCCACCATAACCCAGCCTTTGTTCATTTCAAATAATTATCCCATTTCCTTTTGAAAGCCAGTGCACCCTAACCTGCACATCTTTTGAGTGTGGGAGGAAACTGGAGCACCTGGAGGAAACCCACATAGACATGGGGAGGACATGTAGACTCCGGACACACTTAAACGGAACCTTTTTGAGAATAATACTGCAGCTCTTAAGCAAAGCAAAACAGCCCAGCAAGAGGACTGGAATAACTCTGTTACAAGGATAGAGGGGATTGGAAACCATTAACTGCCCTGAACATGAGGAGCCCAGAGTGTGCTGGGAATTATCTATCAGTTAAAGAATTAAATAGAGGACAATTGTGAATGAGATTAACAGCTTTTCTGTTCTATCCAAATCTCAACGAGCATTTACACATTTCCTCCCCTTAATTAATATTGAATAAACAGTTATTTAAAAACCAGAGCCTACCCTTTCAAACTCCTTCAGGATCTTGAACATTTCAGTGAGATCACCTCACATCCTTCTCAACTTCAGAAAGGTAGATTCCATTTTCTCAACCTCTCACCACAGGAGGTGATGGTCCAGTGGGATTATCGTGTAAATGATTAATCCAGAAACTCAGCTAATGTTCTGGGGACCTGGGTTCGAATCCTGCCATAGCAGATGATGGAATTTGAATTCAGTAAAAAATGTTTGGAATTAAGAATCTACTGATGACCATGAAACCATTGTCAATTGTTGGAAAGACCCATCTAGTTCACTAATATGCTTTCTGGAAGGAAATCTGCCATCCTTACCTGGTCTGGTCTACATGTGACTCCAGAGGTACAATAATGTGGGTGATTCTCAACTGCCTTCTGAAATGGCCTAGGAAGGCACTCCGTTATAACAATCGCTCACCATCACCTTCTCAAGGGCAACTAGAAATGGGCAATGAACATTGGCCAGCCAGCAATGCCCATGTCCCACCAATGAATAAAAAAAAACAATTTACTGAATTTTCCCCTGTGTTTCAATGTCAGTGTTCTTAACTGTGAAGATCAGTGTCTCATAGTTCACAAGGTAAACCTCTTGAGGTGAATTCTGATCTTTTCAGGTTGAGTTTATTTTGTCCTCTCCCTTCTGTCAGCGTGAGTGTCCTTGTCCAGGTAGCTATAGAGCTGGAAATAAATCTTTCTGTGTTACCAGGATCTGAGTGGTAAGCTCAGGGTTCTATTGGCTTTCTCTCCAAGAATGTTCTGATGTTGTGGTTTGTTCTTGTGGAGAAACTCCTGGTATGTCTCAATCCTGTATGATGTTGTTGGTAGTGGATTTCAGAGATGCTGCCTTCCCTCTGCTGGTGTCAGACCCTCTGCCCCGTGTCTGTGATTGAAGTTCTGAGTCTGGCTGTTCTCTGCTCCTCCTTGCAATGTTTTACCCGCACACACTCAGTTGTGGTGAGATGGAGGTTGTGTTCTGAACTCCTGCCGATTTTGGTGAGAGACCATTCTGCACTGGTCAGGTCCAATGACCTGGAAGAGTTCAGGCAGTTCCCACCAATTTCCAGCTTCTCCATTCGCTTGAGGATAGTGCGGTGAACTGTTTACATTTATCTGTGGAATAATGGAATTACTCAAAAGCAAATTGTGGTCCATTATCCGACACTGCAATGTCCGGGATATTTGTTGTGGAATTCTTCATGTGGAATTTGATGGCTGCTTCACAATCTGTTTACCTCAATCCACTCTGAGTGGTAACCAATGACAATAGTGGAAAATTCCCCCTAAATTCAAGTAAGTCCATTCCAGGTTCTCCCACCTGATCGCTGATACATTCAGTCGGCTCTTGCCGATGTGGTTGACCATCCCGAGGGCTCTTTGAACTGAGTGTTGTTCTGGGATTGTGGAAATTCTCTGATTAGTTTTGCTCTTTGTGGATTACCCGTGATTCCAGTGACTTGTACCATGTGACACAGAAACTCCATCGTTGGTTTGACAAACTCACATTTTTCATTCAGTGTTGTCCTGCATTGTGTAAAACTCTGAGGAAAGCTCTGACACTGGGATCATTTCTTTCTCCCATGGAGGCATCTCTCAGTCTGTCTGTTTGGCACGTTACCTCTTCCATGCCTTCTAGAGTGTGAGACATTGTCCTCTGGAAAGTCTATGGAGTGGACACAATTTCAAAGAGAGATCTACTGAAACAATAACAACCAATGATGTTATAAATTTGGTCAGTAGTTTGGTCTTTTTGAAAGGGTTCCATATCTTGTGAACCTTTTTCTTGAGTTGTCACAGTTCTGGGTTTGATTTGAGCCTTCTGGGAGTGATAGACAACATGTCCCCGCTGAGTCCTGGAATTGTTCCTATTTCTGTGCTTGGGGCCAGGCCTTCCTCTGGGTCTGTGTCTCAGCTTGTACCTTTCACTCCAATGATTTTCCAGCTTCTTAGTGTGATTAAACTTGCTTTATCTTTTGTTCATCATTCGAGGATATCTTTCCATATCAGCCCGGTAAGTTAAGATCTGCTGGATATTTTATATGCTGCCACCATGTTGTGTTGTGTAGTCAGAGTCTAGACAGGAGTTTGGGGGATTATCTGCTGTAGCAGACATGATGCTTCAGGGGATAATTTCACTAAACCATTGACAGCCAGTTTATTTACAGCCAATTTTTACACATTCTGACCTTTTCAGTAGGTTGAAGATTCTTCTCCTTCCAGATCTTTCTTAATTCTCGGTCACATTGTGTAATATAAACTTCTGGTATTAATCCTTTCAGTCACAAAGCCCTGGAGTGGAACTTGAAGTAGAGATGCCGGCGTTGGACTGGGGTAAATTCAGCTACGACATCTTCTCCGGAGTCTTCAACATATCATTGATGACGATGAACATCTCGCTAGGGCCATCCCCACCCCCCCACTTCTTGCTTTCAGCCAACCGCGCAACCTCAAACAGATCATTGTTCGCAGCAAACTACCCAACTTTCAGGAGAACAGTGACCACAATATCACACAACCCTGCCACAGCAACCTCTGCAAGACATGCCGGATCATAGACATGGACGACATTATCAAACGAGAGAATACCATTCACCATTCATGTACACGGTACATACTCTTGCAACTCGGCCAACGTTGTCTACCTAATACGTTGCAAGAAAGAATGTCCCGAAGCATGGTACATTGGGGAGACCATGCAGATACTACGACAGCGGATGAATGAACATCGCTCAACAATCACCAGGCAAAACAGTTCCCTTCTTGTGGGCGAACACTTCAGCAGTCATGGGCATTCGGCTTCAGACCTTCGGGTAAATGTTCTTCAAGGGGGCCTTCATGACACACAGCGCAGAGTCGCTGAGCAGAGACTGATAGCCAAGTTCCGCACACATGAGGACGGTCTTAACAGGAATCTTGGCTTCATGTCACACTATTTGTAACCCCCATAACTTGCCTAGGTTAGCAAAAAACCTCACTTACTGTGCTGTCTGGAGACAATACACATCCCTCTAACCTCTGCTGTTAGCCACTTTAAGACTTGAATAGCAGGTTAGTTGTAAGGATTCGCATTCTAATCAGCAATCTGTAAACTGTCTGTGCTGATATGTGTGCTTTTGGAGATCAGAACACCTCATTCGCCTGACGAAAGCCACAAAGGCCGAAAGCTCGCAGATTTACTATCAAATAAATCGGTTGGATTTAAAATTGGTGTGGTCAAACTTTACTGAGTGGAACTTGAACCAGACGGGTCCCAGTGTATTGTATCCTGAGAAGAATAAGCATCTTCTGCTCATCCAAAACCTCTCAGAAATGTTTCCTTGCTGAGAAGAAACCAGATGTCAGTCGGAGCAGAGAGTTAAGCAGAATTCTCCATTTGGAATTTGCTGTTTGTGTTGTTTTGTTACTGAACAATATTGTGATCACAAAAAGTCTTTCAGCTTCTTTGGATACAGCTATTGATTGGTTCAGACTGAGCAAGTGGATCACGAGTGGATCAGAGGAATTGAATGTTTGTGCAGTGATATTACCGACAGGCTTTGTGGCAAAGTCTTGGTAATGTCATCACACCCAGACTGCACTGCAAAAGGAGGAAGGGATTTCCCTTCCTGCTATTGGTCAAAGTTGTAGGTGATTTCCTCCACTGAGCTGTGGGAGGTGAGGAGCGGATCCCGGAGTCATGTTGAGTTTGTCAGTGAAATAGTGACAATTGTCATAACCTGACAATATCACCATTCATCACTGCGAACACATCCACTGCTTACCCTCACCCAGTGCACATGTTCTCCTTTCCTTTCCCTGTCCATCTCTTTCCCTCCCTACCCCTCCTCACCCTCCCCACTGCCCTTCCCCCCTCCCCACACTCCCCTCCCACTCCTCACTGCCCTCTGCACTCTCCCCTGCCAAGTGTCCCCCTCCCACCCACCTTCCCTGCCTCGCCTCACCGTCCCCCTGCCCTTCCCCCTGCCCAGTCTCCCTCTCCTACGCCTCTCTCCATGCCCATCCTCACCCTCTTCTGCCCTTCCTCCTCCCTGGCTTTCTCCTCCCACTCCTCCCTTCATGCTCCTCCTTAGCCCCCTCCATTCCCCCGCCCTCTGCTCTCTATCCATCCCTCCCCCCACTCCTCCCTCCCTCCAGCTCCTGTAAGCCCGGGCGAAGGTTGAGTGTAATGCACTTGTGAAACACATTCCTATACAATATCAATATCAACATAAATCCTGCAGTAAAAGGCAAAAGCAGGTTGTAGTGTTGTAGCTGCTGTGAAGCCTAGACCCAGAGTTAGGTTCAGCAGATTAAACATTCCCAACTCTTCCAAATAAATTTCTATTTAGAAACAGATAAATCAACTGCTTTACTATTCAGCACTCAATTTCACAGTTTCATCAATCCCATCAAATAGAATCTGTATTTTAAAAACTATCGACTGGAAATTAATACCCGTTTCCTGGGTGTGAAACAGCTGGAACAATGTTCAGTTTCAAGTATTGACATTCTGTATCCTAACGACCCAAAATTGAGTTGGGTTAAATTTTCTTAAACAGGCGCAAAGGCTCTTCAAGATAATTTTAAAATTTTAAAACTAACTCATTGCTGGTTTGGGAGTCAGTGTAGGTCAGTGAAGGGGAGGGGGGAATGGGTCGGGGGTGAATTCAGATCTGGGCAGCAAAGTGTTTGATGTTTCCAGAGTGTGATAAAGGGGGAAACTGGCCAGGAGCTCTTTGGAATCAGCAACAGATAGGTGTGGAAATCAGAGATGTTGTTGAGATGGAAATGGCTGGTCTTGCTGGAATGGATGTGGAGCTATAATCTCCATTCAGAATCAAATAGAACAAGAGGTTGTGAATATTCTGATTTCACCACAATGAGGAGTTGAGAATATCAGGAACTGCTTGTTTATTAGTTACACGGAGTATGTGTATCAGGGAATTCACAAATCAACACTCAGTCAAAATGCAGTATTGTAATTAATAACTGCACCGTCAACAGGTGCATGAATTGGATTCACTGCCTCCCAAAGCCCAATGCCAATGATGTGGACTCTCAAAATGTCAGACTTATGGTACCTGAGGTGCTTTGTACAGCTTCCCTGTTAGAAAGGGGACTGAAGGATAAGTGTTGTCTGTGCTGTAGTGTCTTAGTTTGAGAGGGAGCAAGCTGTAAACTAGTTGGATGTTGTGTTGTCTGCCTGGATTCATTATAAATGAGTTTGGCCTTCTGGGTTAGTTGTGCTGTGTGATGGACTGGTGCCAAATGTACTCCAACACAGAGATAAGAAGCACTGGTTTATAAAACTATCGCAAGCCCTGTTCTACAGCACTCCAATTTGTGAAGAATTTATGATCCTTCACAAGATATTTTTTAGAGATTTAGAATTCTAACCTTCACAGACAGCAAATCTCACAGAGTTTCTAACTCAAGCTGGTCTGATGAGGGCTAACACCCACTCAATCCTTCCAATGAGAGAGAAGTTCAAGTTCACTTATCCAACTTGATGCTTACTGTGTTCAGGGCATTAATACTGACTTGCTTCTTCTAGGATTTGACACAAGGAACCGCGTGCTCAATATTCATTTCTCTTGTCTACCTTAGTAACAAATGCAAAATAATCTAACTGCTTGTTTCTGATATTTTGAAAGGGCCTCACAGAATCTCCCACTCCTCACACTGCTGTTCAATTCCAACCACTTTACAGTTGTGGAATCAAAAGAAATGTAAGATCAATGTGGGGTGGAGATCCTGTGGATTCCAACTTCCCAATTTTCCCCAGTTTGAGAATCACAGAATTGTCCCAGGGCAGAAGGAGACCATTTGGCCCATCCTGTCTGCACCAGCTCTCTAATGGAGCATCATGACATAGTGCCATTCCCCTGCTCTCCCCAAATCCCTGCACATTGTTTCAATTCAATTCATCATCTATCTCCTCTTGAATGCCTCCATTGATGCTGCCTCCACCATACTGTCAGGCAAACATTCCAGATCCCAACCACTTGCTGTGTGGAAAAGTCTTTTTCACATCACATTAACTTCTTTTACTAATTACCTTAAATCTTGATAATTACCTCTCATTCTTGATGCTTTTAGAAGCAGGAACAATATCTCCCTCTCTGTCAAATCTCCTCTCAGCTTTCTTCCCTCCAAAGGAGCCCCAATCTCTCTGATCTCTCCTCATAACTGAAGTTTCTCATTCCTGGAACCATTCCTGTAAACCCCCTCTGCTCTCCCACAATGAGTTCACATCCTTCCTATAATGTGGCACCCAGAACTGTACGCTGAGTGTTCCAGCTGAGTCTAACTAATGTCTTACATTTGGGATGGGAAGGGTTAAGGGCAGCTTCCCATTCCTTGGCTAATTGAGGCCCTTAAGTTGTCAAATTAAAGGTTTAATCTTACTCCCACTGGAATGGGGTCCCGGGAGATCAGGTCATGTGGGAAAGCTGCCAAGCATTGCCTTGACTAGGCTTCTCCTTCCTGCTTCGTGACTCCAATGGACTGTCCTCACGTGAAGGCTCTTCCTGTTTCCCAGCTCCCCCACAGTCCCTCCTCTTGCTGAGGCCTGTCTGATTGGCCCTGGTGAACCTGCTCCTGTGTATCTGAGCTCAGGGACCGTGCTGCAGTACCAGTGGTGGCCACAACCCCTGGTGGCACCTCTGGCACCAACAGCTCTCGGAGGTGAAGGATTTCCCCTGCAGGACCCGGAACCCTGGCAAGAGGCAGGCCTGTAAGTACCCAATTGGCTTTGAATCAGATTGGGGTGTGGGGCTCAAATGGGAACAATTGGACTGGCAGCAGCTGGTCAGGAGGGAGGGACAGGCGCTGACCACTGTGATAAATCCAGATTGCAGGAAGTCCAGATTTTTAATCACTGAGGAAGTTTGTAACCTCAGAGGTGAAACTGTGATACAGAGAAGCACAGTTGGCACTGAGGAAGATAATATTTCACATTCAAGGTCTGATTCTGCAGCTGGATTCAAGGGTTGCAGAACAGAGCAGGTAATTACAGAACTGGCCCTGAATGGAAGTGTGAGATGGAGAGGACAGGATGGATCTCATTCCCAGCTTGCTGTGGGATACTGGGAGATCAGACTGTTCCAGCTTCGGCCAAACAATTCCACTCATGATCTTGTTGGGAAGAAAAGAGACAAAATCCAGAAACTTCCAGACAAAGCTGGAGGAAAGCCTGGAGAATCTAATTCCCGACACTGCATTGGACCTCAGCCAAAATGGAGTCTATCCACAATCCTGGGATCAGAATGGTCACTGCCTGTTACTGCACCATGTGTGGCTGGTGTTGGGAGTCTGGCAAAGGGCAGAAAACATTGACAGGACCTACACTGATCACATCATTCTATCCTCATGCTGTCCAGCTGAGATTTGAATACATTCCTAACAACACGGTAACACAGTGGTTATCACTGTTGTTTCATATCTCCAAGGCCCTGGGTTCAATTCCTGGGTCAGGTCACTCTCTGTGTGGAGTTTGCACATTCTCCTCGTGTCCACGTGGGTTTGCTCTGGTTTCCTCCCACAGTCCAAAGATATGCCGGTTATGTTGATTGGCCATGCTTAGTGTCCTGAGGTGTATAGGTTAGAGGGATTAGCCGGTAAAGTATATCGAGATATACAGAGAGGTGGATGGGGGTAAGGCGGTTGATGTAGTATATATGGACTTTAGTAAGGCTTTTGATAAGGTGGCCCATGGAAGACTTCTACAGAAAATGCAGATGTGTGGAATAGAGGGTGATTTAGCTAATTGGATTAGAAATTGGCTGGCAGATAGAAGACAGAGGGTGGTGGTTGATGGGAGATTTTCATCGTGGAGTTCGGTGACGAGTGGTGTGCCTCAGGGGTCTGTTTTGGGGCCCCTGCTGTTTGTAATTTTTATAAATGATCTGGATGAGGGTATTGAGGGATGGATCAGTAAATTTGCAGATGATACTAAAGTTGGTGGTGTGGTAGATAGTGAAGAGGGTGTTTTAGTTTACAGAGTGACTTGGACAAGTTGCAGAGCTGGGCCGAGAGGTGGCAAATGGAGTTTAATGTGGAAAGTGTGAGGTAATGCACTTTGGCAGGAACAATAAATGTGTAGAGTATAGGGCTAATGGTAGGGCTCTTAATAGTGTTGAGGAACAGAAGGATCTTGGTGTATGTGTCAATAGATCCCTGAAAGTAGGCAGTCAAGTGGATAAAGTTGTTAAGAAGGCTTATGGAGTCTTAGCTTTATTGGTAGGGGGATTGAATTTAGGAGCCGCAGCATCATGTTGCAGCTGTACAAAACTCTAGTGCGGCCGCACTTGGAGTATTGTGTGCAGTTCTGGTCGCCACATTATAAGAAAGATGTGGAGGCATTGGAGAGGGTACAGAGGAGGTTTACTAGGATGTTGCCTGGTATGGAGGGCAGGTCCTATGAAGAGAGGTTGAAGGATTTGAGGTTGTTTTCGTTAGAAAGGAGGCGGCTAAGGGGGATCTTATTGAAACATATAAGATAATTAGAGGTTTGGATAGGGTGGACAGTGATAGCCTTTTTCCTAGGATGGAAAAAGCTAGCACGAGGGGACACAACTTTAAATTAAGGGGTATGAGTTATAGGACGGATATCAGAGGTAGGTTCTTTACTCAAAGAGTGATTAGGGAGTGGAATGCCCTGCCTGCAGCTGTTGTAGATGCGCCAAGTTTGGTGGCGTTTAAGAGGTTAGTTGATAAGTATATGGATGAGAAGGGAATGGTTTAGTTAGGAGGGGCATTGCTTTTTATTTTGGTCGGCACAACATCGAAGGCCGAAGGGCCTGTTCTGTGCTGTATTGTTCTATGTTCTATGTTCTATGTTCTATGAGATGTGGGGGTAGGGCCTGGGTGGGATCATAGTCGGTGCAGACTCAATGGGCTGAATGGCCTCTTTTTGCGCTGTGGGGTGTCTATGATTTCTAACACCACAGGCAACATTTTACCAATGGAAAAGTCTTAGGCTTCAGAGTGAAATGCAGATCTGGTGCTGATAGTGTCGAGATCCTGTCCTCTTAGTATTCTTCCAGTAAAAGCTGCTGCAGGAGTTCTGTCCCTCAATAGGTGGGAAGGCAATTGGAATGTCCCTGGCACCAGGAGGGGTGGATACTATCGACATAGGGAGATCCAAGCCCAGCTGCCTGGATGGCTGTTCTTGTGTTTGAGAGAGTGGCACACCCCCACCCCGTCCCAGTCCTTCTCCCGCTCTGTGATCCACCCTTTACTCAGACTCCGAGTGCCCGGTGTCAGTAGGGGGGCAGGGGCAGGGGCTGCGAGTTGTAGACGTGGCTTCAGAGTCTCCCAGCAGTACAGAATGAGCAATTGTTTGACTGCAGTTTCCAGTGCAGAGGGTCCCATTAGGAGGTGGAGGGGGGGGGGAGCAGTTACCATCAATTTCCAAACTCAATCTGCTTTAAAAAGAAACAGTTAATAATAATTCCATTTATTTGTTGTAAATGTGACATTTTTACAGCTGGAGTTTATTTGTCTCTGATTCGCTCTCAGCACTGGAGCTGTTGATTAAATGAAATGTTTTCTGACAGAACCACTTACTGACTTCCAGAGTCTGGAAAATGTGTCAAATTTATTATAATTTGAGGTCCCATTGATACTCTTGGGAAAATGTTTACAGGAATTCCAAGACAATACGGTAAAATCAGCAGTGAAGAAAATTCTGCTGTACTTTTAATACCATCAGCCCATTCTATGGAATTCAGCCTCAATTGTTCCTGTTTCTCTCCTCTTCCCTATCCTGATCCATTGTCCCTCCCTGCTCCTCATTCCCCTTCCTATTCCTCTCCCTCATTCTCCCTCCGTTATCTCTCATTGTCCCTCCTTGCCCTTCCATTGCCCCATTCCCCCTCCTTACTCCTCTGTTGCCCAATTACCTTTCCCTGCCCCTTTGCTGCTGCGTCCTGGGGGTTTTTGTTGGTGAGAGTGTGATACCGGGAGTAATGGGGAGGAGAAAGGTGGGATGCGATGATGCGGGGTATATGGAATTAGCACACAGCAAATAGCCTCCTGAATCATTTAATAACTCGACAGGGGATAGGAGAGAGAATAACCTATTTTACTGAATAAAGAGCAGATACATGTCAATGTAATTGTAATTAGCACATTCTTACCCTTAACAACCTGCTTTTAACATTTACAATGAGATTTGTATCCTCACACCAAGCGGTTGGTATTAATACCAGTAAGAATTTAGCAACACCAATTTTAAATCCAACCGATTTATTTGATAGTAAAATTGCGAGCTTTCGACACTCTGTGTTTTTGTCAGGCAAATGCAGTGTTCTGGTTCAGCAATGTTCAGCATTTGCCTGACAAAGACACAGAGTGTCGAAAGCTCGCAATTTTACTATCAAATAAATCGGTTGGATTTAAAATTGGTGTTGCTAAATTCTTACTGAGTTCTTACTACCCCAGTCCAATGCCAGCATCTCTACATCATGGGTATTAATACCAGTCAGTCAGATAGCAAAGACATTCCCATAATGCACAGACAGTTCACAACATTTGCTCTATAAATCTAAACCTTGCATTCTGAGGAATGGCAGGATTTAGTCAGATGAGTGCATTTCTTGTCTAAGCAATCCCAAGGTCAGGCATGATTTCACCCAATATCAGCTGGGACAGATATCCATCAATAAACAACCAAGAACAGTTCCAGCAACACTGAAAGTACTCAAAACCATTTCAACAAATCATTGAATGATATTCACCCATCTACAAACTTCAGCATTCACTCCCGAACCATCAGTGATGCACAGTGCAGCCCTGTGTACCATCTACAAAAGATGCTGCAGCGACTCACCAAGGTTCAATAGGCAGCACCTTCCAAACCCATGACCACCGTCACCTAGAAGGACAAGGTCAGCAGGTACGTAGAGACCTGGATGTTCTCCTTCAAGTCACTTAACATCCTGACTTGGAAATATATTGGCCGTTCCTTCACTGTCGCTGGGTCAAAATCCTGGAACTATCTCCCTAACAGCACCATAGAACATTACAGCGCAGAACAGGCCCTTCGGCCCTCGATGTTGCGCCAACCAATTAAGAAAAGACAATGACCCTCTAACCTAAACCATTCCCTTTTCATCCATAAACTTATCTACTAACCTCTTAAACGCCACCAAACTTGGCGCATCTACAACTGCAGCAGGCAGGGCATTCCATAAACTTACCATCCTCTGGGTAAAGAACCTACCTCTGACATCCGTCCTATAACTACCACCCCTTAATTTAAAGCTATGTCCCCTCGTGCTAGCTTTCTCCATCCTAGGAAAAAGGCTATCACTGTCCACCCCATCTAAACCTCTAATCATCTTATATGTTTCAATAAGGTCTCCTCTTAGCCGCCTTCCTTCTAACGAAAACAACCTCAAATCCCTCAGCCTCTCTTCATAAGACCTGCCCTCCATACCAGGCAACATCCTGGTAAACTTCCTCTATACCCTCTCCAATGCCTCCACATCTTTCTTATAATGTGGGGACCAGAACTGCACACAATACTCCAAGTGCGGCCGCACTAGAGTTTTGTACAGTTGCAACATGATGCTGCGGCTCCTAAATTCAATACCCCTACCAATAAAAGCTAAGACTCCATATGCCTTCTTAACAACTTTATCCACTTGACTGCCTACTTTCAGGGATCTATTGACACATACACCAAAATCCTTCTGTTCCTCAACACTATTAAGAGCCCTACCATTAGCCCTATACTCTACACATTTATTGTTCCTGCCAAAGTGCATTACCTCACACTTTTCCACATTAAACTACATTTGCCACCTCTCGGCCCAGCTCTGCAACTTGTCCAAGTCTCTCTGCAAACTATAACACCCCTCTTCACTATCTACCACTCCTCCGACTTTGGTGTCATCGCAAATTTACTAATCCATCCTTCAATACCCTCATCCAGATCATTTATAAAAATTACAACCAGCAGGGGCCCCAAAACAGACCCCTGAGGTACACCACTTGTCACCGAACTCCACGATGAATATCTCCCATCAACCACCACCCTCTGTCTTCTATCTGCTAGCCAATTCCTAATCCAATTAGCTAAATCACCTCAATCCCATACATCTGCATTTTCTGCAGAAGCTTTCCATGGGCCACCTTATCGAACGCCTTACTAAAGTCCATATATACCACATCAACTGCCTTACCCCCATCCACCTCTTTGGTCACTTTTTCAAAAAACACAATAAGGTTAGTAAGGCACGACCTACCCTTCACAAAACCATGCTGACTATCCCCAATCAATTCATTTCTCTCTAAATAACTATAAATCCTATCCCTAATAATTCTCTCCAATACTTTGCCCAAAACAGAAGTAAGACTCACTGGCCTATAATTCCCTGGAAGGTCTCTCTTCCCCTTCTTGAACAATGGGACCACATTCGTTATCCTCCAGTCCTCCGGAACCACACCCGTAACCAACGACGACCTGAAGATCAGAGACAGAGGCTCTGCAATCTCCTCTCTTGCCTCCCAGAGAATCCTAGGGTAAATCCCGTCCGGCCCAGGGGACTTATCCAACTTCAAACCCTCGAGAATATCTAGCACATCCTCCCTATCTACTTCGATTCTTTCCAGTTTGCTACCCTGTACCTCAGTGTTCTCCATAACTACATTTACATCACCCTGCATGAATACCGAAGAGAAATATTTATTCAGTGCCTCTCCAATCTCTTCAGCTCCACGCACAACTTCCCACTGCTGTCTATGACTGGCCCTAATCTTGCCCTAACCAATCTTCTATTCTTAACATATCTAAAGAAAGGATTCTCCTTGATCCTATCAGCCAAAGTCTTCTCGTGTCCTCTTTTAGCTCTTCTCAACGCACTCTTTAGCTCCCTCCTGGCTGATCTATAGCTATCCAGTGCACTAACTGAGCCTGCAAGCCTCATCCTGACATAAGCCTCCTTTTTCCTTTTAACCAGCGAATTAACTTTTTTAGTACACCATGGCTCCCTTACTCGACCATTTCCTCCTTGCCTGACAGGGACATACTTATCAAGGACTCACAGTAGCTGCTCCTTGAATAAGCTCCACATTTCAGATGTTCCCAGTCCCTGTAGTTTCCTAGTCCAACCTATGCACCTAATTCCCTCCTTATGGCCTCATAATTACCATTCCCCCAGCTATAACTACTGCCCCCAGCTTCATGCCTATCCCTATCCATCACTAAGTTGAACGTAACCGAATTGTGGTCACTATCACCAAAATGTTCACCAACTTCCAAGTCTAACACCTGGTCTGGCTCACTGCCCAGCACCAAATCCAATGTAGCCTCACCTCTAGTTGGCCTATCTACATACTGAGTCAAAAAACCTTCTTGCACACTTTGTACAAAAACTGACCCCTCTAACGTGCTAGAGCTATAGCTATTCCAATCAATGTTAGTAAAGTTAAAGTCCCCCATAACAATTACCCTATTACTTTCACTCCTGTCCAGGATCGACTTTGCAATCCTTTCCTCTACCTCTCTAGAACTTTTAGGAGGTCTATAAAAGACTTCCAACAGGGTGACCTCTCCTCTCCTGTTTCTAATCTCAGTCCATACTACCTCAACAGACAAGTCCTCATCAACTTCCTTTCTGTGACTGTGATACAGTCTTTGACTAATAATGCCACTCCTCCCCCCCTTCTACCTCCTTCTCTACTCCGACTGAAGCATTTGAACCCCGGAACCTGCAACAACTATTCCTGTCTCTGCTCTATCCATGTCTCTGAAATGGCCACAACATCGAAGTTCCAGGTACTGATCCAAGCTGCAAGTTCCTCCACCTTATTGCGAATACTTCTTGCATTAAAGTATACGCATTTCAAACCATGCCCTACTCCACCCGTGCGCTGCTGTGCTTTACAGTTCCCGTCTATGACCCCCCTATTCTCGTCTCTCTTAACATCCAAGCTACTCAGGATCCCAACCCCCCTCTGAATCAGTTTAAACCCCCCTGCATAGCCTTTGCAAATTTTCCCCCCAAGATATTGGTTCCCCTCTGGTTCAGGTGTAGACCATCTCTCTTGTAGATGGTCTACTGTAGAGGTCCCATGGATGTACCTACACTATATCAACTACAGTGTTTCAAGAAAGTGGCTACTTCTGGGGGGCAATTAGGGATCGGCAATAAATGGTGGCCTGGCCTGCAGTGGTCATGCCCGGTGAATAAATAATTAAAATGAAACAAACAGCATCACTACTGAATAGTAAAAACTGGATAAAACCCAATCCCATCCGAGAAGATGGGAGGAGACAATGCGGAGACCTCCTGAAACAATTCCAAACCCAAACTGGACTAATGCTTTGATTATTCTGGAAGTACCAGAATTAGCTCATTTGAGAATAGCCTCAGCAGTAACGCAAGTGAATCCATTTCCGAAAATATCCTTTGTATTTCAATGTTGAAAATTATTTTCCTGGAAGAGACATTTATTGCCCTGGCGCAGTATGGAAACAGAAAGAGAATTGTATTGTGTTAGAAAATGAAAATGAACTTTCCTCATTATACAGATATTTCTTTAAATAAACACAGTCTGAGGTTCTTCTGTCTGGGCTGCCCAGTATCAAGTTACTAACACAACACTGTACAGAACCGAACCCACAGCCTCAATGGAAGGAAACACATTCCATTGTGAACCCAAGCAGACAGAAGCCAGTCTTCTGAACTTTAATTCTTCAACATTCCTTACTGTCTGCCTCACTGCGTTAATCATTCAAAATATTGCACTTTAATTTTTATACAAACAAAGTCTTAATCAGCCAAGGCTACAGCAGCTTAACCATGGGGAGGCCCAACTGAGAGGCAGTTACTGAGTGACACATACACAGCCCCAAAGAGGTCAGTGAAATTCAGGCAGATTCTTTCATAGAGAAGCGATGTTAAGGGCCAAGGTTCATACAGCACTGGAGTGAGAGATGTAGCAAATAAACAGGAAAGTATCTGAGATGAGGCCAGCTCTGATTGGCAGGATGGATCCTCTCCTCCACAGCAGATCTGTGCAAGTGACTGACAGATAGTAAAACTCAGAACAAAGGACGGATGGATGTTCACCTGATACTCTGCGCCTTATAGTAAATGGCTGTTTGTGAGGAATATTACCTCAGGCATTTTCTCAATGAGTCTGAAGTTCAATGAAATGGTTCCAGTGGCGGGAGAATCCTTTGTTGAGTGAATGAGATATTCCACCTTATGGGAGTGTAAAGAAAGATGGATCTGGTCTTTGACTGCAGTATAGGATGTAGAATTGCTGTAGAACTGACTGGGATGCTAGTCATTATTGTATGTAAAGGGCATTAATCCTGAGATAATCCTAATGCTTACTGTTGGTGATATTGCCACTATCAATAATTACAGTGAGCAATGGTTAAAGATGGTTAATACTGGAGCTTAGGCTTGGTAAGAAATTGGAGCCAGAGTTTCAGGCAACTCATGTACACTTCATACATTTCAGAAAAAAACTGGACCCCAGAAAACTGATGATGGGAAAGGAAAAGTTGGAGATGGGAGAGGAACATTTCCAGTTTTGGTTCATTGAACAATAATGGGAGTGACCAGGCAGTGTCAGGATTCCTTTTAGTTGACAGAGCCACATCTCCATGCATTCTGCTTTTGGTGGGAATGGGAGCCTTGGGGACCAATTCCACTATTTTATACAAAATACATAAAATTTTAAATTTATCCAAAATTCATTACTTTTCCTGATGAAGATCATGTCCAGAGATCTAGAGATCTATTCACCCTGAAATTCAGAGATCCGGTGATCCTGAAATCCAGAGATCCAGCGATACAGCAGACAGCAAGCCAGACCTATTCTGAGATGAGAGAGCAAACACATGTCTCCCAATATCTCCGCAGGGGGATAGGGAAGAGGAGAATATATAATTACTTGCGGAATCCTTATACAAGTTTAACACCTTCACCTGGACCTTCAGTTCCTTTTGGGATCCTTCTTCCACATTCACTGACTGCTCTTTAAACACTTTCCATTCACTCGTTAGATCCTCAGTCTGTTTCTTACAATCATCCTTTTCTGTTTTAACACTTGGATTTGCTTTTTTAAATTACTCATTGCATCTTTTGTGTTTTTCAAATTGGATCAAAGTTTGAGGATTTCCATATTGGATTTATCAGGAATTCTTTGGGGCTCTCACTCAGTAATTTTACTTCTGTTAATTGTTTCTAAAACTTTTCTCTCTCCTTTGCAAGCGCTTCCTTGTGCAACAAAACAATCTTTTCCTAACATCCCAAAGCTCTTGATTTTTATTTCAGCTATTTAATTTTTCAAAAACCTAATAGTTCTCAGTAAGTTAGAAGTTATCCTTCGATTTGCTTAATCTTCAGTTTCAGACTAACTTTTGTTTCTTTCTCTGCCTTTCTCTGTATCCTTGCCCTTTCCTTTGGTTTCACTATTAGACACATCTATCTCCAACAAAGCCCTAACTTGTTTCAGTTCTGTAATTGCACACTGTGTGGTTTTACTATCCATTTGCAAGCTTGAAGTGTTCAATGACTATCCTTTCATAAAGAACCAGCTAGCTCAGCACTGCCACCTGGTGAGGCAGTGTGAGTAATGTCTCAGCCTTTTCAGAAAGAGCTGTCTTTAGGTCTCTGCCTGGTTCTCAGGCTGGTTCTCAGGATTCTGTTTCTTCTGCATTAAACTCTTCAGTTCATGAACTCCATTGCATTGACATGGGCTGCCACTAATGTGTGATTTGCTTGGATATTGTCTTTCACACTTTCGTTTCTTTATTGGGTGTGCAATAACCCTCTGTTTAAGGTCTGCATACTCCACTACTTGAAGATTAAAGTACTTGTCCATGGCTTTTACTTTTTCATCAAGGTTGGCTGAGGATTTATCAATAAATTGCATGAAGATTACTTCTTCAGCAGGTTTGCCAAAGAAGTATAAAAACATATTAACTTGATTTTCCTTTAATTTTTTACTTAAACTTGATAACCTCCAGTTGTTCAAAAACCTTCTGTTCCATGCTGCCCAACTGTGCATCTGGTCTGGGTTTTGTATCAGCTCAAACTGATCTGGGAGGATTAATTTATTTTCCAAGCCTGAGTTTCAGCATAGGGGAGAATAGATGGTGCTGTCGTAACAGTTTTATCAAATTCATCAGGATGTGGTTCCCACATCGATCCAGACTTGATCTCAAATGGATCAATTTCTTCCAGTAAATTTCTGATCAAAGATTTATGCCCTTTAGAATGTTTTTGGAGTATTTCAGAAAGTCTTCGGAGTATTTTAGGATGATTAAAAGGCAATTGTCAGCTGTGGCCTAGTTTCTAAACTTTGATTGGGATTTTCAGACTTTTCCCACAAGCTGGACCCCCAGTTCCCGCTGACCCCTTGCAGCGTGTTCCTGGCAGGAGGCTGAGTGAGCCACGCCAAACGTTGCGGACACCAGCAGGACTGGAAGATCCTGCAGGTGATCAGTGGTGAGCCAGCTCCATTGCTGGAAAATATGCCACGGAGGATGGAAAATCCAGTGTTTTGTTCTTCTCAATGGAGCTCAGCCATCAGGTAGAAGAGCCCCAGCTCTGAACCCGACCTGGGCCCAGTGATGAACAAGGCTCTGATTGACCAATAACCTGAAACCATACAACGTTCTAAAAGTAGTTCAGCTTCAGAGCTGACTCTTTGCTCACTCTCACCAGCTCCTTTGACTCTGCAATTAGTGGGGGTTCAGAATGAACTTCCAACTGCTCTGGCAAAGTCCCCAAGCTGTACAGTGGGTTCAGTCTCCATGTCACAATAGAGCTTCTCCAGGGAATCTCCAACTCTTTGCCTTCAGTTCAGATGAGTTTCAGTCAGGTGAGGATGTTGTTTCTTTAGTTTTATAGATTCCAGATCCTTCACCAAATACTTCTGTTCTAAGTTTGTTCATCAGCTACCTCCATGTTGGAGGGAATTGGTTAGTTAATTTTAATAAGAGATTCAGAGGCTTGGAAGTTCAATGGCAAAGTTTATGGGTGGCATATAACTCAACAGTATATATTTATAAGGGGGGGAAGACAGTATTGTCGTGGTATTATCACTGGACTAGTCACACAGAGATCCAGTGTAATGCTATTGGGGATCTGGGTTCGAATCCCATCATGGCAGATGGTGAAAGTTGAATTCAATAAAAATCTGGAATTAAAAATCTAATGATGACCATGAAACCATTGTTAATTGTTGTGAAAATCCATCTGATTTACTGATATCCTTGACGGAAGGAAATCTGCTGTCTTTATACTGGTCTGGCCAAAACATGACTCCAGACCCACAGTAATGTGGTTAACTCCTAAATGCCCTCTGAAACAGCCTAGTTAACCAGTCCAAGGGCTGTTAGGAATGGATAATAAAAGCTGGCCTAGCCAGTGACACCCTCATCCTGTATGAGATTAATAAAACATATATGCATGTAAAAGACCAGACTAACTCCATGCTTACTTCTACAAAGGTCTCAGCATAATCTTAAAGTTTGTTATGTGACCTTTTACACGATGTTCAGTTCTGTTCACCGGTTCCATATTAGCCCAATCATCCTTATCCTACAGCTGTAAATGGGATTAATCATATCAATGTGCTGATACTGTTTCTGTGGTATTATATTAGAACATATACATGAACAAAGAAATGAATGAGACCATTTACTCTTAGAGACTGTTCTGTCATTAATAGAACCATAGTTGATATTCAACTTCTCCTTCCTGCACTGCCCTCATATCCCTTCATTCCCTTACAACCCAAACATAAATTGATACATATGTTGAATAGAATTCCTCATCTGAGTATCTATAGTCTTCCATGGCAGAATTCCAAAGATTTTCAACTCTTTGGGTAAGTGATCTCTTCAGTCCTAAAAGCCTGAATCCTTATCTTGAGGCAGTGACCTCTGTGTTCTCAATTTCCCAGAACATTTTCTCAACATATCCCCTCTCAGCTCCTTTAGAATTCTCACCCAGGTGATCACAGCCAAGTTCTCACAGATACACAGAATTACATAGAGCATAAGCACAGATAAAGCCAGTCAGCCCATTGAACCATGCTAGTGTTTATACTCCACAGGAATCTCATCCTGCTCTAGTCTCCACCTCCTCCCCTGCCTCACATTCCCCTCTCTCAGCAAGATATTAACCTACCCTGAAATGCATTGATTTGCTCCCCCTCAGTCACTCTGGCAGTGAATTCCACATTCTCAGCATTATCTGTGTAAGGAAATTCCTGTGAAACTCTTACTGAAAACACTGCAGTGTGTTTTATTGCATTGGCAGCTTGGTGTGACAGGGGCTGGAATACTGTACAAACTTTCAGCCGATTCTTTCTCCTTCTCTGCGGATCTAGAATCTTAATTTAACCTGTGACTAATTTACATCTTTAAATTGGAATGGTTTGGCAAATCTTTGTGTGATATTATCTATTTAATTTGGGAATCTCCTCTCCCCGCCAGCCCCTCCCCTCCAGTTCCCCACTATTTAAAAGTGGAACAAAAGAGACAGACGAGGTCAGTAGGGGCAGACAGGGTGAAAGGTCAAGGTTCAGTGAAAGGCTATACACTTTGAGGCCCACATTAGACACTGAGAGAGCTCTGTGCTCAGTTGTAACTGCTTATTACTCTAAAAGGGCATCATCTCACAGCTGGCAGCATTCCAGTTTAATTTTTTGTGTATGTTTTTTTTCTGCCGAACACTAACATTTGGGAAGTTCAATGGAGGTTGAGTGCAGTGATAGGTAAGGTTTTGGGGGCCCACTCAGGGGAATATGACTGGCTAAGAATTAAAACAAGCCGTAAGCATTCAGTGACTAGATAACAGCTCAGAAATGTACCAACACATTTTAAATAATAACCCGCGGGAGGAGCTATGGAGGCAAAGAATCAGGAGTAAGATTAGTGTCACCAAATCAAGCCTTTTCCATTCATTCACAAGATGTGGGTGTCACTGGTTAGGTCAACATTAACTGTCTATTTCCTAATTGTCCTTGAGAAGGTGGCGGTGAACTGCTCTACGCTGCAGTCCATGTGGTGTAGGTACAGGGAAGGAGTTCCTTGATGACCCATCAACAGTGAAGGAACAGCAATTTATTCCCAAGTCAGGATGGTGAGTGGCCCGGAGGGGAATCTCTAGATGATGGTGTTTCCAGGTACCTGCTGCTTTTCAGGCTGTCAGGGGAGTGAGTTTTTCGCTGCAGGATCCCTCACCATTGACTCGTTCTGGTAGCAGTTTTTGGTGGTGATGCCAGAGTGTTGATGGTGGAGGATTCAGTAATGGAAATGCCGCTGAATACCAAGCAGAGATAGGTAGATTCTCTCTTGTAGTAGATGGCCACTGATTGGTTATTGTGTGGCATAAGTATCAATTGCCCAGGTTTTGCTGCATTTGAACATGAACTGCTTCAGTATCTAAGGAATTGAGAATGGTGCTGAACGTTGTGTAGTTATCAGTGAATATCACTGAGAGTGACGTAATTGATTCTGAGACTAAGGTCCTAATAAAAGAAGCTACAATGATATGTGGTGTGAGTCGGCTGTGATAGATTGGGAAATGTTACTTCAGGTGATGATGGTGAATTGGCAATGGCGAATGTTCAAGGAATACATGGATGAACTGTAACAATTGTTTATTCCTGTCTGATTCAATTGTAAAACTGGAAATGTGGCCAAACTATGGCTTAAAAGATATTAGTATTAGATAAAGTATTGGATCCAAGGGAGAGGCAGATAAATAGGCCAGAAAAAATCAACAGACCTGAAGATTGGGAGCAGTCTAGAATTCAGCAAAAGAGGAATTGAGAAAGAAAGGGAAAATAGAATATGAGAGTAAGCTTGTGGGAAACATCAAAACTGGCTGTAAAAGTTTCTGTAGGTATGTGAGGAGAAAAAGATTGGTGAAGACAAATATAGGTTCCTTGTATCAGAAACAGAGGAATTTATAATGGGGAACAAATAAATGGCTGACTAACTAAATACATACTTTGATTCTGCCTTCAAAAAGGAAAACACAAATAACATTTGAAATGTTAGTGAACACAGGGAGAGGGAGAATCTGAAGGAAATCAATATTAGCTGAGAAATGGCGTTGGGGAAATTGGGATTGAAGGCCAATAAATCCCCAAGATCTGATAATTTATATCCCAGAGTACTTACAGAAGTGGCCTGAGAAATAGTTGATGCATTAGTGGTCATCTTCCAAGATTCTATAGACTCTGGAATAGTTCCTACAGATTGGAGGGTAGCGAATGTAACCCCATTAGGGAAAACAGGAAATTGAGTCAAAGAAGTTCATCTGAGTGTTTCCCAATTGGAAAGTACGGATGAGCAGGGACATCCATTGCTTCCTGAAGCAAGTTCAAGTCAGGTGACCCTGATACCGTCCTGATACAATTACAGAGAACTATCAAAGGCACAATACCAGACAAAGAGAGAGTTCCAGGCTAGCCACACAAACCCCATTGGTTGTGGTAAGATCTACACAACGTAACAGACTACCAGATGAAGCCGAGTAGCATCACCAACAGCAATGCACCCCTCCCCAATCTTCCCAGTGAGCTCAGCACATTCTATACTTGTGAGCAGGGTGTCAGCAAGAGGCCGCCATCCATTCCGACAGCCTCGGTCAAACCTGTATCCAAGGTGGCCATTGCAGACATTTTTGTTTATTTCCAGATGAGTTACCCGGACAAGTGCTCAGATCCTGCATGGATCAGCTGATGGGAATATGTGCAGATATCTTCTATCTCTCCTTGCTCCGATCTGGAAGTCTCGGTCTGCTGGAAGACAACCATTATCCCAGTATCAAAGAAAACTAAGCAGAGTGCTTTAATGACTATCAGCCTACAAAACTCATCTCCAAACTCCGTGGCCTGGGCCTCGGCACCTGCCCCTGTGACTGGATCCTGAACTTCCGAACCTACAGACCACAATCAATAAGGAAAGGCAACAACCCCTCTTCCACAATCACCCTCAACACCATTGCCCCTCAAGGCTATGTTCTAGCCCCCTACGATACTCCTTATACATCTGTGAGTGTGCAGCCAAATTCCTCTCTAATTTGACTTTCAAGTTTGCTGATGACACCACTGTAGTGGGTCGGATCTCAAACAATGACAAGACAGAGTACGGGAATGAGATCGAGAATCTGGTGAACTGATGCAGCAACAATAATCTCTCGCTCAATGTCAACAAAACAAAGGAGATTGTCTTTGACTTCAGGAAATGTAGAGGAGAAACATACCCCTGTCAACATTAATGGGGATGAGGTAAAAAGGATTGACCATGCTTACACTGGCTGTTTGAAAGAACTATCCAATCAATCCCTCTCTTCCACCTTTCCCTCATTATCCTGAATTTTCCCCTTTGTTTTTATTTCTCCAAATCCTTTCTGAACATTCCAGTTGAATCTATTTCGGCTGCCTTATCAGGCAGCACCTTCCAGACTACAACACAAACATTTTTTCAACTCTTCTCTGGTTGTTTTGCAAATTATTTTAAATCTATTTGCTGTCAAGTTTGTATTTGTGTTAATGTGCATCAAAGTTCCCTGGCCTATCATAGATGCTGCCTGGAACTGAATCTGCAAATTCAATCAAAGTGACAGCGACAACAAAACCTCAACAATTCCTGGAAATCTGAAGTCACCATTAATTAACTGGAAGCTGAGAGATGTTCAGACTGACAGAGTTTGTGTAAGGAATTTGTTGGAAGATCACAGAATTCCCAGGAAATTATGAGAACATTGTCAGTAAAAATGACTGTGATCTTACCACTGGCTCATATCACACTCCCACTGCAGTGAAGATGGAGATCCTGCTGGCCTGAATGGTCAGAAATTTCCAGCTAATATCTCTGTCTGGTATGAAGTGTCCAATTCTCAGATACCCCAGTCCCATTGGGAATTCTGGATCAATGTACTGAACCAAGAAACTCTGAAAACTGAATCATATATTGTGAAGGAGGATTGATCATAAAAACACAAACACAGAAACCAGATGCAGGAGGAGGTCATTCAGCCCTTTGCACCTGCTCCGCTATTCATTTTGATCATGGCTGATCATCAAATTCTATATCCTGATTCCCTCTTCCTCCCACGTTCCTTGATCCTTTTAGCCCCAAAGCGATATCTAATTCTTTCCTGAAATCAGGCAATGTTTTGGCCTCAACTCCTTTCTGTGGGAGTGAATTCCACACGTTCACCACCCTCTGGGTGAGGAAATTTCTCCCCACCTCAGTTCTAAAAGATTTATCCCTTATCCCGAAACTATGATCCCTAGTTGTGGACTCCCCCCACCACGGAGAACATTCTTTCTGAATCTACCCTGCTTATGAGATCCCCTCTCACTCTTCTAAACTCCAGTGAATATAATTCTAATTAGTCTGCTTCATCTCTCCTCATATGACAGACCATATCCCTGGAATCCTTCTAAAGCAAGAATATCCTTCCTCAGAGAAGGATATCAAAAACCACATATAATACTCCAGGGATGGCCTCACCAACGTTCTAAACTACAGCAAAATATCCCTATCCCTTTACTCAAATCTCTCATTATGAAGGGCAACATACCATTTGCCTTCTTTACTGCCTGCGTGCTTACTTTCAGTGACTGGTGCACAAGGACCTCAAGATCTCGTTGCGTATCCGCCTCTCTCAATTTTCACCCATTCAAGAAATAATGTCTTCCTACTATTGCTACCAAAGTGGATAACCTCACATTTATCCGCATTGTACTGCATTTCATGCAGATACCCACACACTCAGCCTGTCCGAATCACGCTGAAGCATCTCTGAATCCCACCCAACTTTGTATCATCTGTGAATTTGGAGATAATACATTCATTTCCCCTTCCAAATCATTCATATATAATGCGAACAGTTGGGGATTCTACCTTAAATCCCTGTGAAACTCCACTAGTCACTGCCTGACAATCTGAAAAGGACCCATTTATACCAACTCTTTGATTCCTATCTGCTACCAGCTTTCTATCTATTTCAAAACATTACCAGCAATCCCATGTTCTTTAACTTTACATTGTAATGTGTTCTGTGAGACCTTATCAAAAGCCTTCTGAAAATCCAAATAAACCACATCCACTGGTTTTCCTTGGTCAATTCGACGACTTACTTCCTCAAAGAATTCGAATAGATTCATCAAACATGATTTCCCTTTTATAAATCCATGCCGACTTTGTCTGATTATCCCACTGCTTTCCAAATGCTAAGTTGTGAAATCCTTGACAATAGTTTCTAGCAACTTCCCAGTACTGATGTTAGGCTTGCTGGTCTGTAGTTCCCTGTTTTCTCTCTATCTCCCTTTTTGAATAGTGACCTTATATTCGGTACCCTTCAATCTATTCCAATTTACTAATGGATCTGTTATTTCCAGGGTCACTTCCTTAAGTATTCTGGACCTGGAGATTTATCCACCTTCCATCCCACCAATTTCCCCAAAACTGTTTCTCTGCTATTGCTGATTTCTTTCAGCTCCTCATTAAAACATGTTTCTCTCAGCACTTATTCCTTTGTGAAGACTGAAGCAAAGTTTGGAAGCTGCACTAACTAAACACACAAATATCAGTAATATTCTCTCAAAAAGTTCATTCTGAGTTGTCCAAAAGTTCCTGTGCTCTGTTCTCCTGTGCTGAATATATCGCAAAGAATGCCAAGGATAGATCTCGGGAGAGTTAATTGGTTTAAGCTCTGACCTGTTCTGTTATTTGAGGAGGAGGGGTTAATGGAAAAATTGAAAATCATTCATAATCCCTTCAGTCAGTCATTCAGAATGAGTGTTGTCTTAACGTCCCAGCGATGTGAGTGCGGTTTGCTTCAGGGTGGCTCCTGGGCTGCTTCAAGGTAAACAGACACACAAGTCTGATCTGGCAAATGTATTGAAGTTCAGAGGGAGGGTCAGTGTTTGGTTCTGGACCAAAGTCTTATTTTAGCATCCAAACTATTCCTTTAGCACTTGGAGCAAACAGGAAATAAACCTTTCCACAATTAGTGCAGGCTGAACAGTGCCTCGCTCAGTGGGAGAGTGAATCAGGCTACCTGATCACGGGCACTGCCACTTTCCAATCCTGAACATCAATTGTAACAGGCCAGCAGTCTGTTGCCCAAACTCCGCTGGGAGAATAAACTCATGACATTAACTCTTGCTCTGCCATTGGGATTAGAACAGGAAAACCATCCATTAAACATGGCCCCCAACTCCATATGTCACACACGGGGTCACATTATCTAATTGGATGTTATGAATATGGAAGAAATGTCAGATAAATTGTGCACTCCTCTCATCAAATTAACATTGGATGTAGAATAGTACAGAACAGCAGGAGGCCATTCAGCCCATCAAATCTGCACTGTTTCTTTTGAAGAGAAAGTCACTTAGTCCCATTTTCCTGCTCTTTCCCGTTGCCACTGCAATTCTCATTTTGAAAATCACAATTGAATCTTCACTGCTCTCAGGCACAGAACACAAATGCCACAGGTCTCTGCAGTTTAGTGAGGAGCTGAAAGCTTGGGGAGGGTGAGAGAGGAGGTTTGTTAAAACGGTTCCAGTTATGTCCAAATATTAACAATTTGACATTTTTCCTCACGTAGCCTCGAGTCCCTCAGCAAATCACCTTCATTTTGTGCCCCCTGGTAAACAGTTCCTTTTTATTTAACTGAACAAAACCCTTCATATTATGAATAAGTTTATCAAATATCCTCTCAGCTTCCTTTGCTCTAAGGGTGAATAATCCCAACTTCTGCACATTCACTGAAATCTCTCCTCTTGGAACCGTTCTGGGTAAATCCTCTCTTCCACTTTCCAAACTCCATCCTTCTGGAACTCTGGTCCCCAGAATTAGACACAGAACCGGCATGGAAACAAATCCCAATATGAATGTTCGCTAACTCTTTCAAGTAGCCAAAAGTGGATTTTGTGCCAGCGCGATCTCAAATTGAACCAAATATTCTTGCTGGGATCTATGCAGTCAGGGTTCAGCAGTAACCCTCGGCTTTTATATGCAATTCTTCTCTATAAAGTCTCACAATGCCAAGTTAAAACCTAATAGGTTTATTTGGCATCACGAGTTTTCGGAGTACTGCCCCTTCATCAGATGAGTGGAGGATGGTGAAGGACCTGATGAAGGGGCAATGCTCCAAAAGCTTGTGATTCCAAATTAACCTGTTGGATTTTAACCTGGTGTTGTGAGACTTCTTACTCTTCCATCCCAGTCCAATCCCAGCATCTCAACATCTGTTTATAAAAGTTAAGATTCCCAATGCTTGATGAGCTTTTATTAAACCTGTCCTTGCAGCTTCAATGTTTAATTTTTCACGGCTTGTCTGCTGTTTGATCTTTTAAATCTGTTAGTTTATTCTGAGCTGAACCACAAAGTCATGTGTTGACTGCAGTTTCCATGTTCTCCAGAGGTTGATGACGTTCTGGCATCTCAACCAACCATCATTACACAGCCGACAACCTGAAACAACAAGGATGGGTTTGAGATTGTCATCCTGCGGCAGGGCTGGGGAATCAGTCTCTGAGGCTACGGACCCGCCATCCCAAACAGGGTAACAACCAATACTGTAAAGTGACCCCTGACCTGGGCCCGAGTCTGGTAACCCATCAGGTGATCAGTGGAGTGTATATCCCACACAGAGCAATGCATTTTCCAGTTTGGCCAGCTACATCCATTTACATTTTAACCGATCCCCTGCTAACTACATCAGCCTCCCCAGGATGAGAGAAAAGCAGCAACTCTCCCACCTTTGGCTTTGAGGATTAAACACTGATTGGATTATTCTGTGCATAAATGTCCGCACTATCAGAGAGAAGGCAGAAATCTTCTACAAGGAGCAAAACTGCTCTCAGATTGAGTGAAGCTGTGCTTGGTACCCTCCTGAGTGCACCATACAATTGATTTGATTTGATTTATTATTGTCACATGTACTAATATACAGTGAAAAGTATTGTTTCTTGCACACTATATAGACAAAGCATACCGTTCATAGAGAAGGAAAGAAGAGAGTGCAGAATGTAGTGTTACAGTCACAACTAGGGTGTAGAGAAAGATTAACGTAATGCGAGGTAAGTCCATTCAGAAGTCTGACAGCAGCAGGGAAGCATGAAGGTGGCACAAGTGGCACTGCTGCCTCACTGTGCCAGGGGCCTGGCTTTGATTCCCCGCTTGGGTGACAGTGTGGAGTTTGCACATTCTGTGCTGTATCTGTCCCGAGAGTGTTTGATGGGGGACAGTGTAGAGAGAGCTTTACTCTGTATCTAACCCCGTGCTGTACCTGTCCTGGGAGTGTTTGATGGGGGACAGTGTAGAGAGAGCTTTACTCTGTATCTAACCCCGTGCTGTACCTGTCCTGGGAGTGTTTGATGGGGACAGTGTAGAGGGAGCTTTACTCTGTATCTAACCCCGTGCCGTACCTGTCCTGGGAGTGTTTGATGAGGGACAGCATAGAGAGAGCTTTACTCTGTGTCTAACCCCGTGCCGTACCTGTCCTAGGAGTGTTTGATGGGGAAAAGTGTAGAGAGAGCTTTACTCTGTATCTAACCCCGTGCTGTACCTGTCCTGAGAGTGTTTGATGGGGACAGTGTCGAGGGAGCTTTGTTTGATTGGATAGTGTTTGATGGGATAGTGTTTATTGGGGCAGTGCTTATTGGGGACAGTGTTTGATGGGGACAATGTTTATTGGGAAAAGTGTTTGTTGTGGATAGTATTTATTGAGGATTGTTTATTGGGGACAGTGTTTGATGGGGACAGCGTTTATTGGGAAAACTGTTTATTGGGGGCAGTGTTTATTGGGGATAGTGTTTGATTGGTGGAGATATTTGTCTATTTTCAGTAATAAAGATTCCTCAATATACAAATCGCAGGATTTCAGAGAAATCTACAAATACATTTGTAACTCCAATAGTTTCAGCTTGCTAATAACTGGGTGGTGATATTAATCTAACTTGGTTTCAGGAACAGAATTATTATGAACCCTGAGGTATTATTATAATTTGGAATTTGAGCCATTAATGATTACCTCAGGGTTGTAGTAACCGTTCAGCATCTTGTTATCGCTCAAATTCAAATATCTAAAAATTCCATCTGCCTCAAAATATTTCCATTTCTGCTGAGATTGTTACCCTCAGATTACCAGCCCTCTGTCTAATCCTATTGCACAGTGAAAGCTCCCTCTCGCTGTGTGAAAGTCTATTTTTGATTCCAGTCTGGATCTTCCAGCAGACACTGAACTTTGCACGCTTCGTCTCAACCCTCCAGCTCCACTTCCAATTTTAGTCCTTCCCTGACGGCCACATCGTTCATCTCCTTCCTTGACTTTCTCCTTCTCCACCTCTGGGATATTGAAAATGAATTCACTGATTCCCAGAGTGATATTGTCTACACTTCTTCACACAACTTCTCGCCAGGATTCTGCACCATTCTCCCAACTCCTGAATTGAGGGACTTTTGGGAAATTATAACAAAAGCGGTAACTTTCCCTGCAGTCCATTCCATTCTAACTGGGGAATATGAGCCATCGGGTCCAGGTGTCCAGAGACCTCCCATCCCTCGAGAATTTCTCGCAGTTTTTCCTCTGGTGATGATGATAGTTTGAAGTTCCTTCCTCCTGTCTGCTCCTTGATATTCTGGTGTTATTATGGGATGCTTTCTGTATCTTGCACTGTGAAGATTCTATCACTGCCACTGTCTTCAGACAGAGAAAAAAATCATTTGTGAAAGAGTGTTTGTTGCGAGACTGGATGGTTTGAGGAATATCTGTGAGTTTTGTACAGACTTCGAGAAGCTGTAATCTTCCTCAGCAATATCCAGCTTGTGGAGAATGAGAAAGAAAGAGTGTGAATTTCTATAGCACCTTTCACATTATCAGATCATCTCAAAGTAGTTTACAGCCGATCAGGCCATTGTTGTAATGTGAGAAACACAGTAGTCAATTTGTGCACAGCAAGATCCCACAATGAGCAATGTGATCCTGTCTAAGACACACACTTGACACCTTCAGGAATAGAACGAATTCCATGACTCTCTGAATCCTTACTTCCCGAGTTCAGATCCCTGTTGATTCCTGCTGGAAAGGTCAGAACTAGGTTCTATTCACTCACTCACTCCAGCAGGATTCCTGCTCCCATCCTGAAATGCAACTGAATGTTTTTGTAAATTCAGGGAATTCCACCCCTCCTCCCCCACTCCCTCTCTCTCCGCTCTCTTTCTCACTCACTCCCCACCCCCCACTGTCTCTCTCTCTCCTCTTAATCCCCTCTCCCTCTTTCCCCTTTCTCCTCTCCCTCTCTCTCCCGCTGTCTGTCTCTGTCTCTGTCTCTCTCTCTCTCTCACTCTCCACCCCCCACTGTCTCTCTCTCTCTCTCCTCTCTATCCCCTCTCCCTCTCTCCCTTCTCTCCCCTCCCTCTCTCCCCCTCTCTCTTTCTTCCCACCTATCTCATTCTGCACCCCCTCTCTCTCTCTCTCTCTCACTCCATTTTTCATTTCAATCATTGAGAAATGGTGAACTGCTGATGATCCAGGACAGTTCCTGGGTCTATCACTGCTCAATTCCTGTTGATTGAAGAACTTATTGCCTCCAATTCATTTCCCCTCTGCCTCAGTCGTGAGGGAGTTGTGTCTGAATGACTGAGTATATCTAGCACCTCCCTCAGGAGTCTCCCTCTCCCCTGGCGTCAGCCACCCAACTCCTGCTCTCTGTGACACTGGAATTCAGCCTGGTCTGGTTTCCATTCCATTCCTGAAGTAGATCTTCATGGAAAAACCCCATCTCCCATCCTAACCCTTGCTGATCACCCTCCCCACTAACCCACCCCAAAACTCCACTGCCACCCCCGCAGCCACCCCACACTCCCTCTCCCCTCCCCGCTCTCTCTGCCATTCCTCCTCTTTCATTCTGCACAATTTCACAATCAACTTTTTCTCTTCCTCACTCTCAGATCTTCAATCTGCCTCCGCAAAACAATCTTCCTGCAACTGGAATCACTTCCAATAGAACTCTTCCGGATTTTGAACACCTGATCTCAGAATATTCCTCGCTCCTCAAGGCAAATGATTCCTGATTCTCCAGCTTTGCCCTGGAGCTGAGCTCACTCACCAATGGGAAACTTCTGGAAAAGCTTCTGGAAAACCTTCTCCGCACTCTGCCCAGATCCAAAATCAGTCAGTCTTTTTATGCATTAGTTTTTTCTTGTACAATAAACAATGTAATTTAAACACAGAATAAAACATTCAACCCATAAATACTCAGTGCAGTTGATTTGATGTTTTTAGGATGTTTATTGAATATTACCCTCCGGAATCTGGCTGGGATTAATGGGCTCTTATTGCCATCTAGTGGTGAGGAAGCAGAGATCCAGGCGGCAGATTCTCCGTCAGGGTCCGGCACGTGTGAATGAGCTGAAGTTAGAAGCTTCCTGTCTCGATCCGTCATTAAGGATTGGACACCGGATAGGAATCCGATAATTACAGGATGCACTTGGGGCAAACGGGATCAAAGGTTATAGAAAGAAAGCAGGATTAGGCTCTTGAGTTGGATGATCAGCTCTGATTGTGATGAATGGGGGAGCAGCTCGAAGGGCTGAATGGCCTCCTCCTGTTCCGATCTGCTTTGTTTTTATGTGAGTGTCAGAGCAGAACAAAGAACAAAGAAAATTACAACAGGTCCTTCAGCCTCCAAACCTGCACTGACCCATGCTGCCCGACTGAACTAAAACCCCGATCCTTCCAGGGACCATATCCCTCTATTCCCATCCTGTTCACATATTTGTATTCTTTTTCTCAAGATGGTGTCAGAACGAGGCGACTTCCTGCAAGCTGTGTCCAGTATTCCTTCTAATTCCACCTTTCACCCTCATTCTACACTTCTAAAACTTTATTCTCATTCTTTTTGGGTGGCGTGGTAGCACAGTGGGTTAGCACTCTGCTTCACAGCTCCAGGATCCTGGGTTTGATCCCCGGCTCAGGTCACTGTCTGTGTGGAGTTTGCATGTTCTCCTCATGTCTGCATGGGTTTTCTCCGGGTGCTCCGGTTTCCTCCCACAGTCCAAAGATGTGCAGGTTAGGTTGATTGGCCGTGCCAAGAAATTGCCTCTTAGTGTCCAGGGATGCATAGGTTAGACAGATTAGTGGGTATAATGTGTAGGGATATGGGGGTAGACCTAGGTGGGATTGTATTTGGTGCAGACTCGATGGGGCAAAAGGCCTCTTTCTGCACTGTAGGATTCTATGAGTTCTTTTATATTCTGCATTCTCTTTTCCTTTTCTATGAATGGTATGCTTTGTCTGTATAGCATGCGAGAAACAATTCTTTTCGCTGTATGTTAATACATGTGACAATAATAAATCAAATCAAATCAAATTGTCAATATACCCCTTAAAAATCACTATTGTTTAAACTGATGCCTGTGGATCAATTTGTCGTCACTGATCTCCAGAATGATAGGGAGCGGGATAGCTTGATCTTGGGATTGGACATAGCTTGGTACAACATTGAGGGCTGAAGGGCCTGTACTGTGCTGTACTGTTCTATGTTTCTATGACCTGTGAGATGGGAGTGAGAGCAGCAATCAGTAATTATAACTGATCTCCCAGAACACCATGAAGAACAGGGTTCTGATTTAATTCTGTTCATTAGAGACCAGAGGCACAATCTTCCCAGCTCTTCACACCTTGGTCCCACTTCAGAAAAGTGGGGGAATTTAGCGACAGCCCAATCTCAGTTCACCGCAGTAGAATGGGAAAATCCTGCAGGCAAGAAGAGCGCAAAGATTCCGGCTGAGACCAGGTAATAAACAAATACTCTGGGAAATTTTATACAGAACGTGGGAACAGAGATTTAGGGTGTGAGTATACAAGTCATTGAAGGTAATGGGACAGGTGGAGAAAGCTGTTAAAAACCATCTCCTCTCCGAAGTTTTATAACTGGATAGATTGAGCCAGGAAATTGGGCACAATTTTTCTCAATCTCTGGTTGGATCACAGCTGTAGAAGTCTGCCCAGTTCTGGGTATCACAGGAAGGATGTTAGCACCTTCAAGAGGAGATTTACCCAGAATCATAGAACATAGAACATAGAACACTACAGCACAAACAGGCCCTTCGGCCCACAAGTTGTGCCGAACACATCAAAACCTACCCAGCCATAGACCTATCTATAATCCCCACTCCCATTCGATCCCATATACTCATCCAGAAGTCTTTCAAAAGACCCCAGCGAGTTCGCCTCGACCACCACCGACGGCAGCCGATTCCATTCACTCATTCACTCACCACCCTCTGAGTGAAAAACTTTCCCCTAGCATCCCCTCTGTACTTGCTTCACTGCACCTTAAATCTGTGCCCTCTCATCGCGACCATTTCAGCCCTGGGAAATAGTCTCTGAGAGTCCACCCTATCTATTCCTCTCAACATCTTGTAAACCCAAGATCCTATGTTCTATGTTCTATGTTCTAAACCTCTATCAGGTTTAATCGTTCCAGGGTGAGAGACTAGCAAAGCCAGGACTGTTCTCCAAAGAGTAGGTATGGTTAAGGGAAGATTTGATAGCGTTTTCAAAATAATCAATGCTTTCGATGGAACTTATTTCCAGTAGCAGAAAAGTTGATAACCAGAGAGAATTATTGGGAAAAGGGGACAGTGTGGAGGGAGCTTTACTCTGTATCTAATCCCGTGCTGTACCTGTCCTGGGAGTGTTTGATGGGGGACAGGTACATGCTCATTTCTATAAAGTGGGATTTGTCAGTCGCTAGGCACAATTGAAATTTTCTGCACATTCTAAGTTACGATATGGGAGTGAAATCTCTCATTAACTACATTCAAGTTTTATGGCCACTTTTCTCAATCTGAGAAAATAATCGAGTTGTATTATTTGCGTGTTTCTAAGTTGGTTTTAAATGTGTTGTTCACAGCAGTTGATAAAATTCCAACATTATTGACAGATCTATGTCAATAATGACAGATCTATGTCAAACATATGTTATGTTTATGTTATCTGGTCGTAAACTTTTGAGGAAATTCCAACTTTTGATTTGCTGTTTTTTGCTTTGTGAAGGTTGATTTGAATCTTTTATTTCTGATACTCTCTCCCCTCCTGCTGGCCATCCCCTGTTATAGCAAATATCCTTCACTCAGTTTCTCCACGTGGAAATCCCACTCACTCCGTATCCTGCTCTGCTGCCCTGCACATGCTGTTTATTTCAAAGGGCATCCGAGAATCACATCTCACGATCCTCATTCACCCCGTCCTCGCCCACCCCGTCCTCACCCACCCCATCCTCACCCACCCCATCCTCACCCCACCCTCACTCACCGTCCTCGCCCACCCCATCCTCGCACCCCATCCTCCCCCCCCATCCTCACCCACCCTCACCCACCCAATCCTCACCCACCCCGTCCTCACCCACCCCATCCTCACCCATCCTCACCCCCAATCATCACCACCCCGTCCTCACCCACCCGTCCTCGCCCACCCCATCCTCGCACCCCCCACCCACCCTCCCACCCACCCCATCAACCCACCCCGTCCTCGCCCACCCATCCTCGCCCACCCCGTCACACCCACACCCATCCTCACCCACCCCATCCTCACCCCCCATCCTCACCCACACCCATCCTCACCCACCCCGTCCTCACCACCCCTCCCTCACCACCCTCACCCACCCCATCCTCACCCACCCCATCCTCACCCACCCCGTCCTCACTCACCCCGTCCTCACCCACCCCATCCTCACCCACCCTCACTCACCCCTCCTCACCCACCCATCCTCACCCATCCTCACTCACCCCGTCCTCGCCCACCCCATCCTCACCCACCCCATCCTCACCCACCCCACTCGCCCACCCTCACCACCCCATCCTCACCCACCCTCAAACCCCCATCCTCGCCCACCCTCCTCACCCCGTCCTCACCCACCCCATCCTCCCACCACCCACCCACCCAATCCTCGCCCACCAATCATCACCCACCCAATCCTCACCCACCCATCCTCGCCCACCCAATCCTCACCCACCCCATCCTCACCACCCCATCCTCGCCCACCCAATCCTCCCCACCCCTCGCCCACCCAGTCTCCACCACCCCGTCCTCACCCACCCCGTCCTCGCCCACCCACCCTCACCACCCCGTCCTCACCCACCCCGTCCTCACCCCACCCCCACCCCGTCCTCACCCACCCCGTCCTCCCACCCCACCCTCACTCACCCCATCCCGCCCACCCTCACTCACCCCGTCCTCACCCACCCCATCCTCACCACCCCATCCTCGCCCACAACCTCCCACCCAATCTCGCCAATCACCCACCCAATCCTCACCACCCCATCCTCGCCCACCCAATCATCACCCACCCCATCCTCACCCACCCCATCCTCGCCCCCCCACTCCCCTCGCCCACCCAATCCTCGCCCACCAATCCTCGCCACCCAGTCCACCCCACCCCGTCCTCGCCCACCCCACCCTCACTCACCCCGTCCTCACCCACCCCGTCCTCACCCCCCCGTCCTCACCCACCCCGTCCTCGCCCACCCCACCCTCACTCACCCCATCCTCACCCACCCCATCCTCACCCACACTCACCCACCCCATCCTCACCCACCCCGTCCTCGCCCACCCCACCTCACTCACCCCGTCACCCCATCCTCACTCACTCCCCGTCCTCACCCACCCCGTCCTCGCCCACCCCGTCCTCGCCCACCCGTCCTCGCCCACCCCGTCCTCGCCCACCCCGTCCTCGCCCACCCCGTCCTCCCCCCCCCGTCCTCGCCCCACCCCGTCCTCGCCCACCCAGTCCTCGCCCACCCAGTCCTCGCCACCCCATCCTCGCCCACCCAATCCTCGCCCAACCCATCCTCACCCACCCAATCCTTCACCCACCCATCCTCGCCAACCCACTCCTCGCCCACCCAATCCTCGCCCACCCACAACCCAATCCTCGCCCACCCAGTCCTTGCCCACCATCCCACCCACCACCCAGTCCTCGCCCACCCAATCCTCGCCCACCCAATCCTCACCCACCCAATCCTCGCCCCACCCCATCCTCACCCACCAGTCCTCGCCCACCCAATCCTCACCCACCCCCCTCTCACCCACCCAGTCCTCGCCCACCCCTCCCACCCACCCAATCCTCGCCCACCCAATCCTCGCCCCACCCTCCTCGCCACCCATTCCTCGCCCACCCAGTCCTCGCCCCCCCTCGCCCACCATCCTCGCCCACCCAACCCACCAATCCTCCCACCCACCAAGCGCCACCCAGCCTCGCCCACCCAATCCCCCTCGCCCACCCCATCCTCGCCCACCCAATCCTCACCCACCCAGTCCTCGCCCACCCAATCCTCGCCCACCCAATCCTCGCCCACCCATCCTCCCACCCATCCTCACCCACCCTCACCCACCCCACCCTCACTCACCCTATCCTCACCAACCTCACTCACCCCGTCCTCGCCCACCCCATCCTCGCCCACCCCATCCTCACCCCCCCATCCTCACCCACCCTCACCCACCCCATCCACCCACCCCATCCTCACCCACCCAGTCCCCACCCTCCCCACACCCATCCTCACCCACCCATCCTCACCCACCCTCACCCACCCATCCTCACCCACCCCATCCTCACCCACCATCCTCACCCTCGCCCACCCCCTCGCCCACCCCATCCTCACCACCCATCCTCCCCACCCCATCCTCAACCCTCGCCCACCCATCATCACCCCTCATCTCACCCACCCCATCCTCACCCCCCCCAATCCCCACCCCATCCTCACCCACCCCCCATCTCGCCCTACCCCCCATCCTCCACCATCCTCACCCACCCAATCCTCACCCCCCAATCCTCCCACCAACCTCACCCACCCCAATCCTCACCCACCCACCACCCCCTCAAGCCCACCCAATCCTCACCACCTCGCCTCACCCAGTCCTCGCCCACCCAATCCTCACCCACCCAGTTCTCACCCACCCAATCCTCACCCACCCAATCCGCACCCACCCCATCCTCGCCCACCAATCCTCGCCCACCCAATCCCGCCACCCAGTCCTCGCCCACCCAATCCTCACCCACCCAGTTCTCACCCACCCCATCCTCACCCACCCCCAACCCATCCTCACCACCCATCCTCACCCACCCCATCCTCGCCCACCCAATCCTCACCCATCCCATCCCGGGTATCTTTCCTCATGGGATGGTAAATAATTTAGAAAAACAAAAAGAAGTGACTTATTTCTAAAATATTATCCACAGCCTCAGTCTGTCCCATGTTTCCCGTCAGTGAAAACTACTGAAAACTACATTTGAAATGTAGTCAAGTGTTGTAACGGGAAATTCAGTCGCTAAATACCAGACTGCGAGATTAACCAGGGAAAACATAACTTCAAAGGAGTTAAAAAATGATCTGAGTTAAATAATCTGAAGCACAAGTTTAGCAGGAAAGGCAATAGTGGATAATGGGCTGCCTTCAAAGCAGAGACAGTTAGGAATATTCCCTCAAAATGGAAAGGGACACAAACAAGGAAGAGGACGACAAACGAGATGGAATTTAAGATGGAGGTGAGAAAGTGTGTTTATGATGGATGGCAGATTGATAACACAACAGAGAACCAGGCTGAAGTTCAGAGAGGTGAAAAAGCAAATAAAAGAAGCTGAGAGAAACTATAAAAAGAGACAATCAGTTACAGAACAGGAATTCTAAAATCTTTTATAGGCATTTAGGTTGTAAAAGAGTGGTGAAAAGATAGGGACCAATTAGAGAGCAAATGGGGATTGATACGTGGAGAGAGGGAGAATATTAAATGAATGTTTTAAATCTGTCTTGCCGAGGAGCATAATGTTACCCAAAACATGGTGAGCGAGGTGGTAATTAACACATTCAAAGGATTACAATTGGAAAAGCAGAAGTATAAAATTAACAGCAAAATCAGGTAAGGAGTATCCGAGGGTTCCGAGGGAATTGAGTAGAAGCTATGGAGGGATTGGCCATAATCTTTCAACCTTCCTCAGACTCAGGGGTTGTGTTTGAAGTTTGGGGAATTGTAAATGTTACACCTTGCTCAGAAAGGTCTGTAGAGATAAGCCGGGTAACTGAGGGCCGGTCTGTCCATCCTCACTGGGAGGTAAGCTTCCGGAAATGACAAAGTTAAGGTCGCGTGGACCGATGTGGATTAGTCAAGGAAAGCCAGCATGAGTTTGTTAAGGGAAAACCATTTTCAACGAACTTGCTGGAGGTTTTTTGAGGAGGTAATGGAAAGGATTGATGAGTATAATGCTGTTGATGTGTGTACATGGACTTGTAGAAGGCATTCCGCACAGTGCCACACAACAGACTTGTAGAAAAAGTTATAACTCACGAAATACGAGAACAGTAGCTACATGGATACAAAATTGGCTGAGGAACAATGTGTTAATGGATATTTTTCAGGCTGGAGAAAATGTTGTAGTGATGTTCCCCAGGGGACAGGACTGGGATCCTTCTTCCTCCTGATACATATTCATAATCTAGACTTTGACATACAGAACACAATTACAAAATTTGCAGATGAAGCAAAACTTGGAGGCACTGTTAACTGTGAGAAGGATTGCTTCATCTGCCTGAGCATCTTTCTCTGAAATTGGAGTGAATGTGTTGTCGATATGGGAGGTATGGTGACACAGTGGGTTAGCGCTGCTGTCTCACAGTGCCAGGGACCCGGGTTCGATTCCCAGGGGCACAGTGACATAGTGGTTAACGCTGCTGCCTCATGGCACCAGGGATCCAGGTTTGATTCCAGGGGCACAGTGACACAGTGGTTAATGCTGCTGCCTTGCCAGGGACCCAGGTTCAATTAGGCCTCGGCTCACTGTCTGTGTGGAGTTTGCATGTTGTCCGCGTGTCTGTGTGGGTTTCCTCTGGACGCTCTGATTTCCTCCCACATTCCAAAGGTGTGCTGGTTAGGTGAATTGGCAATGCTAAAAAGAAATGCCCCTCAGGGTCAGGGTTAATACATCAGGTTAAGGGAATAGGGCTTAAGTACAGGCTTGATGAGCTGAATGGCCTCCTTCTGTACTGTAGGGATTCTATGATTATGATACAGGCTGGAGTGAGCTCTGAGTAAAGCTCTGTGTCCTTGTTGCCGGAATAAACTTCATGTCACTGTGTTTGACCAGAATCCTCCTCATTCTCATGTGTGGCCTCAGACCAGGACAGATCCCTGGGACATACATCGAGACCGGCTTGGAGTACTTGCCCTTGGAGTACATCAAGATGTACACCCAGCCAGCCAGCAACACCAATGCCCCCACAAGTGAGTAAAAAAAACACTGAGGCACTCGCTCAGTACTGACCCTCTGACAGTGCGGCACTCCCTCAGTACTGACCCTCTGACAGTGCCGCATTCCCTCAGTACTGACCCTTTGACAGTGCGGCGCTCCCTCAGCACTGACCCTCTGACAGTACAGCACTCTCTCAGCACTGACCCTCTGACAGTACAGCACTCTCTCAGCACTGATTCTCTGACAGTGCAGCCCTCCCTCAGTACTAACCCTCTGAGAGAGGATTTGCTGTACTCCTCACAATGTTGTTTTGAGATCTGAGCATTTTTTGTGATCAATGTTAGAACATAGAACATAGAACACTACAGCACAAACAGGCCCTTCAGTCCACAAGTTGTGCTGATCACATCAGTATCAGGCCATAGAACTATCTGTAACTCCCAATCCCATTAAATCCCATGTACTCATCCAGATGTCTCTTAAAAGACCCCAGCGAGTTCGCCTCTACCACCACTGACGGCAGCCAATTCCATTCACTCACCACCCTCTGAGTGAAAAACTTACCCCTTACTAACCCATCCCTCCACTTCCTCACCCAGGTCATTTATGAAAATGACAAACAGCAAGAGCTTTAGAACAGATCCCTGGGGCACTCCACTGGTGACTGACCTCCATGCAGAAAAAGACCCATCCACAGCTATTTTCTGTCTTCTACAGGCAAGCCAGTTCTGGATCCACAAGGCCAAAGCCCTTTGGATCCCATGCCCTCTCACCTTCTCAAGAAGTCTTGCATGGGGGACCTTATCAAACGCCTTGCTGAAATCCATGTAAACCACATCCACTGCTCTTCCTTCGTCAATGTGTTCAGTCACATTTTCAAAGAACTCGACTAGGCATTAATTGTTCTGGTGCATTGTCCCGTCTCTGAGCTAAGCTCAGAGATTGGAGGGGCTGTGTGAGAGCTTGGAATGGGCAATGTTTCAAAATAAAAGGTTACATAAATATGGAAGAAACCGGGAGGTTTGGAACAAGTAAGGACAGCAGGCTTTTTTTAGTTTAGTTCGGGCATAATGAATTGGTACAGGATTGAAGGGGCCGAAGGGTCTGTTCCTGAGCTGGACTTGTCTTTGTTCTTTGTTCTAAGCTGAATTAAAATCTGAATTCAAGCTAATTATCCCATCAAAACATGAGTCCTGTGTCTGTTAATCTTTCTACCTTCAGATTGGGTGTGTTGTTCAAATAAAAACATTCCTGAGATGAATTTACACTCAATCAGGAACCATCGCTCTGTGCACTGTGTCAGTCCCGCAGGTTCGGAAGATGGAGTGAAATATGGGAAAGTATGAAATTATCCATTCTGACAGAAAGGTTAAAAGAAGCTTATTATCTAAATGGTGAGAGATTGCAAAACTCTGAGACACAGAGGGATCTGGGTGTCCTAGAGTTTGAACCATAAAATGCTAGTATACAGGCACAGAGAAAAGTGAATGGAATGTTGTCATTCATTGTGAAGAGATTTGATTACAAAAGTAGGGCATTAGTGAGACCAAGTCTAGAGTATTGTGTATAGTGCTCAGTTACTGATAGGGCACTGGGGAGAGTAATAGAACAAAGAGATCTGGAGTTCAGGTTCATAGAGACATAGAAGAGAACAACAGAATGAGGCCATTCAGCCCTTTGAGCCTGCTCCACTATTCATCACGATCATGGCTGATCGTCCAACTCAATCGCCTAATTCCGCTTTCTCCCCTAACCTTTGATCCCATTCACCCCAGCTGCAATATCTTGAATAATTCAATGTTTTGGCAGCAATTGCTTCCTGTGGTAATGAATTCCACAGGCTCACTACTCTTTGGGTGAAGAAATGTCTCCTCACCCCCGTCCTAAATGATCTACTCCGAATCTTTGGACTGTGACGCCTGGTTCTGGACTCCCCCACCATCAGGAACATCCTCCCTGCATCTACGCTGTCCAGTCCTGTTAGAATTTTATAAGTCTCTAAGCAATTCCTCCCCTCATTTGTCTGAACTCCAGTGAAAACAATCCTAACCTAGTCAATCTCTCCTCAAGTATCAGTCCCAATACCCCCGGAATCAGCCTAGTAAACCTTCACTGCACTCCCTCGAGAGCAAGAGCATCCTTCCTCAGAAAAGGAGACCAAAACTATACACAATACTCTCGGTGTGGCCTCACCAAGACCCTGTATAATCAGAACAATTGGTGTTGCTAAATTCTTACTGAGTTCTAATCAGAACAACACATCCCTGCTCCTGTACATGAAACCTCTTGCAATGAAGACCAACGGACCATTTACCTTCTTTACCGCCTGCTGCACCTGCATGCTTACCTTCAGTGACTAGTGTACGAGGACACCCAGGTTCCCTGCACATTTCCCTCTCCCAATTTACAGCCATTCAGTTGTAATCTGCCTTCTTGTTTTTGCTTCCAAAGCAAAAATTTATTTAAATTATACTGTATCTGCCATTGATTTGCCCATTACCCAACTTGACAAGACAGCTGTTCACAGCTCCTTGAAAGTGGAGTTACAGGTGGACAGAATGATGAAGAAGGCATTCAGCATGCTCAGTTTCATTGGTCAGAACATTGAACACAGGAGTTGGGACATCTTGTTGAAGTTGTACAAGATATTGGTAAGCCCACACTTAGAATACTGTATACAGTTCAGGTCACCCTATTATAGAAAGGATGTTATTAATCTAGAAAGAGTACAGAACAGATTTACTAGGATGATACCGGGACTTGATGGATTGAGTTATAGGGAGAGGCTGTATAGACTGGAACTTTTTTCCTTAGAGATGGGAGGATTCGGGGTGATCTTATAGAGGTCTATAAAATAATGAGGTGCATTATAACCAACATCTTTTCTCAATGGTGGCGGAGTCTAAAACTAGTGGGCATAGGCTTAACGTGAAAGGAGAGAGATACAAAAGGGTCCAGAGAGGCAATGTTTTCATACAGAGTATCTGGAACAAGCTGCCAAAGGTAGTAGTAGGGGTGGGCTTTCACAGGCTTTTATTTTATGCCAGCCTCTTACGTGGTGTCTTGTCAAATACTTTTGAAAATCCAAATACGCTACATCTACTGGTTCCCCTCTATTTACTCTTTCTGTTACATCCTCAAAGAATTCGAGCCAATTTGTCTAACATGATTTATCTTTCATAAAACCCTGTTGTTCAGGTTTGATTATATTCAGGTTTCCGAAATAATTAGCTATTTTCGCTTCAATTATTGACTCCAACATTTTGCCAGTAATGGATGTTAAACTAACTGGCCTATAGTTTCCTGCCTTCTGCCTATTTCCCTTTTTGACCGAGGGAGTCACAATCTTCTGTAACTTCCAGAATATAGCGAGTTATGAAAATTTTCAGCCAATGGATTCTCCATCTCTGCAGCCACTTCCATTAGAACCCTAATGGGCAGTTCATCGGGTTCTGGCAACTTATCCATCTTTATCCCCTTGAGTTTCTCTAATAATCTATCCCTTGTGATTGGGATTGTTGTCAGTTCTGCCATGTTATTTGGAAGCGGCCCATTTGATATCTTAAGAATATTTTCAATGTCTTCCCCAGTGAAGACTGATACAAAAAATTTATTTAGCATATCCACCATTTCTCTGTTTGCTGTTTTCAATTCATCCATCCCATTTGCTCAAGGTCTCATATTTTTCTTAGCTGCGCACTTCCTATTTATATATCCATAGAATCTCTTGCTGTTCGTTTTTATATAAGTTTTCTCTCAAAATACGTTTTCTCTCTGATGAGTTTTTAAATCTTTCGCTGCTGGATTGTAAAAGCTCCCCAGTCTCTGCTCTCCCACTATCCCTCGCTGCTCTGTATATCTTGCTTTCCAATTTAACCATGGATTTTACCTCTTTTTGATTAGACATTTTGGACCAGCAGGTTGAGTATCTGCCACTCTTCATCTGCTGACCTGTATCTTAGCTTATTTACCCAGTTCACCTAAGACACTTCCCCCCTCATATCATTCTAATTACCATTATTTCAATTGAAGTCACAGGTTATCAACCAATGTCATTCACTCTCAGACTGTATCTGGAATTCTATCATATTGTGATCATATCCCCCAAGCGGATCCTTAACCACAAGATCCCTTATTAACCCTTCATTACACAAAACCAAGTCTGAAATAGTCCATTCCTGGTTAGTTTGCACAATGTGCTGCTTTAAAAATCAATCCCTGATTCACTCCACAGATTCTTCTTTTGGCCCATCTTTCAGATCACTGCTCTCACTTCCTCCCCTTCCTCCCAGAACAGGGGATAGGGTTTTTTTTTATTTATTTATTAGTGTCACAAGTAGGCTTACATTAACACTGCAATGAAGTTACTATGAAAATCCCCTAGTTGCCACACTCCGGTACCTGTTCGGGTTATACTGAGGGAGAATTAAGCATGGCCAATTGATCTGAATCTCTGCCCCTCCTGGGTTTCTGCCATCACTGCTGACACTGAGCTCCAGGTCATTCCACTCCTTCACCCCATGAAACCGTAAAAAATAGGTGTAGTCCTCAAGTGAAGGTGCTAAACTGGGGGAAAGCTAATTACAACAATATTAGGCAGGAACTGAAGAATCTAGATTGGAGGCAGATGTTTGAGGGCAAATCAACATCTGGCATGTGGGAGGCTTTCAAGTGTAAGTTAATAGGGATTCAGGATTGGCACATTCCTGTAAGGATGAGGGACAAGTATGGCAAGTTTTGGGAACCTTGGATAACAAGAGATATTGTGAACCCAGTCAAAGAGGAAAAGGAAGCAGTTGTCAAAGCTAGGAGGCTGGGAACACACAAAGCAAGTGTGGAACACAAGGAAAGTAGAAAGAAACTTAAGGAAGGAGTAAGCAGGACTGAAAGGGGTCATGGAAAAGCTTTGGCCAGCAGGATTAATGAAAATCCCAAGGCTTTTTACACATATACAAAGAGCAAAAGGGTAGTCAAGGAGAGGATTGGCCCACTCAAGGTCAAGTGAGGAAATGGGCAAAGTATCAAATGAGTACTTTGTATCAGTATTCAATAAAGAGAAGGACTTGGTGACTGATGAATCTGGCAAAGAGTGTGTAGATAGTTCAAGTCATGTTGCGATCAAAAAGGAAAACATATTGGGATTCTTGAAAAACATTAAGATAAATAAGTCCCCAGGGCCTGATAGGATATATCCCAAAATACTGAGAGAGGCAAGGCTCGGGCCTTGAAAGAAATCTTTGTATTCTCACTGGCTACAGAGGAGGTCCCAGAGGATTGGAGAATAGTCAATGTTGACCCTTTGTTTGAGAAGGGTAACAAGAATAATCCAGGTAATTACAGGCCAATGAGCCTTACATCAGTGGTAGAGAAATTATTGGAGAGGATTCTTCGAGACAGGGTTTATTCCCATTCAGAAATAAGTGGACCTACTAGTGAGACACAACATGGGTTTGTGAAGGGGAGGTCATTCTCATGAAGTTGGTTGAGTTTTTCGAGAATTGATGAATATGATTGATGAGGGTAGGGCAGTGGATACAATCCACCTGGCAAGGTGGATACAAAACTGGCTCGGTCAAAGAAGACAGAGGGTAGCAGTGAAAGGGTGTGTTTCTGAATGGAGAGCTGTGACAAGTTGTGTTTCTCAGGGATCAGTGCTGGACCTTTGCTGTTTGTAATATATATAAATGATTTGGAGGAAAATGTAACTGGTTTGATTAGTAAGTTTGCGGACAACATAAAGGTTGATGGATTTGAGGATAGTGATAAGGACCATCAGAGGATACAGCAGGATATAGATTGGTTCAAGATTGGGTGGAGAGATGGCAGATGGAGTTTAATCTGGACAAATGTGAGGTAATGCATTTTGGAAGGTGTAATACAGATAGGAAATGTACAGTAAATGGCAGAACCCTTAAGAGTATTGATAGGCAGAGGGATCTGGGTGTACAGGTACACAGGTCACTGGAAGTGGCAATGCAGGTGGAGAAGGTAATCAAGAAGGCATAGGGCATGGTTGCCTTTATTGGCCGAGACATTGAGTTTAAAAATTGGCAAATCATGTTGACGCTTTATAAAACCTTAGTTAGGCTGCACTTGGAATACAATGTTCAATTCTGGTCACCACATTACCAAAAAGATGTGGAGGCTTTAGAGAGGGTACAGAAAAGATTTACTTTGTTCTGCTTCCTCCCAACAATGCCGTAGCTCCAAGAATCTCCTTCCCTGACACCACCACCACCATATCCCCTTTCCCTCACCACCCCCCTCCACCCGCCTCCCCCATCCCCACCTCCCACTGACCCCCCTCCAAGGCTCAGATAACAATCAACCGAATCCCAACCATCAAACATGGAGGGTGGTGCAGAATCCTCAACATCAGAATAACAATGTGATTCAAGATGCAAATCTCCAGTTCACAGACTGTCCCTGTGGGATGTTAACGCGGTGGCTGAATATTTGTAGGCGAATGTCGAGGGATTAAATGTGCCTCCCTCACTCTCAAACAGAAACCCCAGACATTGACCCCGAACTCTGACCCCGAACTCTGACCCTTAGGACGTTGACCTCAGTACTCTAACACCAGGCACTGACCCCAGAACTCTGACCTCAGAGCAATAACCATAAGACACTGACCATAGAACATGACCCCAATATGCTTGACCCTCAAACACTGACCATAGGACATTTACCCAGAACATGGACCCCAGGGCACAGAACCCCAGGCACAGACCCCTGGGGAATTTTAACCCCGAACACCAATATCCTTTTTGCTGGAATGCCGGGAAGAGACGAAGATCCATTCCCAGAATTATAAATAGGGTGCTGACAGACAGTCCATTCCGAGCAGTCCTGAAGAAGGGTGTGTGTAGTGAGCTTTACAAAGATAACAGTCACTGTTTGTGCTGCTGAGTTTATTACCACTGCGGAAGCTGAACAATCAGAAAATGAGAATTCCCTTTGGAAACAGCATCATCAACAGGACAACAAGGTGTCATTCCGAATCAGTGTAACTGCAATAAACAGCCTCTTCCCAATTAGCAGCAAAATAATCCCAACATCATTAAAGGGACAGGCACAGTGAGAACTGCCCAATTAAAGGGACAAGCACAGTGAGAACTGCCCAATTAAAGGGACAGGCACAGTGAGAACTGCCCAATTAAGGGGACAGGCACAATGAGCGCTGCCCAATTAAAGGGACAGGACCCAGTGAGAACTGTCCAATTAAAGGGACAGGACCAAGTGAGAACTGTCCAATTAAAGGGACAGGACCCAGTGAGAACTGTCCAATTAAAGGGACAGGCACAGTGAGTGCTGCCCACATTACAGAATGAAGAAGACTGCGATCAGTTGCTGAAGTGTGTGGCCAGTGTGACTGTCACTGTGTGTCTCTGGCCACACACTGACCACACCCTCAATGTAAGTTCATGTTTTTAAAGTTGGAGGTGCAGCGAAAGCTGCTGTCCCAGGATCGGGAGCAGAGCAGATACGGCAAACACGGACAAATATGATGCTGTCGCTTCCCAACGAATGGGACCTGCAGGAGGAAAGAGAAGCAAAAATCAACAAATTCAACATCCAAAGAGATTTCACACCGACGCAAGACAGGAAATGATCAGCCTGCCATTTGACAAACAGATTTCAAACTGGAAATCAGAGGGAGCATTCCATCCACAAACTAGGTATACTGAAAACTGTCCGGATACTCACCCTCCCAAACACTACCCCCCCCCCCCCCTCCATCTCCAGGGGCACTGACCCCCGGAACAGATGAACCCCCCCCCCAAACCCCAGGGCACTGACCCCTGCCCCCCACCGTGGCCTCCCCCGGGGCACTGACACCTGGGACAGACCACCTCCCTCCTCCAGGGACACAGATTCCTCCCATTCAGGACACTGAATGCCCCCGTCTTAGGACACTGAGTTCCCTTCCCACCCTTGGACACTGACGTCCTCAGAATGGGGTCCCTTACCCCAGGACACTGTACACTGAAACAATCCTCAGGACACGGAGCAGGACATTGGAGATCACAGCAAGAGTTCATCACCATCATTCAGTTTGCAAATTCAGTCAAAGACAAGCTCTAACTTATGGGATTTACTCAATAGGAACCAATACTGTCAGAGGTTACCCTCCTGTGCTGAGGGAGTGCCGCACAGTCAGACACTGAGGGAGTGCCGCACTGTCAGAGGGTCAGTGCTGAGGGAGTGCCGCACTGTCAGAGGGTCAGTGCTGAGGGAGTGCCGCACTGTCAGAGGGTCAGTGCTGAGGGAGTGCCGCACTGTCAGAGGGTCAGTGCTGAGGGAGTGCCGCACTGTCAGAGGGTCAGTGCTGAGGGAGTGCCGCACTGTCAGAGGGTCAGTGCTGAGGGAGTGCCCACTGTCAGAGGGTCAGTGCTGAGGGAGTGCCGCACTGTCAGAGGGTCAGTGCTGAGGAGTGCCGCACTGCAGGTCAGTGCTGAGGGTGGTGTCAGTCAGGCTGAGGGAGTGCCGCACTGTCAGAGGGTCAGTGCTGAGGGAGTGCCGCACTGTCAGAGGGTCAGTGCTGAGGGAGTGCGCACTGTCAGAGGGTCATGAGGGAGTGCCGCACTGTCAGAGGGTCAGTGCTGAGGGAGTGCCGCACTGTCAGAGGGTCAGTGCTGAGGGAGTGCCGCACTGTCAGAGGGTCAGTGCTGAGGGAGTGCCGCACTGTCAGAGGGTCAGTGCTGAGGGAGTGCCGCACTGTCAGAGGTCAGTGCTGTGCCGCACTGTCAGAGGGTCAGTGCTGAGGGAGGCCGCACTGTCAGAGGGTCAGTGCTGAGGGAGTGCGCACTGTCAGAGTCAGTGCTGAGGGAGGGCGTAGGGTCAGTGCTGAGGGAGTGCCGCACTGTCAGAGGGTCAGTGCTGAGGGAGTGCCGCACTGTCAGAGGGTCAGTGCTGAGGGAGTGCCGCACTGTCAGAGGTCACTGAGGGAGTGCCGCACTGTCAGAGGTCAGTGCTGAGGGAGTGCCGCACTGTCAGAGGGTCAGTGCTGAGGGAGTGCCGCACTGTCAGAGGGTCAGTGCTGAGGGAGTGCCGCACTGTCAGAGGGTCAGTGCTGAGGGAGTGCCGCACTGTCAGAGGGTCAGTGCTGAGGGAGTGCCGCACTGTCAGAGGGTCAGTGCTGAGGGAGTGCCGCACTGTCAGAGGGTCAGTGCTGAGGGAGTGCCGCACTGTCAGAGGGTCAGTGCTGAGGGAGTGCCGCACTGTCAGAGGGTCAGTGCTGAGGGAGTGCCGCACTGTCAGAGGGTCAGTGCTGAGGGAGTGCCGCACTGTCAGAGGGTCAGTGCTGAGGGAGTGCCGCACTGTCAGAGGGTCAGTGCTGAGGGAGTGCCGCACTGTCAGAGGGTCAGTGCTGAGGGAGTGCCGCACTGTCAGAGGGTCAGTGCTGAGGGAGTGCCGCACTGTCAGAGGGTCAGTGCTGAGGGAGTGCCGCACTGTCAGAGGGTCAGTGCTGAGGGAGTGCCGCACTGTCAGAGGGTCAGTGCTGAGGGAGTGCCGCACTGTCAGAGGGTCAGTGCTGAGGGAGTGCCGCACTGTCAGAGGGTCAGTGCTGAGGGAGTGCCGCACTGTCAGAGGGTCAGTGCTGAGGGAGTGCCGCACTGTCAGAGGGTCAGTGCTGAGGGAGTGCCGCACTGTCAGAGGGTCAGTGCTGAGGGAGTGCCGCACTGTCAGAGGGTCAGTGCTGAGGGAGCGCCGCACTGTCAGAGGGTCAGTGCTGAGGGAGTGCCGCACTGTCAGAGGGTCAGTGCTGGGGAGTGCCGCACTGTCAGAGGGTCAGTGCTAAGGGAGTGCTGCACTATCAGAGGGTCGTGCTGAGGGAGTGCCGCACTGTCAGAAGGTCAGTGATGAGGGAGTGCCGCACTGTCAGAGGGTCAGTGCTGAGGGAGTGCCGCACTGTCAGAGGTCAGCGCTGAGGGAGTGCCGCACTGTCAGAGGGTCAGTGCTGAGGGAGTGCCGCACTGTCAGAGGGTCAGCGCTGAGGGAGTGCCGCACTGTCAGAGGTCAGTACTGAGGGAGTGCCGCACTGTCAGAGGGTCAGTGCTGAGGGAGTGCCGCACTGTCAGAGGGTCAGTGCTGAGGGAGTGCCGCACTGTCAGAGGGTCAGTACTGAGGGAGCGCCGCACTGTCAGAGGGTCAGTACTGAGGGAGTGCCGCACTGTCAATGCGGCTGTGAAAGAATTGGGTATCTTCCATCACACCTGCAATGATTCCCACAGCAAGAGGGATCAGAAAGTCTGATGGGCCATTGAGGTAGACATTCCAATCTTCGGGAGGAGGGAGAAAAAACAGATACACATCTTTCATTAGGGATATCACAAGCAACCGAACTGCAGCCTTAGAATTCCTGAATGTGACAAAGAGACAATTAACACAGATCTCTTGAGAAATATCCTTGCTGTGTTCCTGTGTGTTTCACTGATCAGTGGCAGGTTCTCAGATTGTGCAGCAGAGAATGTTTTGCTGTAAGTGAGATTAACCAGTCAATTGTATTCCAATGTTTCCCTGAGAATTTCTGTCCCATTGGTGACATATTACTGACCTGGATCTTTTCAAAAGGATTAAGGTTAGTGAAGAGAGTCTCCTTTAATTCCCCAGCTAGATCGCTCACGTAACAAGTTCGATAAATGCATCAACAACAAGCCTTAATACCTTAGACATCCGAGGGTTCTCTAACATGGAGATGTCTTTCCTGAATCTGGAAAGGTGGAGACCTGCTTTCTGAGTGGAAAATTATGAGTTTGTGAAACTAACTGGAAGCAGTTTGTGTTAAAGAGGGTGTTATATCACAAGCTGGATGCCTAGTCAATGCACGGGGAGTCCAAGTGAGTCACCTGTCTGACTTTTTATTAATATTATTAATATAATTCTGAATGATTCCTGTCTATGACAATGAGGCAACAACACACCTCAGTCTCTGCAAAATGGCCATGTTAGAAACTCTTTAACTCTGTAAAGCTGCTCTTGCAATGAACCACTGCTGCAGGGAAATGATTAACATTGATTGCTGAAACACGCAGCCAGGGTTAATTACAGAATAATTTTTTTCAAAATTAATTCATGGTTGTGTGGTCTAGACGAGCACTTACTGCCCATCTGTAATTGCCCTTGGGAAGATATTGGATGAGCTGTTATGTTGAGCTACTGTGTGCTGTAGGTGTAGCCACGATGCTGTTAGGAGGGAGTTTCAGGATTTTGACCCAGCGACAGTGAAGGAACGACGGTATATTTCCAAGTCAGGATGGTGACTGACTCGGAGGGGAACTTGCAGTTGGTGATTTCCCCAAAATTCCCTTACCATTCAAGATGGTGGCAGTTACGGGTTTGGAAGTTGCTACCTAAGGGGTCTTGAAGAGTTCACTTTGTAGATGGTGCACAAGGCTGCCGCTATGCAGTGATTTGGAGGTTGTAAGTGTTTGTTGATGGGGTCCAATCAAGCGGGGCTATTTTATCCAGGATGGTGGCAAACTTTTTGAGTGTTGTTGGAGGTACACCCACTCAGGCAAGGGGAGAGTATCCTTGTAGATTGTGGACAGGCTTGGGATGAGAGGAGTGATGGCAGGATGAGGAAGGTAATTAGGTGGTGGATTATTCACTATAGTATTTCCAACATCTCACCTGCTTTGGAGGCCACAGTATTGAGATGACCAGTCCAGTTCCATTTCTGGTCACTGGTGACTTTCAGGATGTTGAAAGTATTTACTGGAAATATTGGGACTCGGGTAGTAATGGATCCCGGCACATGGTGGATATTGGAGCTATTACCTTAATCTGACCCTGAAATGAAACAATTTAGTTATTTGGAGCAGCCCATTGGCAGGTTGCGGGAGGGGGAGCACGGGAGGTCAGTGTGGCTCAGCACTTACTCTGGGAAGACTCAACATTCTCCTTCTCTTGTCAAGTCCCAAGAGATGGAACTGGACTGTGTGAATCCTAACACAATGTACAAATGATTCAGCAGATTCCAACCTTGCGACTGAAGGGATGACACTTGTCCCCTTCCTGTCCTTGTGGGGTGCACATTCGGAGTCCCCGCAACCACAGACTGACAGCACAACAGGACCCTGGGCTACACTGTATATCCCGGTCACAGGCCTGGTGAGAGAAGGAGGGAGGGAGTTAATGAGAAATACTCAAATCTCAGATTAGTGCTGCAGAGAGGTTTGAAAACATCAGACCAATTGAAATGTTAAAATCTATAATCCCTTTTGCGTTTGATTATCCTAGAAGAAAAAATATCAAAGAAATATTCCGACCTGAAAAAACCTCTAGATGCGAAGCTGCAGGAGGAAACCACTGGAGAAAAAATCCAAAGAAAGACTTGGAAGCTGAAGGCAGAAATTAAATTTTTATCACTGAAACAAAAACTTCCATTAATGGCGTAGAAGTCCAGCTTCTATACCCAGAGTTTGTAGAGTCAGCAGACTGAGTAAGGGTCAGCAAAAAATTTAAAAATTCTGGACAGCACAAGTCCTGAAAAAGCAGAAGTGCTCAGAGATTGTTGTTGGAACTGCACACTGAGAAACCTGATTTCTGGCCCTGAGTTGGGGCCAGAATGCGTGGCAGCCAAGATCACTCTGAACAAGGAAAAATATTGATGAATATTACTCTGAGCTAAATAACTGAACAAAAGCTGGAATTCAGCACTTCCAAAACCCGAGAACATTGTGCTAAAACAGTGAAGACTCAAATAGAAGACTCAAATCCAGGATGTGATTGCTAAAAAGGTCCACACTCAGAGATCCCAAGTGCCATTACTGTGGGAGCTGCCAAAATCAGTAAACGCAAGAAAACTGTTTGTATCGAAAGTGCTGTCTTGGATTTTTGGAAACCTCTTAAAGCTGAACATGTAATTTAAAAATGTTAACAATGGACCACAAATCCATCCTCAGGATCAGTTTGATCTTATCCAAGGTACGGACTGAGATAATGGCACAGTGGTATTGTTACTAGATTAGCAGAGACCTGGGGTAAAGCTCTGGAGACCTGGGTTCAAATCCCCCTTCTGCAGATAATGAAATTTGACTTATATAGAAATCTATTCTTTACAAAGTTTAATAATAACCATGAAACCATTGCCAATTGCTGTAAAAACCCATCTGGTTCCCTCATGCCCTCTAGGGAAGGAAATCTGCTGCCCTTAACCGGTCTGGCCTACATGTGAGTCCAGACCCACAGCAATGTGGTTGACTTTTAACAACCCTCTGAAATGACTGAGCGAAACATTCCAGTCAAGAACAATAAGAAATGGGCAGCGAATGCTGTTAAATAAATAACAATTTGCAACTTACTGTATTGAACTAATACATTCCTAGTAATGAGATTATAATTCACAACTTTTTAATAGTTTCAAGAACTTTCATACAAATGAATGAAATCCAATTAATTGCTGCTGTAGGTCAAACGTACATAACTTACTTTTCAATACGTCAACGTTCAATGTTAACATTCAAGGATATGGGACAAGTGCAGGAAAATGAAGTGAATGCTCCTTTAGTGATAGTTATTGTCAGTGTAATAAAGAACAAAGATTGACAGAGCCTTTGATGCCCATATCCCTTGGAGCGCATGTTGGCACAGTGATTCACACTCCTGCCTCAAAAGGACCCAGGTTCAATTCTCAACTTCACTGTCTGTGTGGAGTCTGCATGTTCCCCCTTTTGTCTGAGTGGGATTTCCTCCGGGTACTCTGGTTTCCTCCACACTCCAATGCTATGCAGTTTAGGTGGACTTACCATGCTAAATGCCCCTTAGTGTCAGGGAGACTAGCTAAGGTAAACATGTGGGGTTATAGGGATAGGGCCTGAGTGGGATTGTGGTCAATGCAGGCTCAATGGGCTGAATGGCCTCTTTCCCTCTGTAAGAATTTGATGATTCTATGAAAGAATTTTTAAAACTTTGTGGAAAGAGACCTTTCAGATAGATAGAGCCATAAATTCCAATTAGCGGTGAAAAATCATGGCCCATTGAAGAGACAAGAGCACTTTCCCGTCTAGAAAACTTTGCTCAAATCTTTACTGTTTCGAGTTACTTGGAGGCTGCAGTAAAGAGACCCATACACGTAAGTACAGTGACCCCAGGAAACTCAGAGAGACCACCCCAGCAAGTAAAGGACTCAGGCAAGGGAGAAGGTAAGTGGGGGGGTGGGATGGAAAAAAACTGGTCAAGTTATAGGGGGAAGGGAATAGACATCAAGGGAATGAGAAGGTTGGACATCAGCGTGAGGGGGGAATGGTTTGGGATCTGGCTGCAGGGAGGACATGACAGTTCAGAGAGACTGAGAGGCAGGCCAGCAGGTTTATGAGAGGCTAGTTACTTGTGAAAGGAATCAAAGGATGGGGGAATTTGGATCAGGGTATCAGGAAGGCGGGGTTGGAATACCCTGGGGTGGGGATGAGTTGGGGGAGTAATTAGTTGGGGGAACCATGTCCAGAATATGGAGTCTGTACCATGTGGGGCTCTGTTAGGGTCTTTAAAATAATTGCTCTGGAGATTTTAGTTGTTCTCTCTGAGTAACGGTGAGGATAAAACAGGCAGAACCATTTACATTACTTTGTCGGATGGTCCTCTGAGTAGCACCAGGGGAAATTAGCACTTTGGACAATTGCTGAGCAAACCCTTACACGGAAACCTCCCAAAGAGTTTCCCCGGAATGCTCCCTAAATCTGATACTCGGGAGCCAGGAAGTTATGGGCCATGATTGTCTTGAGTCTGGGTGAAGGACAGGATTGAACAGGTTAACACGCTGCTTTACCCTGTCAGTCCAATAGTCGACAATATGATAGCAAGACAAGGAATCAGCCAATTATCTGTAAAATTTGATGAAGTTTTAAATTTTGTTCAATGCTTAATGTACATGGAGAATTGCCCCTTAGTCTCTGCATATAATTAGAGACTAAGGAAAAGGCAGAAGATTGATTGATGCAGAAGGTGGAAGGGAGAGATTGGAGAATGAAGCTACCAGTTAGAGAAGTTGTGCCAGAGAGAATGAGACAGAGCAGCAGTTCAGGCAGAGAAAGGAAACTGAGATTACACACCAGAGACTGACGACCAGGAGAATTCAGTCCAAGGTCCCCTAATGATATTTTTAACAAAATTCAAAGGTGAATTTAAATAAATGATACAGCTCTGCACTATGGAGCTGACAGCACTGGAAATCCAGCTGTAGAATCATGTGGAGTGTGAGCTGCCTCTGGTGATTCCTGAAAGATCACCACAAATGTCTCCATAATTTCCTCAGCTATCTCTGTTAGAACCCTGGGGTGTAGTCCATCCGGTCCAAGTGATTTATCCACCTTCAGACCTTTCAGTTTCCCCAGAACCTTCTCCTTAGCAATGGTCACTACATTCAGGGGCATGTGCTCCCAGACTCTCCTGGACCTCTGATATCCCACTGGTGTTTTCCACCATGAAGACTGATGCAAAGTAACTGTTCAGTTCCTCTGACATTGCTTTGTTTCCTATTATTACTTCTCCAGCCTCATTTTCCAGGGGTCCAATGACTATTTTTGCCTCTCGCTTACCTTTTATACATTAAAAAAACTCTTCCTATTTTCTTTTATATTACTAGCTAGCTTACACTCATATTTCATCTTTTCCCCACTTAATGTATTTTTAGTCGTCCTCTGCTCACTTTTAAAGGCTTCCCAATCCTCTGGTTTCTCCAGTGGGAATAGGCCCCATTCACTGATTTTCAATGTGATTCATGCTGGGGCACTCATTTTAAAACTCCCATTGGACAATCCAGTGTGATTTACTCCAGTTTTTACATGAATTTAACATTTAGATTCTTTTTTGGGAAAATCACTACCCACATTTGAAACTATGCATAATTTAAACCTCTTGGTTGAAGAGTTATATTAAATACAAGCCTCCAGAACTCATCTTTGAACAATTATTATACCAATTTACAAATCTCAAACCTGGGTGCATAATGTGTATTTAGAATGTGGCTTTGAGTAAATTGACTTTAACATTTGGAATATTGTGTGCAATTTTGGTCACCTCACTATAAGAAGGATGTGGAAGCATTGGAGAGAGTGCAGAGGAGGTTTACCAGGATGCTGCCTGGTTTGGAGGATAGGTCTTATGAGGAAAGGCTGAGGGAGCTGGGGCTTTTCTCTTTAGAGCAGAGGAGAATGAGAGGCAACTTAATAGAGGTTTATAAGATGATGAAAGGGATAGATAGAGTGGACACCCAGAAATTATTTCCTTGGGTGGATGGAACTCTTACTAAGGAACATAACTGTAAGGTTCATGGTGGGAGATATAGGAAGGATGTCCGAGGTAGCTTCTGTACTCAGAAAGTGGTTGGGGTGTGGAATGGACTGCCTGCTGTGATAGTGGAGTCGGACACTTTAGGAACTTTCAAACAGTAATGATAGGGAGTGGGATAACTTAGTCTTGGGTTCAGACAAAGCTTGGCACAACATTGAGGGCCGAAGGGCCTGTACTGTGCTCTGCTATTCTATGTTCTAATTGAATAACAAGGTAAAGGGGGAGGGATGTAGTGATATTAGGGTCTGTCTCTAAGATAACACAGCAGAAGAGGATCACTTGATTTGAGGGACTGGTCATATCAGAGGGTAGAGTCTTCTCATACAGAATCATTGAGAGTAGTAAGCATGTAAGAACTGGGGTTCTGGCCCAAGGCAGCTGTGGCTGAAATCACCTATACCAGATTTCTGTTTATCAATAATTATCTGTCCTTCCTATAGGAAACTGAAGGGTCTTGACATTTCCCGAGGGGTGTCACACTATTACCAGTCTGCCTGGCTGGTACATACAGTCCCTTGGGAACACTTCTTCCTGCAAGGTCCCCAATCATACACCGTCCTGACTGTTCATCCACTGGCATTGGCTCAAACTCCTGGAACTCGCCACCCCTCCCACAGCACTGTGGGTGGACCTACACTGGGCAGGTTGCATCAGCCCTGCACTGCATTCTCACAAACAATTCGGACTGGATAATAATGCTGCCTTTTCCAGTTTCAGGGCTCCATCTTCTGCAGTATTTTGCTTTTATTTCAGTGGTTAACCAGTTAACCAATACTGGTGGGGAAGGTTTAAACGGATTCAGCAGAGTGAGAAAAATCAAAGAATCATAGGTTTTAGCAACAAGATCAAAGGACATTGAGATATAAAGAGCGGGAAAAGCAGAATATTCCTGAAAGCTATAACAATCAGCAGTAAAGTGATGAAGACGATATCGCGGTATATATACATCAAAATCTGTTGTGTAATTAATAAGGTTATTAAGCTGCAGGTATTAATTAGTACGTGTCATTATGAGGCATTTGTAATTCCAGGAATGTGTTGCTTATATTCCTGGTTAACAGGTGTTCCCAAATAAAGGAGAAGGGAAAGGAGGAATTGGACTGGCAGTATATTTATTATGTGTGATATAAATTTCTAAATAAAAAGGATTTATTGAATTTGACTGAATCTAATTGTGTTGAGTTAAGGAAGAGTGTGAGAGGGTTCCACAGCTGGGACTTTGTACAGGATTCAAACAGTGTATAGAAAAGAAAGAAAGCTACATTTCTATAGCACCTTTCATGGCCACAGATGCCCCAAAGTGCTTTATTGTCCAGAAAATCATTTCTAAAATGTAGCCACATTTGTATAATAGGAAACACAATAGTAAATCTTCACACAGCAAGGTCCCACCACAGCAACTTAATCATAGAACTTTGCAGTGCAGAAAGAGGCCCTTCAGCCCATCAAGTCTGCACCAAACACAATCCACCCAGGTTTTACCCCCATGTCCCCACATATTATACCTACAAATCTCTCTAACCTACACATCTCTGGACACCAAGGGGCAATTTCTTAGCATGGCCAATCAACCTAAGTGGCGCATCTTTGGACTGTGCGAGGAAACCAAAGTACCCAGAGAAACCCATGCAGACATGAGGAGAAAACTCCACACAGACAGTGACTCGAGCTGAGAATTGAACCCAAGACTCTGGAGCTATGAAGCAGCAACGCTAACCACTGTGCTACCGTGCTACCGTGCCATCCTTGATAATGTTAACTCTGTTTTAGTGATGTAGGTTGTGGGGTACAGGTCACAGGAAGAACTCCCCTTTAAAATAATCGCATGGATCGATTAGAACACCTGAGAATACAGTTGGGGCCTTGATTTAATGTGAGAAGTCCAGGACTGTAGCTCATCCTCAGTACTGCTTTGGAATGTTGCCTACATTTTTGTATTCAAGTATCTGAAGTGGGACTTGAACTCGCATTGTGCCCGAGGGACTGTGCCAGGGGAACTGTGCCAGGGGAACTGTGCCAGAGGGACTGTGCCGGGGGACTGTGCCAGGGGGACTGTGCCAGGGGAACTGTGCCAGGGGGACTGTGCCAGAGGGACTGTGCCGGGGGACTGTGCCAGGGGGACTGTGCCAGGGGAACTGTGCCGGGGGTCTGTGCCATGTGCCGACGTGCCAGGGGGACCGTGCCGGGGGACTGTGCCAGGGGAACTGTGCCAGGGGGACTGTGCCGGGGGGGACTGTGCCAGGGACTGTGCCAGGGGGACTGTGCCAGGGGACTGTGCCGGGGGACTGTGCCAGGGGGACTGTGCCAGCGGGACTGTGCCGGGGACTGTGGGGACTGTGCCTGCGGGGACTGTGCCCAAGGGTGGGGGGACTGTGCCGGGGGGACTGTGCAGGGGACTGTGCCAACTGTGCCAGGGGACTGTGCCAGGGGACTGTGCCGGGGACTGTGCCAGGGACTATGCCTGTGAGGCGGTGCCGGGTGGCCTGGGCCGGGGGACTGTGCCCAAGGGACTGTGCCGGGGGACTGGCCAGGCGGACTGTGCCGGGGGACTGTGCCCAAGGGACTGTGGGGGACTGGCCTGTGCTGGGACTGTGCTAGGGGACTGTGCCGGGGGACTGTGCCGGGGGACTGTGCCGGGGACTGTGCCAGCGGGACTGTGCCAGGGGCTATGCCTGAGGGATGTGCCAGGCGGACTGTGCCGGGGGGACTGTGCCAGGGGGACTGTGACTGTGCCAGGGGGCTGTGCCAGCGGGACTGTGCCGGGGGACTGCCTGAGGGACTGTGCCAGGCGGACTGTGCCGGGGGACTGTGCCCAAGGGACTGTGCCGGGGCTGTGCCGGGGGACTGTGCCAGGGGGACTGTGCCGGGGGACTGTGCCAGGGACTGTGCCAGGGGGACTGTGCCAGCGGGACTGTGCCAGGGGACTATGCCTGAGGGACTGTGCCAGGCGGCGGACTGTGCCGGGGGACTGTGCCCAAGGGACTGTGCCGGGGGACTGTGCCAGGCGGACTGTGTGGGGGGACTGTGCCCAAGGGACTGTGCCGGGGGACTGTGCCGGGCTGTGCCAGGGGGACTGTGCTACGGGGACTGTGCCAGGGGGACTGTGCCAGGGACTGTGCCAGGGGACGGGAGGGACTGTGCCAGGCGGACTGTGCCGGGGACTGTGCTACGGGACTGTGCCAGCGGGACTGGCCGGGGACTTTGCCTGAGGGACTGTGCCAGGCAGACTGTGCCGGGGGGGACTGGGGCCCGGGGGACTGTGCCGGGGGACTGTGCCGGGGGACTTTGCGGGGGGGACTGTGCCAGGGGGACTGTGCCGGGACTGTGCAGGGGGACTGTGCCAGAGGTACTGTGCCAGGGGGACTGTGCCGGGGTACTGTGCCAGGGGGACTGTGCCAGGGGACTGTGCCAGGGGGCTGTGCCAGGGGGACTGTGCTGGGGGACTGTGCCAGGGGGACTGTGCCAGAGGTACTGTGCCAGGGGGACTGTGCCAAGGGGACTGAGCAAGGAGCTGCTCTCTGAAGACTCTCAGTCCCTTACGTGTGTGCCAGTGGTGGGATTGGCCCCGATGCTTATGGGGAAAGTTTTGCCACATTGATTGTTGGGGGAGTGGAACTGCTCCAGTGACTGATGGGAGAGGGAGGGGAGGCAGCCCTGCTGGGGTGGGGGGTTTGCCTCAATGCTTGTTAGGAGGGTGACTCACCCTGATGTTTATTGGGTGAGGGGGAGTTTACCCCTATATTTGTTGGAGAGGCTTCTCCTTGTCTGTTGTGTGGGAGGGGGAGTCAGTGGTGGAAGCTCATTTTGGGTGCTGATGGGGGTGCGCTTTATAGTTGGTGTCCCGATCTGTGTGAAGCTGCCATTGCTGGCTCTACAAGGTCTGGCTCTGCCAGACCGACAGCAGAAACCAAACCCCCAGACTCCCTGGGCACTGCAAATAATCTGGAGGGAAATCTCGGCAATGTCACAGGAGAAATACAGCCTTGGTCTCTCACTGAAACGGATAAATTAGATCAAGATTCTGACCAGGAAGTGTACACAGTTACGAAGACTATGAGTTGGATGCATTTATGATCCAAAATGTAATTGGATAATTATCCTTTGGATCTTAAATGATAGAAATATTAATTATATACGTGATATCTGTCATCAGAAAGCAGACAGATGATGTGAAAGGTAAACAGAGGAAACATCAGCATTTCTGAAAGTTGGTAGGATATTTTGTTCTGCATTAAAACAAACTAGGATTCTGACATAACCAAAGATGGGAATACTTGAGGCCAGTATTCAGGAAAGGGAAGAGGATTAAGCAAGAAACTACAGCCTGTAAAATCATTCAGCTTGAAAACGGGAATATGGAATTCAGCCCATCGAGTCTCTGCTCCATCATTCAATGAGATCTGGCAAGATTTTCCAGTCATATCATTCCAAATCCCGCCCGATGTTAATGGACCTTTGCACGGCCCCGTCCAGTCCACTCCAATTCCCTCGGCAGGTGGGATGGGAAAAGTCCCCCATCATGCTTAAACTTCAATAATTTTCAGCTCCACTTTTCCGCTTTTTCCCCATAATCCTCATTTCCCTTACTGAATAAAAATCTCTCCACCTCAGCCTCGAACATAGTTAACGAGCAAGCCTCTGTAGCCCTCTGCAGGAAAGAATTCACTCACCTCTGAGAGAAAGAAATTCTTCCTCAGTCCACTCAGCCTCACACTCACAGCGCAAAAGTTATAGGAAATATTTTTACCAGCTGACTTACCGGTTCTGTTACCTTCAGGGACTGTGGACACACACTCTCAGGTTGCTCTTTCTCTCCGGGGAGGGAGAGTTTTCCCATCCTGTCTGCCATGGGACGTGGGACCATGTGGAGGTCTGTTGACCTTGGGCAGGATTTTCCAGTTTTGGAGTCAGCGTGGCTGGAAAATCTCACCCAATGTGCCTTACTGTCCAACTTCCATTTATTGTGTATAATGTAATGTGTGTGATGTAATATCATATACTGATAAAAACAACTCTGGGCTTGAAGATTTCAGGCAGGAAGCTGGAATAGTTCGAAAGCTGGCAGAGTTCAGTAATGTGAAGAGATAATGTCATCACTTTCAACATCGTAAATGAACAGAGAGTTCTTGGTGTCCATGTATGTAAATCCTTAAGGACAGCAGCGTAAGTTGATAAGGCATTAAAAAGCACTTTGGTTATTTTGATTATAAGTAGAGAAATAGGATCTTTTTTAAAAAAAGGCAAAAGGAAACTTTCTGAATCACCAGTTAGATCTCTGCTGGATAATTGTAGATAACTCTGGGCAGCATGGTGGCACAGTGGTTAGCACTACTGCCTCACAGCACCAGAGAGCCAGGTTCAATTCCAGCCTCAGGTGATTGTCTGTGTGGGCTTTGCACAATCTCCCCATGTCTGCGTGGGTTCTTTCCGAGTGCTCCGGTTCCTTCCCACATTCTAAAGATGTGAGTTAGGCTGATTGGCAATGTTATATTGGTGTCAGGAGAATTAGCACGGCAAATATGTGGGGTTACGGGAATAGGGCCTGGTGGGATTGTGGTCGGTGCAGGCTTGATGGGCCAAATGGCCTCCTTCTGCACCATAGGGATTCTGTGATTCTGGATACCTCACTTGAGGAAAGCTGTAGAAGCCTGAGGAAGGGTTCAGAGGAGCAGAATATTAGAAATGAAGAGGAATTTCAGTTCTGAGAAGAGGTTGGAAAAGTTTGGATGGTTCTGTCTGGAATAGACAGGGTTAAGAGATGGAGAATTCATGCTGATGTCAGATTTTGATAGGTAGATTGAGAAAATGATTCCCTCGGTGAGCAGGTCATTTACTGGTGCCATAGATCCAAAATCATTGGCAAAAGAGGGGCGAAGAGGGGAAAGGTTTACTCTTTTCACTCAGAGATTGGGATCGATCTGAAAAGCTGGTTCTACAATAATTTTGAAAGGGAGTTCAACTCCATTTGAGAATGAATAACTTATCGAGTTCTGAACAAAAAGTGGGATGTGTTGGCAGCCCCTCTGTCACTGTAATAAATAGTATATTCTAACAGCGTATTATTGTGTGTAATGGCGTTGGGAGGTAGAGACACAGGCTTTTATTGCAATCACCTCCCACCCCCACAAACCAGAATATCACTGCCTCAAAATGTTCCTCTCTCACTTTCTCTCTGACTCTCGAACACTCACTCTGGCTGCAAATCTCTCATTTTCTCTCTTTCTCTGTCACACACACTGACAGACACATACTCTTATAGAAACAGACAGACACACACACACAGACATACACACACACACACAGACATACACACACACAGACATACACACACACACACAGACATACACACACACACACACACACACACACACAGATATACACAGACATACACATATACAAACACACACACAGACATACACACGCACAGACATACACACACAGACATACACACACACAGACATACAGACACAGATATACACAGACATACACATACACAGACATACACACACACAGACATACACACACAGACATACACACACAGACATACACACACAGACATACACACACACAGACATACAGACACAGACACAGACACACACATACAAAAATTCATAGACACACAGACGTACTGATATAGATGAAGGTATACACACACACATGCATGCACAGACACAGACACACACACACACACACACACACACACACACAGGTGGTGTTTTCTCTCTATCTGTTGTGCTGTATCATTATGTTCTTTCTTTCACATATGGCCATTTATTGATGTGCTTTAGGACTTGTGAAACCATGTTAAACAAACGCAAAGCACGAAAAAGAAATCCATTGATGAACTGTTAGATTTTACTTCCTTAACCTGGAGGTGATTTTCCTCTCAGACACTAACCACCAATCCCTGCCTGAATTCACATTCCTACATTTGTTTTTGTGACTTCCCCACTTTGGCAAATTGCTTCCTTCCCTGAACTGTTCCTGCCACCTGTTTCTGAATGTTGTTCTTGTTCAGGTCGAGTTTCAGTATCTCAGTATTGCATTCCTGACTGGTGACATTTCATTGTTTGAATAAGATAAGGAAAGGGTACAGCAGGGAAAGGATCTCAACTCACTCCAGCCAGGATTGCTGCTACATTGATGAAACACTTCATTTTTAAGAAAATAATTCAATAACAGCAGAATTCGACAAAGGAATTTATCAGACACGTATTTACCTTCAAAGAACTGAATATTGGAAATACTGTGTAAAAGAAAGAATGGTTGGATTGATGTTTCTGGGAAACTGTGTCCCAATTTTTGATCATCAAGTGAATTATTGTCAATCCAGATGCATTGCTGCACTTTCATTCTGACATATTGGGCTTATTAAAACCATTGTTTTACTTATAAAAATATACTTTGTATCTGTAAACGCCAGAACACAACACTAGGCAGCATCAGACAACTTTTTAAAAATGTGTTTGAACAAATCAAGCACAAACCAAAGGAATTGGAATCTGATATTTATCCCCGTTCAATATATTAATGAGTTAATTAAACAGATTGAAATTATTTCACTGCAGCAATGAGCAATAATTCCACGATGCATTTACAATACGATTTGTCACTAGATTCAGTAAATACATTTTTAAAAGTCTCTAAATCCTGGATATATAAATAAATTCATTGACTATAATTTAAGTAAGAATGCAGACTTACCCCTGTAATAATAACACTTTGGCTAGGTATTGATAACAGTAGGAAAGTTAGAAAGAGCAGAGATTTCATACTGAATCCCAGAGATGGGAGCGTTGTCTGAAGAATTGGGTCTCTGCCTCAGACTGTAATCTGTACAGCTGAATTGTATAATACTCTCTGAATCAGGCCGAGATCTCCAGGAACTGTCCCCTCCCACTTCAGGTCCTGCTCTTCATGGAACTATAGCAATCTGACAGTGAGGCGTCTCCCTCTTTTCCTCTCTGTCTCTTTCTATTTGTCTTTTTCTCTTTCTTTCTGTCCCTCTATCAGTGTCTCTCTCTGTCTTTTTGTCCTAATGTCTCTGTCCCTCTCGCTATCTCTTTCTCTATCTCTCCTCTGTCTTGTTCTCTATCACTTTTTTTCACTTTTCTCCTTCTCTCTCTCTTCCTCTTTCCCTCTCTCTTTCTCTCTGTCTCCCTGCTCAAACCCTTACACTATCTGAGTGAATGAGTCCTGTGAGAGTGTGCAAAGTCCAATGATCGTTGTTTTAAGCGCTCACCTGAAAAAGGAATTCTGGAGCATTTAAGAAATCGACGTTTCAGAGAATTAAATCATATTCAAAGGTCAGACACTGATTTGTTAACTCATTAATTCAGGAACAATCATTGGCTCTGAAACTAAATCAATAGTGAACATTTGGTTTAATTTAGTTTTAAATGCTAACACTGCAGTTCTATAGATCAGCTCAAATGAATGAAGTGAGTGTAAATTCTATCAGAACTTGCCCTCTTCATCCAATATTTTAAATATTGTTGTTTACAATTTTTGATCTGATTGAATGAATGACTTTTATACACCCAGAATAAGTTTTCATCCACACTGACTGTGTACCAGCATTTACATTTTCACTTGATACAGACCACAACAATGTAAGAAACAAAAGCAGGAGCTGGCCATTCAGCTCTTCGAGCCTATCCCACCATTCAATTCCATCATGGCTGATCTATGCCGGCCTCAATTCTTTTTCTGTACCATTTCCCATAGATCTCTATTCCTCAATCTATCAAATATTTATCCATTTCCACTCCGAATGATCCAGCCTCCACCACCCTTTGCGGTGCTGAATTCCAGAGATTCACCACTCTCTGTGAGAAGAAATTTCTACGCACCTCATTTTTGAATGATTGACCCTTTGTCTTGTCACACGTGTCTCCTTGTTCAAGACTCTCCCATTCGTGAAAAGATTTCACCATCCATCCTGTCAAACCCCCTCAGGATCTGGGTCACCTCTCAATCTTCTAAATTCCAAGGAATATAAACCCAGACTATTTAGTCCCTTCTGATAGGACAACCTTCCCAATCCAGGAATTAATCTGGTGAATCTCCTTTGGATTGCCTTCAATGTTACAACATCCTTTTTTGATTGTTCCTATTTGTGAACTGAACTCCTCACTCATCTGACGAAGGGGCAATGCTCCGAAAGTTTGTGCTATCAAATAAACATGTTGGACTTTAACCTGGTGTTGTGAGACTACATATTGTGCCTTCTCCAGTCCAATGCTGGCACTTAGAGATGCAAGTACTGGTTATGAACAGTCAGCATGACTTTGTAACTGGAAAACTATGTCTCATAAATTTGATTGAGTTTTTTGAAGGAGTAACCAAGAAGGTAGATGAGGGCAGGGCACTTGATGTTGTCTACATAGACTTTAGCAAGGCCTTTGACAAGGTACCACATGGTAGATTGTTGCATATGGTTAAATATTATGGGATCTAGTATGAGATGTCTAAATGAATACAAAATTAGCTCATTGACAAAAGCCAGAGGGTGGTTGTAGAGAGTTGTTTATCAAACTGGAGGCCTGTTACCAGCGGTGTGCCTCAGGGATCAGTGCTGGGCCCACTGTTATTTATCATTTGTATTAATGATTTGGATGAGAATATAGAGGCATGGTTTGTACGTTTGCAGACAACAATAAGATTGGTGGCATAGTGGACATTGAAGAAAGTTATTTCCAATTGTAACAGGATCTTGATCAATTGGTCAGTGGGCTGACCAATGCGAGGTGATGTATTTTGGTAGATTGAACCAGGCAGGACTAACTTAGTTAATGGTAGGCTGTTGGAGAGAGTTACAGAACAAAGATATCTCGGGGTACATGTTCATAGCTACTTGAAAGTGGAGTCACAGGTGGACAGGTTGGTGAAGAAGGCATTCGGCATGCTTGGTTTCATCGGTCAGAACATTGAATACAGGAGTTGGGACATCTTGTTGAAGTTGTATGAGGCACTTGGAATACTATGTGCAACTCTAGTCCCTTATTATAGAAAGGATATTATTAAATTAGAAACAGTACAGAACAGATTTACTGGAATGCTACTGGGACTTGATGGATTGAGTTATAAGGAGAGGTGGAATAGAATTGGACTTTTTTCTCTGGAGCGTAGGAGGCTGAAGGCTGATCTAATAGAGGTTCTATAAAATAATGGGGGGCACAGATCAGCTAGATAGTCAATATCTTTTACCAAAGGTAGAGGAGTCTAAAACGGGAGGGCATAGTTTTAAGGTGAGAGGGGAGAGAAACAAAAGTGTCCAGAGGGGCAATTTTTTCATACAGAGGATGGTGAGTGTCTGGAACAAGCTGCCAGAGGTAATAGTAGAAATGGGTGCAATTTTGTCTTTTAAGAAGCATTTAGATAGTTATGTGGGTATGATGGGTGTAAAGGGATATGGGCCAAATGCAGGTAATTAGGATTAGCTTAAGGGCTTAAAAAAAAGGCAGCATCAACAAGTTGGGCTGAAGGGCCTGTTCCAATCCGTAAACCTCAAGGACTCTATGACTCTAACTCCACATCCTGAATTAATGTGTTAACAATCAGTGTCTGACTTTGAATATGATTTAATTCTCTGAAAGTCAATTGCTTAAATGCTGCATACAATTTTGGTTCCCTTATCCAAAAAAGGATGTGGTAACATTGAAGGCAACCCAAAGGTCATTCACCAGACTAATTCCTGGAGTAAAAGGGTGAGGTTTCACCAACAATTGCAACAAAACCTCCCTATTTTTAAACTCCAATAAAGGCCAAATTGCGATTTGTCTTCTTAACTAGTTGTTAGAGCTGTCTGCTATCTTTTTGCAATTCCTGCACCAGAACACCCATATCCCTCTATATTTCACTCATCTGCAGTCTCTCTTCATTTAGATAATAATCTGCTTTTCGATTCTTCCTATCAAATTGCATAATCTCGCACTTGCTCTTTGTCTTGGGGCAGTAGCCATGATTCAATGATTAAGAAGCCAATTTTCTTCAATTCTCGGAAGGAAAGCAGGTCCTTGGTGATTATTCACTGAACCACAGCACGGTGCTTGAGCTTTTACAATGAATAAGGCAGGGAGGCTGGCACAAGCGGTTCCATATTCCAGCTATCTAGACAACTGAGCCAACCAAAGGGCCAGTTATATCATTCAAACACCTCAACAGCTGAGAAAGTGAGGAAGTAGAAAAGGTTTGGAAAGCTCTTATAATCAGTGAAAGTTTACCGCACCTCTCTGCAGTTACACTGCGGAAAGCAGAGCCAGTTCTCCAAAGGGTTTCTGAATGCTTTGGTTTGCATTGACAGCTGTGCGTTAAGCTGTTGCTAGTTTCATTGGTGTGAGAAATGGCAATGATTGCCTTAGAAACCACAGAAAGATGATCTTGTGCATCAGCACAGAACAGCAAACAGCATCAATCAAAAGACAACACACTTTGGATTAGCCTGAAAGGCACATCAGATCCTAGCCTGAGTATCAGAGATGTGACTCTCAAAATCACCATTAGTTTCATGCCCCTTTCTCACTGGGCATTCCTGGCATTGACATTTTAATATGTTTCTAGAATGGCACAACACAGAAACAGGCCATTTGGCCCAACATATCTGTACTAGCTCTTTGAGAGAGCTATTGGTTATTCCTACCACCCTGCTTCTTTCCCATAGTTCTTCAACCCTTTCAAATAAGGGGTGTGTCTCGAAGGTTATGAGATGTGTATTTAACACTAGAAACCGGTTTCATTTTTATCGGAATAAATTCCTGATTATAGGTGATCACACTTCCATTGTGGAAGCAGCAAATCCTGAACCTATTTTCTGGCAGAAACTGCTCCTCTAGCAGTCTGGCTGAGTTTTGCAAGCACAGAGACACTCTGTACAGTATCTTCCTTCCCCGTTCTGCATCAATTCAATGGGTATGAGCTCAAAACTGAGACCTAAAAATCTCCAGTTTTCTGGCCTCGGCAACACCGTGCTGTCTGACTGAACTAAAACACCCAATCCCCGGAAGGATAAGGACTTTTAGTTCAGTGGGGCAGCATGGAACTGCTGAAGGGCCTGTTCCTGCTCTGTAATTTTCTTTGATCTTTATTCTATACCAGGTCATGAAGCCAAGGACAGGGAACATGACCCTGCTCCTTCTGAAAGAACTTCAAAATATGTTTCATTCCACAGTGCCATGTGTAAAGATGGGAAGTATTGAATTAAGCTTCCTGTTAGCTGGGAACAGATTCCAGAATGGCTCCAGAACCTCCAAAGCCCAGGGGTGATCTCATTGAAATATGAATCATAAAAATCACAGAAGGTTTGATGGGACAGAGGGTTCAATTACTTTTTCTTCTCTCTTGCTTTTTGCCAGGTTGGAGAATCTAGAACTAGGGTCTCAGTGACTCAGAATAAGGGGTCAACCATTTCGGAAAAAGAAGGAAGAATATTTGCATTTGTATAGCATCTTTCATAACAACAACATGTCCAAAATCCTTTACAACCAATGAAGTGCTTTGAAGTGTCATCACTGTTGTCATGTAAGAACTGTCACATCCAATTTGTGCACAGCAAGATTCCACAAACATTCAAAGCTGAGCAGGTTAGATTGATTGGCCGTGCTGAATTGCCCCTTAATATACCGAATATGTAGATTAAAGGGATTGGCAGGGTAAATATGTGGAGTTATGGGGATAGGGCCTGGATGGGATTGTGGTCGCTACAGACTCGATGGACTGAATGGCCTCCTTCTGCACTGTAGGGATTCTATGATTCAATTAGTGCAATAGTAACCGGTTAAGATATTTCTGTGAGATTGGTTGAGCGATGTAATAACCTCAGTTAATCATTCAGCTGAAAGACAGCACTGCTGACAGTGTAGCACCTCCTCCATACTGAGATGTTAGATTTTTGTGCGGGGGATTTTGGTGTGGGTCTTGAACCCACCATGTTGCAATTCAAAAGGAAGAAGTTCCATCAAATGAATCACATCGACACCAACTGAGATGAGAAGAAATTTCTTAATTCAAAATGATGTGAATTTTAGAATAAATTTCCTTTACCTATCCCCCCACACCCCTCTCCAACCATCAAACCCCATGATCATCAATCATTGAATAAAGTCAAGTCAGAGATCATTAACCTTCTAGATACTGAGGAAGTGGAGGGAGAGAAACATAGAAACTAGGAGCAGGAGGAGGCCATTTGGCCCTTTGAGCCTGCTCCACCCTTCATTATGATCATGGCTGATTATCCAATTCAACAGCCTGATCCTGACTTCCCCCCATAACTTTTCATCCCTTTAGCCCAAGGGCTATATCAAACTTCTTCTTGAAAACATACGGCCTCAACTACTTTCTGTGGTAACAAATTCCACAGGCTCACTGCTCTCTAGGTGAATAAATGTCTCCTCATATCTGTTCTACATGTTCTACTCTGTATCCTCAGACTGTGGCCCCTGATTCTAGACTCCCCCACTGTCAGGAAAATCCTCCTTGCATCTACCCTGTTTAGTCCTGGCAGAATTTTATAGTTTCTATGAGATCACCCCTCATACTTCTAAAGTCCAGCAAGTATATCCTAACTGACTTAGTCTCTCCTCATACATAAATCCCAGGAATCAGTGTGGTAAACCTTTGCTGCACACATCTATAGCAAGAACATCTATCCTCAGATAAGGAGACCAAAACTGTACGCAATATTCCTGCTGTCATACATAACTGCAAAATATCCCTGCTTTTGTACTCAAATCCTCTCACTATGATCCTCTTACTATGAAGGCTAACATACCATTTGTCTTCTTTACCACCAGCTGCACCTTCATGCTTACCTTCAGTGACTGGTGTACGAGGACACCCAAGTCTCGTTGCACATTCCCCTCTCTCAATGTATACCCATTCAGATAATAATCTGCCTTTCTGTTTTTGCTATCAAAATGGATGACCTCACATTTATCTACATTAGATGACAGCTGCTATGTACATGCCCTCTCCCTCAGCCTTTCCAAATCTCGCTGAAGGTTCTTTGCATCTTCTTCATAGCCCACCCTCCCAAACAATTTTGTATTATTTGCAAATTTGGAGATACCACATTTAATGACCTCTTTGAAGTCATTAATACACATTGTGAATAACTGTGGTCCCAGGACTGATCCCTGTGGCATCCCATTAGCCACTGCCTACCAATCAGAAAATGACTTGTTTAGTGCTACTCTTTGGGTCAGATTTCCTGGCTGTGTTCACTCCATGGCTGGAAAATCCCACTCAAGGCCAACAGACCTTTGCATGGATCGTGTTCCACCCGCTATGATTCCCATGGCAGGCAGGATGGGAACATTCTGCCCATCATTTCCTATCTGTCAACCAGTTTTCTATCCATCTCTATACACTGTCCCTAGTCCCATGCATTTTGGCATTAATATGGGGATAGTGCATGAAAATAGATTTAAGGTGAAGATCAGCTATGATCTTATTAAATGGTGGACCAGTTTCCAGGGACCAAATGGTCTGTTCGTGCTCCCAGCTTTCCAACATGAGATAAACCCAATTTAAATATGTAATTAACTTTCAGCTAACCTCCTCGATATTAACGCAAGAGCTAATTTCTCAATAAATTGTCAATTAGGCATCATTAAATATCAAGTTCTGAGAACTGTATGTTCACTGTGTAATATAAATATAAAATCGTATTTTATTAGTACCACAGATTGTTATCCTTTAAAGTCCTGGAACATTTGTAAATTTACATGTCAAATATAACTTGGGTTTGCATTCTTGGCACCAATTTAATTAAACAATTTTACTGTGTTGTTCGTCAATCAACTCGGCTTTTTCAATGATTGCCTTGGGCTTTTCAGTGGGATTATAATGACCTTTTCTTTCTTCATGTTTTCTAAAACCCTGAATTAACTTAGTCCGAGCAGTGACTGGGGCCTTTTGAACAAAATTCACTTTCAGTCTGGCTTCCCATTTCTTGGTCATTTAACTCCCAGTCTCACTGAAACAGAGATCCAACTTCTGATTGAAGCAAATGACAGTGACGTGAGGCAAGGAGGCACGGGTAAGGTAGGGTAAATGGGAGAATGAGTAAGAAGCTGCAACGTGAATCTGTGGAGAGAATTCCTGTCAATGTGAGTTTGAGGGGAGTCAGGGAGGCTCCTAGGACAGCAAGGGAAGCTGAGAATTCCTGGGCACCAAAAATAACCCTGGAGAGATCTGTTTGACTCTCTGGCTCACCTGTCCCTCAGTGTCATTTCCTAGTGAATCAGCCACAAAGTCATGAACTTGCCATTATCAATCAAAGTACAGTTATCATCAGAGCTTAGGTTTTGTGAAACTGCCACTTCAAAAACACTTTTATATTTATGGAAGGATTTTATATACAATATCACTAACTGACCTCAAATCCATAAAACCATATGCTGGGGCTTTCTCTGGATTATTAGCACAGTGACATAATGACGACACTTCTGCTCTCCACCTCTCTCATTATTGTCACCATATTTGGAGCAGGTGCCTCCCACTCCATGGACCATCACCTTGACACGGTGGCTTTTGCATCCCAACAATTCCTTGAGAAGGGTTGTAGGAGTTCCTTTCTGCTTGCAGCATCACACAAGGTGACAAGTTTAAGGGAAAATGTCACAAAAGCATGATGCAAAAAGCCCTCAATGGCAGAGCATGTAGAGGAAATCTGTGCACTCGCTGTGAAGGTGGAAGAGGGTCGCAGTGGCAAATTAGCCCCAATTATCATTGGTTGATTCACCGCCAAAATCTGACCATCAGCCTTCTAAGGTCAGGTGGACTATGACAGCAGCACAAAGTCCCCAGGTTAAACCAGGTCACTAACGGCTTCTACCGGTCTCCATTTGTCAAGTGCTGTGCTGATTGGTGACAGGGACAGGGCTGTGAGCCTGAACCAAGAATCTACACACAGGTGACAGATAAATGAAGATGGTTGGACACCTGTGGTGGGACAGATGTGTCTTTGGGCAGCAGCTGAGCCGTTCCTTTCAGGATACCCTCTGTTCACACCAATGGGGACCGAGCTGAAAAAGGTGCCCTAAAAATAGGTTGTCCCACTTTCTCCACGGTGGGGAACTGCCCCCTGCGGCAGCACAATCTTCACGTCAAAGAAGGAAAACCTTCAATTTTGCAATTCAAATATTGGAACACTCATGGACAATCTCAAGAGTGACCATCCAGAAAGAGCTACAATCGTATTGTGTCAGCCACTGAGATTCTAAATTAACATTGCTGCCCTCCGTAAGAGCCACCTTCCTGGGAGGGGCAGCTGAAAGAACAAACAGAAATACACCTTCTACTGGAGAGGAAAGGCTAACAGTGATCCCAATGTTCACAGAGTTGGGTTTGCCATTTGGAATATTATCCTGGATATACTGCCAGAACTCTCCAGTTCCAGCAATGAACAACTCGTGACACTTCTCTGACAGCTCACCCATAACTAAGATATGACCATCATCCGCACTTGTGTACTGACTTTTGACTCCAATGAAGATGTTGAAGAGGGGTTTGATTCTGACCTTTATGAAATCTTCACTGCTAGCCTCAAACCTCCTTCTGAAAGGCTTTAATCCCAGGATTGACCATGACTCTGATTTACCCTTGCTGAGATAGCGTGCTCAGTGTGATGTCATGGTAACAAACACTTTCTTCCAGCTGGCCAATACATGGAGGCACCGTGACTCAAGGCACTGGTACTTCCTGGGTTATTCCATTATTAATGACAGAGGAAAGTGTCATTTTCCAGTTTATTATGAACTTTCAGACATCACTTTAAAATTTTGAACAAATACAGACTGTTTAAGTGGCCACTGCAAACCATGTGTGATTTTTCCATATTGGATCCAGGCAGTTTTGCAACTCAAGTCAGCGCATATCCACCTGTTCATCAAACTTATTTGAACAAGTATTTTGATTTGTAACATGTGACATAAATGAGTTAGCCACACTTGTAGCTACTTTTAAAACACCAAGATTCAGCTCTGCAAAGACAGAGAAACTACCAAAAAGATGGGAGATTTTTCCATATTGGCTCCAGACAGTTTTGCAACTCAAGCCAACACCTAATTAACTATTCACTTTCATAACCTTCCAGGAAATCTACATATCCCTTTGTTCAAATCTGGAACATCAACAAAAGGACTATCGTATTCTGGCCAACTCATCTTCTTGGTTCACTATAGACAAAAGAAATGGAAACTCAATCTGTGTTTGATAAATGTGAGTGGGTACACAGTGACCGGCTATTGCTTTATGATTGGCCCCTCTTGTCAAGGCAGACTGGGCAAATTTCAAAATTTCAAATGATAAACACGAGATCAACAGAAGAGGTAGCAATGGTTCGCACTGCTGCCTCACTGCACTAGGGACCTGAGCTCGATTCCAGTCTTGGGTCACTGTCTGTGTGGAGTTTTCACGTTGTCCCTGTGTCTGCAACGTTTTCTCTCACAGTCAGAAAGATAGACTGATTCGGTGCATTGACCCAAACAGGCGCTAAACTCTGCTGACTAGGGGAATTTCACAGTAACTTCCTTGCAGTGTTAATGTAAATCTTCCTTTTGACTAATAAATAAACTTCAAGATATGCCTGTTAGGTTGATTGGCTATGTTACATTGCTCCTCACTATCAGGGGGATTAGTAGGGTAAATACGTGGGTTATGGGGATAGGGCCTGGGTGGGTTTGTTGTCAGTGCAGACTTGATGGGCCAAATGGACTCCTTAAGCACTGTAGGGATTATATGATTCTTCTATGATTGTTCTATGTTTATCAACCTGTCCACCAAATTTATTTGAGCAAGTATTTTGGATTTGTATCAGGTGACGTTATTGAGTTAGCCATGCTATATACCTTATTTCAAAACACCAAGATTCAGCTCTGCAAAGATAGAGTAACTACAAGAAAGCCACTGTACAGGCTGCAATCAACCAAGCAACCAAGGTAATAAACAGCAATGTTTTGAAATTGACTGAAGATCTTTCTGACTTCAAGTTTACCTAAGAACCAACCTCTTGAAAATCCAACAATAAGAAACCTCACAGCTTACTGAAAAATCAGTGCTTACAGGACTTGCACTTCAACACAAACAATCAACTCATCTAAGAAACTACAGGTCTGACACAAAAGAGAAACTGAGAGAATTATACATTGTAGTTACAATATTTCTTTTTTCATCTGTATCTAATCTTTGAGTGCATGAATTAAGTGGATGAAAAATCATGCTTGCAAATCTCCAGGGTAAGTGTGAGATAATATATAGCCTTCCTTATTTTAAAATTCACAGAAAGCTTGCTGCTAGAGTTATCTAAATTGGAACAATTCCTCTGAGGGTGAAAATGTAAATACTCGAAACGCAAATCATACTGGTCAAGACATTAAGAAAGAAATATATTCTGTTTGTGACACAAGTAATCCTTATATCAATTCATTAATGCAAAGTACTGATCAGCTGCTGGATAAATCATAGATTTATTTAATCATTGATGAATATTACCAAGCTCCGAGACACAAAAGTCCAAAAGGGAGAAGATTGATATCTGAACCCTAAAGCAGCCCAATCAAGAAGAGGAATTCCAAGTGCAATTCATGACCAATCTGGAAATGAATCAAATATCAATCTCAGTTCCACAACTGTGCGATCAAATAAAATCATCTGTATAAGAGACCTGTGCTGAGATCACTGGGTTTGAGCATCATTGTCACCAGGATTGGTTCAATGCTGAAGTTTGTGGCCTCAAAGAACAAAAACAACAGGTGACAGGTACCACCCAAGACTGCAATTATAGAAGGCAGCATTACATAGCACAAGGCTGATACCTAATGACAAATTTGGAAGATAAATGACACATAATGGGAAGGGAAAACTCAAGAGATCCAACAATACATGGTCATCATGACATGTGATATGTTTTTGAAGCTACTATGGCCATCTATAGACCAAGATCACTCACAGGATGGTGTCTCTCTTCTTGATGATGCCAATGTGACTCATCAACACTGGAAAGATCACTTTTAGTAACTCTTCCACCATGAATCTGGAATGGCAGCAGATCCTCACTAGGACTTCACCCAGCACCCTGTGGTAAAATCTGTGGGTGGACCACAATCAACAGGAATCCGTTGGTGTACCACCATCAATGGGAATCTGTGGGTATACCTCCATTGATGGGAATCTATGGGTGTAGCACTGTCAATGGGAGAACCACAACAAACAAACAATCAAAATGCTTTAAAACAAAGCCTGTGACATCAATGCTGATGTTGATCTTCAGATTTGGTTGGTCTTTGCCCACATCATGACTACGGCCATTCATTCCCTATTGGGAGGGAAAATAACTCTGTTCAGGAAAGTGACCATTGTGATAACTCCATGCTGTGGAAACTAATATGAAGGAGCAATCTCAGGCAGAATCAACATAGTTTGGTGACAGAAAAATTGAGCTTAACTAATTTATTGTCTGAGAAAATGACGAGCAATGTGGATAAAGAAGAACTATATTTAGATTTCCAGAAGGTATTTAACAAGGTGCCACATCAAAGGTTACTACACCAAATAGCAATTACACAAAGCTTGACCAGAAACTGAACTGGACTAGTCATATAAATACTGTGTTTACAAGAGAAGATCAAAGGCTAGAATCCTGCGGTGTTTAACTCACTACCTGACTTCTCAAAGCCAGTCTACCAGCTACAAGGCACAAGTCTGGAGTGTGATGGGATGCTTTCCGCATGCCTGGATGAATGCAATTCCATGAACAGTCAAGAAGCAGAACACTGTCCAGGATAACACAGTCCACTTATCGCTATTCTTCGCACTAACATTCATGTCCCCCACCAATCATTTATTTGGTACTGGCTTAATTGATGGCTTAGTGAGGGAGGCAGGGAGGGAGAGAGCTAGGGAAGAAGGAAGGGTGGGAGAGAGGGAGGGAAGGAAGGAGATAGTGTCACATGGACAAGAAGGTAAATCACAATAATTATTCCTGGAAAATCATCTGGAATGCCTTCCAATGGATCTCAGCCAAATGAAAAATGAGTTTTACTGATGAAATTGTTTTGTTTGCAATGAGCGGCTGATGATGGATGAGGGAATTAACAGGAATTCTGCATTGAAACAGAACTTGCATTTGTCTCAATAGCTCCAGTAATAACTCATTTGTCTCTTTATTTGTGAGTCTTATTAATGTGTCATTGACTCTGTGTTTCATGTTATAAATATCAATTCATATTCACAATAATATTTTAGAGGTAATTTTTAATTCTGGAAAGATTAATGTTTAACTATGGAAATGGGATAAATGTAGCAAGAACAGCTTATAGTCTATTCCACTTAAAAGGTGGAGCCTTGTTGAGATAAGCAGTTCTCAGCTGGAAATGTAACTAATAAAGGTGGGCTTACTTAGCTAGTGAATTAGAGAGGAGATATTTACTTTGCTGTAAAGAACTTTCTGCCCAAGTAGTTATTTTGCTTTGGGAGTTGGAGCTGTATTGTCATTAAGATGGGTGGAGCTGAAGAACGTTTGAATGTTTCCATTTTTCAGTGTGTTGCTGAGAAGGGTTTAGGAAAGAAAAAGAAGCAGCTGGACAAAAACACACTGTAATTCTCAGGCTTCAGCAGCAAGAGTGTTGCTGTTGGGTTCTGGAGATAAGTGGATTCAGGTCAGGCACAACCAAATAGAATGGCAGAAAAGAATTGAGGGACTGAATGGCCTCCTCCTGTTGTGATGAAGGTGAATAAAATGCAAAGATATTGGTCAGCAGGATTCACTCATAAAACCAGTTATTAAGAACAAATTCACATTACAGATGTTTTTACATTCTTCACAGGGCAGTTTAAGGCTGGATCTTCTTTCATATGAAGTTGCTGTGAGATACATAAGGATTAAAGTAACTTTTGTGAGTTGCTCTCTTTCATGGCTGCTGTGAGTCTCACTGGGGTTTTAGACAAATTAAAGAAATAAAACAGTGGTCTTGCTTTCAGCAGCACTGTAGCTGATGAAATAGTGTGTGAATTACCAGCACCTAGGGGATGAAGGCACATTCTGGGAAAAAAATGATTGAATTGAAAAGTAGTGCGGGTAACTCATGCAGAGTGAAAACTGCGATCAATGGTAAATAGTCCAGCAGAAGTAAAATCATAGTCCAACTGAAATAGTCTGCACTCCTTCACTCTCCAAATCAAGATCCTCGATGGTTACTACTGCTTATCAGTTGATAATTACCCAACCAGTTACCCGCCCTTTCCCCCAGAAGGAAAGGCCATTCAAATCAGTATTCTTATTTCCCTGTTTTACTGTTGTTTTCTCCAGTGTTCAGTCGCCTGAGAGACAGGATGGAACTGGTGCTGAGTCGAGTAAAGCAGAAACCCCAATTTACAATGTATGGTGAGTTATCTGAAACAGCTGGCAGGATGACGGATTCACTGGTGGCTCTGGAACCGTGTGAAGGAGGATTCAATCAGTCCAAATGTGTCCCAATTTAAAAAGGTACAAATATCTTTGAATTTGTTGTACGGACACACATCACCAACAATCCCTTTAGGTCTCTGTGCCACTGTACTTACATGTTTAGCTAAACAACATGGGACTGAGAGTGTGAAACTGTCTCCAGTACAGCAGTTACCAATATCCATTGATTCTATCTACACTTCCCGCTGCCTCGGCAAAATAATCAGCATAATTCAGGACCTTACTCACTCTGGACATTCTGTCTTCCGCCTTCTTCCTTCGGGGAAAAAGATGCAAAAGTCTGACGTCACATACCAAACAACTCAAGAACAGCTTCTTTGCTGCTGTCAAACTTTTGAATGGATTTACCTTGCACTAAGTTGATCTTTCTCTACACACTAGCTATGACTGTAACATTATATTCTGCACCCTCTCCTTTCCTTCTCTATGAACAATATGTTTTGTTTGTATAGCATGCAAGAAACAATACTTTTCACAGTATGTTAATGCATGTGACAACAATAAATCAAATCAAAAAGTGTCAGTTATTGCAGGGACAGATCAAAGACCAGTGGTAAGGCGAGGGGTTCAGCACTCTAATATATATCCTGATACACAGGCAGCTTGTGCACACACAAAACACAACACACACACAGACCAGTTTGCATATTGTCTTTGTATGATCTGTGCTTGCAGACCAGGGACAAGTCAGGCAAAGACAACATGCAAACTGCTACATAGATTGCAGACAGACTCTGCAGACAAAGCACAAACTGCTCATGCAAAGACATGAATATTAAAATTGGGGAGTGCTCAGTAACTACTTAGCAGTTATTGAGATTACTAATAATGTACTGAAAATTAACTAGATTTACTACATATCACAGAAATATGTAGAAATTATACATTCTGCTCAACAAACCCTTCCAAGTATCTTCCACCTGAGGAAAAAGGTTCTAATAACCAATCCTGTTCACATATTCCTGATCCCACCCATTTCTCTAATCCAATTGGGGATAGAGTCATAGAGGTTTACAGCACTGAAACAGATCCTTCGGCCTAACTTGACCATGCCCCCAGTTTTTACCATTAAGTTAGTTCCAATTGTTGGCATTTGGCCCATATCCCTCTATACCCATCTCATCCATGTAACTGTTCCAATGCTTTTCAAAATTGTACCTGCCTCTACTACTACCTCTGGCAGCTTGATGCAGATACTCACCACCCTCTGTGTGAAAAAATTGCCCTTCCGGACCCTTTTGTATCTCTCCTCTCTCACCTTAAACCTATGTCCTCTAGTTTTAGACTTCCCTAACTCTAACCCTGCTTAACAAACTTTTGAAAGCCTCCCACTTATCAGCCATTCCTTTGCCTGCAAACAGACTCCCCCAGTCAACTTTTGAAAGTTCCTGTCTAATACCGTCAAATTGGCCTTGCCCAATTTAGAATTTTAACTTTTGGGTTAGACCTATCATTTTCCATTGCTATCTTAAAATCAATGGAGTTATGGTCTCTGTCCCAAAGTGATCCCTCACTAACATTTCTGTCACCTGACCTTCCTTATTTCCCAAGAGGAGGTCATGTATTGCCCCCTCTCTAGTCGGGCCATCCACATACAGAATGAGAAATTCCTCCCGGATACACTCAACAAATTTCTGTCTATCCAACCCTCTAATACTATGGCTATCCCAGTCAATGTTGGGAAAGTTAAAGTCCCCTACTATTACCGCCCTATTTTTCTTGCAGCTATCTGTAATCTCTTTATATATTTGCTCCTCAATTTCTTGCTGACTATTTGGGGGCTGATAGTACAATCCTATCAAAGTGTTTTCCCCCTTCTTATTTCTCAGTTCTACCCATACAGACTGTGAATGAACTCTCGGATATATCCCCTCTCAGTACTGCCATGATGTTTTGTCTAATCAAAACTGCAACTCTCCTTTCACTCTTATCTCCCGTTCTATCTTTGCATCTGTACACTGGAACATTGAGCTGTCAATGCCCTCTAGTTTTAGACTCCCCTATCTTTGGGAAAAGATATTAACCATCTACCTTGTCCATGCCCCTCATTATTTTTTAGACTTCTATAAGGTCACCCCTCAGCCTCCTATGCTCCAGAGAAAAAAGTTCCAATGTATTCAGCCTCTCCTTATAACTCAATCCATCAAGACCCAGTAGCATCCAAGTAAATCTTTTCTGCACTCTTTCTAGTTTAATAATATCCTTTCTATAATAGGGTGACCAGAATTGCACACAGTATTCCAACTGTGATCTTACCAATGTCTTGTACAACTTCAACAAGACTTCCCACCTCCTGTATTCAATGTTCTGACCAATGAAACTAAGCATGCCGAATGCCTTCTTCACCGCTCTGTCCACCTGTAACTCCACTTTCAAGGAGATATGAACCTACCCCTAGATCTCTTTGTTCTGTAACTTTCCCCAACTCCTGACCATTAACTGAGTAAGTCCTGCCCTGGTTCAGTCTACCAAAATGCGTCACTTCACATTTGTCTAAATCAAACTCCATCTGCCATTTATTAGCCCATTGGCTCTTTTTGATTTTTGTCTTTGGTTTCTCTGCCTGCCACTTTTTCCCTTACTGCCTTTATTTTTTTGTTCCTACTTTACTTCCCTTTGACTTCCTGCATCAGTTCCCATCTCCCTGCCACATTAGTTTAAATATTCCCCAACAGCACGAGCAGAGGCTCCCCTAGGACATTTGTTCCAGACCAGACCACCCAATTTGTTCTAGCCCCACCTCCTCCAGAATGAGTTCCAATGTCCCAGGAATTTGAATCCCTCCCTCTTGCACCATCCCTCAAGTCACGTCTTCATCTTAGCAATCCTGATATTCCCACTCTGACTAACACATCCTGAGATTACTACCTTTGAGATCCTACATTTTAGTTTAACTCTTATTTCCCTAAATTCAGCTTATGGGACCTCATTCTGTTTTTCCCTATATCGTTGCTGTCTATATGCACCACGACAGCTGGCTGTTCACCCTCCCCCCTTCAGAATGCCCTCCAAGACATCCTTGACCATTGTACGAGGGAGGCAACATACCGTCCTGGAGTCTCGTTTGCAGAAATGCCTGTCTATTTCCCTTACAGTTGAGTCCCCTATCATTATCCCTGTGCCACTCTTTCTCCTGCCCTCCTGTGTAGCAGAGCCAGCCATAGTGCCATGAACCTGGCTGTTGCCACCTTCCCCTGGTGAGCCATCTCCCCCAACAGCATCCAAAACAGTATATCTACACCGGAGGGAGATGACCACAGGGGAACCTTGCACTGCCTTCCTACTCTTCTCTCTCTGGTGCCCACCCATTTCCTATCTCCCTCAGTAATTTTTATCTGCATGCATATTTTCTGCATCAATCACTATTTGTGGGAGTGAATCCCACAGCCTCACAATATACCTGTGTCAAGTTTTTCTTGTCCTCAGTTCTCAATCTCTCCCATTTAATCTTGTATTTCTACTCCCTCATTCAAGACCCTGAATTAACAGGAACTGTTTGATTCTACAAACTCTACACCATTCTTACCATCATTTTAAATGCTTCAATAAAATCACCTCATAATCAGTGTTACTCGCACAAAACAAGACCCAAGTGTTTCTAAATCTTTCACTGATTGATTAAATCACTCAAAGTTGAAATGTATTTAGTGAAGTGGTTTCCCTGAAGAGATGGGCCACATTTAACCTTCTGACATCTTGCTGATTTAATTCAGCCCACTGTCTGTGGGGAAAGGTAAATAGGATTAAAATGGATTCGCAAAGCCTGATTAAATTGGTTAATTTTATGATTCTTCAGATTCTGCTGGACTTGTAACTATTGGAATCCAATGATGCATCATTTAATTTTGTTTGTCTCAGTAAGTGACCAAGTTAATTTCCCTACATATTAATATATCAACTAAAAAAAGAGGAAGCGTTAATTGAGGAGGAATAGTGCTTGTGTTCATGGGAAGTCAGGAGTGTTAGTAACTATTTATAGCTCATTCATTAATTTGCAATGGAATTTTTTTAAATTCATTTTTTCATGAGATGCGAGCCAGCGTTTGTCACCCAACACTAACTACGCTTGAACTGAAAGACTTGCTGGTCATTCTAGAGGTAGCTAAGAGTTAACCACATTGCTGTGGTTGAGGTGCCATATATAGGCTAGACCAGGTAAGGATGGCAGATTATGTTCATTGGTCCGATTTAGCCATTGCTGCGAGTTTAATTGTTTCACGTCGGATGGAGGTGGATCTTCCAGGGTTTGTATTCTCCTGGACATCAGCCTAAATGTCATTTCTCTAAATTTAGATCCTGAAGGCTGGCTTTGCTACTCTAATTCCATAACTGGCAACAATTACAGTGCCTTTCTGGGCAGGATTCAGAAGATACTGTTGACCGGTCAAAGTTTGGCTTTGCTGTGATACTGTACTTCAGGCACATCTGGACTTACCTGTATCCGGATATTCCTGAGGAAGGTTCTGTAATTGTCCACGCTCAAGTAGTGGTCGCTGAACTCTGTCAAACTGCCGTGGGTGCCCACTCCTATCGAGATACCTCACAAATCATACGCCAAACTTGCAGCACTATCCAGCAATGAGGCCAGCTATAGCACCTGTCTAAAATCCAGTAGGCTTCAGCTGGCAGATGTTTTTGAATAATTACGTTATTTATCCCACATACCAAACAGTCTCTAAGTATCTTGTTAAAAGTCAACCCAAATTCACGTGCTTCTGCCAATTGTCTGAACCTTGTTAGGAAACCTGTACCAGATTTCTCCATTTCCTGAAGTGCTGAGTAAAACTTGTACCTTCTTAGGATCAGACTGGGTCCGTCAATTCCTGGAAAGTTTTGGTAACTGGCACCTCCAGAAAAGTTAAGCTGTGAATAACGGTAAACGCCGCTGGTCCACAACCAGCCAGAAGGATGATCCATCGCTTTCCATCTTCCTCAATGTCATTCACTCTCAAAGATAACACATGTGTTCCACATGTCAGGCCCAGTCCCCACTGCATAGAACATAGAACATAGAACATTACAGCGCAGAACAGGCCCTTCGGCCTTCGATGTTGCGCCGACCAATTAGGAAAAAGCAATGACCCTCTAACCTAAACCATTCCCTTTACATCCATAAACTTATCTACTAACCTCTTAAACACCACCAAACTTGGCGCATCTACAACTGCAGCAGGCAGGGCATTCCATACCCTTACCACCTTCTGGGTAAAGAACCTACCTCTGACATCCGTCCTATAACCACCACCCCTTAATTTAAAGCTATGTCCCCTCGTGCTAGCTTTCTCCATCCTAGGAAAAAGGCTATCACTGTCCACCCTAGCTAAACCTCTAATCATCTTATATGCTTCAATAAGATCCCCTCTTAGCTGCCTCCTTTCTAACGAAAACAACCTCAAATCCTTCAACCTCTCTTCATAGGACCTGCCCTCCATACCAGGCAACATCCTAGTAAACCTCCTCTGTACCTCTCCAATGCCTCCACATCTTTCTTATAATGTGGCGACCAGAACTGCACACAATACTCCAAGTGCGGCCGCACTAGAGTTTTGTACAGTTGCAACATGGCGTTGCGGCTCTGAAATTCAATCCCCCTACCAATAAAAGCTAAGACTCCATATGCCTTCTTAACAACCTTATTGACTTGATTGCCAGCTTTCAGGGATCTATGCACATATACACCAAGATCCCTCTGTTCTTCAACACTATTAAGAGTCCTACCATTAGCCCTATACTCCACACATTTGTTATTCCTACCAAAGTGAATTACCTCACACTTTTCCACATTAAACTCCATTTGCCACCTCTCGGCCCAGCTCTGCAACTTGTCAAGTCTCTCTGCAAACTATAACACCCCTCTTCACTATCTACCACTCCACCGACTTTAGTGTCATCTGCAAATTTACTAATCTATCCTTCAATACCCTCATCTAGATCATTTATAAAAATTACAAACAGCAGGGGCCCCAAAACAGACCCCTGAGGTACACCACTTGTCACCGAACTCCACGATGAATATCTCCCATCAACCACCACCCTCTTCTTCTATCTGCTAGCCAATTCCTAACCCAATTAGCTAAATCACCCTCTATCCCATACATCTGCATTTTCTGCAGAAGTCTTCCATGGGCCACCTTATCAAACGCCTTACTAAAGTCCATATATACCACATCAACCGCCTTAACCCCATCCACCTCTTTGGTCACTTTTTCAAAAAACTCAATGAGGTTAGTAAGGCACGACCTACCCTTCACAAAACCATGTTGACTATCCCCAATCAATTCATTCCTCTCTAAATAACTATAAATCCTATCCCTAATAATTGTCTCCAATACTTTGCCCACAACAGAAGTAAGACTCACCGGCCTATAGTTCCCCGGAAAGTCTCTCTTCCCCTTCTTGAACAATGGGACCACATTCGCTATCCTCCAATCTTCAGGGTCAAAACAGGCCAGTTTCCCAAACAAAGTTATGATGCCTGAAACTGGTTTACCCTAGGCTGTTAGTGAGCAAGTTCCTGAGGGTCACTTATTTTCCTCATTGCCACTGAGCTAATTCCTCAGAGATTGGGGTCTCTGCACCAGATTCCCTTTATTTACAAACTCTATTCCACTCCTAACAGTGCTTCAGGTATAAAGTCAGAGTCCAGAGTGTCAGCAGACCTGGCACTCCTCAACATTATCAGAATACTCCTAGTGGTATTATCACTGGATTATTAATCCAGAAACTTGGCTAATGTTCTGGAGACCCAGGTATGAATCCCGCCAGGGCAGCTGGTGAAATTTAAATTCAATAAGAAATATCTGGAATTAAAAATCTGTTGAGGATCAGGAAACTATTGTCCAAAAAATCCGTCTTTAGGGAAGGAAATCTTCTATCTTTACCTGGACTGGCCTATATGTGATCCAGAGCCACAGCAACATGGTTGACTTTCAGTTGCTCTCTAAAGGCAACTAGGGATGGGCAAGAAATGTTGATCTAGTCAGCGAAGTTTGTGTCTCACAGATGAATTAAAAAAAAGGAACAGAGATTCCCTGATTGTCAGGGAATCTTTACCTTCATCAGGGAACTCCTTCCTCGTTGAACCAAATAAAGAAAATTAAGCTAGCTTAAGGACAACTCAAAAAGGGACAACTTCCTAAAAGGAAGGGAACTGCCCGAAACAAAAGATAAATTGGAAACGAAATGTAAAGCATGAAATTAAAAGGTGACTATCAGAGTCAATAATAAACCCCAGTCCATGAGGTGCCCAGTCGGTACAGAAGACATCAACACTGCATGCTCCCTCTCCAGGGACATCTGACTGCGAATATGGCCGCTGAAGAGGGGCAGACAGGCACGTTGAACAACTCCGTCGATTGCCCAGTCCCTGAACCTGGTGATGTCATGCCTCGCTAGGCCTTGGAGCAGGTTCACAAGGAGGTCCTCCCCTCAATCTGATCCCCACCCCCTCCGCACCATGTACCCGTAGATCAGGAGCATGGGATTGAAGTGCAAACAAGACATCAATAAAAGAGTCTTAAGGAAACTGAAAAGATAGGGCAGCCTATAACTTGGAACGTAGACATAGTCCACAGACTCCACAAGGTTGCAAAAGGGCACGTCTAGGAGTTTTGAATTGGAAGAAATCTCAACCACGGAGCTCATATTCCAAGAGGCCAACTTCATGGGCCTCATTGAGGTCATTCCAGACAATATGACAGTCCCAGTCCTGTCTTTTCCCTGTAGCTCTGACAATCTCTTTTTAGCTAATTGTGCACTTCTCTTTGAAAACCATAGTTAAAGTTTCCTCTGCTTTGCGAATTCCAGATTCAAAGAATTTGCTTCCTCTGAAACACTATCTCCTGGTTCCTTTCCACCTTGTTTAACCCTCCCAATAACATGAATAAATCACCCTGAAAGTTCATTCCCAGCTCTGTTACATTCAATCTGTTCAAGTCCCGCTCTGCTCTTCCCTACTCTCTCCTCTCCAAGAATTGTCCTAATGAAAGAGTGCATTGAGCTCAGGAAATTCAGATTAATGCATTCACTGGTCGCTGACTTCCACATTGTGCTGGTTAACAAATTGCACATTATTTAATTTCTAATTCTGAGTTAATTATTGATCACTGGATTTCATATTAGTTCTGATTGCTGTTGGTTGCTGAATTCTGAATTCACCACAGTTTACCATGTTGATCACTAGATTATACATTGGTGATCATGGAAACTTCTAATCAATGTTGATTATTGGGTTCCACATTGGCTGGGGAATCTAAAATATGGTACACAGTCTCAATAAAGGGCCAATCATTTACAATTGAGATGAGGAGAAACTTCTTCGTCAAAAGGTTGTGAATGTTTGGAATTCTCTATTCCAGTGTGTTGTAGGTGCTCCATGATTGAATATATTTAAAGCTGGGATAGGCAGACATTTCATTTATCAAGGAATTGAGGAAAATGGTGAGTGGATGAGAGAAAAGAACTCAAGCCCAAGAGTAGCCAAAATTGTACTGGGTGTCAGAGCTGGCTTGATGGGTCGAATGGTCAACTCCTGCTCCAATTTCTTGAGCTTGTGTTCTTGGTATTGATTGCTGGAATGTATGCAGAGATTGCTGAGGCTTTCCTTGTTACATAGGCCTGGGTAATAAATTCTCCACTCAGTTCTTGTCAGCTGCAATGAATGGTATTTATTACACGATTGTTATTTCAAGTTGGTGATGTGAGGTGATTTTGTCACACCAGAAATGCACCTTGTTCCTAATGTGCTCAGCAGCAAGGTTCATGCAAGGTGTGTTCATTATAATTGTGAGCTGTTTTTGCCTCTCTCCAGTGTCTTGGTAAGCAGTATGAAGGGTAGAATTCGAGGCTTTATTCAAGGCTCATGTTCTTCTATAGCTGGATCACATCGATACAATCTTTCAAACTTTCTACAGCTGATTTTGGGAAATTGCAGGAGGATTAGTACTGAGGGAGTGCCGCACTGTCAGAGGGTCAGTGCTGAGGCAGTGCCGCACTGTCAGAGGGTCAGTGCTGAGGCAGTGCCGCACTGTCAGAGGGTCAATGCTGAGGGAGCGCCACACTGTCAGAGGGTCAATGCTGAGGGAGCGCCGCACTGTCAGAGGGTCAGTGCTGAGGCAGTGCCGCACAGTCAGAGGGTCAATGCTGAGGGAGCGCCGCACTGTCAGGGGGTCAGTGCTGAGGGAGCGCAGCACTGTCAGAGGGTCAGTACTGAGGGAGTGCCGCACTGTCAGAGGGTCAATGCTGAGGGAGCGCCGCACTGTCAGAGGGTCAATGCTGAGGGAGGGCTGCACTGTCAGAGGATCAGTGCTGAGGGAGCGCCACACTGTCAGAGGGTCAGTGCTGAGGGAGCGCCCACTGTCAGGGGGTCAGTGCTGAGGGAGCGCCACACTGTCAGGGGTCAGTGCTGAGGGAGCCCACACTGTCGGGGGTCAGTGCTGAGGGAGCGCCGCACTGTCGGGGGGTCAGTGCTGAGGGAGCGCCGCACTGTCGGGGGTCAGTGCTGAGGGAGCGCCGCACTGTCAGAGGGTCAGTGCTGTGGGAGTGCCGCACTGTCAGAGGGTCAGTGCTGAGGGAGTGCTGCACTGTCAGAGGGTCAGTGCTGAGGGAGCGCCGCACTGTCAGAGGGTCAGTGCTGAGGGAGCGCCGCACTGTCAGAGGGTCAGTGCTGAGGGAGCGCCGCACTGTCGGAGGGTCAGTGCTGAGGGAGCGCCGCACTGTCGGAGGGTCAGTGCTGAGGGAGCGCCGCACTGTCGGAGGGTCAGTGCTGAGGGAGCGCCGCACTGTCGGAGGGTCAGTGCTGAGGGAGCGCCGCACTGTCAGAGGGTCAGTGCTGAGGGAGCGCCGCACTGTCAGAGGGTCAGTGCTGAGGGAGCGCCGCACTGTCAGAGGGTCAGTGCTGAGGGAGCGCCGCACTGTCAGAGGGTCAGTGCTGAGGGAGTGCCGCACTGTCAGAGGGTCAGTGCTGGAGTGCCGCACTGTCAGAGGGTCAGTGCTGAGGGAGTGCCGCACTGTCAGAGGGTCAGTGCTGAGGGAGTGCCGCACTGTCAGAGGGTCAGTGCTGAGGGACTGCCGCACTGTCAGGGGGTCAGTGCTGCGGGAGCGCCGCACTGTCCGTGGGGTCAGTGCTGAGGGGAGCCGCACTGTCGGGGGGTCAGTGCTGAGGGAGCGCCGCACTGTCGGGGCAGTGCTGAGGGAGCGCCGCACTGTCGGGGGGTCAGTGCTGAGGGAGCGCCGCACTGTCGGGGGTCAGTGCTGAGGGAGCGCCGCACTGTCGGGGGGTCAGTGCTGAGGAGCGCCGCACTGTCGCGGGGTCAGTGCTGAGGAGCGCCGCACTGTCTGGGGATCAGTGCTGAGGGAGCGCCGCACTGTCGGGGGTCAGTGCTGAGGGAGCGCCGCACTGTCAGGGGTCAGTGCTGAGGGAGCGCCGCACTGTCGGGGGGTCAGTGCTGAGGGAGCGCCGCACTGTCAGGGGGTCAGTGCTGAGGGAGCGCCGCACTGTCAGAGGGTCAGTGCTGAGGGAGCGCCGCACTGTCAGAGGGTCAGTGCTGAGGGAGCGCCGCACTGTCGGAGGGTCAGTGCTGAGGGAGCGCCGCACTGTCGGAGGGTCAGTGCTGAGGGAGTGCTGCACTGTCGGGGGTCAGTGCTGAGGGAGTGCCGCACTGTCGGAGGGTCAGTGCTGAGGGAGTGCTGCACTGTCGGGGGGTCAGTGCTGGGGAGTGCTGCACTGTGGGGGGTCAGTGCGAGGGAGTGCTGCACTGTTGGGGGGTCATGCTGAGGGAGCGCTGCACTGTCGGGGGTCAGTGCTGGGGAGCGCTGCGCTGTTGGGGAGTCAGTGCTGAGGGAGTGCTGCACTGTTGGGGGGTCAGTGCTGAGGGAGTGCTGCACTGTTGGGGGGTCAGTGCTGAGGGAGTGCCGCACTATTGGGGAGGCTGTTTTTCAAATCAGATATAAACTTGGTGTTTGGCCTGCTCTCCTCGGCTAATGTAAAGGATGTTCAGCGACTTCAATCTATCCTTCAATCAAAGTCACTACATCAGATTTCTGGGTTGTTGTCCCATTGCTGTTTTATAGAATCTTGCCATTCATGCAGTAACTATTACCTGCCCCACCTTACAATAGTGACTGCACAAAAGTTATACAGAGTACTTTGATACATCCTGAATTGGTGACTTTATTTAAATGTTGTTTGCCAATCCTCCAGTCTGGAGGTCAGGATACTGCCGTTATTTGATAATGTGATGCCCCAACATTCAAACAGTCCTCCCAGGCGCCATCCCTCCACTGACTCATGGTCAGTTGCATGAGTAATTGAATGCTGGGTGAGTCCCAGTGACAGTCATTCCTTCACAGGCACCCAGAGAGGATTGGAGCGCGAGAGACATCTCAAAAAGCCAAATTCGGCTAACAACAGGGAACCAGTTTTCTCTCTACCATTGCCTCCTTTACAAAAAAAAACGGAATGATACTCACTGGAGCATTGAGCTGAGAAGTAAAACAATTTGTACCTCAGATTGATGATGTTTGGTGCAGTTTACATCTCCCATGTTGCTGTATTTATAGCTTCAATAAATTCTACATGCTTTAGAAAAGTGATTTATAGCAGATGGGCCATACACAGTCTGCATTCTTCACATTAATTGTACTTTGCATCAAGATGCCCAGAGACCTGGGAATTCTTGGAAAATACAGTTTTGTCAAGGGCAGGTCATGCCTTATGAGTCTAGTTGAGTTCTTCGAAAATGTGACTGAACACATTGACGATGGAAGGGCAGTGGACGTGGTGTACATGGACTTTAGTAAGGTGTTTGATCAGGTCCCACATGCAAGGCTTCTTGAGAAGGTGAGAGGGCATGGGATCCAAGGGGCTTTGGCCTCGTGGATCCAGAACTGGCTTGCTGGCAGAAGGCAGAGAGTGGTTGTGGATGGGTCTTGTCTGCATGGAGGTTGGTAACCAGTGGAGTGCCCCAGGGATCTGTTCTGGGACCCCTGCTGTTTGTCATTTTCATAAATGACCTGGATGAGGAAGTGGAGGGATGGTTTAGCAAGTTCGCCGACGATACAAAGATCGGTGGTGTTGTGGGTGGTCTGGAGGGATGCCAAAAGTTGCAGCGGGACATAGACAGGATGCAAGACTGGGCGGAGAAGTGGCAGATGGACTTCAACGCAGATAAATGTGTAGTGGTCCATTTTGGCAGGAATAATGGGATGAAGGAGTACAATATAAGGGGTAGGAGTCTTAGCTGTGTTGTAGAGCAGAAGGATCTCGGGGTCCGGGTCCATAGGACTCTTAAATCGGCCTCGCAGGTGGAGGAAGTGGTCAAGAAGGCGTACGGTGTACTGGCCTTCATTAATCGAGGAATAGAGTTTAGGAGTCAGGAGGTAATGATGCAGCTCTATAAGACTCTTGTCAGACCCCAGTTGGAGTATTGTGCGCAGTTCTGGTCGCCTCATTATAGGAAGGATGTAGAGGCTATTGAGAGGGTTCAGAGGAGATTTACAAGGATGCTGCCTGGATTGGGAGGCAGGCCTTATGAAGATAGGTTGAGGGAGCTGGGACTCTTCTCACTGGAGAGACGTAGGTTGAGAGGCGACCTGATAGAGGTTTATAAAATGTTGAGAGGAATAGATAGGGTGGACTCTCAGAGACTATTTCCCCGAGCTGAAATGGTCACTACGAGAGGACACAGATTTAAGGTTCAGGGAAGCAAATACAAAGGAGATGTCAGGGGTAGGTTTTTCACTCAGAGGGTGGTGAGTGAATGGAACCGACTGCCGTCGGAGGTTGTTGAGGCAAACTCACTGGGGGTCTTTTAAGAGACTTCTGGATGAGTATATGGAAAAGAATAGGATAGGGGGTTATAGATAGGTCTGTGGATTGGTAGATGTGATCGGCACAACTCGTGGGCCGAAGGGCCTGTTTGTGCTGTATTGTTCTATGTTCTATGTTCTATATATCTTCCTGCTGCCCTTGCGTTAACATAACCATTTACTGCCAGCACCCCTGGTAGATGCACCCCTTTATCTTCCTCTCCCTTTCCCTTCCCTCTTCACCTGTTATTTACGCAGTAATTTAAGGGGCAGGTTTTGCACTGATTCTAAACCATTTCAATCAATTTCGATTCAATTCAGATCATAGAACATAGAAGAACATAGAACAATACAGCACAGAACAGGCCCTTCGGCCTTCGATGTTGTGCCGACCAAAATAAAAAGCAATGCCCCTCCTAACTAAACCATTCCCTTCTCATCCATATACTTATCCACTAACCTCTTAAACGCCACCAAACTGGGCGCATCTACAACAGCTGCAGGCAGGGCATTCCACTCCCTAATCACTCTTTGAGTAAGGAACCTACCTCTGATATCCGTCCTATAACTCATACCCCTTAATTTAAAGTTGTGTCCCCTCGTGCTAGCTTTTTCCATCCTAGGAAAAAGGCTATCACTGTCCACCCTATCCAAACCTCTAATTATCTTATATGATTCAATAAGATCCCCCCGTAGCCGCCTCCTTTCTAACGAAAACAACCTCAAATCCTTCAACCTCTCTTCATAGGACCCGCCCTCCATACCAGGCAACATCCTAGTAAACCTCCTCTGTACCCTCTCCAATGCCTCCACATCTTTCTTATAATGTGGCGACCAGAACTGCACACAATACTCCAAGTGCGGCCGCACTAGAGGTTTGTCCAGCTGCAACATGATGCTGCGGCTCCTAAATTCAATCCCCCTACCAATAAAAGCTAAGACTCCATAAGCCTTCTTACAACTTTATCCACTTGACTGCCTACTTTCAGGGATCTATTGACACATACACCAAGATCCTTCTGTTCCTCAACACTATTAAGAGCCTACCATTAGCCCTATACTCTACACATTTATTGTTCCTGCCAAAGTGCATTACCTCACACTTTTCCACATTAAACTCCATTTGCCACCTCTGGGCCCAGCTCTGCAACTTGTCCAAGTCACTCTGTAAACTAAAACACCCCTCTTCACTATCTACCACACCACCAACTTTAGTATCATCTGCAAATGTACTGATCCATCCCTCAATACCCTCATCCAGATCATTTATAAAAATTACAAACAGCAGGGACCCCAAAACAGACCCCTGAGGCACACCACTCGTCACCGAACTCCACGATGAATATCTCCCATCAACCACCACCCTCTGTCTTCTATCTGCCAGCCAATTTCTAATCCCATTAGCTAAATCACCCTCTATTCCACACATCTGCATTTTCTGTAGAAGTCTTCCATGGGCCACCTTATCAAACGCCTTACTAAAGTCCATATATACTACATCAACCGCCTTACCCCATCCACCTCTCTGGTCACTTTCTCAAAAAACTCAATGAGGTTAGTAAGGCATGACCTACCCTTCACGAAACCATGCTGACTATCCCCAATCAATTCATTTCTCTCTAAATAACTATAATCCTATCCCTAATAATTCTCTCCAATACCTTGCCCACCACAGAAGTAAGACTCACTGGCCTATAATTCCCAGGAAGGTCTCTCTTACCCTTCTTAAACAATGGGACCACATTCGCTATCCTCCAGTCCTCCGGAACCACACCCGTAACCAACGACGACCTGAAGATCAGAGCCAGAGGCTCTGCAATCTCCTCTCTTGCCTCCCAGAGAATCCTAGCGTAAATCCCGTCCGGCCCAGGGGACTTATCCAACTTCAAACCCTCGAGAATTTCTAGCACATCCTCCCTATCTACTACAATACTTCCCAATTTGCAACCCTGTACCTCAGTGTTCTCCATAGCTACATTTCCAGCACTATGCGTGAATACCGAAGAGAAATATTTATTCAGTGCCTCACCAATCTCTTCAGGCTCCACGCACAACTTCCCACTGCTGTCTATGACTGGCCCTAATCTTGCCCTAACCAATCTGCTATTCTTAACATATCGAAAGAAAGCTTTAGGATTCTCCTTAATCCTATCAGCCAACATCTTCTCGTGTCCCCTCTTAGCTCTCCTCAATTCACTTTTTACCTCCTTCCTAGATAATCTATAGCTATCCATTGCACTACCTGAGCCTTCAAGCCTCATCCTGACATAAGCCTCCTTTTTCTTCTTAACCAGCAAATCAACTCTTTTCATACACCAAGGCTCTCTTACTCGACCATTTCCTCCCTGCCTGACAGGGACATACTTATCAAGGACTCTCAGCAGCTGCTCCTTGAATAAGCACCACATTCCAGATTCCACTCCTTTAAGGAGTGCATTCCACTCCTTTAAGGAACATCAGATGATGAACGTAGACCATGACTGTAACAGAATATAATCTGTCTGGTTCACACAGGACTGTGGTTTCTGCCACTATGAATCAGTACACACCACAAAGGATAAATTTCCTCTGTGCTAAAGCAATGCAGCTCATATTCAACCTCATGCACTTTTTGAACCAGTTCTAGTTAATGCTCAGAGCAATTTAGCTTGGGTGTGTTTGGTGAAAAATCATAACTCACTGGAGAATGTTCTTCAGAGCTGAGAGTCTTTCTGTCCTCTGGATTAACAGCTAGGTTTGGTTCTGTTATATTTGTGAAATTTATAAGATTGTTATGCTTTTTGGATGGTGAACTTAATTTAAGGCAAAATGAAGGGGACCTTTTCTGAAATCTGCTTGATAGATAACCTGAGCGCTTTAATTGTTAGTGGTTAAATAGGACCCAGATTATTTGACAAGGAAAAAGGGGCAAGCTGCCCATTATTTCAGAAAATGGTAGGAGACTATCAAAGTCCTCAAAGAGTGATGAAAAGGTCAGGCTGTAAACAATTGTGCTTTTAGCTGTCTATTTACTTCCAGAATAGAGTTGGGATTTCAAAGATAGCTAATCAGCATTTCTACCTGGATGCAAGGCCCATGTGATTCACATTGCTATGAAAATGGATTGTGAGGGAGGAAACTATGGTCCCTGAAAATCCATGGACAGCAATATAGTTGGTTCCCAGCTACCCTCTGAAATGGTCTTGGTGAACCACTCATTTCAAGGGCAATTAGGGATGGGCAACAAATGATGGCCTTGCCGGTGTTCATAGAATATACAGCACACAGACAGGCCCTTCAGCCCAAACTGATCTATGCGAATCAAAATGCCCAACTAAGCTAACCCCATTTATCTGCATTTGGCCCATATCCCTCTAAACCTTTCCTAGCCATGTATCTGTCCAAATGCCTTTTAAATGTTGTTGATGACCTTGCCTCAACCACTTCCTTCAGCAGCTCATTCCACATACATTCCATCTTCTGTTAATTTGATTTATTACTGTCACATATATTAACATACAGTGAAAAATACTGTTTCTTGCATGCTATACAGATAAAGTATACCATTCATAGAGAAGAAAATAAGAAAGTGCAGAATATAGTGTTACAGTCATAGCTAGGGTATAGAGAAAGATCAACTTAATGCAAGGTAAGTCTATTCAAAAGTGGCAGGGAAGAAGCTTAGAATAGAATGACTTAGAATTCCTACAGCAAAAGAAGAGGCCACAATCCCACCCAGGCCCTACCCGTATATCCCTATATATTTACCCACTAATCCCTCTAACCTACGCATCTCAAGACACTAAGGGCAATTTTAGCATGGCTAATCAACCTAACCCGCCCATCTTTAGACAAGCTGTTCTTCAGTCGGTTGATACATGGCCTCAGACTTTTGTATCTTTTTCCCGATGGAAGAAGGTGGAAGAAAGAATGTCTGGGATGCGTGGTAGTCCTTAATTATGTTGGCTTTGCCAAGGCAGTGGAAAGTGTAGACAGAATCAATGGATGGAAGGTTAGTTTACGTGATGGATTGGGCTACATTCACAGCCTTTTATAATTCCTTGCGGTCTTGGGCAGAGCAGGAGCCCATACCAAGCTCTGATACAACCAGAAAGAATGCTTTCTATGGCGCATCTGTAAAAGTTGGTGAGAGTTGTGGCTACATTTAAATTTCCTTAGTCTTCTGAAAAACAGAAGCATTGGTGGTCTTTCTTAACTATAGTGTTGACATGGGCAGACCAGGACAGATTGTTGGTGATCAGGACACCTAAAAAATTGAAGCTCTTGACCCTTTCTACTTCATGTTTGTTGATGTAGACAGGGTCATGTTCTCCTCTACACTTCATGAAATTGATGACAATCTCCTTTGTTTCTGATGTTGAGGAGAGATAATTGTCACCTCACCAGTTCATCAGATTCTCTATCTCGTTCCTGTATCCTGTCTCATCATTGCTTAAGATCCGACCCACTATGGCAGTGTCATCAGCAAACTTGAAAATCAAATTGGAGGGGGATTTGACCACACAGTCATAGGTGTATAAGGAGTATAGTAGGGGGGCTGAGAACACAGCCTTGTGGGTGATCGGTATTGAGGATTACCGTGGAGGGGGTGTTGTTACCTATCCTTACTGATTGTACTCAGTGAGTTAGGAAGTTCAGGATCCAATTGCAGAGGGAGGAGCCAAGGCCCAGGCCCTGGAGTTGGAGATGAGTTTCGTAGGAATTAATGTGTTGAAGGCTGAGCTGTAGTCAATAAGTAGGAGTCTGACATAGGTGTCTTTATTATCTTGGTGTTCTAGGGTTGAGTGCAGGGCCAGGAAAATAGTGTCTGCTGTGTTCCCGTTGCAATGGTAGACAAACTGTAGTGGATCCAGGTAGTCCGGGAGGCTGGAATTGATTCGTGCCATGGCTAACCTTTCGAAGCACTTCATAATGATGGATGTCAGAGCCACTCAAAGCACACTGCTTGATGGTTGAATTCTTGAAGCAGATAGGGACCTCAGATTGTTGTAAAGAGAGATTGAAGATGTCCGCGAATACCCCTGCCAGTTGATCCATGTAGCATCTGAGTGCATGTCTGGATACCTCATCCGGACCAGTCACTTTCCATGGGTTGATCTTCCAGAAAGCTGCTCTGACATCTGCAATGGTGACCCCAGATACAGGTTCATCCAGGGCTTCCAAGATGGAGAACGTGCTCTCGCTGACCACTTGCTCAAACCACGCATTGAGCTCATCAGGGAGGGGCGTGTTGCAGCTGGCAATTTTTTGTGCCTTAATCTCGTAGCCTATTACATCTTGCAGACATTGCCATCATTGGTGGGGATCTGTATGACTGGCCTAGGACTCTAGTTTGATCCAGTATTGTCATTTGGCATCTTTGATGGATCTCCTTAGATCATATCTGGCTTTCTTTTATAGAACAGGGTTATCTGACTTGAAAGACTCAGATCTGGATTTCGGCAAGCAGTGGACATCTCTGTTCATTCATGGTTCCCAGTTGGCACAGTCTTTTACACACTTACTAATGAAGTCAGTTACTATAGTGGCATACTTATTAAGGTCACAGTTTTAAATACTGACCGGTTCACTGATCCAAGTAGCCCTGTTGGAGATTATCCAATTCCTCAGACCAAAATTGCACAACTTTCCTTGATGGATTGTCCCATTTCAGTTTTTGTTTGTAAGCTGGGAGCAGGAGCATAGCCTTGTAATTTGATTTGCTAAAGTGTGGGTGGGTGATAGAGCAGTAGGCAAGTTTGATATTTGTGTAGCAGTGGTCAAGGATGTTTGAGCTCTGCTGGAACAGGAAACATTTTGGTGGAAACTTGGTATTACGCTCTTGAGCTTGACCTGATTGAAGTCCCCAGCCACGATGATCAAGGCCTCGGGATGTTTTGTCTCAAGGATATTTGTAATTGTGTATATTTGATCCAGTATTCTAGGTTTAGGGAGCAGGAACTCGCCAGTGTTGCTACATCTAGATATCACAAGGTGTTGATTAGGAAACAGATTCCCCTAGCCTTGATGAAGCTATTGTACAGTCCATTTGATAGATTGAGAAGCCCTTAGGTTGAAGGATAAACATCTCGTACAACTGCAACATAACTTCCCAAGTACAAAATGGCCTGACCAACAAAGGCCAGCATGCCAGAAGCCTTCTTCATTGCCCTATCTACCTGTAGCTCCACCTTTAGAGAACTGTGCACATGAACTCCAAAGTCCCTTTCTTCTACGATACTCCTTAAGGTTCTACCATTTGCCATGAATGTCCTACCTTGATCTGACTTTTTAAAATGCAACAGCTCAAACATTTCTGTATTGAATTCCTTTTGCCATTTCTCAGCCCACTTTCCACTGATTAAGATCCTGCTACAATTTTTGGTAACCTTCCCACTATCTACAAGACCATCTTTGACTTGGACAAGTTGCAGAGCTGGGCCGAGAGGTGGCAAATGGAGTTTAATGTGGAAAAGTGTGAGGTAATGCACTTTGGCTGGAATAATAAATGTGTAGAGTACAGGGCTAATGGTAGGATTCTTAATAGTGTTGATGAACAGAGGGATCTTGGTGTATATGTGCATAGATCCCTGAAAGTAGGCAGTCAAGTGGATAAAGTTGTTAAGAAGGCATATGGAGTCTTGGCTTTTATTGGTAGGGGGATTGAATTTCAGAGCCGCAACGTCATGTTGCAACTGTACAAAACTCTAGTGCGGCGCACTTGGAGTATTGTGTGCAGTTCTGGTCCCCACATTATAAGAAAGATGTGGAGGCATTGGAGAGGGTACAGAGGAGGTTTACCAGGATGTTGCCTGGTATGGAGGCAGGTCCTATGAAGAGAGGTTGAAGGATTTGAGGTTGTTTTCGTTAGAAAGGAGGCGGCTAAGAGGGGATCTTATTGAAGCATATAAGATGATTAGAGGTTTAGATAGGGTGGACAGTGATAACCTTTTTCCTAGGATGGAGAAAGCTAGCACGAGGGGACACAGCTTTAAATTAAGGGTTGATAGTTATAGGACGGATATCAGAGGTAGGTTCTTTACCCAGAGGGTGGTTAGGGAGTGGAATGCCCTGCCTGCAGCAGTTGTAGGTGCGCCAAGTTTGGTGGCATTTAAGAGGTTAGTTGATAAGTTTATGGAAGAGAAGGGAATGGTTTAGTTTGGAGGGTCATTGCTTTTTATAATGGTCGGCGCAACATCGAAGGCCGAAGGGCCTGTTCTGCGCTGTAATGTTCTATGTTCTATCTATTTTAGTGTCATTTTAAATCCACATGGAAGAATAAAGAAAAAATATTTTGGTCAAGATCCAGAAGAGGGAACAGCTCAAGGTTTAAGTCTGTCTGGTTTACCATACAGAAATGTGGTTAGAAACTTACACTTTGATTGAAAATACCAACTTCTTGGGGATTTAAAATGCGGCTGGAAGATTTTCTTAGCTTTAGCTAGAGGGAGAAGTGTGTAGGAGAATTCAATAGTGAAAGGCAGTTCTGGAGTTAAATGTTTCTAGATTGGGAAAGGATCAGAAGTAAACCTTTGGAGCTAAGAATTAATTTGGACTAATTCTAGGAGAATTGAAGATCTATTTTGAAGGTCAGTGTAACTTATAGCTGATAGTGAGATTTTTTTCAGTTCTCTAGTTTAAAATATAAGTTGCTGATAAAAATAATGTTTAGTCAAAGTATTTTACTGTTTGTTGCAGTAAACATCTTAAAATGTGAGATCTTGTCATATCATCTTTTCTGCTTTTAACTGTATGCCCAAATGTCTCTTTTTAAAAGTTATTGGGCTCCATGAGGACTGTTCAAGCTCTCACCTCCATGAGGACTGTTCAAGCTCTCACCTTCGCAGCCTTTCAGTTTTTTAGGCTGTAACTGGGAAATGAATGCCATCAAAAATCAGTCTTTCCAAAGGACTTACTTCCCCTTGGAGAAATGTTGTGCATTTTGTGATTTTATTTAACACTATTGTTTGAGTGAACCTCGGTAATTATTCCCAACAAAAGGACGTTTTACACAATTTCCCCAGAATCCTGAATTGGGAGGGGGGGCACAGGGGAGGTGTTTGAAAAGTGTTAATATAGAATGTGGCAAAAACCCCACAACAAGTATCCTCAAAAGCTGATATTTACCTATCCTGGTTACTAGCTGACCTTGGATAATATTCACCCAATAACTAATCCTTAATTTTAAGCCTCATTATTAAAAACATTCTCTGACATATTGAGTGACAGGGAGGTGTGTATTTCTGCAGCTGGGAAGGGTGAAATTTAAAAATGTATCTGATAACTCAGCTTTGAAACCAACTCTTTTTGTACATCTGAACTTAGCCAACAGAATGAAAATGGTTTGGATGATTGATGTACTCTCTGTGCTGTAAATAGTTGTGATTGATAGAAAACTGTCTCATAGAGCTGAGATAAGCGATTAGCCATACACAGAGCACTTCGATCAATAAGAGAGAACAGTCATCGTTATCAATGTTGAGGTGAGGAGCCAAATTCCCCTTCACACAATCCTCGCTCGGTTTCTGATAATCGTGCTCCTTTCAAACTGTGGATGATGACATATAGTGACGTTTCAGAGTTTACCAGAAATTATTCTTTTCTTTGAGGTTTTCACAATTCTGACAAAGGGTATTTCGCCTGGGAAGATAAGTAGCAGAGTTCTATTGCACTATCCTTTCTATGTCTTCCATTATTATCTCAGTGGAATCAGATAGCAAGCTCACACCACTTCCTACAAAGGTGAAAAATAAAATGTTAAATATAGACAAACTGTTCCTGTCCTAAACTAAATGGTGCAGATTAAAGAGGAATTAAAGAATATTAGAGAGCATTGAAGCAGTGAAAATGTTTTACAAGACAGCTTACATCCAGACAAATAAATATGCACGGATCTATATATTAAAGCCTTGTGTGTATCACAAAGGTGCAGAAAATGCAATATAATGCCTTTTTCAACTGAACCCTCTGCCCTCACCTTCCAACACCCTAAGCACTTGTGCCAGGAGAAACAGTGAAGTGCATGAAAATATTGCATTTACTGCTCACAATGTGATCTGTTCCACACTGCAGACTTCAACTGCAAATGGGGTGATCATTTTGCTCAACACCTCATTCAAATTATACAGCTTGACACTGTATAATTTAAAATCTTCTCCACTCTCCCACTCTAATTTTTCTATGTATAAGCCCCTTCATCCATTCCAGTGAAGCTCAACATAAGCTCAAGGAAGTGCAACTCGACTTAAAAATTTATAGGCTTCCAATTCAACACTGAGTTCAGCTGTTTCCGATTATAGTCTCTGCTCCCAATGTTCCAGATGTGTCCATTACTGCACAGGAAACCTTCTAGCCCATGGAGCAGCTCTGTATAGAGTAATCCAGTCATTTCCATTCTCTCACTCTATCCCTGCAGGTTTATTTCTCTCATGTGTCCATTCGATTTCCTTTTGAAATCATTCACTGGTCTCTGCTTCCATCATCCTCGTGGGTCGTGAGTTCCAGGTCATTGCCACTAGCTGCCTATATTTTTCCTCACATCCTTCCTGTATCTTTAGGCCAAAAGTTTAAATTGGTGTTCAGAATCATTTTCCATCAGCTAATGGGAATAGCATTGCATTGGTTCTGATCTTATGACAGCAACAGTGCTGTCATAAGATCAGAATATTCAGAAAGAAGCAAAATACTTAACGCGGAATCGGAAAACAAAATGCTGAAAAATCTCAGCAGGTCTGGCAGCATCTGTGGACAGAGAATCGAGCCAGCGGTTCAAGGCTGGACAACCCTTCAACAGTTCTGATGCCTTGTAAGTGAGGGACAGGCTTTGTGGAGTCAGGAGGTAAACTACTCACCACAGTATTCCTAGCTTCTAAACTGCTCTTGTAGTCACTACACTTGTGTGGCAAATCCAGTTGAGTTTCTGTTCAGTGGTAATCCCAAAGATGTTGACAGTGGGGGATTCAGTGATGGTTACACCATTGAATGTCAAGGGCAGTGTTTAGAAAATCTTTTATGGTGATGGTCATTGCCTGGCATTTGTGTGGCACGAATGTTAGTTGCCACTTGTCAGCCCAAACCTGGATATTGTCCAGATCTTGTTGCATTTGAACATGGGCTGCTTCTGAAAAGGTAATTTCCAAAGTAAAGAAGAATGTGCTTAAACATAAAAGTATTTATCAGGAAAGATTTAAAGATGAATGAGAGAGATGTGCTGTGTTTAGAGGGAGCATGTAAAAGAAGCAAAATGAGTTCAGAGTGTGGAGATGCCCACTCACCTGATGAAGGAACAACGCTCCGAAAGCTGTTGATACCAAATAAACCTGTTGGTCTTTAACTTGATGTGAGACTTCTTACTGAACCCACTCTCAGAGAAAATGTTTGTTTTAGAAAGCACAGCTTTGTTACAAGCCTTGAAATTCCTTTATTGAGAGATGAAGAAACCATGTGAAATACTTCTCCTCAGTAAAAAAATGGGTGTCTTCTGGCAATATTACTGATATTTTATAATTTAAGAATCTATAGGGACAATTACATTAAAAAGGTGGTTTGTTGTGAGTTGCGTTGGTTTCCTCCTACAGTCCGAAAGATGTGCAGGTTAGGTGCATTGGCTATGCTAAATTCTCCCTCAGTTTACCCAAAAAGCTGCTGGAGTGTAACAACTAGGGAATTTTCACAATAACTTCATTGCCTAATTGTGACAATAATAAACTTTAAACACTAAACAAGTGAAACAGTAAGTACAAGGGTGGAAATTCCATTTATTTCCCAAGGGGATGAGATGAACCCAGCAATTCAAGCATCACATTTCTCCCTGGGATTTTTCAGATACTATATGGAATGTCCTTTTCTTACTATATCGCCTGCTCCTACTCCCAGCAATCTCAACCCCATTGCCATACCAATCCCCAAATAATTCAATCTGAACCCCCTTTAGATAATGGTTGTTGGTTTGGAATATAAATTCATTCCAGTCATTTAAATTTGTTTCAGGGAAAGCAGAATATCGGGAACATTGCAATTCAGGAGAGGGGAATGGGGAGATAATTTTGCTAATTCAGTTTGTGTTTAATTTCAAACCAATTTCAGACAGATACAGATAAAAATCATTTTACTTTCTCACCCAGCCCCAAATGTCAATGAGTCCAACACTGAACGTGTCGAGAAGTTGCCTTTTGAAGGTCTGTAACACTCCCAGCAATGACCAACATCAAGGACTCCCCAAGTGCCAATTGACAGCTTGGCTCCTCTGTTAGACTGTCATCTTATACACAGTTATGGTGATGCCTCCATGTTTCTGGATCATGATATTCCTGCAGAGAGGATTATACCAAGTGACTCCTCACTGAGTTACAAAATCTCACTTCAGAGACACAACCCCATAAATCAGCCTGACACTCGCAGTGCAGTACTGGGGGAGTGCGGAACTGTCAGACACCCCCAGATTTCAGAGCATACACTAACCACCTGCTCCCACTGTAAAATCACATGGCCAACAATCATCCAATCAACACACAGAGGGGGCGGGGACAGAGAGGGGCGGGGTAGCTAGATGAAGGGGCGGGGTTTGGGCCAAGGGGCGTGGTTATGTCAAGGGAGTAGGGTGATTGGCTGTAGCGAATCATGTGACCAGCTGGGGTTGATCATGTGATGAGGAGCCGAGGCGGATGTTGTGAGGAGAATGGAGGCCGTTTTAGAAACACAGCTCAAGGGGGGGGGGGGGGGGGGGGGAGAAACGTAGAGGAGACACGGGGCCAGGGGGGTGTGTGTGTGTGACCCACGTCCTTTCGCCCCCGCGCCCCTGGCCCTCGGCCCCCCCCCCCCCCCTGCCCACCCCGCTCTAGCCCCATCCCTTTCCCTCTGCACACCCCCCACCGTCCCATCCCCCCCCCCACCCCGGTGCCGTCCCCTCTGCACCCCCCTGTTTGTGCTCAGTATGTGGATCTTTGTTCCCACAGGATGAAGAATCCTGCCATTATCGGGGTGCTCTGTTCTGATGAGCAAGGCCTGAACCTTGGCTGTGAGTATTCGGCTGGGATCAATCATAGTGATTTAGTGAGGTGACAGCACCAGATTAATCGCCAAGCTAAGGACTTGTTCTGTTAAATGCTGCATTATCAGCTTCGATAGTGGATTGGTTAATAGCATCTTTTCAGAGGGCAGCTAAGAGTCAGCCACATTGTTATGGGAGTCACAAGGCCAGACTGGGACAGCAGATTTCCTTTCCTAAAGAGTATTGTTGACAATCTACATTAGTGATGTTGACAAAGTGGTGGAGAGTAATCTTTGATGCCTCAGGGGTGCAGTGGTACCTGAATTAGTAATCTAGAGCAATGCTCTAGGGATCCAGATTTGAATCCCACCTCAGCAGAGGTGGAATTTGAATTCAGTAAAAAAAAACTGGAATTCTAAATTTAATGATGACCATAAAAAGCTGTAAAAACCCACCTCATTTACCGATGCCCTTCAGAGAAGAAAATCTGCCAATGTGGGGCTACGGTGGTTCAAGGAAGGAACTCTCCACCCAGGGCAATGAGGGATGGGCAATAAGCGCTGGTTTAGCCAGCAATGCACCCATCCCATGAATTAATTTAAAAAACAACTGGGTAGGAATGTAGGACACAGATAAGACAGGTTAAATTAGTGGGCATTAGTAACCCTAATGCAGACATCAAATTGAACATGGAGTGAAATGTGGGTTGTCAGGTATTCACTCTGGTAATAAGAATAGAAGGGTGGCAGAGTTTTTTAGACATAGTTTGTATACTTTCTATATCCTCTTCACAACTTTGTTTAACCTCTCTTTGTCATTAGCAAAGTTAGTAACCATTTGTGTTCTTTCATCCTGGTCAATTTAGATGTTAATGATCTGTGTGGCACTCAACTTTTTCCTGTTTGTGAATACAAACATGACCTTTTTGATGTGGTTTCTCATTGAATGCCCTTTGGAAATCCAAGTACACTGTATACTAGGTTCATCTTTATTCAATTTGCTTATTACATCCTCAAATAATTCTAAATTAAATACTATTTCCCTTATGATTTTCTAAAATGTTCTTTGATTTATCACCACAATAATGTAATCTCATTTTCCAATGATTAGTGTTCATCTAACTAGCCTATAGTTTATCTTTCTGGATCCCTCCTCTCTTGAATAGAGGTGTTAATACTTGCAAATCTTTAGCCCACTGGACTCTTCCAGAATCTGGAGAATTTTGGAAGATTCTAACCAATTTATTTTGGTTATAATATAATAATAACCAATTATTATCTAACCAAACTATTTTGTAGTAATTTATTTTAAGAACACAGGGTGCAGGCTATCAATTTTGGTTCCACATGTTTAAAAAAGGATAAATTTGCTTTGGAGGCAGTGCAGTGAGATGGTGTTTAAGCCCAGGCCAGAAACTCCCAAGGTGCTTTGTGAAGTGAGCCTGGACTCACAAGTTTTTACATTTGATTTTGGCATTGGGATGAGCGTAAAGTGTTTCACTCCGAGTATGAGTCATTAGGAAGCTTTTATCAAACAAAATTTATTTAAGAACACAATATAATGAAAAGAATTAGCATAACTTTTAGCAATTACAAGGCTTAAAAATGACACCATATAATTCTTAAAGGCTAGCTATCTCTGTTGTTCCAATTTAAAAGCAATACCCCATAGACATACACCCTTCTTCAGAATTAATTAGCATTAAAACAAATGTACTCATGGTGATATGAGACTTCCAGCTTTTAACATCTGTGGACAGAAATCCAAGCAGCAATTTTCAGAGATATATCCTCAGGACAGCAAAACAGAAGCACACCTAATCTTGAGCAGCTTCCAGTCTAAAGACTTCAGAGACAGAAAAGAATGCCTCACTCTCTGCAGTTTCTAAAACAGCAACACTCAGCAGAATCTCCAACACCAGAGGAGGGGAAAAAACAGATAGTGCTCTCTCCCAACTCCAACAGCAACCAAGCTGGAATTGTCTGTGAAAGCCTAGCTGTCCCCAGTCATGTGTCCTAACCTGTCAATTACTGCAATCAAACTCTATTCTGCAATCCCAGGGGAATACTGAAATACAGAACACTACGTTAATTCTTTTTCTCAATTGGTCAGCGCAACATCGAGGGCCAAAGGGCCTGTTACGTGCTGTAAGGTTCTATGTTCTAATCTACGTAACCAGAAATCTTTGTGGTAGGAAACTGGAGCATCTGGAGGAAACCCTCGCAGACACAGGGAGAATGTACAAACTCCATAAGACTCACCCAAGGCTGGGATTCAGTCCAGGTCCCGGGTGCTGTGAGGCAGCAGTGCCAGTGCAAATATTCTTTCCCATTTCAGGGTCCACACATGGATTACCTATATGGCGCCTAATTGGCTTCGCTCTTTTCTCTAGTTATTCTTTTGCTCCTTATGTATTTAAAAAAAACCCTTTGGATTTTCCTTACCTTCTACCCGCCAACATCTTTCCATACACTCTTAGCTTTCTTAATTTCCTTTTTAAGTTCCCCCTGCACTTTTTAAACTCCTTCAGGGACTCTGCCGTATTGAAGCCTTGGTATTTCTGACCTTTATGACTTAGAGTTCTGTGGTCTTGGTTCCAATCCTTGTCTTTATGGGAATGTATTTGTCCCGTCCCCTACAGTGCAGAAGAAGGCCATAAAGACCATCGAGTCTGTACTGACAACAATCCCACCCAGGCCTTATCCCTGTAACTCCACATATTTATCCTAACTAATCTTCTGACAATGGGCAATTTAACATGCCCAATCCACCTAACCTGCAGATCTTTGGAATATGGGAGGAAACCAGAGCACCGAGACGAAAGCCATGCAGACATTCAGTGAACTAAGCATAGAATTGAACTCAGGTCCCTGGCACTGTGAGGCAGCAGTGCTAACCACTTTGCTGGCCACTTTTAATTCTCCCCCCCCTCTATCTTATGTCCTCTGGATATCATGTAACAAGGAATATTGAGCTGCCAGCCCTACCCATCTTTCAGCCAAGCCGGCAAATGGAATTTAATCCGGATAAATGCGAGGTGATGCATTTTGGCTGGAAAAATGTAGAAGAGAGTTATAGGATAAAAGGTAAAATTGTTCGGAGTATAGAGACGCAGAGAGACTTGGGGGTGCAGGTTCATAAGTCTCTGAAGGTGTCTTTACAGATGGAGAAGGTGATAAAGAAAGCGTACAGTATGTTAGCTTTCATAGAAAAGGGTATAGAATACAAGAGTAGGAGTTTGATGTTGCAATTGTATAGAACGTTGGTTAGGCCTCACTTGGAATACTGCGTCCAGTTCTGGTCGCCGTACTATCGGAAGGATGTGGAGTCCTTGAAGAGAGTGCAGAGGAGGTTTACCAGGATGCTGCCTGGTATGGAAGGACTGTCTTATGAGGAACGATTGAATAGACTGGGGTTGTTTTCCCTTGAAAGATGTCGGCTTAGAGGGAATCTAATAGAGGTGTATAAGATTATAAGGGGTATAGATAGAGTAAATGGTGGTAAACTTTTTCCACCTTCAGAAATGGATAGGACGAGGAGTCATGGCCTTAGGGTGAGGGGGGCTATGTATAAGACGAATATAAGAGGGCAGTTTTTCACACAAAGGGTAGTGGGGGTGTGGAATGCACTGCCGAGTAAGGTGGTGGGAGCAGGCACCCTAGGGCTGTTTAAGGGTCTCTTGGACAGCCACATGAGCGGTCTGCAGATAGAGGGATATATTAGGACTGTTTAACTATGACTTTTTTTTCCCACAGGTAATTCGGTCCATACTTGACCAACAAGGAGCATGCATTCGGCAGGTGGTGCGAGGACAGCTCTTGGATGTTGATTCATGGGTTGCCTGGCGTTTCATGTCGTAAATGAGCGCTTTATCTGGACCATCTGAAGGGCACCATGACAGCTCAGTGACTATCGCTGTAGCTGTGCAGACACTTGGAATTGGGCCAGTGTCTGCGGGAGTTTGCGCGTTCTCCCCGTGGTTGCGTGGGTTTTCTCCGGGTGCTCCGGTTTCCTCCCACTTCCCAAAAATTCGCTCTTAGGCTGATTGGGTAACAAATTGTCCCTATATTGAGATTCTTCCATATTAGGAATAACCTAAAATTAGAATAGGAAAATGGAATTGTTACTATAAAGTTATGACGGCGGCACAGGCTCGTTGGGCCGAAGGGCCTGTTTCCCGTGCTGTGTTGTTCTTAAAAAAAAAAGCCTTGGTCATATCGATATCATACTTCCACCTGCCTATCTGTGCCCTCAGTTATCTGTCTTATTCCTCCAACTTCTTGCCTTAAAATATATTCCATTTAGCCTTGCTAGACCTATTTTCTTATCTATCCTGTTTCCTCTGCCTTCTGTCTCCATTTCTCTCTCCCCTAAGCTATTTGTCATGACCCCATCTCTCTACCAATTTAGTCTAAATCCACCCTCACCCCCCCCCCCCCCCATTCCCCCCAGAACTTGCCTTCAGAATTGCCTGAGCAAGTGACTTGGTTAAGGGTAACCAGGAATGTTCAATGTTAACCACAGGTTGAGAATGAATCATGCTGTGAATCAACTCCATCGCTGGTACTTGTATCACAGTCTCTTGGTGCAGCAACTGTATGCTTAGATACTTGGTTACTTGTTGGAATGTGGGTGACTTCTGGTGTGGTTCAGTGAAAGTGTTAGCCAGTGTTACAGAGGGTGTTCTGTTTTCTAGGTCGTGGGTCACTCATTGATGAACACGCTGGTGTGGTCTCTGTTCTTGCACAGCAAGCAGCTAAGCTGACCTCTGACCCCACAGACGTGCCAGTAATTTGCCTGGAATCAGACAGCGGGTGAGTGTTTAAACTGTTATCTTTGGGAACTTGTGCTGGGCTTCATACTATGGCTGGTTTCTGGAGCAACTGAACCTTGTGTCCCTAGCGGGACTTTGTCCCTTACAACTGGTGTGCCCATAGCATGTTGCTGTGACCCCATCCAACATCCCATGCCCCATGAGCAGGGCTCAGATGATGAGCAAGCTGGCTGCAAGGGAATATTCACTCAGTGCTGAGTATATTACTGAGGGAACAGTGCTCTCTTTCCTCTGCCACCCTGGTGTTTCTCTGCAGGGACTCAGTGACCATTGCTACCCTCTGACCTTGGCGAATGGTCATTGTCCTGACATGCTGAACCCTTCATATTACAGTCAAGCTCAGGCCCACAGCGAATAGTGGGCAGAATCCGGAACCTTTCGATGCTCCCCTCACCATCAACATTCCCCCTTTCCACTTGACTCTCTGGCCCACCCGTGTTCAATGAAACTCAGTGAATGTGAATCCAATCCACATGTAATCATGCAGGGCATCTGGGTGCTGAGTAACTTGGTGATGTGTGAATTCAGTCCAAGTCCGAAGCACGTTTGCAGAACAGGGAGGGGTTCAGTTGGTATGTGATCTAAGACGGCTAGGGGCTGAGCCTTGGACCCGAGGAAGTAACTGAAGGACCTGATAGCTGTAAATGGTGGCGCTGTCCCTGTATCCTGGAGAGAGTGACACTGCCTGTGCTTTGCTGGATTGGAGAACCCCATAAAAGAGGCAGTTCAGGGGAACATATATTAAAAAGACATCTGTACTGAAATCTCACATGGTTTAGAATGTTTGAGCTTTAAAGGAGAGAAAATAAAATAAAAAGATGAATGAGATTCTTGATGAGGAAGTTGAGCCTTGGGCAAGAGATGTAAATTCGGTAGAATAAGAAGTGTGATTTTGATACTAAGAATAAAATTGGAGTTTGAGTTTCTGTGGTGTCATTTATAACGTTGGAAATGTCTCAGTCTCTGCAGCCAATGTGGTATTTTTGAATTGCAGTCACTGTTATAATGTAGAAAACAGCAGCCAATTTGCACAGCAAGATCCCACAGACACGAGTAATTTTTTTTGTGTTGATTGAGGGATAAATGATTGCCAGGACAACATAGAAATTTTCACGTCATTTTACATTGCAAGCAAATGATCAATATCTTCTCTGAAAGCTGAGACCTCTAACAGTTCTGCACTCTTGATGTAGAAATGTCGCCTTTGGACTGTTGTAAATACAGTAAAAAGTCTCAACTCCAGGTTGGAGCCAACCAGTTTTTGATAGTAGTCTTACAAGCTTTCAGAAACGGTATTCCTTTGTCAGGTATGTGGAAGGTTCCGATCAGAGAAGCAAATATATAGTCACACACAGTTTACAGATTAGAATGCAAGTTTTTACAGCTAACCTGCTAGTCAAGTCTTAAAGACGCAGACAATGTGAGTGAAGATAACATTAGCATAGGTTAAAGAGATGTCATAATTTTATACTCCACTATCAAATCTCTCTCCATTCTTCTGTGTTCCAGAGAATAAAGTCCTAACCTGCACTCCCCAGTACTGCGCTGGGAGTGTCAGGCTGATTTATGGGGTTGTAGAACATAGAACATTACAGCACAGAACAGGCCCTTCGGCCTTCGATGTTGCGCCGACCAATATAAAAAGCAATGCCCCTCCAAACTAAACCATTCCCTTCTCTTCCATATACTTATCAACTAACCTCTTAAACGCCACCAAACTTGGCGCATCTACAACTGCTGCAGGCAGGGCATTCCACTCCCTAACCACCCTTTGGGTAAAGAACCTACCTCTGATATCCGTCCTATAACTATCACCCCTTAATTTAAGCTGTGTCCCCTCGTGCTAGCTTTCTCCATCCTAGGAAAAAGGCTATCACTGTCCACCCTATCTAAACCTCTAATCATCTTATATGTTTCAATAAGGTCCCCTCTTAGCCGCCTCCTTTCTAACGAAAACAACCTCAAATCCCTCAGCCTCTCTTCATAAGACCTGCCCTCCATACCAGGCAACATCCTGGTAAACCTCCTCTGTACCCTCTCCAATGCCTCCACATCTTTCTTATAATGTGGGGACCAGAACTGCACACAATACTCCAAGTGCAGCCGCACTAGAGTTTTGTACAGTTGCAACGTGACGTTGCGGCTCCGAAATTCAATCCCTCTACCAATAAAAGCCAAGACTCTGTATGCCTTCCTAACAACCTTCTCGACCTGACTGCCTACTTTCAGGGATTTGTGTCTCTTTGTGTCTCTGAAGTGAGATTTTCTAACTCAGCGAGGAGTCTGATAGCCAGTGAGCCAAACTGTGAGAGATGAGGGAGTGAGGTGAGAGTGGAAATCAGAAACAGGGCATCTATTGGTGTGGATTTAGCTCCTTTTTAATAATGGCTAATTCTGCAGTTTTGAACAACTGAGCTGATGTGTATTCACTTGGTATAATCCTCTCTGCAGAAATATCATGATCCAGAAACATGGAGGCATCACCATAGCTGTGCATAAGATGACAGTCTAACAGAGGAGCCAAGCTGTCAATTGGCACTTGGGGAGTCCTTGATGTTGGTCATTGCTGGGAGTGTTACAGACCTTCAAAAGGCAACTTCTCGACACGTTCAGTGTTGGACTCGTTGACATTTGGGGCTGGGTGAGAAAGTAAAATGATTTTTATCTGTATCTGTCTGAAATTGGTTTGAAATTAAACACAAACTGAATTAGCAAAAGTGTGGACTTTATCTCTCCATTCCCCTCCTGAATCACGATGTTCCTGATATCCCTGCCATTCCCCTCTCCTGAATCGTGATGATCCTGATATCCCTGCCATTCCCCTCTCCTGAATCGTGATGTTCCTGATATCCTGCTTTCCCTGAAACAACGTCAGATGACTGGAATGAATTTAGATTCCAAATCAACAACCGCTATCTAAAGGAGGTTCAGACTGAATTATTTGGGAATTGATATGGGAATGGGATTGAAGTTGTTGGGAGTAGGAACAGGCAGCAAAACAAGAAAAGGACATTCCATATAGTGTCCAGAAAATCCCGAGGAGAAATAATAGAACTTGGCTCTTTTTCTGCATGGAGGTCGGTCACCAGTGGAGTGCCCCAGGGATCTGTTCTAGGACCCTTGCTGTTTGTCATTTTCATAAATGACCTGGATGAGGAAGTGGAGGGATGGGTGAGTAAGGTCACCGATGACACGAAGGTCGGTGGTGTTGTGGATGGTCTGGAGGGATGTCAGAAGTTGCAGCATGACATCGACAGGATGCAAGACTGGGCGGAGAAGTGGCAGAGGGACTTCAACGCGGATAAATGTGTTGTGGTCCATTTTGGCAGATCCAACGGGATGAATGAGTACACTATCAAAGGTAGGAGTCTTAGCTGTGTGGAAGAGCAGAGGGATCTTGGCGTCCGGGTCCATAGGACTCTCAAATCGGCCTCCCAGGTGGAGGATGTGGTTAAGAAAGCTTACGGTGTACTGGCCTTCATTCATCGAGGGATTGAGTTCAGGAGTCAGGAGGTAATGCGGCAGCTTTATAGGACCCTTGTCAGACCACACTTGGAGTACTGTGCGCAGTTCTGGTCGCCTCACTATAGGAAGGACGTGGAAGCTATTGAAAGGGTGCAGAGGAGATTTACAAGGATGTTGCCTGGATTGAGAGGCATGCCTTATGAAGACAGGTTGAGGGAGCTGGGACTGTTCTCCCTGGAGAGACGAAGGTTGAGAGGCGACCTGATAGAGGTTTACTAGATGTTGAGAGGATTAGATAGGGTGGACTCTCAGAGACTATTTCCCAGGGCTGAAATGGTCGCGATGAGAGGGCACAGATTTAAGGTGCAGGGAAGCAAGTACAGAGGGGATGCTAGGGGAAAGTTTTTCACTGAGGGTGGTGAGTGAATGGAATCGGCTGACGTCGGTGGTGGTCGAGGCGAACTCGCTGGGGTCTTTTAAAAGACTTCTGGATGAGTATATGGCATCCAATGGGATTGGGGGTTACAGATAGGTCTACAGCTGGGTAGGTTTTGATGTGTTCGGCACAACTTGTGGGCCAAAGGGCCTGTTTGTGCTGTAGTGTTCTATGTTCTATAGAACACTACAGCATAGAAAAAGCCTTTTGGCCTTTGGCTGTTCCGAACTATTTTTCTGCCTAGTGCCACTGGCCTGCACCTGGACCATATCCCTCCACACCCCTCTCATTCAAGTACCTGTCCAAGTTTTTCTTAAGTGTTAAGAGAGCCCAAGTTTACCACTTCATCTAGCAGCTCGTTCCAAATTTTCACCACTCTGTATGAAGAATTCTACCCTAATATTCCCTTTAAACTTTCCCCCTTAACCCATGTCCTCTGGATTTTTTCTCCCCTCGCCTCAGTGGAAAAAGCCTGCTTGCATTCATTCTATCAGTACCCATCATAATTTTATACACCTCTATCAAATCTCCCCTCATTCTTCTACACTCTATGGAATAAAGTCCCAATGTATTCAACTTTTCTCTGTAACTCAGTTTCCCAAGTCCCAGCAACATCCTTGTAAACATTCTCTGCACTCTTTCAACTTATTTACAACCTTCCTGTAATTAGGTGACCAACACTGCACACAATACTCTAAATTCAGCCTCACCAATGTCTTATTGTTATGTTAGAGGTAAGTTTTTTACTCAGGGTGGTGAGTGAATGGAATCGATTACCATCAGTGGTGGTAGAGGCGAACTCGCTGGGGTGTTTTAAGAGACTTCTGGATGAGTACATGGGATTTAATGGGATTGGGAGTGACAGATAGTTCTATGGCCTGGTAGGTATAGATATGATCGGCACAACTTGAGTCAAAGGGCCTGTTTGTGCTGTAGTGTTCTATGTTTTATATTATACAATCTTACCATAACATTCCAATTCTTATTCTCAATACTTTGATTTATAAAAGCCAATGTACCAAAAGCTCTCTTTATGACCATATCTACCTGTGACACCACTTTTAGGGAATTCCGTATCTGTATTCCCAGATCCCTCTGTTCTACTGCACTCTTCAGAGTCCTACCATTTACCATGTATGTTCTACTTTGGTTTGTCCTTCCAAAGTGCAATGCCTCACACTTGTCTGCATTAAACTCCATCTGCATTTTTCGGCCCATTTTTCTAGCTGGTCCAAATCCCTCTGCAAGCTTTGAAAACCTTCCTCACTGTCCAATTTTCGTATCATCAGCAAATTTGCTATCTAATTTACCACATTATCATCCAGATCATTGATATAGACAACAAACAACAATGGACCCAATACTGATCCCTGTGGCACACCACTAGTCACAGGCCGCCCATCAGACAAGCAATCCTCCACAACCACTCCCTGACTTCTTCCATTGAGCCAATGTCTAATTCAATTTACTACCTCCCCATGCATACCCAGCAATTGAACCTTCCTAACTAACCTTCCATGTGGCATCTTGTCAGAGGTCTTACTGAAGTTGATGTAGACAACATCCACTGCCCTCCCTTCATCCACTTTCCTGGGGATTTATCTACTCTGATTTTCCTGAAGACAACAACTCTGCCCCTTTAATCTGTATAGGTTCCATGACTTCCCTACTTGTTTGCCTTATTTCCATAAACTATGCCAGTTTCTTTAGTAAATATGGATGCAAAAAAAAATTAATATCTCCCCCATTTCTGTTGCTTCCATACAAAGTCAATATCACCCTGATCTTCAAGAGGACCAATTTTATCCCTTACTGTCCTTTTGCTCTTAATATACCCGTAGAAGCTCTTGGGATTATCCTTCATCTTGACTGCTAAAGCAACCTCATGTCTTTTAGCCCTCCTGATTTCCTCAAGTAATTTCTTGCACTTTTTGTATTCCTTAAGCATCTTGTGTTCCTTGTTGCCTACACATGTCATACATCTCTCTCTTTAACAGAGTTACAATATTCCTCAAGAATCGAGGTTTCTTATTCTTATTCACTTTGCCTTTAATCCTGACAGGAACATACAAACTCTGCACTCTGAAAATTTCTCCTTTGAAGGCCTCCCACTTACCAATCGCATCCTTGCCAGAGAACAGCCTGTCCCAATCCTAGCTTTTTAGATCCTTTCCCCAGATTAGGTGTTTGAATTGCTGGGTTCATCTCATCCCCTGTTGCCGTTGGGAATGAAGTGGCATTTCCACCCTTGCAGTTAATGTTTCATTCATTTAGTGTTTAAAGTTTATTTATTATTGTCACAAGGAGGCTTGCATTAACGTTGCAGTGAAGTTACTCTGAAAATCCCCTAGTTGCCACACTCTGGCACTGGTTGAGTACACTAAGGGAGAATTTAGCACTGCCTGTGCATCTAGTAATGGAATCGCTATACTGCAGAATGAGGCCATTTGGCCCATTAAATCTGCACTAACCACAATGTCACTCGGGCCCTATTCCCATAACCCTATATATTTACCCTGCTAACCCCCTGACACTGGTCAATTTGGCATGTCCAATGTACCTAACACACACATTTTTGGACTATGGGAGGATACCCAGAGGAAACCCACACAGACTTGGGGAGAATGTGCAAACTCCACACACACACTGACTGGAATTGAATCTGGGTCCCTGGTGCTGTGAGGCAGCAGTGCTAACCACTGTGGCATTATGCTGTCCTTTGTAGGTATTGTGACTGTTCTGCTCCCTGAACATATTGTTTTAAGATTTCCCTTCTATCTCTGAGTCATGGATTCTTCCTCACTTTTTTCAGGCATTTGGACTGAGGCAGGTTCTGAGAGTTTAATAAGGTGCCCTCGAGGGTTACCCTCCAGACTGATGGAGTTCCACATAGCCTTGCTAATGAATAACCTATAAAAATTTGTGTGTTTCCTCTTGCTGTCTTGTAGCTGACTTTATTAAGATGTTGATAAATGTCCCTTGTGCTGTGATTCCAAATAATCACTTTTTTAATGGAATGAGTTTGCTGTAAATGTTTCAGGTTTTAACAGAACAGGTAATTCACACTCGGGCTGTGATGGGAATTTGGCTTTTGTTTTAGGTTGCAATAATATCCATGGGGTTGGTCTATGTCCAACATCTCTGGAGTACCCCACTTTCCCTTCCCTTCTGTCCTCTTTTCCCCTCATTTATCAGAATAATCTGGACAGTTTCCCTTTGCTATTAATTAATTCACAACATGGGCACATTATGACAGCAGAATGTGTTGGGGTGGGTGGTGGAGAGGGAGGTTACACCTGACCTGAGTGATCACTTCCCTCCTCAAGCAGACGGGCGTTTAGCTTCATTTTTCCGTACTGCCCTCTTCTACGTCCCTGAGCACTTGCTATCCCGCAGGAATAGGGATAATATTCCCCTCAGTTCACTCTTCACTCTGGAACTGTAAGACTGAAAAAATCAAAATGTTCAGAAAGTAAATGGAACTTAAACAACAAGTCAAGCATAGCACTCATCCAAACAGTGATTTAATTTAGAAATGCAAATCTATTAATAAGACTGTTTAAACACATACTACTGAAAATATTCAAGTCTGAGAAGCTGTTAATATTTCAGAAAGTGAATGTGATCTGAATATCTATCACTAGAGGGCAGAGCAAGACTACATCATTGTCCCAACGTATCCCACTCCCTCGGTCTGAGATCTCTGGGAATCCACACTGGGTTCACACTGAGCAGTGATTTCCCTTTTGCTTCATACTAACCTGATTGTGTTCTAAATCCACCTTTCTATCTACCTTCTGATGATCTTTGACAACCTTGTTATAGAATAAAACGTAGAATCCTATAGTGCAGGAGCAGGCTGTTCAGCCCATTGAGCCTGCACCAATCACAATCCCACCTAGGCCCTATCAACGTAACCACCTATTTACCTTAGCTAATCCCCCTGATGCTAAGGAGCAATTTAGCATAGCAAATCTACCTGAATTGCACATCTTTGGTCTGTGGAAGGAAACCCATGCAGACATGGGGAGAACATGCAGATTCCACACAGACAGTCTGGAATTGAACCCGGGTCTCTGGCGTCAAGGCAGCAGTACTAATCACTGCCACCCATGTGCCACTATGTCAAATTTATCAATCTCTGCTTTAAAAAATATTCCATGATTCTGCTTTCTGAGGAAGAAAGTTCCCAAGATACTCAACCCTCTGAAAAAGTCTCCTCATCTCTTTTAAATGGAGACCCCTTGTTTTTAATCTGTCTCTCCTGGTTCTAGTCTCTTACTCCAAGGGGGAAACATCCTTTCAGCATCCATCCTGTCAAGTTATCTCAGGATCTTGTTTATTTCAATAATGTTTCACCTCATTTTTCAAAACTCCTGAATACAGACTCAACCTCTCTAACCTTCCCAGGATAACTCATCTCAGGGTATCTGTAATTCTTCTGCATTTGTATCCTTTCTTAAATAAGGGAACCAAAAATGTCCACAGTATTTTGTGATCAATCAATGCCCTGTACAACTGTGGCAAAACATCCCAATTCATATATTCCATTTGCATTCTGATTCACTTGCTGTATCTGCATATTAACTCTAGTGACACCAGATCCCTCTGTCACTCAGAGTTATGCAATCTCTCAATTTACATAATTTGCTATTCTTCTATTGTTCCAGAATGGATAAGTTCACATTTTTCCATGTTACATTCCATCTGGCAATTTTTTCCCTACTTGCTTATCTATATCGCTTTGTGGACTCCTTCTGACCTCTTCACAATTTACTTTTTGCAAATTTTACAAGTGTGTTCAGACCCTTCATCAAATTATTGATGTGGTTCTGATCCCTGCGACACTCCACTCATCACATCTTGCCAATCCACAATTGGCCTATTTATCCTTGCTCTCTCTCTTTCCACTCAGCTAACCAGTCCTTTACCCATGATAATGGATTACTCTACAGTATGAGGTCTTATTTTGCTTCGTAATCTTTGACATAACAGCCTGTCAAAAGCATGCTGGAAACTGAAGGACATCCACAGATTTCCCTTTATCCATATTCCTTGTACTGCTTCAAAGAACTCCAAGAAACTAAATTGAATTCCCTTTTTCAAACCATGTTGACTTTGCCTGGTATTGTAATAAGTGCCCCACGATAACCTCCTTAATAATAGAATCAATGTGTGCTGTGTCCAGTATAAGTATCCTGCCGCAGTGATTATATTATTCCATGGTGTGGTTTCAAGGGAATTGCAGAGTTTCTGGTCTCCTGGCCAACATTCCTTCCTCAAACATAACACCAAATGTTAGTTAACTGGTTATTTGTCAATGTGGGATGATTCTGTCATTGGCCTTCAGAATTGTTGCGAGTTGATGGAATGGGAATCGAAACTTGACCCATTACATCAGGTGCTGACCCTTTACCGCTCTTGCAATTTTCCAATCTGTCTGTAGGGGGTATTGATTCTGTCTGCTCACACGATGTATGCAAGTCATCTGAAATTCTCACATTTATGGCCTTAGAAGCACTGGATGCAAATTATATCTTTGTGTCCAAAATCTGTCCATTGCTCTGCCTCTAGCCTCTTGTGAATTCCTTTCTCTCTGCAGCTACCATTGCCAATGTGCCTTCTGCCATCCCAATTCCATGTTATGGAATTCTCTGCCTAATCTGCTTTGTAGTCACTCCTTTTCAGATCCCCTTGAATATGCCTCTTTGACCAAATTTTTCATCATCTCTGCTTTAGTTCTGTAGATGCAGATTAATACTGTACAGAACTGGACATGATTCACTTAGGGTGTTTCAGACCAGCCTAATAACCTTCAACATTCACTGTTTCTCTCTCTCCCTCACTCGCTCATTCACTGTTTCCTTCCCTCTTCAGAATTAATGTAAATAAGGTGTCAGATGTGTTGGTGTCATGAATGTGCTTGTGAAGCTATGGATTATTGTAAAAACTTGATGAGTGTACCTTGGGTAAAGCAGCCTGGTCATTCTCACCTCTGGTTCCTGACCACTCAGTTTTATCAAACCCATTCTAAGGAATAAAATTGAACACAATGCTGTAAGTTGGTCTGCTCCTGGGCCAAGTCAAGGTGGCCATTAATAGGTCCAGATAGCAGCTGGCTGAGGGGAATTCATTTGGGCCAACTATCTGTCTCTCCTCGGCTCTGGCTGGAGAGTTCCCTCCACCAGGAATGTTTTTAAAGTTGTTAATTTTTTATTATAAGGGGGCAGTAAGGCCACTTTTGAAATTTGTCTATGGATCCCTCAAAGAGATTTAAGGAGACATTTATTAATATTGGGGGTGGAGTGTAGAGTTAGTAATTGTACATAAGCACTGCTGCCCGCAAGTGCCACTGACCTGGGTTCAATTCCCACCTAGAGTCACTGTCCGTGTGGATAGAACTCAGTAAGAATTTAGCAACACCAATTTATAATCCAACCGATTTATTTGATAGTAAAAACGCGAGCTTTCGACTCCTGTGTCTTCAGGCAAATGCAGTGTTCTGGTCTGCAATAGCACACATCAGCACAGACAGTCTGTTCTGATGTGTGCTATTGCAGACCAGAACACTGCATTTGCCTGAAGAAGACACAGGAGTCGAAAGCTCGCGTTTTTACTATCAAATAAATCGGTTGGATTATAAATTGGTGTTGCTAAATTCTTACTGAGTTCTTACCACCCCAATCCAACACCGGCATCTGTACATCGTGTGGATAGATACAGTCATAGAGGTTTACAGCATGGAAACAGGCCCTTCGACCCAACTTGTCCATGCCACCTTTTTTTATCACTAAGCTAGTCCAATTATTCACATGTTCTCCCAGTGTCTACACAAGTTTCCTCCAGGTGCTCTGGTTTTCTCCCACATTTCAAAGATGTGCAGGTTAGGTGGATTGGCCATTCTAAATTGCCCCTTAGTGTTGGAGGGGGCACTAGCAGGGTAAAGACATGGGGATAAAGGCCTGGGTGGGAATGTTGTCAGTGTAGGCATGATGGGCCCAATGGCCTCCGCCTGCATTGTATTGTTTCTGTGTTTGCAAATAGCAAGACCTGGGCTGATAAAGTGGAAAGTAACATTTGCACCATACGACTATCTCCTACAAGAAATTATTTCACCATTTCACCATTTCCCGTTGATCTTCAGTGGCAGTAAGTTGTGGCATTGCTACATCGTGGGAATAAATGTAATATTAGAATGATGTGTTGTTATGGGACAAAGAGATTTTTTCATACCCTGGAACATTCTCATGAACTTGCTGCTTCTGACAGCCTCAGCAGGAAGAGAGACTCAGAGTTCACTCCCTTCATTCCGCCAGTGAATGATGTACCTCAACAGGAAAGAAAATGCTACTGTTAACTGCCAAAACTTGCTGAAATAATAACTCTGAAAAACAGCCCATCGGTAATGCTTTATTTCAGATTTCCAATGTTCCTCCTTTCACACTGGGAAATGACACAGGTCAGCAATTTCACCCGAGACTTGTTGTTTGGGTTCTAAATGCGAAGCATGATTAGATCTTTGATCAACACATTTTCAGTTCCACTGGCCACTAACTCTGAGTGGCCTTGTCAAAAGGTTTCATCTCTGATAATGTATCTTACTGCTGAAAGATTATGCAACATCACTGGAGATTAACTCGTTAAATGATGCATCCATTTCTAAAGACATCAAATGCTGATCTGAATCGTGCTGAAAACAATAGCCAAGAGCTGGAAGAACTTACAAGAATATTGGAATTCAAAATATTCGGGATGAAATGCAAATAGAATAAGCAAGGAGGTTCAGCAAAGCAAATGATAGACACAGTTAAACAGTTACTGAGAAAGTCTGGCTACTAACTTCAAACTCAATCTGATTGAGCAAGTGCTCCATTAGAGATCTTAGATTAAATTAACCTGAGTGAAACTCCTGAACTTTTCCCATCAGGGGTTCAAATGCAGTTTCTTAGCTTTTGAGTCTTTATGTTTCTCGTTTCCTGGTTGCCTTATGTTGAAATACCTTTGCCAGGATGTTTGGAATGGGCTAAATTTAACTCTGCATTTTTGAGGTAACCTTAATTACAACTTCAAGATCTGCATGAGATACCTAAGATTTTACACATGTAGGGAAAATTGAATCAGTATGTTACACTGAGACTCCAATTTAGCATAGCCAATCATCTAACAGCATGTCTTTGGCCTGTGGGAAGAAGCCGGAGTAACCAGAGGAACCCGCTAGGGCTGTGAGGCTTGGGAATTTTGCTGTTTGTAAATATATATAAATGATTTTAAGAAAAATGTGAATGGTTTGATTAGTAAGGTTGGTGGAAGTGTGGATAGCGATATGCCCCATCGGAGATCAATTGGAACTAGGTGGAGAGGCGGCAGATAGAGTTTAATCCGAACAAGTGTGAGGTAATGCATTTTGAAAGGTCTAATATTAGATGGGAAATATACAGTAAATGGCAGAACTTTTAAGAATATTGATAGGCAGAGGGATCTGGGTGTACAGGTGCACAGGTCACTGAAAATGGCAATGCAGATAGAGAAGGTAGTCAAGAAGACATACGGCATGCTCGCTTTCATTGGTCAGGATATTGAGTTTAAAAATTGGCAAGTCATGTTGCAACCTATAGAACCTTAGTTAGGCCACACTTGGAATATAGTGTTCAATTCTGGTCGCCACACTATCAGAAGGATGTGGAGGCTTTGGAGAGGGTACAGAAAAGATTTACCAGGGCGTTGCCTGGTATGGAGGGCATTAGCTATGAGGAGAGGTTGGGGAAACTTGGTTTGTTCTCACTGGAACGACGAAGGTGGAGGGGCGACCTGATAGAAGTTTATAAGATTATGAGAGGCATGGACAGAGTGGATAGACAAGCTTTTCCCCAGGCTGGAGGAGCCAATTACTAGTGGCGTGTGTTTTCAGCGTGAAGGGCAAGGTTTAAAGGAGATGTACGAGGCAAATTTTTTCACAAAGGTTGGTGGTGCCTGGAACTCGCTGCCGGGAGATGTAGTGGAAGCGGATATAATAATAACTTTTAAGAGGTGTCTGGACAAATATATGAAAAAGATGTGAATCGAAGGATATGGTCCTTGGAAGGGGATTTTAGTTCACGCGGGCAGCATGATCAGTGCGGGCTTGGAGGGCCAAGGGGCCTGTTCCTGTCTTGTAATGTTCTTTGTTCTAACACCGCTTGTCACAAGACGTCCAGTTAGAAATGTACCCTTCCACTACTACTGTCTGCTTTCTATGCCCAATACAGTAAGAAGTCTCACAACACCAGGTTAAAGTCCAACAGGTTTATTTGGTAGCAAACACCACTAGCTTTCACAACACTGCTCCTTCGTCAGGTTATGGAATTGTGAGACTTTTTACTGTGTTTACCCCAGTCCAACACCGGCATCTCCACTTCTATGCCCCAGTCAGTTTTGTATCCATCTTACCAGCTCACCTCAATCTCATATGGCTTCACCTCCTGTATCACCCTGAGGGACGTTATTGAGATTTTATTAAAGTCCACGTAACAACATCCACTGCCCTGCCCTGATCAGTATTTCTTATCACTTCCTTGAAGAACTCAATCAAATTTGCAAAACATGACGTCCCCTTCACAAAACCATGTTGCCTATCGCTAATAAGCCTATTCTCTTCCAGATGTGAGTACATCCTATCCCTAAGAACCTTCTCCAATAATTTCCCCACCACTGATGTAAAGTTAACAGGCCTGTAATTTCTCAGATTGTCTCTTCTGCCTTTCTTAAACAGAAGAACGCTGTTAACTACTCTCCAATCCTCTGGTATCTGGCCTGTGGCTATAAAGGTTGTAGCAGTGTGCTTCAGTAGCAAGACCCATCGCTGAACCCTGACTGAGGCACTAAGCAGCACTGGCTGTGGGAAAAGCCCCAATGATATCTTGTGTCTGACACAGTTGCGAAACATCTGTCGATTCACTGGTAAAATTTCTTTACCACACCAGTGACTGCAAAGCTTTCTTTGTCAATTTTTGAATACTTCTCAACGTCTAACAAAGTCCTTGAAACAAATGCAATTGGTCTCTCCAACCCATCGATCATTCTGTGGGATAGAATTGCTCCCACTCCATGTGGTGAGATGTCACAGACATAAACTGCTTGGGTGAAAATGCACAGTGTTGATGACTGTAAAGCCTGCTTGACTTTGATCAGGTTTGCTGCTGCCCAAGTCTTCCAGCCTTTGCAATTAGACCGTGACTTTGATGCAAATGACACTCAGTGAGTTTGAAAAACCTGAGGTGTGGCTTTAACTCCTTTTATCCGACCCAATTATCTCTGAAATACCTCCTGATATTTACATCAGAGTTCTTTGAATTCCCCATCCTGGACATTAACTATTTCCAGCCAATTCAGTTTTTATTTGTTTTAACCAATCCAGTTCCATGAGGCTGAGTCTCTGTCCTTCAATCACCAATAAAAAGTCTCACATCACCAGGTTAAAGTCCAACCAGTTTATTTGATAGTAAACTCACAAGCTTTCGGAAACACTGTTCCATCGTCAGGTGTGTGGAAGGTTCTGATCAGAGAAGGGCGTATAGAGACACATGCAGTTTACAGAATACTGATTAGAATGCGAGTCTTTGCAGCTAACCTGCTATTCAAGTCTTAAAGATGCCGACAATGTGAGTGGAGATCACTGGAACAGGTAGCTGAGCTGACTGCTTCCTATAGGACACCAGCACAAACACTCTCACCACTATCCTTCATGTCTTTCCAGTTTATGCTGCCAAAGAAGCCTCAGGATGGCTAAAGCTTAATGTTTGCAGTCTCTTCTACAGACATTTGAATGTTTTTTCACCAATGACAAAGCCCTGTGGACTTCCATTTTCAGGAGACAGCCATTAACCATTAAATGATCTCAGTGGGAGGCGTCTTGTTGAGTTGGAGTTGATTGAGTGTGTAGGCTTCACATCCCTCCTTTGGTTCCTCCACCTTTGGAATGTTCTGAGCAGCTGCTTCACCCTGCACCCGGCATCCTTTTTACATAAGAAACAGAAAGTTCTTGCACCTGCATGTCTTGTGGGAGTGAGCTCCCCAACACTGGAGGATATGGAGGCTTTGGAGAGAATACAGAAAAGGTTTATCAGGACGTTGCCTGGTATGGAGAGCATTAGCTATGAGGAGAGATTGAATAAACTGGGATTGTTCTCCCTGGAAAGACAGAGAATGAGGAGAGACCTAACTGAAGTTTATAAAATTATGAGAGGTATAAATAGGGTGAACAGTTGGAAACTTTTTCCCAGGACAGAAATGACAATTACAAAAAGCACAAGTTCAAGATAAGGGCGAAAGGATCAGCGGAGATGTGAGGGGAAATTTTTTACACAGAGGATGGTGGGGGTTGGAATGCATTGCCAAGTGAGCTGGCTGAGGTGTTATATTACTGACATTTAACACTTATCTGGATAAACACATGAACAGACGGGGAATATAGGGATACAGGTGGTTGGCCTAAATAGGACAATGTGATTGCCACAGACTTGGAGGGCCGAATGGCCTGTTCCTGTGCTATACTGTTCTTTGTTCTGTATCATAAGACCATTCAAAATCTGATGGCAGCAGGGAAGAAGTTGTTCTTGAATTGGTTGGAAGGTGTTTTTGTACCTTTTTCCCAACAGAAGAAGGTGGAAGAGAGCATGTCCGTGATATGTGGGACCCTTGATTATTTGCTATTTATGGGATATGATTGTGTTCTGAGCTGCACTGAGTGTTTTCCCCATGTTCTGTGATTAAGTGGTAACTGCTGCTCCTGTTAGAGTTGTTGTGTAAATGTCTCGTGCAATGCAGCAATGTGCTGTGACTGTTAAAAGGTTCAAGTGCTGGTCTGTGCTGAGTTGGAAAGTAATGTTTATGAAGTTATTTGACTGCAGGACGCATCACAGCCAGCTCTGAATTGTCACCCCTGATCTCTATACAGTTTACAATAGGTTTCACTATAGCAATCGTGCCTGTGTCTTCTCCCCGCTCCACCCTCTCTGCTCACCCCCGTCCGCCACCCACCCTTCTTCCCACACCACCCTGCCCCAGCACCAGGGAATCTGGCAGAGTGAAGCGCCTGAACTGTGCTCTCCGGATCTCTACACATCTATTTATTTATTAATCCATTGAAGCATTTTGGTTAAAATGTAACTGTTATCCTTAGTAACTCGTAGATACAAGACAAGGCCAGCAGAAAGATATTGTTTCCCTGAGTGCTGGTTACAGTTTGGAAGGATGATTGTGTGTCACTTGCTGTCTTGTTTAGAGTCACACACTGTAGAGAAGAGGCCCTTCAGCCCATCTGCAGGGACAAAACTAAATCTAATCCCTCTTTCCAGCAATTGGCTCAGAGCCTTGAATGGTATATTTCAATGCTCAATGACATATTGCTTAAAGGTTAACAGAGAAACATAGAAAATAGGAGCAGGAAGAGGCCACTCAGCCCTTCGAGCCTGCTCGCCATTCATTACAATCGTGGCTGATCATCCAACTCAACAGCCTAATCCTGCTTTCCCCCCATAACCTTTGATCCCATTCACTCAAGTGCTGTGTCCAGCTGCCTCTTGAATACATTCAATGTTTTGGCACTAACTCCTTCCTGTGGTAATGAATTCCACAGGCTCCCACTCTCTGGGTGAAGAAATATCTCCTCACCTCTGTCCTAAATGGTCCACCCTGAATCCTCAGACTGTGACCCCTGATTCTGGATTCCTCCACCAAGGCTGTGAGGTTTCCTGCCTCTACTTCCCTCCCAGGTAAGGCATTCCAGACTCCCACCACCTTCTTTTTCAAATCGCCTCTAAACTTCCTGCTCCTCATGTTGAATTTATGACCCCTTGTTATTGACCTTTCAACTAAGGAGAACAGCTAATTCTTACCCACCTTGTCCATTCCCTTCATAATCTTATACAACTCGATCAGGTTCTCCATCAGCCTTCTCTGCTCTAAAAAAAACAACCTGAACCTTTTCAGCCTCTCCTCATAGTTCAAATATACTGAGTCACCCAAATCCAGACCTCTCCCTGTAAAAGATGTGTTGAGTTTGGAAGTCATCTGAAAATTTGTGAACTGAGATTGAGTTTGTTCTTTAAGGGGATTATGGGTTATGGAAGCAAACTAATGGAATTAAACTATAAAACAGCGGCATGGTGGCACAGTGGGTTAGCACTGCTGCTTCACAGTGCCAGGGACCCGGATTCGATTCCCGGCTCGGGTCACTGTCTGTGTGGAAGTTTTCACACTCTTAAAGTTTCTTAATCATAACATTTGTCAGACTTATTTCACAAAGACTCTCACAACCAACATTGAACAAGCCTGAGTTCCCACACAGGTCTTCATTAAGAGTAGGCCATTACTATTACACTTGCCCATTCAGTGCCTCCCTGTGAGATTGCAGAGTCACACCCTACTCTTGCATTTAAATCGTCAAGCAAGATCAGCTTGTCGGTGCTGCGCACTGCTGATAATAAGGTGTCTAGTTCTTTGTAGAACTTGTCTTTCATCTCGTCTGGGTTGTTCATTGTGGAGGCATAGGCACTGATCAGGATGGGTTGACTTCTGTTCTGAAGCGGAAGCTATAATGTCATAAGCTGGTCATTCACACTCTTGGATAGACTATCAAGTTTCCAAACAAGGTGACTCCTGACAGCAAATCCAACTCCAGTTTCAGTCAACTGACCTATGTTGGCAAGAAGAGTTTCACTCAGGACTGAAATGTCAATGGTAATTATAATGATATGAGGGGGGAAGTGTCTTAGGTGAACTGGGTAAATAAGCTAAGATACAGGTCAGCAGATGAACAGTGGCAGATACTCAACCTGCTGGTCCAAAATGTCTAATCAAAAAGAGGTAAAATCCATGGTTAACACAAGAGATGAAAGATAGCATTAAATTGGAAAGCAAGATATACAGAGCAGCGAGGGATAGTGGGAGAGCAGAGACTGGGGAGCTTTTACAATCCGGCAGCAAAAGATTTAAAAACTCATCAGAGAGCAAATGTATTTTGAGAGAAAACTTATATAAAAACAAACAGTAAGAGATTCTATGGATATATAAATAGGAAGTGCGCAGCTAAGGTAAATGTGGGACCTTGAGCGAACGGGATGAATGAATTGAAAACAGCAAACAGAGAAATGGTGGATATAGAACATAGAACATAGAACACTACAACACAAACAGGCCCTTCAGCCCACAAGTTGTGCTGAACACATCAAAACCTACCCAGCCATAGACCTATCTATAACCCCCAATCCCATTGGATCCCATATACTCATCCAGAAGTCTTTTAAAAGACCCCAGCGAGTTCGCCTCGACCACCACCGACGGCAGCCGATTCCATTCACTCACCACCCTCTGAGTGAAAAACTTTCCCCTAGCATCCCCTCTGTACTTGCTTCCCTGCACCTTAAATCTGTGCCCTCTCGTCGCGACCATTTCAGCCCTGGGAAATAGTCTCTGAGAGTCCACCCTATCTATTCCTCTCAACATCTTGTAAACCTCTATCAGGTCGCCTCTCAACCTTCGTCTCTCCAGGGAGAACAGTCCCAGCTCCCTCAACCTGTCTTCATAAGGCATGCCTCCCAATCCAGGCAACATCCTTGTAAATCTCCTCTGCACCCTTTCAATAGCTTCCACATCCTTCCTATAGTGAGGCGACCAGAACTGCGCACAGTACTCCAAGTGTGGTCTGACAAGGGTCCTATAAAGCTGCAGCATTACCTCCTGACTCCTGAACTCAATCCCTCGATGAATGAAGGCCAGTACACCGTAAGCTTTCTTAACCACATCCTCCACCTGGGAGGCCGATTTGAGAGTCTTATGGACCCGGACCCCAAGATCCCTCTGCTCTTCCACACAGCTAAGACTCCTACCTTTGATAGTGTACTCATTCATCCCGTTGGATCTGCCAAAATGGACCACAACACATTTATCCGCGTTGAAGTCCATCTGCCACTTCTCCGCCCAGTCTTGCATCCTGTCGATGTCATGCTGCAACTTCTGACATCCCTCCAGACCATCCACAACACCACCGACCTTCGTGTCATCGGTGAACTTACTCACCCATCCCTCCACTTCCTCATCCAGGTCATTTATGAAAATGACAAACAGCAAGGGTCCTAGAACAGATCCCTGGGGCATTCCACTGGTGACCGACCTCCATGCAGAAAAAGACCCATCCACAACCACTCTCTGCCTTCTGCAGGCAAGCCAGTTCTGGATCCACAAGGCCAAAGCCCCTTGGATCCCATGGCCTCTCACCTTCTCAAGAAGTCTTGCAAAAGACTTGTAAAGATTTAAATCTGTAAATCTACAAACTGTCTGTGCTAATATGTATGCTTTTGGAGACCAGAACACCTCATTTGCCTGACAAAGGCACAAATGCCGAAAGATAGCAGATTTACTAACAAATAAATTGGTTGGATTTAAAATTGGTGTTGCCAGACTCTTACTGAGTTTACCCCAGTCCAACGCCGGCATCTTTACATCACATCCAAATAACATGGCAGAACTGACAATAATCCCAATCACAAGGGATAGATTATTAGAGAAACTCAAGGGGATAAAGATGGATAAGTTGTCAGAACCCGATGAACTGCCCATTAGGGTTCTAATGGAAGTGGCTGCAGAGATAGAGAATCCATTGGCTAAAAATTTTCATAACTCGCTAAATTCTGGAAGTTACAGAAAATTGGAAAACAGCCAGTGTGACCCCCTTGTTCAAAAAGGGAGACAGGCAGAAGGCAGGAAATTATTGGCCAATTAGTTTAACATCCATTACTGGCAAAATGCTGGAGTCAATAATTAAAGAAAAAATAACGAATCATTTAGGAAAGTCAAATATCAAACCTGGTCATTCAGGTTTTATGTAAGATAAATCATGTCTGACAAATTGGCTCAAAATTCTTTGAGGATATAACAGAAAGAGTAAATAGAGGGGAACCAGTAGATGTAGTGTATTTAGATTTTCAAAAATATTTGACAAGGTGCCACATATGAGGCTGGTGCATAAAGCAAAAGCCCATGGAACTGGAGGAAGTGTGTTAGCGTGGATTGAAAACTGGCTGTCACATAAAAAACAGAGAGCTGGAACAAATGGGTCTTTTTCAGAATGGGAAGATGTAACTAATGGCAGCACTGTGCCACAGTGGTTAGCACTACTGCCTGGTTAGTGCCAGGGACCCAGATTCAATTCCCACCTCGGGTAACTATGTGAAGTTTGCACATTCTCCCCATGATGGCATGGATTTCTTCCAGGTGCTCTGATTTCCTCCCACAGTCCAAAGATGTTCAGGTTAGATTGATTGGCCATGCTAAATTGCCCCTTAAATACCTGGGGTTACGGGGATAGGGCTTGGGTGGCATTGTTCTCGGTACAGGCTTGATGTGCCAAATGGCCTCCTTCTGCACTATAGGGATTCTATGATTCTATTGGGGTGCCTCAGGATCAGTTCTTGGCTCACAATTTTTTACTATTTACCTTAGTGACCTGGAGGAAGGAACAAAATGTAAAGTTTCCAAATTTGCCAATGATACAAAATTAGGTGGAGGGACAGGTTGTGATGGGGATATTGTGATCCTGCAATGGGATATAAATTGGGTGACTAGATGAAAACCTGGCAAATGGTGTTTAATGTGGGCAAGTGTGAGGTCATGCGCTTTGGTAGCAAGAATCAAACAGTAGATTATGTAAATGGAGAAAGGTCCTCTGAGTGAAGTACAGAGGGATCTGGGTGTTCTGGTGCATGAATCACAAAAAGCTAGCAAGCAAGCTCAACAACTAATTAAGAAGGTAAAGGGATTTATTGCAAAAGGATTGGAGTTTGAAAATGGGGAGATTTTGTGGCAATTGTACAGGCTGTTGGTGAGGTTTCACCTGGAACACTGTGTACTGTCCCAAAAGAGATTTACGAGGCTAATTCCTGGGATGAGAGGATTGTTCTATCAAGAGAGATGACATAGTCTTAGTCTGTATTCCTCGGAGATTAGAAGAGTGAGGAATGACTTTATTTAAACATATAAGATTCTGAGGAGGTTTGACAGGCTCAATGCTGAGATGTTTTCATGAGTGGGAGAGTCTGAAAAAGGGGACATAACAACAAGATAAAGATCCAGTCATTTAAAACTGAGACGTGTAGAACTTCCTTCTTGGAGGCGAATCTCTGGAATTCTCTGCCCCAGAGGCTGGATCATTGTAGATGGCACTGTGATACAGTGGTTAGCACTGCTGCCTCAGAGCGCCAGGAACCCGGTTCAATTCCGGCCTCAAGTGACTCTCTGTGTACCCCCCAAGTCTGCCTGGTTTTGGGCTGAGCACGACAGGAAAACCCCACCCTTGGTGTCAGGAGGACTAGCAGGGTAAATAAAAGGGTGTGGCCTTGGGCCTAGTCGGTGCAGGCTCGATGGGGAAAAAGCCTTTTGCACTGTAGGGATTCTATGATTAGAAGCATTTAAAATGTGGTGGATAAATATTGGATCAACCGAGGAATGGAGGGGGCTGGGGAGATGGAGCAGAGGTTGGCACAGATCAGTCAGGATGATATTGAATGGTGGGGCTCCTCCTACTCCTATTTCTTTTATTCTTTCTCCTGATTTGTCTTTCTCATAACAATCACAGTGCTTTTAAACAGTTCATTATATCAGAACCACGGTACAATAAGTTGCCAAATAAATTCTCGCCTCTCAGCGGTTCGATCCTGGCCTTGGGTCACTGCCTGTACGCAGTTTGCACATTCTCCCCATGTCTGCATGGGTTTCTCTGAGTGCTCCGGTTTCCTCCCACACTCTAAAGATGTGCGGGTTAGGTTGATTGGCTAAGCTCATTGCCCCTGAGTGACAGGAGGGCTAGCTAGGGTGAATACGTGTGTCTAGAGGCTTAGGGTAAAATTGTTGTTGGTGTGGGCTCAATGGGCTGAATAGCCTCTTTGTGCATTGTTGGGATTCTGTGATTCTATGAATGGGATTTTTTTCTCACCCTCTGTCACAGGCTCTTGGCCACTGCTGGGGTCCCACTCTCCTCAGGAGAGAGTTTGAGATAACGGTTTAGAACAGCTTGTTATGTTCACATTTAGCCAATTCCTGCTTTCATCCTCATTTTGTTCAGCAGGTAATGTGAGTTTGGTTTAAAGGTCTAAACTCGGGACAGGAACAAAGGCCAAATTCTCCAGTTGTTCAGAGCAGCAAGATTGTCGATCTTGCCTGCAACTTTTTAAAGTTTATTTATTGATATACAAATAGGCTTACATTAACGCTGCAATGAAGTTACTGTGAAAGTTCCCTAGTTGCCATAATCCACCCGTTTGGGTACACTGAGGGAGGATTTAGCATGACCAATGCACCTAACCTGCATGTCTTTAGAATGTGGGAGGAAACTGGAGCACCTGGAGGAAACCCACGCAGACACGGGGAGAATGTGTAGATTCCACTCAGATAGTGACCCAAGCCAGGAATTGAACCCAGTCCCTAAAGCAGCATTGATAACCGCTATCCCATCATGTCACTTAGCCCTGTCCTCAGATTTCTGGCTGGATTGGGGTGACATTAATGGGAATTCCCATTGTCAGTGGCAGCACCAGAGAATCTCATCATTAACAAGCAATGCACCACCTCCTGCCGCAAGGAACACATGGCTGGAAGGCTGGAGAATTCTTAAAAACTACAGCAAACCCCAGGACAAAAGGCTGAATGTCCAGAAGTTAGAAATCAAGATGTGCAGATTAGATGGATTGGCCATACTAAACTGTCCCTTCGTGTCCCATGGTGTGTAGATTAAGGAGATTAGCAGGGTATGTGAGGTGACAGGGATACGGTCGGGAGCTTGGCCAGGCTGGGATACCCTGTCAGAAAATTGGTGCAGATTCGCTTGGCCAAATGGCCTTCTTTGAGATTCTGTAATTCTTTCTGTTTATCCTGAAAAGAATGAATAAACAATTTGGAAATAAGTGGATGTTTAGAACGAGGCAGTTTGAGGCTGTTTGTGGCATTTTGCTACATTCAAAATAGCTGCTTGTTTGTCGACTTTGCAAAAGTTGTGAAATTTCGAAGTAACTAATTAGATTTTGAAGTATTTTGGCTTGAGCGAGAAGCAAGAAATTACTTCAGAAGTAAAATCTCTTCCTACTTTTCTCGAAAGAGAACGGATTCTACGAAACTGGGTCCATAGAGATTTGTTTTGATCTCTGAAAACGACACCAGCTTGTTCAACTGTTGGACCTTTCTCTGTTCCTTAATAATCTCATGAGCTCATGTTTTAACAAGACGTCCAGTTCAATGTGCTGGAGGCAAACGGGCTGGGGTAGTCAGTGTTCCAATGTGCCTGATTGTAATTACATCCCGTCCAGTTATGTACTGTATGCCAACTCGATCCAAAAGGTCTTTGAGTTGACTGAGTTAAGATGAACCATTGACCTAGTGATAGGTTTCAATTTTGTGTTTCCTTTCAGTGTTATTTCTGGAAGAGACTCTGTCTTACACTGTTCATTAACTCAGGTCTTGTTTCCAAAGTGGGAATGGCTCTAATTTTTTCAGCTTTTAGGTACAAATTCTGCCTCATCTTATCTGAAGTGCTAATAATAGATTCAGTGAAGTCCCTCTAACAGTGAGAGCAGCAGAGCCCAGAAAAGCAGTAACTTTATTGTTTAAAGTTTAAGTTTTTTTATTAATCTCACAAGTAGGCTTACAGTAACACTGCAATGAAATTACTGTAAAAATCCTCAAGTCGCCACACTTTGGCACTTGATTGGGTACACTGAGGGAGAATTTAACATGGCCTAGCCAGCACATCTTTTGGAGTGTGGGAAGACACCAGAGCACCCAGAGAAAACCCACACAGACACTGGGAGAATGTGCAAACTCCACACAAACATTGACCCAAGCCGGGAATCAAACCCAGATTCCTGGAGCTGTGAGCAGCAGTGCCATCTACTGTGCTACCTCATTGCAGTGTTAATGTAAGCCTACTTGTGACACTAATAAAGCAACTTTAAACATCCTTCTAATGTGTTCACACCAGCACAGTGGTTAGCACTGCTGCCTTACAGCGCCAGGGACCGGGATTCGATTCCTGGCTTGACTCACTGTCTGTATGGAGTCTGCACATTCTCCTCGTGTCTGTGTGAGTTTACTCCAGGTGCTCCGGTTTCCTCCACATTCTGAAAGATGTGCTGGTTAGGGGCATTGACCTGAACAGGTCCTAGCTGTGGTGATTAGAGAAATTTCACATTAACTTCATTGCAGTGTTAATGTAAGCCTTACTTGTGACACTAATAAATAAACTTTAAAACCTTTATTCTTCCTTGAGCCAGATCTCTGTTATTACTACAACATCATACTTCTGCATTGAATTCTCCACCTGTAACCTCCCAATCATATTTAAAATACTCTGTGCATGCACACACATGCACAGTAACCCTAATTTACACATTGTTCATTTCTCCCCTACACCAACTTTACTTTGATCTTTTTATTCTCCAGACTGGCACTACCTGTCTTTCCCAGTGTTCTGTGTATTCTGGTATTCCTCTCAAATATTACTGCTTGGTTCTCACCCTCCTGCTGAGTTAGTTTAAAGCTCTCCCGATAGCGCTAACAATGAACTCTGTCCCAGCTCTGTCCAGGTACAACCCACCCAGCTGGTACAGATATCATCTTCGATAGAGACAGTGCCAGTGTCTCAGGCATCTAAAGTTCTCCCTCCTGCACTGTCTTTCCAGCCACACGTTCATCTGCCTTATTGTCCTATTTCTGTACTCAGTTGCATGTGGCACTGCAAGTACACAAGAAATAGAATTCGGCCCCTTCAAATCTGCCCTGCCATTCAATCCAATCGTGGCTGATCTGTGCCAGCCTCAGCTCCTGTGCTGTGCCATTTCTCCTGTTGTTCTCTATTCCTCAATCCATCAAATATTTATCCAGTAATTTGGAGATGATTAGATTTGAGCTTATTTTTTGCCTAACTCCCTATATTCTGATTGCAAGACCCACCCCCCTTCCAATGTAAGTCATTGCTTCCCATGTGGTTCATGACCTTTGACTGTTCACCCTCCTCCAGAAGGATGTTGTGCAGCTGCTCTGTGACGTTGTTGATCTTAGTATCAGGAGGGCAACACAGCACCCTCTGCCCGTTCCCCTAACTAACAAATCCCAATCACGGTCATTCTTTCCTCCTTCTTCCTGCCCTCTTGTACAGGTGAGCTACTCATGGTGCCACAAATCTGACTCTGACAGCATTCCTCTGAGGAACCAGCGCCCTCACCAATGTCCAAAGCCAAAAACTGATCTCTGAGCAGGTCGTCAGTGGATACCTGCACTACCTGTCCAGCTCACTTGGACTGCCTGGTGGTCACCCATTCCCTTTCTGCCTCTAGGCCCTTGGTGATGTGACCTCCTTGAATCTGCTGTGTATGTAGCTCTCAGCCTCATGGATGCACCATAATGACTCCAGCAGCTGCTCAAGCTCTGAAACCAACAGCTCAAATATCTGCAGCGAGCAGCACTTTCTGCATATTCAGTCATCTAGGACACCACCAACTGAACTTCCCTCATCCACACATTTGATCATAATTTTGAAAATTTCTAACAAATTTGTTTGGCATGACCTCCCTCTGAGAAAGTCATTCTGACTATCCCTTAATAACCCATGCCTTTCCAAGTGGAGATTAATTCTCTCCTTCAGAGTTTTGTCCAATAATTTCCCCTGCCACTGACATGAGACGCACTGGTTTGTAATTTCTTGATTCATCTCTACCACCCTTCTTGAAAAGTGGAACCACTTTAACCATCCTCCAGTCCTCTGGCACTTCTTCTGCGACCAGACAGAAATGTCAGAACCCCTGTAATTTTCTGCCTTGCCTCCTACAGCAAACTGGGATACAAGTCATCCTGGGGATTTGTCAATTTTAAGCCCATCAGAGCTTTCAGTGCCTCCCAATTTCTTATGTCAAACTGTGCAAACTCTTTGCAGTCCTTTTCCTGAATTCTGTATCTACATTCTCCTTTTCCCGAGGCTGAAGAAAAGTATTAATTTAACATCCTTCCAATATCTGGCAATTTCACACATAGATTGTCCCCTTGGTCTCTAATGGGTCTTAATCTTTCCCTGGGTAACCTCTTCCCTCCAATGTATTTATAAAATACCTTCGCATTCTCCCTAATCTTGTTTGCAAGCCCTTTTTCATCCCCCTTTTTTGCTCTTCTAATTGCTTTCTTAATTTCTCTCCTGCATTTCCAATATTCCTGTAAGGCTGCAGCTGAATTGCTCTCTTTGAAATTGCTAAAAAAGTCTTTCTCTTCTTCCTGTCCTGAATTGTCCCAGATATTCAGGGTTCTTTGAATTTATTGTTGCTACATTTCCCACAAATGTCATTGTTTATTTATTCTCTGCCTCTGTGGATGTTCCGTCCTCATTGTTTCCAGAGGAGAAGTTGGAATAATGATTCAGTGAAGAGAACTTGTCAGTAAGAGGGATTTTTACCTTATTTTTTGGAGTTTTTTTCTCTAAGAAGTAGGCCCTAGTGAGACATGGGAAGGTTTTTTCCCCATTACAGTCTCCCACCCTCCCCTCTCCTCTAACCTAAAAAAATGACTTGGAGTGAGAGCTGGTAAACTTTCTTCTTTGCTTCATTTATTCTTGTAACCTAAGGTTGGCTGAGGGAATATCAGGCAAGGTCTTTCTTTCTATCTCGAGGAATGGCAGTGAAAGGCAGTGCAATGTTCCTCCTGCAGGATGTTTGAGGTGAGGGATACTGTTAGTATCCCTGCTGATTTCACCTGTGGGAAGAGCACCCATCTCCAGCTCCTCCAAAACCACGTTAGGGAACTGGAGCTGGAGCTGGAGCTGGATGAACTTTGGAGCATTTGGGAGGCAGAAGTGATCATAGATAAAAGCTTCAGGGTTTTGGAGACTCCAAAAAAGGAATATAGATGGGTGATGGTGAGAGGGGCTGGGAGGAAGCAGCCAGTGTAGGGATCCCCTGTGCTCATTTCCCTCAGCAACATTGGATAGTGTTGAGGGGGACGACCCACAGTGGTAAGCCAGGGTGACCGGACCTCCAGCACCGAGTCCATCCCAGTGCTTCAAAAGGGAAGGGAGGAGAGCAATCGTAATTGGGGATGTGATGGTTACAGGGACAGATAGGACTCATAGATGATATGCTGTCTCTCAGGTGCAAGAGTCTGTGATGTCTCGGACCGTGTTTTCAGGAACCTTAATGGGGAGGAGGATCAGTCGCAGGTCGTGATGCACATCAATACCAACGATGTAGATAGGAGAAGGGATGGGGATTTAAACCAGGAATTTAGGAGCTAGGATGGAAGCCGAGAGCCAGGACAAAGCATGTGGTCATCTCTGGTTTGTTGCCAGTGCCATGGGCTAGTGAGCTGAGGAACAGGAGAGAGTGCAGATTAACATGTGGCTGTAGGGATGGTGTGGGAGAGAGGGTTTCAGTTACTTGGATAATTGGAGCACATTCTGGAGAAGATGGGATCTTTACAAACAGGACGGTTTACACCTGAACCAGAGGGAAAACAATATCCTGAGAGGGAAATTTGCATCGGCTCTTCGGGGGTGGGGGGGAGTTAAACTAATTTGTCAGGGGGATGGAAAAATGAGCTGTAGTCCAAAAGCTGGTGTTGAGGATTGTGAGGTATTGAGGAAGGTATCGAGGTCACAGGAGTGTACAGGCAGACAGGATGGTGGGTTGAAGTGTGTCTACTTCAAAGCAAGGAACATCAGGAATAAGGTAGGTGAACTTGAAGCGTGGATTGGTACTTGGGACTATGATGTTGTGGCCATTACAGAGATGGTTAGAACAGGGACAGGAATAGTTGTTGGCAGTTCCGGGGTGTAGATGTTTCAATAAGAGTAGGGAAGGTGGTAAAAGAGGTGGAGGAATAGCATTGTTAATAAAGGATAGTTTAATGGCTGCTGAAAGGCATTTCGAGGGGGATCTGCCTCCTGAGGTAATATGGGCTGAAGTTAGAAATAGGAAAGGATCGGTCACGTTGTTAGGAGTTTTCTATAGGCTCCCAAAGAGTAATAGAGATGTGGAGGAGGAAATGGCAAATCAGATTATGGATAGGTATGGAGGTCACACGGAGTTATCATGGATGACTTTAACTTTCCAAATATTGATTGGAACCTTTTATAGGTTAAATTGTTCAGATGGGACACTTTTAGTACAGTGTGGGCAAGGTTATACATTGAGTAGGGGTTTACACTAAACAGGAATACATAGTGAGCAAGGGTACACACTGGGCAGGAATACACACTCAGCAGGGGTACACACTGGGTACAGGCACACACTGGGCAGGGGTACACACTGGGCAGGGGTACACACTGGGCAGAGGTACACACTGGGCAGGGGTACACACTGAGCAGGGGTACACACTGAGCAGGGGTACACACTGAGCAGGGGTACACACTGGGCAGAGGTACACACTGGGCAGAGGTACACACTGAGCAGGGGTACACACTGAGCAGAGGTACACAGTGAGCAGGGGTACACACTGAGCAGGGGTACACACTGGGCAGGGGTACACACTGGGCAGAGGTACACACTGAGCAGGGGTACACACTGAGCAGGGGTACACACTGAGCAGGGGTACACACTGAGCAGAGGTACACACTGGGCAGGGCTACACACTGGGCAGAGGTACACACTGGGCAGGGCTACACACTGAGCAGAGGCACACACTGGGCAGAGGTACACACTGAGCAGGGGTACACACTGAGCAGGGGTACACACTGAGCAGGGATACACACTGGGCAGAAGTAAACACTGAGCAGGGGTACACAGTGAGCAGGAGTACACACTGAGCAGGGATACACAGTGAGCAGGGGTACACAGCGAGCAGGGGTACACAGTGAGCAGGGGTACACAGTGTGCAGGGGTACACACTGAGCGAGAGTACACACTAGGCAAGGCTACACTTCCCACTTGCAGCTTTGCCTGTATTACATACGTAATTACTTTTCGCTATGAATTGGATTACCTGAGGATACCGTGGAAGGCATGCTTGCACAGGGGTTAGCACTGCCCCCTCACACTTCCACAGATCTGGGTTCAATTCCAGCCTTGGGTCATGGTCTGTGCGGAGTTTGCACATTCTGCGTGGGTTTCCTCCGGGTGCTCTGGTTTCCTCCCACAATCCAAAGATGTGCGGATTAGGTTGATTGGAAAGGCTAAATTAACCCTTAGTGTCTCAGGATGTGATAGATTAAAGTGATAAGTAGGGTAACTAAGCAGGGGTAGAGCCTGGGTGGGTTTGTTGTTAGTGCAGATTCAGTGGACCAAATGGCCTCCTTCGGCACTGTAGGGATTGTATGAAAAAATTTTTAAAATTCATTTATTAGTGTCACAAGTAAGCTTACATTAACACTGCAATGAAGTTATTATGAAAATCCCCAAGTCACCACACTCTGGCGCCTATTCGGGTACACTGAGGAACAAATTAGCATGGCCAATGCACCTAACCAGCACATCTTTGGACTACGGGAGTAAACCAGAGCACCTGGAGGAATCCCATATAGATACGGGGAGAACATGCAGTCTCTGCACAGTGACCCGAGGCTGGAATCGAAATCGGGTCCCTGGCTCAGTGAAGCAGCAATGCTAACCACTGCGCCACTGTGGAGATTTGAAAAGTGTGATTGACAAATGTTTTCATTCGAGGCTTTGCCTAAGAAATAACCAGTTAGAGAGTGTCCTGAAAATCACCAGGATGTCTGTCTGTGACTGATAACAGAAATGGAGAAGAGATAAGGATAACTTAATAATATTTAATGGGTTCTCCCATAAGATTTCCCACTGCCATCGACTATCAAAGACCAGTTTCTGCTGGTTAGGTGTGGTCACAGCTGACCTTGTCCTGATTAAAGCATTGCCGAGAACTATAGCCTTCAACTAGGAGAGAAAGGTTACATTTCACTGGAGCCAGAATGTTCCAAAAACAGTAACTTTGAATTTGCCAAATTTGAAAACTAGAAGATTCCATGCCAGGAATATTCCAGAATGCTCAACTAAATTTAACGCAAGATTGTCAAACACAAATGCATTGGACGAGTAATGAATATATGGCAGAAAGTTAGAGGGCGGTTTCTTCCATTGCTGAGATTAGTTGATTGGAGGCTGCAGATTAAGGGTGCCTGGTGTACAGACAGAAGATTGAGAATGGGGATATCTTGATGCATAAATCTAATGTAGAGTGGTTAAATCTGCTGATTGAAATGGAAGTTGCACTAATAATAGAGTACATAGAACATTACAGCACAGAACAGGCCCTTCGGCCTTCGATGTTGTGCCGACCAAAATAAAAAGCAATGCCCCTCCAAACTAAACCATTCCCTTCTCTTCCATATACTTATCAATTAACCTCTTAAACGCCACCAAACTTGGCGCATCTACAACAGCTGCAGGCCGGGCATTCCACTCCCTAATCACTCTTTGAGTAAAGAACCTACCTCTGATATCCGTCCTATAACTCATACCCCTTAATTTAAAGCTGTGTCCCCTCGTGCTAGCAAATAATGATTTCAAACAAGTGATGTACCTGGAATATATCATTGTGGACCTCACTTCAGACAGAATTCTAATCGGTGCCCAATGTAAGGATTACAGGAGAATATTGGAAGCCCCGAGACTGTTGTGAAAACAAACAGTGCCAATTGACAAGACAATTCATAAAAGCAATTCAGCAAATAGGGTAAATCAGGGGCCTGATCAGGAATTCAAGAACATACCAACCACTGCACTGACGCCTGACATTTTACACACACTAAAATAATATAAGGTCCACAAATTAGACCCACTGTCGTTTCTAGTCAGTGTTGACTGGAGTTGAGTGATGAAAATGTCTCCTTATCGGTGAGGCTTGTTTCTGGGCAGATTCCTAAGCTAAGTGCAAACACCCTCATCACACTGAGCCAGGGGAGATTTACACTGCGTGTGAGGAAGACAATGGGAATCATGTGAAGATGATGAGCATCTCTAGCTCTGCAGGTACAGCATAGACACAAGATCACATTACATTAAATATCAAACTATTTAGATATCAATATCAAGAAAGGGAAATGAAATATGCATTCATGAAAAGGATATTTGTGTAGATATTGAAATATGATTCACTATTTTATAAGATATAGATAATTGGATACAGTTATCAGAAAGTTCATAAGAATTAGAAACATAAATGAATGCCAAAAAAAGTTGTACAATAGTTTGGGAGAGTGGGATATCAGACTGGGAGAGTGGGATATCAGACTGGGAGAGTGGGAAAACAGACTGGGAGAGTGGGATATCAGTCTGGGAGAGTGGGATAACAGACTGGGAGAGTGGGATAACAGACTGGGAGAGTGGGATATCAGACTGGGAGAGTGGGATAACAGACTGGGAGAGTGGGATATCAGACTGGGAGAGTGGGATATCAGACTGGGAGAGTGGGAAAACAGACTGGGAGAGTGGGATATCAGACTGGGAGAGTGGGATATCAGACTGGGAGAGTGGGATATCAGACTGGGAGAGTGGGATATCAGACTGGGAGAGTGGGAAATCAGACTGGGAGAGTGGGATATCAGACTGGGAGAGTGGGATATCAGACTGGGAGAGTGGGAAAACAGACTGGGAGAGTGGGATATCAGACTGGGAGAGTGGGATATCAGACTGGGAGAGTGGGAAAACAGACTGGGAGAGTGGGAAAACAGACTGGGAGAGTGGGATATCAGACTGGGAGAGTGGGATATCAGACTGGGAGAGTGGGATATCAGACTGGGAGAGTGGGATATCAGACTGGGAGAGTGGGAAAACAGACTGGGAGAGTGGGATATCAGACTGGGAGAGTGGGATATCAGACTGGGAGAGTGGGAAAACAGACTGGGAGAGTGGGATATCAGACTGGGAGAGTGGGATATCAGACTGGGAGAGTGGGAAAACAGACTGGGAGAGTGGGATATCAGACTGGGAGAGTGGGATATCAGACTGGGAGAGTGGGAAAACAGACTGGGAGAGTGGGATAACAGACTGGAGTGGATATCAACTGGAGGTGGGATTCAGACTGGGAGAGTGGGATTCAGACTGGGAAAACACTGGGAGAGTGGGTATCAGACTGGGAGAGTGGGAAAACAGATTGGGAGAGTGGAAAACAGCTGGGAGAGTGGGATATCAGTCTGGGAGAGTGGGAAAACAGACTGGGAGAGTGGGAAAACAGACTGGGAGAGTGGGATATCAGTCTGGGAGAGTGGGATATCAGACTGAGAGAGTGGGTATCCGACTGGGAGAGTGGATATCAGACTGGGAGAGGGAAAACAGCTGGAGAGTGGGATAACAGACTGGGAGAGTGGAAAACAGACTGGGAGAGTGGGATAACAGACTGGGAGAGTGGGATAACAGACTGGGAGAGTGGGATATCAGACTGGGAGAGTGGATATCAGTCTGGGAGAGTGGGTATCAGACTGGAGAATGGGATATCAGATTGGGAGAGTGGGATATCAACTGGGAGAGTGGGAAAACAGACTGGGGAGTGAAAACAGACTGGAGAATGGGTATCAGACGGGAGAGTGGGATATCAGACTTGGAGAGTGGGATATCAGTCTGGGAGAGTGGGATATCGTCTGGAGAGTGGATATCAGCTGGGAGAGTGGGATATCAGACTGGGAGAGTGGGATATCAGACTGGGAGAGTGGGATATCAGACTGGGAGAGTGGGATAACAGACTGGGAGAGTGGGATAACAGACTGGGAGAGTGGGATATCAGACTGGGAGAGTGGGATATCAGACTGGGAGAGTGGGATATCAGACTGGGAGAGTGGGAAAACAGACTGGGAGAGTGGGATAACAGACTGAGAGAGTGGAAAACAGACTGGGAGAGTGGGATATCAGACTGGGAGAGTGGGATATCAGTCTGGGAGAGTGGGATATCAGACTGGGAGAGTGGGATATCAGTCTGGGAGAGTGGGATATCAGACTGGGAGAGTGGGATATCAGATTGGGAGAGTGGGATATCAGACTGGGAGAGTGGTATAATAGTCTGGGGGAGTGGGAGATTGGACTGGGAAATTGGGATATATTTCCTGGCACTTGTCTGATATGAATGTTATTTGCCACTTGTCAGCCCAAGCTTGGATATTATCCAGGTCTTGTTGCATTTGAACATGGACTGCTTCAGTATCTGAGGAGTCACAAATAGTGCTAAACATTTGTGCAATTATCGGCAAACATCCCCACATCTGACCTTTATGTTGCAGGGAAGGCATTGATGAAGCAGCTGAAGATTGTTGGGTCTAGGACACTATCCTGAGAGACTCCTGCAGAGATGTCCTGAAGCTGAGACGACTAACCCTCCACAAGCACAACCATTTTCCTTTGTACAAGGAATGCTTGTACCAGCAGAGAGTTTGCCCACTGATACCCTTTGATTCCAGTTTCATTAGGGCTCCTTGATGCCACAGTCAGTCGAGTGCGGCCTTGGTGTCAAGGGCTGTCATACTCACTCTCACCTCTGGAGTCAAATCTTTTGTCCATGTTTGAACCACGACTGTAATGAGGTCAGGAGCTGAATGACAGACCGAAATCTGTGAGCAAGTTATTGCTGAGCAGGTGCTGCTTGATGGCGCTGTCGATGACCCCTTCCATCACTTTACTGATGATTGAGAGTAGACTGATTGGGTGGTGATTGGCTGGGTTGGATTTGTCCTGTTTTTGTGTACAGCACAGTAAGACTGCAAGACCGATGGCGTCCATTTTGCTGGTGGGGGAGAAATTGAGCCCTCTGTTGAGAACTCTGATTTTGTCTGGTTGAAATGTGTAATCCCACAAGTTGACAATGGACTTCCCTGCAGTGGTGCTGTTTTCTACTGTGGTACCATGAGTTACTGTGCTTACCTCTTTCCAACATCAGCATCTCCACACTTTGTGCACAGGACATACCTGGACAATTTTCCTCCAGTGAGTGAGATTTTGGTTGGGCAATGCGATTTCAGACAGAAGGAGTGGATATCGGACTGAGGGAGTCAGATATCGGACTGAGAGAGAAGGATTCCAGACTGAGAATGGGATATTGGAATAAAGGAGCAGGATATCGGACTGGGAAAGTGGGATATCAAACTGAGGGTGCGGGATATCGGACTGACGGAGCGGAATATTGGATTGAGGGCGCGGTATATCGGACTGAGGAAGTGCAATATCAGACTGAGGCAGAGGGATATCAGACCAAGGGACTGGCATATCGGACTGAGAGAGTGGGATATTGGACTGAGGGAGTGGGATATCGGACTTAGTGAAATTTTGTGTATTGGGGTGGGGTTGTGAATTGGGGTGAGGCTGTGTATTAGGGCGCAGGGCTGTGTATTGGATAGGGCTGTGCTAGAGATGGCTGTGTATTGGGGCAGGGCTGTGTGTTGGGGTGGGGATGTATATTAGCAGCAGGGCTGTGTATTAGGAGTGGGACTGTGGAGCAGTGTTGGGGATAGGGCAATGTTTGAAGGCAGGGCTGTGTGTCAGGGGTGGGGCTATATATTTGGGAAGGGCATTTCCACAGATCGGGGTGGGGCCGTTTGCTGGGGCGGGGCTGTGGGATATGGGGCGGGGCTGTGGGATATGGGGCGGGGCCATGTGTCAGGGACGGGGCTGTGTGTCGGGGGCGGGACTCTGGGGTAGGGGATGGGTTTGTGTGTCGGGGGCAGGGCTGTGTGGGGTATGGGGTATGGCGGGTGGGGTAGGGGGCGGGGCCGTGGGGTAGGGGGCGGGGCCGTGAGGTGGGGGCGGGGCTGTGTACCGGGGGCGGGGCTGTGTACCGGGGGGCGGGCTGTGCGGTAGGGGGCGGGGCTGTGTCCCGGGGGCGGGGCTGTGTCCCAGGGGGCGGGGCTGTGCCTCAGGGGGCGGGCTGTGCGGTAGGGGGCAGGGCTGTGCGGTAGGGGGCGGGCTGTGTCCCAGGGGGCGGGGCTGTGCGGTAGGGGCAGGGCTGTGTCCCAGGGGGCGGGGCTGTGCAGTAGGGGGCAGGGCTGTGTCCCGGGGCGGGGCTGTGCGGTAGGGGGCGGGGCTGTGTCCCAGGGGGGGGGGCTGTGCGGTAGGGGGCGGGGCTGTGTCCCAGGGGGCGGGGCTGTGTCCCAGGGGGCGGGGCTGTGCGGCAGGGGACAGGACTGTGCGGTAGGGGGAGGGGCTGTGTCCCAGGGGGCGGGGCTGTGTCCCAGGGGGCGGGGCTGTGCGGTAGGGGCAGGGCTGTGTCCCAGGGGCGGGGCTGGGCGGTAGGGGGCGGGGCTGTGCGGTAGGGGGCGGGGCTGTGCGGTAGGGGGAGGGGCTGTGTCCCAGGGGCGGGGCTGTGCGGTAGGGGGCGGGGTGCGGTAGGGGGCAGGGCTGTGCGGTAGGGGGCGGGGCTGTGCGGTAGGGGCAGGGCTGTGTCCCAGGGGCGGGGCTGTGCGGTAGGGGGCGGGGCTGTGTGCGGTAGGGGGCGGGGCTGTGCGGTAGGGGGCGGGGCTGTGCGGTAGGGGGCGGGGCTGTGTCCCGGGGGGCGGGGCTGTGTCCCTGTGTCCGGGGGCGGGGCTGTGTCCCAGGGGGCGGGGTGTGTCCCAGGGGGCGGGGCTGTGTCCCGGGGGGCGGGGCTGTGTCCCGGGGGCGGGGCTGTGTCCCGGGGGCGGGGCTGTGTCCGGGGGCGGGGCTGTGTCCCAGGGGGCGGGCTGTGTCCCGGGGGCGGGGCTGTGCGGTAGGGGGCGGGGCTGTGCGGTAGGGGGCGGGGCTGTGCGGTAGGGGCGGGTCTGTGCGGTAGGGGGCGGGCCTCCCAGGGGGGCGGGCTGTGTCCCAGGGGGGCGGGCTGTGTCCCGGGGGCGGGGCTGTGTCCCAGGGGGGGGGCTGTGTCCCAGGGGCGGGGCTGTGTCCCGGGGGGCGGGTGTGTCCCAGGGGGCGGGGCTGTGTCCCGGGGGGCGGGGGGGGGGCGGGGCTGTGTCCCAGGGGGCGGGGCTGTGTCCCGGGGGGCGGGGCTGTGTGCCAGTCCATGTGCGGGCTGAGTGTGGGCCAGTTGCCGGGAGCCGCGGTTTGCGGGGCTGATGGGGAGCCGCACCCCGGGACAGGCAGCCTGCGAGCGGGACTGAGGGCGGATCCGGAGGTGGTCACATGGTGCCCGGGACCATGTCCCCAGACAAAGCGGCTCTTGTAGCCCCGGCAGCGCCTGAGGAGGATTAGAGCTGAGCCGCTGTGCTGGCAGCGGGCACGGGTAAGTCTCTGTGTGAATGGGGAAGGCTGGCACTCCATCAAACTGCTCCATTCCCCATACAGGCTGCACATGGAGCGGCTGTGAACTCTCTCAGAGCCCGAGCAACACTCAACTGCAGCAGCGCAAAGGTAATCTCTGCTCCTTTAACTAACCACAGCTCTTCATTCTCAGCCCGCTCTCTATCTGTCACCCACCACCGCTCTGCGACAGGGAAAAGAACCGAGACTACTTCATGGGAAACTGGTGACAGATAGATTGGACATTTAAATCCCGGAGATCCCCAGCCGGAGGGTGAGGACATTGATCAGTAAATGAGACACTGGGAACAGCCCGAGCACCATTCCAATCAACAGGTATCGTGTCCCTCCGGGATAGTTACTTCCCAAGTGGCGAAGTCCCTTACACTAGCAACCTAGCTATACACTGTCCCCCCATCAAACACTCCCAGGACAGGTACAGCACGGGGTTAGATACAGAGTAAAGCTCCCTCTACACTGTCCCCCCATCAAACACTCCCAGGACAGGTACAGCACGGGGTTAGATACAGAGTAAAGCTCCCTCTACACTGTCCCCCATCAAACACTCCCAGGACAGGTACAGCACGGGGTTAGATACAGAGTAAAGCTCCCTCTACACTGTCCCCCAATCAAACACTCCCAGGACAGGTACAGCACGGGGTTAGATACAGAGTAAAGCTCCCTCTACACTGTCCCCCAATCAAACACTCCCAGGACAGGTACAGCACGGGGTTAGATACAGAGTAAAGCTCCCTCTACACTGTCCCCCATCAAACACTCCCAGGACAGGTACAGCACGGGGTTAGATACAGAGTAAAGCTCCCTCTACACTGTCCCCCCATCAAACACTCCCAGGACAGGTACAGCACGGGGTTAGATACAGAGTAAAGCTCCCTCTACACTGTCCCCATCAAACACTCCCAGGACAGGTACAGCACGGGGTTAGATACAGAGTAAAGCTCCCTCTACACTATCCCCCCATCAAACACTCCCAGGACAGGTACAGCACGGGGTTAGATACAGAGTAAAGCTCCCTCTACACTGTCCCCCCCATCAAACACTCCCAGGACAGGTACAGCACGGGGTTAGATACAGAGTAAAGCTCCCTCTACACTGTCCCCCATCAAACACTCCCAGGACAGGTACAGCACGGGGTTAGATACAGAGTAAAGCTCCCTCTACACTGTCCCCCATCAAACACTCCCAGGACAGGTACAGCACGGGGTTAGATACAGAGTAAAGCTCCCTCTACACTGTCCCCCATCAAACACTCCCAGGACAGGTACAGCACGGGGTTAGATACAGAGTAAAGCTCCCTCTACACTGTCCCCCATCAAACACTCCCAGGACAGGTACAGCATGGGGTTAGATACAGAATTAAGCTCCCCTGTCAAAACTGTCCAGGACAGGTACGGTACAGGGTTAGATAGAGAGTAATTCTGCCACTAATCAGAATAGTGTTGTGGAACAGAGGTGTTGTGAAGGAAACCCTTTGTTCTATTGTGAGATTTTGTTCTCCTCTCACTCATGGAGCCAATGAGTTTAAAAGAGGTCTTTGATTTTGCCACTCAATCCTGTTTTGCCATTGTTTTAACCCGGGACATCCATTGCAAAGGAGTTGAAACGGAAAGAACACCATTCATCACTAAACTGGGCTCTGATTCCCTCGGATCCTGGATGAATCTTCACTATTGGAATTCTATTGATATGGAGATGCTGGCATTAGACTGGGGTAAACAGTAAGACGTTTCACAATACCAGATTAAAGTTCAACCCGTTTATTTGATAGTAAACGCACACATTTTCAGAAACAGTGTGCCTTCGATAGGTTTGTGGAAGGTTCAGAACACACACCTGACAAAGGAAACCTGACAGTTTCTGAAAGCTTGTGGGATTCCATCGAGCCAGGGGGGATGTCCAGTTGCATTGTTCTGCTGTGGACTGTAATATCCACATGACACAGAGCCCAGCTATTGTCTGCTTCTCCCCAGACTCGCCCCCTCAGCTGACACCATTACGTATCCCCCCGATCTCATCTCTTTCTTCATATGACTCAGCCGTTTCCCCTTGGACTCCTCGGCCTCTCCCCTTGGACTCCTCGGCCTCTCCCCTTGGACTCCTCGGCCTCTCCCCTTGGACTCCTCGGCCTCTCCCATATTCCTAACTTTCCTTCCTCACCCACTGGCTGCCTCATGATGGGCCATCTGATATCGCTTCCCCTAGGAGTTTCTCTGGGGAGTGGTTACTCTCCATTGTGGTGTGCCACTAACTGGATCACGTTGGACTGGACTACTGTTGAGGGAATAATTAGCCCCAATTCAAATAGCTCAACCTCTCGAGTCAGAATTAACCCTTTTCTGTGAGAAAGCGGGACAGGAAACTCAATAACAAGGCTCTGGCGGAACTTGTTTACTGCATCAAACTAGATGCAAAGAGCTTTGATGAACATTGCCACAGTCTGGTCTCTGATACAATAAAACACAGCGGCCCCGAAGATAAGGAATACAATACTATCGTCTCCATGAGCAAGAGGTCAGGGCCACAAGTTTGATATGATCCATGTCTGTGTTAGTGAAGGTGGTGGGGTAAGATTCCCAAACCAGAACCAACAACATAAGGAGCGTCAGGAACACTGAACGTTGGTGTACCCTGGGCTGTAGGATCCTTTACCTCACTGGATACTTTCCTAATGTTTTAATATACACAAGTATTTTAACTAAAATTATAGGTACTAAACCTGCTATAGTTGTGGCACTCTTCAAATATTATTAATCTTATCACTCCAGTGTTTTTAGTATTGTGTGTAGGAATTCCTGAAGCTTTGCCTACGCCAATGGGAGTGTTAGAAACTGTAACAACATCAGCATCAAACACTCCCAGGACAGGTATAGCACGGGGTTAGATACAGAATAAAGCTCCCTCTACACTGTCCCCCCCTCAAATACTCCCAGGACAGGTACAGTGTTACATATTAAATCTGCTTGGATCTGATACAGTTCTAGTTGCATGCACAGTTTGTAAGGTATAGGTACGATTCTGGAGAGAGGAGTATTTTAAATGTACAGTAAATCCCTTTTCGATTGGGACTATATAAAGAACAAATGAACAGTACAAGAACAGACCCTTCAGCCACCCAAGCCTGCGCCCATCATGCTGCTTGCCTAAATTAAAACCGTATGCTCTTAGAGTTCCGTATCCTTCCATTCCCATCCTATTCATGAGTTTATCTAGATACCCCTTAAATGATGCCATTATAACTGTTCCCTCCACTTTCCTGGGCAGCATGTTCTAGACATTCACCACTTTCTGTGTAAAAAAAAAAAAAAAAATTTGCCTTTCACATCTCCTCTAAACTTTTCTCCATGCACCTTAACCCTATGTCCTTTAGTACTTGACTTTTCTGTCTTAGGAAAGGATTTCTGACTGTCCACTCTGTCCATGCCCCTCATAATTTTGTAAACCTCTATCAGGTTACCCCTCAGCTTCCGTCATTCCAGTCAGAATAAACTGAGTTTCTCCAAACTCTCCTCATCGCTAATTCCTATCAAAACAGGCAATTTGCTGATAAACCTGTTCTGTATCCAATCTTTCCAAAGCATCCACATCCTTCTGGTAATGTGGTGACCAGAATTAGAACATAGAACATAGAACATTACAGCACAGAACAGGCCCTTCGGCCTTCGATGTTGCGCCGACCAATATAAAAAGCAATGCCCCTCCAAACTAAACCATTCCCTTCTCTTCCATATACTTATCAACTAACCTCTTAAACGCCACCAAACTTGGCGCATCTACAACTGCTGCAGGCAGGGCATTCCACTCCCTAACCACCCTTTGGGTAAAGAACCTGCCTCTGATATCCGTCCTATAACTATCACCCCTTAATTTAAAGCTGTGTCCCCTCGTGCTAGCTTTCTCCATCCTAGGAAAAAGGGTGGACAGTGATAGCCTATCTAAACCTCTAATCATCTTATATGTTTCGATTAGGTCCCCTCTTAGCCTCCTCCTTTCTAACGAAAACAACCTCAAATCCCTCAGCCTCTCTTCATAAGACCTGCCCTCCATACCAGGCAACATCCTGGTAACCTCCTCTGTACCCTCTCCAATGCCTCCACATCTTTCTTATAATGTGGGGACCAGAACTGCACACAATACTCCAAGTGCGGCCGCGCTAGAGTTTTGTACAGTTGCAACATGACGTTGTGGCTCCGAAATTCAATCCCTCTACCAATAAAAGCTAAGACTCCATATGCCTTCTTAACAACCTTCTCGACTTGACTGCCTACTTTCAGGGATCTATGCACATACACACCAAGATCCCTCTGTTCATCTAGACTACTAAGAATCCTACCATTTGCCCTATACTCTACACATTTATTATTTCTGCCATAGTGCATTACCTCACACTTTTCCACATTAAACTCCATTTGCCACCTCTCGGCCCAGCTCTGCAACTTGTCCAAGTCCCTCTGCAAACTATAACACCCCTCTTCACTATCTACCCTCCACCGACTTTAGTGTCATCTGCAAATTTACTAATCCATCCTTCAATACCCTCATCCAGATCATTTATAAAAATTACAAACAGCAGGGGCCCCAAAACAGACCCCTGAGGTACACCACTTGTAACCGAACTCCAAGATGAATATCTCCCATCAACCACCACCCCCTGTCTTCTATCTGCTAGCCAATTCCTAATCCAATTAGCTAAATCACCCTCAATCCCATACATCTGCATTTTCTGCAGAAGCCTTCCATGGGCCACCTTATCGAACGCCTTACTAAAGTCCATATATACCACATCAACTGCCTTACCCCCATCCACCTCCTTAGTCACTTTTTCAAAAAACTCAATGAGGTTAGTAAGGCACGACCTACCCGTGTGCACACTATTCCAAATGAGGCCTAACTAAGCTTCTGTAGAGCTGCAGCATGACCTGCCAATTTTTATATTCAATGCCTCGACCAATGAAGCTAAGCATACTGAATGCCTTCTTGACCAGCTTATCCACCTGCATTGCCACTTTCAATGATTGGTGGACCTGTACGCCCAGATCTGTCTACCAGTCAGTACCTCCTAAGGGTTCTAACATTTACTGTATAATTTCCACACGCATTAAATCGTCCAAAATGCATTTTTTCACATTTGTCTGGCAAAAACTCCATGTGCAGGGATCTTGGCTTCATGACACACTATCTGTAACCCCCGTGACTTGCCTGGGTTAGCAAAAAACCTCACTGTGCTGTCTGGAGAAAATACACAATTCTCTAACCAATGCTCAGGATTCCCTTCACACACATTGTTAGCCACTTTAACACTTGAATAGCAGGTTAGATGTAAGGATTCGCATTCTAATCAGCAATCTCTGACTGTCTGTGCTGATGTGTGCTATTGCAGACCAGAACACTGCATTTGCCTGACGAAGATGAAAAGGTCCAAAGCTCGCAAATTTACTATCAAATAAATCGGTTGGATTTAAAATTGGTGTTGCCAGACTCTTACTGAGTTAAAACTCCATCTGCCATTTCTCCGCCCAAGTCTCTAGCCGGTCTATACCTTGCTGTATCCTCTGACAATCCTCTTCACAATCCACAAATTCCCCCAATTTGTATCATCTGCAAACTTATAAATCAGCCCAGCTATATTTCCCTCCAAATCATTTTTATATACCATGAACAATAAAGATCCCAGACTGATCCCTGTGGAATACCACTCGCCAAAGCTTTCCATTCAGAAAATCATCCCTCTCCTGCTACCCTCTGTTTTCTACGGCCAGTTCTGTGTCCATCTTGCCAGCTCTTCTCTCACGTGACTTCACCTTTCAGAGTGTTCACTGAGGTACCTTGTCAAAGGCTTTATTGAAGTCCATGTGGGAGCAGTATTTACCTGGCTAGTGTACTCTGCCTGACATTCAAACTTCCTGCTGTATTGGCAAAATGATGTAAAGATATTGAAACCTAAAATGTGTAATATCCGTTCTGACACTGAATCAGAAAGTGGCCATGACCTCAGAAAAAAATCACAAACTTGCGGATGAAATTCTGCTCATACAGGAACCAGATCATCTTGTAGTTGCTCAGAAAGGGACAGGAATGTAAGTACGAGCTATAGTTTAACAAGATTGATAGCTTGTTCTCGAGGCCTCAATCTCAATAAAAGTGGAAGTTCTCATGACTGAGAGATTTTTTTATAGCTGTTAATAAACTGAAAAATGAAGAGAGGCAGAGTTGGAAGGATTTGGAGTAGAGACAGCAATACCTGACAGGAGAGATCCAGGTTTATCTCCCCAGTGGAGCTATACAGAAAAGGTTCTCCCAGACGGCATGTTGAAGATTAGTCACCTGAGCCTTTAAAGTGAAATGTGAGGATAGACTCAACTACTGCAGCAAAAATAAGTTTGTGGATTTTCTCGTTATTTTGACATCAGATTTCTGGGAATCTGAATCAATTGACATAAAGACTGCATTTTACAAGGAGGAAAATTTCAAAGAGACTTCTTGAAACCACCCAAAGAGGTTAGTGATGTAGATGGAAACTGAACAATTGTGTTTATGAATTGAATGATGCATCAGGAGTCTGGTATTTTTTCGTGAAGTCTTTCTTATTGAAAACAGGTTATTTTCAGTTAAGGGTGAACCCCAGTATGTTCTACTGGTACTGTTAGGAGAAACTAGCCAGAGTTTTCATCATGCTTTGTTGAATTTGAGCAAGAGGTAATCAAGATAAAGAAGGAATGCAAGGTAGGAAGTCAGGCTGCAGGGACCTCTAAGTACACAGGTTTAAACATTAAACAAAACAAGTTTGGAGTGACACTAAATCAACAGTTTTATCTGAAAAGTGTTAATCGTATCCCAATAATTTGGGTAATATCTTCACAAAAATAGAATGCTGCCTCCAAGAAAGAAACTGAGAAGTTTGATTGGGCCATTGAACTGGCCAGATACTCAAAGCAGACCTGATGCAAATGATGATACTTAGAGCTAATTACCAGGATGAAATCTGTTTCAGTTTAGGAAATCTTGAGAACAAATACGCAAAGGTACATGCTCGAGCTGCCAGCTTTAGTCACACAGATGGACAATCTGGGACAGTAGGACTTATCATGTTTTTGGCAGGAATAAATAAAAAGTGTTGACTGTTAGCTGAAGATGCCAAGAGTCATTAAAAGCACATTAGCTGCCGAAACACTGGACCTGAGGTTCACCAATATCTGTGGGAAATTTTATCCAAAGAGATTGAGGGGAAAATTTCCCAATAGTATGTTAACATCTGGTCTCTTTGAGACAATGTTCATTTAACAAAGAATGTAACAGAGAAAATATTAAGATTAGACCTCACCAGGATAAGAAAAATGCTTGAGAGAAAGGAAATCTCCAAAATACGGTGGGTTGATACAAGTCACCAGCTATCAGACAGTTTTATAAAAAGACATACCCACTCTCAAAAATTACTAAATGTTCCAGAAGATGTCTTATATTGTAGTAATGGCTGATGTGTACTTAGGAAAGGAATTACAGAATTCACAGATGTGAAAATGTCAGATCTTTTATTCCTGTTTACATTCAAAAGAATCTTCTTTATTATTTTTCAAAGTTTAGATTAAAAAAAAACAAGCGGTAAATCTGTCAACATACCTCCCAATCAGTATGTGGGAATGACCTTATGAAGAGAATTACTGGTTGAATTTCTGACAATTATTGTGCTATAAATAGAGGCAGTTTTGTTGGGGAGCTTTTTGTAGGTTGGTAGCACAGAGGAAGAGCTTTACCATAAACCTGCTTGTACCTTAAAGACCTAACTGAATTAATTCTTCCACCAAATCCCTGTGTTATAAGTAACGTATATTATCCATAAAGAACAAAGAAAATTACAGCACAGGAGCAGACCCTTCAGACCCCCAAAAGCCTGCACTGACCATACTGCCCGACTGAACTAAAACTCCCATCCTTTCAAGGACCATATCCCTCTAATCCCATCCTATTCATGTACTTGTCAAGATGCTCTTTAAAAGTCACTACTGTATCCATTTCCACTAGCTTCCCCGGCAGAGAGTTCCATGCACCCAGTGCTCTCTGTGTAAAATATCTGCCTGGTACATCTTCTTTAAAACTTGCCCCTTTCACCTTAAACCTGTACTCCCTAGTAATTGACTGTTCCACCCTAGGAAAAAGTTTCTGACTATCCATCCACTCTGTCCATGCCTCTCATAATCTTGTAGACTTCTATCAGGTCTCACCTCAACCTCCATCACTCCAGTGAGAACAAACCAAGTTTTTCCAACCTCTCCTCATAGCTAATGCCCTCCTTGCTAGGCAACATCCTGGTAAATTTTTTCTGTACCCTCTCCAAAGCCACCATATCCTTGTGGAAGTGTGACAACTAGAATTGAACACTATATCACTACAGTGTTAGTGTTCCCAGGGCAGGTCGTGCCTTATGAGCTTAGCTGAGTTCTTTGAAAATGTGACTGAACACGTTGATGAAGGAAGAGTGGTGGGTGTGGTTTGCATGGACTTCAGCAAGGTGTTTGATGAAGTCCTCATGCAAGACTTCTTGAAAAGGTGAGAGGGCATGGGATCCAAGGGGCTTTGGCCTTGTGGAGCCGGAGCTGGCTTATCTGCAGAAGGCAGAGAGTGGTTGTAGATGGATCTTTTTCTGCATGGAGATTGGTCACCAGTGGAGTGCCCCAGGGATCTGTTCTAGGACCCTTGCTGTTTGTGCTTTTCATAAATGACCTGGATGAGGAAGTGGAGGGATGGGTGAGTAAGTTTGCCGACGACACGAAGATTGTGGTGGTGTGGATAGTTTGGAGGGATGTCAGAATCTGCAGCAAGACTGGGTGTAGCAATGGCAGATGGACTTCAATGCGGATAAATGTGTGGTGGTCCATTTTGGCAGGTCCAATGGGATGAAGGAGTATAATATCAAAGGTAGGACTCTTACCAGTGTTGAGGATCAGAAGGACCTTGGGGTCCAGGTCCATAGGACTCTTAAATCGGCCTCACAGATGGAGGATGTGGTGTGGTCAAGGAGGCGTATAGCGTGCTAGCCTTCATTAATAGAGGAATTGAGTTTAGGAGTCAGGAAGTAATGCTGCAACTTTATAAGACCTTTGTCAGACCCCACTTGGAGTACTGTGTGCAGTTCTGGTCGCCTCGCTACAAGAAAGATGTGGAAGCTATTGAAAGGGTGCAGAGGAGATTTACAAGGATGTTGCCTGGATTGGGGGGCATGCCTTATGAAGATAGGTTGAGGGAGCTAGGTCTCATCTCCCTGGAGAGACGAAGTTTGAGAGGTGACCTGATAGAGGTTTATAAAATGTTGAGAGGGATAGATTGGGTGGATTCTTGGAGGCTGTTTCCCAGGGCTGAAATGGTCGCTACGAGAGGACAAAGTTTAAGGTGTTGGGGAGTAGGCACAGAAGAGATGTCAGGGGTAAGTTTTTCACTCAGAGGGTGGTGAGTGAGTGGAATTGGCTGCTGTCGGTGGTGATAGGGGCGAACTCATTGAAGTCTTTTCAGAGACTTCTGGATGAGTTCATGGGATTTAATGGAATTGAGAGTTATAGATAGGCCTGGTAGGTATGGATATGATTGGTGCAACTTGTGGGCAGAAGGGCCTATTTATGCTGTGGTGTTCTATGTTCTACATTCTAAGTGTGGCCTCACTAAGGTTCTATAAAGCTGCAACATGACTTACCAATTTTTAAACTCAATGCCCCGGCTGATGAAGGCAAGCATGCTGTATGATTTCTTGACTACCTTCTCCAGCTGCATTGACACTTCCAGTGACCCGTGTACCTGTACACCCAGATCCCTCTGCCTATCAATACTCTTAAGGGTCCTGCCATTAACTGTATATCTCCTATCTGTATTAGACCTTCCAAAATGCATTACCTCACACTTGTGTGACTCCATCTACCATCTCTCCACCCAAGTCTCCAACTGATTTATATCCTGCTGTATCCTCTGATGGTCCTCATCACTATCTGCAAATCCACCAACCTTTGTGTCTTCTGCAAACTTACTAATGAAACCAGTTACATTTTCCTCCAAATCATTTATATATATTACAAACAGCAAAGGTCCCAGCACTGATCCCTGAGGAACACCACTTGTAACAGCCCTCCATTCAGAAATGCACCCTCCACTACTACCCTCTGTCTTCTTTGACCGAGCCAGTTTTGCATCCACCTTGCCCAGCTCACGTTCTGCACCAGTCTACTATGAGGAACCTTGTCAAAGGCCTTACTAAAGTCCGTGTAGATAACATCTACTGCCAGACTCCCAGAACAGTCTGTGAAATGCCCCAATGATGCTGCCATCAAATCATGTGACCAACTCTTAAAGCAATCGTGCAACCACTTGAATATATAATTATTAGATTAAAGCGTAAAACTTTCATTACACTGCTCCCATTTCAAACACTCCCAGCATACTTGGAACATAAGGTTAGATACAGAGCAAAGTTCCCTCTACACTGTCCCCATCAAACACTCCCAGGACAGGTACAGCACAGGGTTAGATACAGAGTAAATCTCCCTCTACACTATCCCCAAGAAAAACTGTAAGAAGTCTCACAGCACCAGGTTAAAGTCCAACCAGTTTATTTGATAGTAATCCCTTAATTACTATCAACTTAACTGATTGGGCTTTAACCTGGTGTTGTGAGACTTCTTACTGTGTTTACCCCAGTGCAATGCTGGCATCTGTACATCATGCCCATCAAACACTCCCAGGACAGGAACAGCACAGTGTTAGATATAGAGTAAAGCTCCCTCTACACTGTCCCCATCCAACACTCCCAGGACAGGTACAGCATGGGGTTAAATACAGAGTAAAGCTCCCTCTACGCTGTCCCCACCCCCCAATCAAACACTCCCAGGACAGGTATAGCATGGAATTAGATCTAGACTAAAGCTCCCTCTACACTGTCCCCCCATCAAACTCTCCAGGACAGGTACAGCACAGGGTTAGATACAGAGTAAAGCTCCCTCTACACTGTCCCCATCAAACACTTCCACGACAGATACAGCACAGGGTTAGATACAGAGTAAAGCTCCCTCTACACTGTCCCCCATCAAACACTCCCAGGACAGGTACAGAACGGGGTTAGATACAGAGTAAAGCTCCCTCTACACTGTCCCCCATCAAACACTTCCAGAACAGGTACAGGACGGGGTTAGATACAGAGTAAAACTCCTACACTGTCCCCCATCAAACACTCCCAGGACAAGTACAGCACGGGGTTAGATACAGAGTAAAGCTCCCTCTACACTGTCGCCCCCATCAAACACTCCCAGGACAGGTACAGCACGGGGTTAGATACAGAGTAAAGCTCCCTCTACACTGTCCCCATCAAACACTCCCAGGACAGGTACAGCACGGGGTTAGATACAGAGTAAAGCTCCCTCTACACTGTTCCCCATCAAACATTCCCAGGACAGGTACAGCACGGGGTTAGATACAGAGTAAAGCTCCCTCTACACTGTCCCCCATCAAACACTTCCAGAACAGTGTTTTAGAACATAGAACATTACAGCACAGTTTTAATTTTGGTCAGTTTGTTACTGGAGCCTATAGTCTGTTGAGATGAGTATTCTGGGATTCAGCCTGTTGGCTACCCCTTTGCAAAGACTAATGATATGTAATTGTTTGTGGCCTATCTATTCCTGATTGGTGCAAGAGTGCAAAGGGAATTGTGGCCAAACTATGACTTATAAGGGAAATTAGAGATAGTATCAGTTTGAAGGATGGAGCATATAAATGCGAAATGATGGCACAGTGGTTAGCATTGCTGTCTCACAGCGCCTGTGACCTGGGTTCAATTCTACCTCATGTCACTGTTTGTATGGTCAATGCAAACTCAATGAGTTGAATGGCCTCCTTCCGCACTGTAGGGATTCTGAGATTAGCAAAACAAAGCAACAGGCCTGAAGATTTGGAGCAGTTAAAAATTCAGCAAAGGAGAATCAAGGGATTGAATAGGAAGGGGAAAATAGAGTATGAAAGTAAGATGGCAGGGAGCGTAAAAACTAAATGTAAAAGTTTCTATAGATATGTAAAGAAAAATAATTGACAGAAACAAACGTAAACCCCTTACAGTCAGAAATGGGAAAATTCATAATGGGGAATAAAGAAATGGCTGAGGAATTAAATTTGTATTTTGCTTCAATCTTCACAAAGGGAGACAAGAATAATGTGCCAGAAGTGTTGAGAGAAACATGTTTTAATGAAGAGCTGAAGGAAGTCAGCATCAGCAGAGAAAAGGTTTGGAGGAAATCAATGGGATTGAAGATGGATAAATCTCCAGTCCTGATAATCTTCACCCAGAGTACTTAAGGAAATGGCCCTGGAAATAATAGATTGGTTGGTGGTTATTTTCCAAAATTCTTTGAATTCTGGAATAATTCCTACAGATTGAAGGGTAGCTAATGTAAGCTCGCTATTCAAAAAGGGAGACAGAGAGAAAACAGGGAACTGCAGACCAGTGAATCTAATATTGGTACTGGAGAAGTTGTTCAAGTCCATTATTAAAGATTACTTAACTCAATATTTGAAAGTCAGTGGTACAAAGTCACTCAAAAGTTGACTAAGGACAACCAGTGGATATGGTTTATTTAGACTTTCAGAAGGCTTTTGACAATGTCTCTCATATCAGACGGCTATATAAGTTAAAGCACGTGGGATTGCCAGTGTCCTGAGATGGACAGAAACCTGGTTAGTAGGTAGGAAGCAAAGAGTTGGCATAGATGTGTCTTTTTCTGTGACTAGTGGGGTTCCGTAGGAATCTGTGCTGGGACCTCAACTATTCATATTATGTATTAATACAGGCAGTTCCTTCTTCCAAATCATTATCTCCAAATTTGCAGACATTACAGATGGAGGGTGAGCTGTGAGGAGGATGCAAAGATGCTTCAGCGTGAGTCGGACAGGCTGAGTGTGTGGGCATCTGCATGGAAATGCAATACAATGTGGATAAATGTGAGGTTATCCACTTTGGAAATAATAGAAAGACAGATTATTACCTGAATGGGTATAAATTGAGAGAAATGGATATGCAATGAAACCTTGGTGTCCTCATGCATCAGTCGCTGAAAGTGAGTGTGCAGATACGGCAGGCAGTAAAGAAGAATGGTATCTTGGCTTTCATAGTGAGAGGATTTGAGTACAAGGATAGGGACATTTTGCTGTAATTGTATAGGGCATTGGTGAGACTGTACCTGGAGTATTGTTGCAGTTTTGCTGTCCTTATCTGAAGAAGGATGTCTTTGCTATAGAGACAGTACAGCGAAGGTTTACCAGGCTGATTCCTGGGATGGCAGGTCTGTCACATGAGGAGAGACCAAGCCAGTTACAATTTTATTCACTGGAGTTTAAAAGAGTGGGAAGGGATCTCATAGAAACTTAAAAATTCTAACAGGGTTAGATTGGGAACGTTCTTTCTGAATCTACTCTATGTTGAGGGAGTCCAGGACTAGGCATCGTAATTTGAGGATAAGGAGTACTGAGGTGAGGACACATCTCAGTGTCCTGAGATGGACAGAAACCTGGTTAGTAGGTAGGAAGCAAAGAGTTGGCATAGATGTGTCTTTTTCTGTGACTAGTGGTGGGGAATTCCCCACTCAGGTGGGGAATGTGTGGAATTCACTCCCACAGAAAGTAGTTGAGGCCAAAACATTGTCTGATTTCAGGAAGAAATTAGATATAGCTCTTGGGGCTGAAGGGAGCAGCATGGTGGCACAGTGGTAGTATTGCTGCTTCACAGTGCCAGAGATCTGGGTTCAATTCCAGTCTTAGGTCACTGACAGTGTGAAGTTTGCATTTTCTCCCCATGTCTGTGTGGGTTTCCTCTGAGTGCTCTGGTTTCCTTCCACAATCCAAAGACGTGTTGGTTAGGTTGATTGGCCATGATAAATTGCCTGTTACTGTCAGAGGCATTTTTTGGGATAAATATGTGGGATTATCGGAAATGGGCCTGGGTAGGATTGTTGTCAGTGTGGACTGTAGGGGCTGAATGACCTCCTTCTGCACTATAGGGATTCTATAATCAAGGGATATAGGGGAAAGTGGGGAGGGGAGGGGGGGGGTGGTGAGGGTTCAGGATTTTGAATAATCAGAGCAGGCTTGAAGGGCTGAATGGCCTACCTCTGCTTCTTGTTTCTATGAATGCAGTCAGGAAGACTTGCTAAAATTATATAAAGCATTAGCCAAACGATTACCTGGAATACTGTGAACAGTTTTGTCCCTTGTGTAAGAAAAGCATTGGAGGCAGTGCAGAGAAGGTTCAATCAATTCCAGATATAGAGGGATTTTTTTTATGAGGAGAACATAGAACATAGAACAATACAGCACAGAACAGGCCCTTCGGCCTTCGATGTTGTGCCGACCAAAATAAAAAGCAATGCCCCTCCTAACTAAACCATTCCCTTCTCATCCATATACTTATCAACTAACCTCTTAAACGCCACCAAACTTGGCGCATCTACAACAGCTGCAGGCAGGGCATTCCACTCCCTAATCACTCTTTGAGTAAAGAACCTACCTCTGATATCCGTCCTATAACTCATACCCCTTAATTTAAAGTTGTGTCCCCTCGTGCTAGCTTTCTCCATCCTAGGAAAAAGGCTATCACTGTCCACCCTATCCAAACCTCTAATTATCTTATATGCTTCAATAAGATCCCCCCTTAGCCGCCTCCTTTCTAACGAAAACAACCTCAAATCCTTCAACCTCTCTTCATAGGACCTGCCCTCCATACCAGGCAACATCCTGGTAAACCTCCTCTGTACCCTCTCCAATGCCTCCACATCTTTCTTATAATGTGGGGACCAGAACTGCACACAATACTCCAAGTGCGGCCGCACTAGAGTTTTGTACAGTTGCAACATGATGCTGCGGCTCCTAAATTCAATCCCCCTACCAATAAAAGCTAAGACTCCATATGCCTTCTTAACAACTTTATCCACTTGACTGCCTACTTTCAGGGATCTATTGACACATACACCAAGATCCTTCTGTTCCTCAACACTATTAAGAGCCCTACCATTAGCCCTATACTCTACACATTTATTGTTCCTGCCAAAGTGCATTACCTCACACTTTTCCACATTAAACTCCATTTGCCACCTCTCGGCCCAGCTCTGCAACTTGTCCAAGTCACTCTGTAAACTAAAACACCCCTCTTCACTATCTACCACACCACCAACTTTAGTATCATCTGCAAATTTACTGATCCATCCCTCAATACCCTCATCCAGATCATTTATAAAAATTACAAACAGCAGGGGCCCCAAAACAGACCCCTGAGGCACACCAGGTTGAGAGGTTGAGTAGTTTGGGTCTATTTATTGGAGTTTAGAAGAATGAGAGGTGACCTTATTGAGACATTCCGAATTCCCAGGGGGATTGACAGGATCGATGCTGGAAGGTTATTTCCCCGTGTTGGAGAGCCTCAGACCAGAGGGCAGAATCTCAGTGAAAGGGTGTCACCCGTTTAACACAGAGATGAGGAGGAATTTCTTCCCTCAGAGGGTAGTGAATCTGTGAAATTCTTTACCACAGAGGGCTGTAAAGGCCGGGTCATTAAATATGTTCAAGGCTGAAATGGAGAGATTTTTAATCAGTAAGGAAACGGGGATTATGGGGGATAAGGCGAGAAAGTGGAATTGAAGATTATCACATCAGATCAATCATGATCTCATTGAAAGGTGGAGCAGACTCGATGGGCAGAGTGGCCTAATTCTGCTCCTGCATCTTATGGTCTTCATGTCCCCACAATTCTTGCCTTGTCTGTGTTATAAGTTGCAATATCTTATTTAATTTTCTGTCCAACAGTTTAACTGCAGTTAGCTTGTCTATAAACTATTCCCACCAGCTCTATGACTCTCACTATTCCTAATACCCACCCACACAGATTCTAATTCCTTATTTTCTGAGCCCGATCCTTTCTCATTATCAGCATTATTTAACCCTTTATTATCATGACTGATAACAGAAGAAATAACTGAAGGAAGAATTTACATTTATTTAGGCTCTGCTCACGGTTTAGATAAACCTCCTCTGTTAGATAAACGTCTAGAGAAACAGGGTAGTCAATTTGGTCACAGTATGTCGCTCAGAACATGAACATGAACATAAATCAATAACCAGTTGGTCTGCTTCTTTGTGTGCTGAGTGATTGATTGGAATCTTCACCTGCTGTTCATCGATGTGAACACTGACTACACCCCCCCCCCCCCCCCCCCGAGTCTGATACTGATTTAACTGAACAAAGGGACCTAGGTGCGCTTGTCCATAAGTCACTGACAGCCATCATGTAAGTACAGCAAGCTATTAAAAAGCGTAATGGAATGTTAGCCTTTATCATCAGAGAATTTGAGTACAGCAATTGTGAGGTCTTGCTTCAGTTGTGTAGGAGCTTGGTTAGACCATACCTGGAGGTCTGTGTGCAGTTTTGGTCTCCTTACCTCAAAAAGGACATTATTGCCATAGAGGGAGCACAGCAAAGGTTCACCAGACCTGTTCTGGGAATGGTGGGGGGCAGCAGGGGAGAGGGAAAGTTGTGCTGTATTTCCTGTGTCTCCACCATTGGTGTAGAGTCCACAGTCGCACAGTGATTCTATCCGCAGTGCCCCTCTTTGTAACAATTGATGTTGTTTTCGGGAAGAATGTATGCCTGTCTCTGTCCCTTCATGTTGGGGAACACGCCCACTAATGGCCTTTTGTTAATTGGGGAACAGATGGCCCATTTTAGGTTTTTAATGGAGGACTTAATTCCTGGAAACGTCTTTCAAAATATCAGATTTCACATCATCATCACATTGGGATTGTTTTTCTGACAACATAATTGAGTCTGTATTTCAACAGCAGTTTATGAAAGTGGTGGACTTAACTGAGAGAGCAAGCATGTCAACATTTATACAATTCCCCTGTCCACCATTTTAATGGGCGATGTCTTTGCTGAAATCATGAACAAGTTACGGACATGGGAAGAAGTTCAGGGAACAACGTACAGGGTTATTGAAAAGGAATGAGTTAGTGAAATTAATGGGAATTAGTGATCCAAGAGCCAGCACAGGTACAAATGGGCGAAGTGGCCTTCTCCCTCTCCCCCCTACTGCTGTGTCATTCTTTGATTCTAAAGTTTGTATCTTACTATTTATGTCTCATAATATTAAAAACTGAATAAATTTCTTTCCTTCAGTTAAAAAATTCTATTATCAACAGTCAAAGCATGTATTTTGAAGGTCTAAGCATTTTAATAATTGATTCTCAGTCGCTTGTGTAAATTTTTCTGCACCTTGCATTCCCTTTAGAACCATGATAGATATGCTTTGCTTCCAGTTAATTTCCATCTTCAGGAGGTGATCTGCCACCATTTTGGCCAGCACAATGCCATCATCAAATGCAACTTCCCCTCCTTTTGGCCAATGGTGACAGGCAAGTGCCCTTAATAAATAGCCTAATTGTCTCTATTGGCCTTTGGGCAGAAAAACTGCCCTCTCCTTCCTCACCATTGTAAAATGCAATGGCAGCAGGAAGGCAATGAACTGTCCACCACTCCCGCATGCTTTTCCCTCACCCCGTTCTACAGCACCACCCCCCTCCCTTAGAAGGCTTGTAGAACCAATCCCAGCGAATGCATTTGTTCTGATCTTCCAAAAATCCTTTCATTCCAGAAAACAATTCATAAACATTCGAAGGTAGAAATGTCAAACCCTACTAAGAAATCAGGAAGAGAGAAAATAAGGAATTCTAGTCTGTGGGTAAAAGACTTGAAACTTCCCTGAGGAACATGGTAACCAGTGCTTACAAAATCATAAAATGATTGGGTGCAATCTTACCGTGCCTTCACGCCACGCTTCCGCTGCAGCGGGATTGGAGAATTTGGCAGCTAGCCAAGTCTCTGTTCACTACAGCAGGCTGGGATGAATAGTGGTAAAATTCCAAAAGTATTTAACAATCTTTTGTAGTTTTCTGAGGTTGTAACTTTGCCCGGGTGGAACAGTAGTTTAAGTCCATCTCACAGTTTAACGTACTACATTCTTTGCTCCACAATGGGAAGACTCAATGCTGGTGGAGTGAGTGCTTTGTGAAACATTTTGGTCCCATCTGCAAGTGCGACTCCAAGTTTCTGGTTGTTGATCGTTTTAGTTCTCCATTTTGCTTGCACTCTGACCTCTCTGCCCTTTAACTCCTACAGCTGAACACAAGTTTGAAGACAACCCTCAACTTTTGATTAGAAACTAATCCTTCAGTGTCAGCTGGGATTTTCCCAAAAGAACTCTAAGTGTTGAATTCATGTGAAAACTGGAATTTTTTTCCAGTGGGAGTTCAAATTAAAATCTCCCATACTCTGTGCACTGCACGGTGTACCAGCATAAATTGTGCTAAAAATCAGTGGCCTATTTCTGCGGGAGAGTTCGACAGCACAGTGCTGAGGGAGCCACTGTGCATGCGCTGATCTGTCAGCAACGAGATCAGTGCATGGGCAGTGGCCCCTGTCTGCCGGCCTCCCGATCGCTGTCCAGTCCTACGACCCTGCAATGCTGCTCATCTCAATCACTCCTCTCCCCCCACCAGCAGACCCGATCTTCTCCTCCTTTCCCTCCTTCTCCCCTCACTCTGAAAGCTGGCCTCCCTCCTTCTGCTCCCAATCTCAAAGTGCAGAGCAGCACAGCAAACCCCTCACCCCCACTCATCCCTACTCCCATTAGGCCCCACCCTTTGGCACTATCTGGTGAGCACTGCCAAGGTGCCAGTGCCCAGTGTCATGCCCGCCTGATGCCTGACCCTTTGGGGGGGGGTCCCGATTGCCTCCTTCTTCACTCCAACAAGGTCAGGCTGCCAGTTCCTGAAAGCAGGGATCTATTATAAACCCCACTGGAGTGAAATACTTCCAGCAGGAGATGGGGTGGGGGAGATGCTGGCACACCTAGAAATTTCAGTCCCAGGCTCACTGATAATATTTAAATTGCATTGAAATTCAAATTTACCATATATTATGCAGCTCTACCCCATTCCTAGCACGGAGCTGATGGCACCAGAAATCTGGTGCTCGGAGGCGCACTGTGATGGACACTCAGTGTGTATTGCTCTAATCTGGCCCTGCTGAAATCTCCCATCAGCGCAGCGGGATGGAGGAATTGTTCCTGTCAGTTTTTGTTAAATGAAAGAAAGACACTGATCATTGGTAAGGAGTTGGGTAAACACAATTGGTTGATTTACTGGAATTAGGCATGTGACAACATGGGTATAAAGCTTGAGGATATCAGAGCTGTATGTCTAGACTCTGCTTCAGAGCAAAACGGCAACTAAATCGATTGGCCTGACACACTTTCTTTCTAGTGATGTCACACTGCAATCCCTTAAAGACAAATTACAACACTGGACACAACATCGAATTCAAATTTCAGATTGTTACCTTTGCTGTTTTTATTCCAGGAAATAGCTGATGTTGATGTATATCTTATTCATGTTTTCACCTCCCCAAGGTGTTTCTTTCTTTAACCCATTACTGTCTCCTTTGGCTTTGTACCATTGCGCTGTCATTTAAACTCTTCTGTCTTCCATCTTTCAGAGACTTTCTTTTTGTGTTTTCCTCCCGGTTCCCTGATTCTGTAATTGTTTAACTCCTGTTCCCCTTCTCGCTCTTCCCAATTGTAGTGAAAAATCATTGACTAGAAACATTAACTTTGTCCCTTTCTCCTCAGATGCTGACAGGTTTGCTGCACATTTCTAATATTGTGTTTCTATTGCAGATATCTGCCCTGGTTCACCATTGTATTAGCTCATTCAAAAACTTTCCAAATCACACTCCAAATTCCCAATTTGGTGACTGGGAATTCTGCTAGGTCATGGAGCAACAGGAACCAAGACCAGCCTCTCCTTTCCAAAGTATTAAAACATTTTATATTTCCTCCTGTTGCAGGTACAAAAGGTCTGAGAATTTAACTTTGGCTATTTCAAAGTTTGACACAGTCGGCCTCATCTGGACAATGAATAATAATGAGTAGAAGAGCACGCTATCGAGCAGTTGTGATTGAATTTAAGAAATACCACGTCTTGGCAGGGCTGCAGCAGGTGAGCGAGTTCCAGTGATTACATAAAGGAATTCGAGGAAAGTTTTTAACACTCCAAGATTAGAGGCTTAATCTTGGTAAATCACAAGACCTTAGGCAAGGGTTGTCTGGACGTCATAATAGAGAAATTCCTCTTCTTAATGAGATGAATCTTGAGATTGAATTAAACAGAGAAGCCTGAGAGAGAAGGACAAGGAGAAAGGACTGAGATCATCCCAGGCACTGACACACCTTCTCTGTCCTTCAGCAATTTCTTTCACTTACTATTCGCAAATCTCTGGTCTCACTAAGGTTCCTCTTTTCACTGATTGTATTTAAACAAAAGTGCTGCTGGTTATACTGTTTCCTAACAATGTTTCAGAACTGACTTACTAAACTGAGCTCGTTCAAGGAAACACCATTGAACAGACTGAAAATCAATGATTGGGTTTATGCAGGAGAGAATATTTATTATAAAATGTTGGATTTTGTAGAAAACAAATCTGTCACTGAAACCAGCTCCATTGTAACCCTATTCCAGCTTTCAAAACCCTCCTCTGTTGACACAAGTCTCAACTATTCCAATCACCACACAAACATAGAAGCAGGAATAGACCATTCAGCCCATCGAGCCTGCTCCCCCATTTCGAGAAGATCTTGGCTCAACCCCACACTCCTGTCCACCCTGATAACCTTTCACCCTCTCGTTAACCAAGAATCTCTCCTTAACAATATTCACTAACTCCGTTTTCACTGCCTTTTTAGGGAAGAAAAATTCTAGAGAATTATGGACCCCCGCAAAGAAAATAATTCTCCTCATATCTGTTTTAATTGGGTGATCTCTTATGTTTAAACAATGACCCCTTGCTCTAGATTCCCCCAAAAGATGAAACAAGCTCTTCACATCCATCCCGTCAACTCCCCTTAGGATATTTTTTGTTTCAATCTTCTGAACCCCAGTGTGTACAAGTCTAGCCTGTCCAATCTTTCCTCATTAGGTAACACACCCAGTCCAGGTATTAGTCTGGTAAACCTTCTTGTAAATTACATAGTTCCTTGTATATGGAGATTAATTGATTGTGTAAACGGTATTACAGACGCGGTCCTCACGTGCTGTATACAACTAATGCAAAACCTCCCTATTTCTGTAATCAATTTGTCTTGCAAAAAACATTACCTTTGTTATATATTATGTACCTGCATTCTAGGCGTTTTGTGATTCATGCACGAAAAAACACCTGGATCCCTTTACATCTCAGCTTTGAAATCCCTCTCCATTTCCATAATATGCTTTCTTATTTTAATTGCCAAAGCAATTGGTTTTACGCTTTTACACATTATACACAATTTATCAGATGTTTTTCCCCACTCACAACCTGTCTATATCCCTTTTGAACCTCATTATTTCCTCTTACAATTTTTTTCCTGCCTATCTTTGTGCCATCAGCAAATTTAGCAACTATCCCTTCCTCCAAATCATTGATATAAATTGTAAGAGGTTGTGTCCCAGCACTGATCCCTGCCAACCAGGAAAAGATTCATTCATGCTAACTCTTTCCTGCCATTGGTCAATCTTCATTCCATGCCAATACTTTTATCTATGTGATTTCTTTTGTTCCTGTGTATACGTGGATTCAAATCCCCCTGGATTATTCCCGTAACTTTCTGACAAGCTCCCATTATTTCTTAATTTGTATCCTATCCAGCTGTGTGATTATTGTTAAAGGGCCTGAATATCACTTACCCTACAATTAACTTTCCTTTTTCATTCCACTTTATCCAGACCATTTCCACATCCTGTCCTGAATTAGAACAAAGATGAGTTAGCACAGGAACAGGCCCTTCAGATCTCCAAGCTATCTCTATCCCTCTATTCCCCATCTGTTATGTGTCTATCCAGATAAGTTTTAAATGTCACTAACGTATCTGCCTCAACTACCTCATTTGGCATCATGTTCCAGGCTCCCACCATCCTGTGTAGAAAAAGAAAAGACCTCCCCTGCACATCTCCACTGAACATCCCGCTACTTACCTTGAATTTATGCTCCTTGTAATTGTCATTTCTGCCCTGGGAAAAAGCTTAATGTTCACATTTATCTATCTCCTCATAATTTTATAAACCTTTATCAAGTTGTCTCTCAGCCTCCATCTTTCCAATTTCTTCAATCTCTCCTCATAGAAATTATCCTCTTTTTCTGCACTCTCTCCAAAGCCACCATGTCCTTCTGGTAGTGTAGTGACCAGAATTGGATACAGTATTCCAAATGTGGACTAACCAAGATTTTATATAACTAACATAATTTACCAACTTTTATACTTGATGCTCCAGCCAATGAAGGCAAACAAGCACAGTGGCTAACACTGCCAGGGATCGAGGTTCAGTTCTAGCCTCAGGTGATCATCACTGTGAAGAATGTACATTCTTGCCGTGTCTGTGTGGGTTTCCTCCAGGTGCTCAGTTCCTACCCACAACCCAAAGCTGTACACCTTGGGTTGATTGGCCATGATAAATTGCCCCTTGGTGTCAGGGATTAGCAGAGTAAATACATGGGGTTATGGGGATTGGATCTAGGTGGGATTGTTGTCAGTGCAGGCTCAATGGACTGAATGGCCTCCTTGTGCAGTGTAGAGATTCTATGCCATATGCTTTCTTCACTACCTTTTCCATCTGTGCTGCCACTTTTAAGGATCTGTGCACCCACACTCCCAGATCTCTGTGTCTGTGCTTCTGATGGTTCTGCCATTTATTTTATAGCTCCCACCTAGATTGCATCTATCAAAATGCATCACCTCACATGTGTCCAGATTAAATTCCATCTGCCATTTCTCCACCCAATTTTCTAGCCTATCTATATCCTGCTATATTCCCTGACAATGTTCATCACTATCTGCAACTCCACCAACTTAGTATCATCCACAAACTTGTGAATCAGATCAGCTACATTTTCTTTAAGTCATTTATATATATTACAAACAGCAGAGATCCCAGCACTGATCCATGTGTAACACCACTAGTTACAGACCTCCAATCAGAAAAACACCCTTTTGCTGCAATCCTCTGTCTTCTATGGCTAAGCTAATTCTGAATCCACCTAGCTAGTTCATCACTGATCCTGTTTGATTTAATCTTTTGCACCAGCCTTCCAAGAGGGACTTTGTCAAATGCTTTGCGAGACAAGATCAACAGCCCTTCTCTTGTCAATCATTTTTGTCACTTCCTCAAAAAACTCAACTAAATTAGTGAGACATGACCTCCCTCGTACAAAGCTATCCTGTCTGTCACTAATAAGATCATTCAGTTTCAAATGTGTATAGATCCTATCTCTAAAAATCTTCTCTAACAATTTCACTATCATTGACATCAAGCTCACTGACCTATAATTACGCAGGTTATCTTTGCTACCCTTCTTATATATTGAGACAATATTGGTTATCCTCCAATCCTCTTGGGACCTCACATGTGGCCAATGAGGAAACAAAGATTTCCGTTAGAGGCCCAGCGATTTCATTTCGTCTCTCAATAATCTGGGATAGAGGCATCTGGCCCTGGTGATTTGTCTACTTTAATGCGTTTTAATTCCTCTAATACTACTTTGTAATGATGACTTGTTCTAAAGGGTTTACACAACCGGCTGAGACAGCATCGATGACTGTGTCCCTCTTCTTTGTGAATATCAATGCAAAGTACTCATTAAGGGTCTCACCCACTTCCTTTGGTTCTGTGCATAATTTCTCTCCTTTGTCTTTTGAGTGGACAAACTCTTTCTCCAGCTACCCTCTTGATCTGAGTAAATATATAAAACATCTTGGGATTCTCCTTAATCCTGCCTGCCAAGGACATTTCATAATCCTTTCTGCCCTCTTAATTCACTGTTTGAGTGATTTTCTACTTTCGCTATATCCTTCAAGTGTTTCATCTATTTTCAGTTGCCTAGACCTCATATATGCATCCTTTTGTTTGACTAGACTTGCAATTTCCCTCGTCATCTACGGTTCCTGAATCCTGCCTTTCTTATCCATCCTTTTCATAGGCACACACCTGTCCTGCACTCTGATCAACTGCTCCTTAAAAGCTTCCTATATGTCAAATGTGGATTTACCCTCAAACAGCCTTTCTCAAACAAAAATCTCCAAATCCTGCCTAATCTGGTTGTAGTTAGCCTTCCCCCAATTTAGAACCTTAACCCAGGACAACGCTCGTACTTTTCCATCAGCGTTTGAAAACTTACGGAATTGTGGTCACTGCTCACTGCATACTCCCCCACTTTAATGACCTGGCCAGACTTATTTCCTAGTACCAGATCCAGTATACGTAGAACAGTACAGCACAGAACAGGCCCTTCTGCTCTTGATGTTGTGCCGAGCTATATCCGAACCCACTCCCTATCATTCTGGTGTGCTCCATGGGCCTATTCAATAACCACTTGAAAGTTCCTAAAGTGTCCGACTCCACTATCACAGCAGGCAAGTCCGTTCCACACCCCAACACTCTGAGTAAAGAATCTCGGACATCCTTCCTATTTTTGTCCACTATGAACCTTATAGTTATGCCCCCGAGTAACAGCTATATTAACTCAAGGAAACAGTCTCTGCACATCTACTCTATCTATCCCCCTCATCATTTTATAAAACCTCTATTAAGTCACGTCTCATCCTCCTCCACTCAAAAAAGAAAAGTCCCAGCTCCCTCAACCTCCAAACCAGGCAGCATCCTGGTAAGTCTCCTCTGCACTCCCTCCAATGCTTCCACATCCTTCTTATAGTGAGGTGACCAGAACTGAACACACAATTCCAAATGTGGTCTCACACCAAGGTGCGGTATAGTTGCAGCATAATCTCACGACTTTGAAACTCAAACCCCCGTTAATAAACACTAACACACTAAGCCTTCTTCATGACTCTATCCACTTGAGTGACAACCTTCAGAGATCTGTGAATATAAACTCCAAGATTCATATTCCTCAGAAACTTGCCGTTGACTCTGTAATCTGCATTCAAGTTTGTCTGACCAAAATGAATCACCTCGCACTTATCAGGGTTAAACTCCAACTGCCACTTTTCAGCCCAGCTCTGCATCCTATCAATGTTTCTTTGCAGCCTGCAAGAGCCCTCCACCTCATCCACTAGTCCATTAATCTTGGTGTCATCAGCAAATTTACTAACGTACCCTTCAGTCCCCTCTCTTATCGGATTACCCACATATTGTTCCAAAAAATCCTTCCTGGGCACACTTAATGAATTCTTCACCATCCAAACCCTTAGCCCTTGGGATTTCCAGTCAATTTGAGGAAAATTAAAGTCTCCCACTACAACAACCCTATTATTTCTACATCTATCTAGAATGTGCTAATGTATCTGTTCATCAACTTCCAATGGGCTGTTGGGAGGCCTGTAACATATCCCTAATGTAATGACTGCTCTCCTCCTGTTTCTGAGTTCCACCCACAGTGTCTCGTTATATGAATTTTCCAAAGTGTTCTCCTCTGTACAGGTGTCATATGTTCCCTAATTAATGTTGCAATTCCTCCACCTATTTTACCCTCCCCCCATCTCACCTAAAACATCTATATCCCAGAATGTTTCGCTGCTAGTCCTGTCCCTTTTTTAACCATTATCGCAATCACGCCCAAATTCTGGGCAAAAATCAAGGCTGTAAATTATCTGTTATAACTGCTGTACTTGCATTGAAGCAGATGCACTCCAGATCTCCAGGCAACCCCCATTCCCAGCTACCCCATCCTGTCTTTGCGTGCACTTACAAAGTCTAAGTCTCCTCCACTACTGTCTGCTCAACCTTATGGCAGATGAACTATAATATTAGCAAGTGTGATTAGCAAATGTTATCCACTTTGGTAGGAATAATGGTAGGAAGGATTACTATTTAAATGGTGAAAAGCTGCAGCATGCGATGATGCAGAGGGACCTGGGAGTCCTTGTGCACGAATCGCAAAAACACAGTATGCAGGTGCAGCAGGTGATCAAGAAGGCGAATGCAATGTTGGTCTTTATAGCAAGGGGATAGAATATAAAAATAGGGAGGTACTTTTGCAGCTGTACAGGGTACTGGTGAGGCTTCAGCTGGAGTACTGTGTGCAGTTTTGGTCACCGCATTCGAGGAAGGATATATTGGCCTTGGAGGGGGTGCAGAGAAGGTTCACTAGGCTGATACCGGAGATAAGAGCGTTGGATCATGAGGAAAGACTGAATAGGCTAGGTTTGTACTCTTTGGAGTTTAGAAGGCTGAGAGGGGATCTTATAGAGACGTATGAGATAATGAAGGGGATGGATAGGGTAGGGGTTGAGAGACGCTTCCCGCTTAGCAAAGATAGCAGGACAGAGGGCACGGCCTCAAGATTAGTGGGGGGGGGGGGGAACGGTTCATATCGGTGTTGAGGAGGAATTTCTTCACGCAAAGGGTGGTGAATCTTTGGAATTCTCTGCCTGTTGAAGTGGTGGAGGCTTCCTCGCTGAATATAGTTAAGTCAAGGGTGGATAGGTTTTTGATTGACAAGGGAATTAAGGGTTATGGGGAGAAAGCGGGAAAGTGGTACTGCACCACTACAGATCAGCCATGATCTTATTGAATGGCGGGGCAGGTTCGAGGGGCTGGATGGCCGACTCCTGCTCCTGTTTCTTATGTTCTTAACCCCTTTTGTCTCAGTTATCCACCTGCCCACAGTTGCTGTCCACAACAGATGACTCTGATGTGAAAGGAGTGACAATCTCCTGGTACGGTGTGTCTGCGTGTTTCTAACCCTCCCTGATCTTGCCCAGTGCATACATTTCAGGTTCTAGATTAATAATTCCAATCCAAAATCCCCCCAGCTGCTGCCATTTTTGTCTTGGATTGTCCTACATTGTATCAATTCCACAGCTGTAACACATTACCTACCCTGTCATTGATATTAACATTATTTGATTAATTAACTTGGGATAATTGCCATGCTTACTGCAATTTGCTGTGCTTATGACATGTTTGCATCACCTTTAATTAAGGGTTTGTTATTTCCTGATTGGTTTAGCAGTTACTCAATAAACAGATTTTTCACTGCATTCGGACTAGTTGATTTTCTACACTTTGGAGCTGAGATTAGGCAGGATTAGTTAACCAGCTAACTAACCAGCTCCTCTTCAAGCTGGTTTATCGCTTCCTCAGGGTATCACATGTGTAAACAATTCTGTCCTGGTCTCACTAATTACATTTAAATGAGGATTAAAGTAAATGTAAATAATATATTCAGGCTGTTGATCTCACCAGATACCCAATGGCTGAGTCTGCACATCGCCCAGCCAAGCACGATGGTAAGACCCCCCCACCCCCACGTGGATGGATTTCATCCAAAGGCTGTCAAGAATTGTGGAAAACAATTACCAGATTACCAGGGTCAGAATGGAACTGACTGGAGGATAGCGAATGTGGTCCCGTTGTTCAAGAAGGGGAAGAGAGACCTTCCAGGGAATTATAGGCCAGTGAGTCTTACTTCTGTGGTGGGCAAAGTGTTTGAGAGAATAATTAGGGATAGGATTTATAGTTATTTAGAGAGTAATGAATTGATTGGAGATAGTCAGCATGGTTTTGTGAAGGGTAGGTCGTTGCCTTACTAACCTCATTGAGTTTTTTGAAAAAGTGACTAAGGAGGTGGATGGGGGTAAGGCGGTTGATGTGGTATATATGGACTTTAGTAAGGCATTTGATAAGGTGGCCCATGGAAGACTTCTGCAGAAAATGCAGATGTATGGGATAGAGGGTGATTTAGCTAATTGGGTTAGGAATTGGCTAGCAGATAGAAGAGGGTGGTGGTTGATGGGAGATATTCATCTTGGAGTTTGGTGACAAGTGGTGTACCTCAGGGGTCTGTTTTGGGGCCCCTGCTGTTTGTAATTTTTATAAATGATCTGGATGAGGGTATTGAAGGATGGATTTGTAAATTTGCAGATGACACTAAAGTCGGTGGAGTGGTAGATAGTGAAGAGGGGTGTTATAGTTTGCAGAGGGACTTGGACAAGTTGCAGAGCTGGGCCGAGAGGTGGCAAATGGAGTTTAATGTGGAAAAGTGTGAGGTAATGCACTATGGCAGAAATAATAAATGTGTAGAGTATAGGGCAAATGGTAGGATTCTTAGTAGTCTAGATGAACAGAGGGATCTTGGTGTGTATGTGCATAGATCCCTGAAAGTAGGCAGTCAGGTCGAGAAGGTTGTTAGGAAGGCATATTGAGTCTTGGCTTTTATTGGTAGAGGGATTGAATTTCGGAGCCGCAACGTCATGTTGCAACTGTACAAAACTCTAGTGCGGCCGCACTTGGAGTATTGTGTGCAGTTCTGGTCCCCACATTATAAGAAAGATGTGGAGGCATTGGAGAGGGTACAGAGGAGGTTTACCAGGATGTTGCCTGGTATGGAGGGCAGGTCTTATGAAGAGAGGCTGAGGGATTTGAGGTTGTTTTCGTTAGAAAGGAGGCGGCTAAGAGGAGACCTTATTGAAACATATAAGATGATTAGAGGTTTAGATAGGGTGGACAGTGATAGCCTTTTTCCTAGGATGGAGAAAGCTAGCACGAGGGGACACAGCTTTAAATTAAGGGGTGATAGTTATAGGACGGATATCAGAGGTAGGTTCTTTACCCAAAGGGTGGTTAGGGAGTGGAATGCCCTGCCTGCAGCAGTTGTAGATGCGCCAAGTTTGGTGGCGTTTAAGAGGTTAGTTGATAGGTATATGGAAGAGAAGGGAATGGTTTAGTTTGGAGGGGCATTGCTTTTTATATTGGTCGGCGCAATATCGAAGGCCGAAGGGCCTGTTCTGTGCTGTAATGTTCTATGTTCTATATTAATCCAGATTTGTTCCCTTATTCATCGTATCTCAGAGGAAGGGGAGAAGGTGGAAAAGATGGGATTGGAACTGGGAGAGTGCGGTTGGCATACAGTGCTAGCAGCTGGAGCTATAGGAATTTCGAGAGTGGAGAGACAACTTTCTCCACTTTCTAATAAATCTACTCAACAGTTAACTGGTATTTACTGAAGGTAAACTCTCACATTTTGAGGAAGGGATAAACCAGCTTGGAGAGGAGCTGGTAAGTTAGCTGGTTAACTAATCCCAATTAGTTGTTGTTATCTCAGCTCCAAAGTGTAGAAAATCAAGAGATCCGGATGCAGTGAAAGAATCTGTTTAGTGAGTGATTTCTCAGTTAATCAGGAAATAACAAACCCTTAAATGACAAACCCTTCTTCTGGAGAAGGTGAGAGGGCATGGGATCCACGGGGCTTTGGCCTCGTGGATCCAGAACTGGCTTGCCTGCAGAAGGCAGAGAGTGGTTGTGGATGGGTCTTGTTCTGCATGGAAGTTGGTAACCAGTGGAATGCCCCAGGGATCTGTTCTGGGACCCCTACTGTTTGTCGTTTTCATAAATGATCTGGATGAGGAAGTGGAGGGATGGGTTAGTAAGTTCGCCGATGATACAAAGGTCGGTGGTGTTGTGGATGGTCTGGAGGGATGTCTGAAGTTGCAGCGGGACATAGACGGGATGCAAGACTGGGCGGAGAAGTGGCAGATGGACTTCAACGCAGATAAATGTGTAGTGGTCCGTTTTGGCAGGAATAATGGGATGAAGGAGTACAATATAAGGGGTAGGAGTCTTAGCTGTGTTGTAGAGCAGAAGGATCTCGGGGTCCGGGTCCATAGGACTCTTAAATCAGCCTCGCAGGTGGAGGAAGTGGTCAAGAAGGCGTACGGTGCACTGGCCTTCATTAATCGAGGAATAGAGTTCAGGAGTCAGGAGGTAATGATGCAGCTCTATAAGACTCTTGTCAGACCCCAGTTGGAGTATTGTGCGCAGTTCTGGTCGCCTCATTATTAGGAAGGATGTAGAGGCTATTGAGAGAGTTCAGAGGAGATTTACAAGGATGCTGCCTGGATTGGGAGGCAGGCCTTATGAAGATAGGTTGAGGGAGCTGGGACTTTTCTCACTGGAGAGATGTAGGTTGAGAGGCGACCTGATAGAGGTTTATAAAATGTTGAGAGGAATAGATAGGGTGGACTCTCAGAGACTATTTCCCCGAGTTGAAATGGTCAATACGAGAGGACACAGATTTAAGGTGCAGGGAAGCAAATACAAAGGAGATGTCAGGGGTAGGTTTTTCACTCAGAGGGTGGTGAGTGAATGGACCCGACTGCCGTCGGAGGTTGTTGAGGCAAACTCACTGGGGTCTTTTAAGAGACTTCTGGATGAGTATATGGAAAAGAATAGGATAGGGGGTTATAGATAGGTCTGTGGATTGGTAGATGTGATCGGCGCAACTCATGGGCTGAAGGGCCTGTTTGTGCTGTATTGTTCTATGTTCTATGTTCTAAAGGTGATGCAAACATGTCATAAGCACAGCAAATTGCAGTAAGCATGGCAATTATCCCAAGTTAATTAATCAAATAACATAAATGCCAATGATAGAGTAGGTGATGTATTACATGTCTCTTTGTGCTTGCTGAGAAAGCTTCTCTCTGTCAAGGATCATGTCTGGTCCCAGCCTCATCAACAAGTAAAACCAGAGGCCACCCTGGAGCTTGGGAGTAGTGGAGCAGTGCCAGCCTGGCACCTTGGCACTGCCCACAGCACCAGACAAGAGGGTAATGATAGAAGGGCGGGCCCTACTAGAGACAGGGACAGACTGGGGCTGCCCATCTGGTGGGGCAGGGAACTCGCTGCACAGTCTGTACAGTGATTGGTGGGAACAGAGAAGAGGAGACCACTCCTCCAATGATGGGCAGGATGGGGCAATCATTGTGGGTGAGGTAGTGGGGAGGTTTGTGGTCGGCTGTAGGGCCCTATGATAATGTGGAGTATGAGGGGTGCTGGCCCATGGAAACCTGCCAACTATAACAGCAGTGGCAATGACAGATCTCTGTTGCTCTTGACACAGAGACTTGCGCATGCACAATGGTACTCTGTAATTCTATCAGCCAACTTTTGGGTAATTTAAGCCCAGCCCACTCCCCCTACTGGTGAAAATCGGACTGAGGGGTTTTTTTTATTGCACAGAATGTGTAAGGTTCTACTAGTGGCCTTGCTGAAAAACTGAACTGAAACTCTCCTGCTTTCACGGCCATTCTGAACTTGGAATTATTTGGTAAGATCACTCCAGAAAATGATGGATCACTGCCAGTTGTGAATTAATCTCACAAATTGATGCCCCCGGGCTGGAGCTGGAATCAGAATTTCAGGAGTGTCCTGGATCCCAATATCCTGACCAACAAGGATTTTTCAAATAATCCCTGCTCCAGGAGCAGAACTGATATTAAATTAGTGAGTGAATTTCTGGGGAACTGAGGTTTTCCTTGTGCCTAACTCAAAGGAAAATCCCAAGTCAAGACTGTCTGTGACTTTATACAGAATGTTTTGTTTCATTTGTGTAGAAATAGAAGCAATTTCTGTGAATATGTTACAGGCATACAGAAAAGGTGGAGCTGGGTCAGAGCAGCTGCTAAAGAAACATGGACGAGATGAGCAAGGTGAAGTGTTGCAGTCAGAAAGTGAAGCGATACGCTGACCCCCCTGATGGGGGTTGGGGATGGATGATAGTCTTGCATTTCTTCCTGGTAAGAAAACAACTTTCAGCCACTCAGCCATTTCTCTGAGTTTTTGTGGAAGAATAATAGAAATGGAACCAGTTAGAAACCAGAGAATTGGCCATATGATTTGATAATTCTATTGTTTCCAAACCAGATTGTTGGCAACCTTGGTGATGCAGAGATCAGCTTCCAGCTACCTACCCTCTTCAACCAAGGCCGCTTGTTTCTGCTCTCTGCATCTTCTGACTCAGGCCCCTGTCTACCTGTTACTGAAATTCTATCTATGCTGTTGTTACTGTTAGACTTCACTACTCCCATGATCGGTCCGTACTCCCATGTTCTCCCACATAGATTCACAAGCATCCAAACCTCTGCTCCTATTTAACCTTGTCTCTTGCCTCATTGGCCCATTCTGTTTCAGCCACACTTCAGTGTAAAAATTCTCTTCCTTGTTTCAAATCCTCCTCATGATTTTGCCCCTTCCTCATTCCTAAACTCTCTTCCAGCCCACGACCCTCTGGCATTCTGTACTCCTTTAACTTTGCCACTTGCTTATCCTCAGTTTTATTGTCCCATTATTGGTGGCCAGATTCCTGCAAAGAATTCCTTCCTTAAACCTCTCCAGTTTTTTCCAGGCGGGAAAGGTGTTTTCCACCTTTTGATTTTTAGATCAAGGCTTTGGGCATGCAGCCCAGTGTCTTCTCATATCGTAGATTTTGTTTGGTAATTGCTGTTGTGAAATGTTTTGGTTGTTTTACTACTTTTTAGGTGCTATATAAATTCAAGTTGCTAATTCTAATAAAACATTGCGAGTGCTGAAAGCAGATGAATGAATTCCTGGAACAGAATGTGGTCATTGGCATCTCGCATCGTGTCGAGAATACAAAGAAATAAAATTGAAAGCTTTAGCAGAAAATCTTTTCCCATTTTCATAACAAAGAAGATGTTTATTCTGATCTAATGCTCATTTTCCATTTTCCTCTTTATTTTCTCAATTGAAGGTCTGAATTATTAAAGTTCAGGTTTTTTGATTTTCTATTAATAGCAGAACAAAGGTCAGAGATCAGCCTTTAAAGTGAGTTTCCATTCTCCTGCTACAGGGTTACTTGCTTAACAAAGGAAGCTTTCACGAGTGTCAAATTTTAAGACATTTCAAGATGCTGTGTTTTTAATTCTTGAAATCATTATTCCTGGATTGGTAATTTTGACACCTCTCTGAAGCCTTAGGGTTTAACTGCTGGGTGGAGAGAGAAATTCACAGATTAACATTCCATTGCAGTATTAAAGGCTTGCCATGGATATTAAAGATTCCTTTGGCATGATTTGAGGAAGATCCAGACGGTCTCTGGGTGGCCTGGACAATAAACCTCCTTCACCCAACAACATGGAGAACAGATCGCTGCTGATTTATCCACTTGCTCTTTTACAGAACACCAATCCTGTCGAAAGAGTCACTGCATTCCAAAATCTGATTCATGCTGTGAACTAGTTTGTGAGATGCCAGCAGCATAACTAATTCCACTTTTTAACAAATCCTTTAAATACAATAAAATCCCAAAAAGATTCACAGAGGCAAGAATAATACTTCCCACTAAGTAATGGTGGGGAAGAATGTTCTAGAATGCAGGGTCAAGATGGCAGTTCAGATTGACAGGGATGAGGATGGAGGAGACAGTTGGATTGGACAGAGTGCAGGGGTTGGAAGACACAGGCAGACTCCAGGGTAACAGTGAGCTTGTGGAGTAGGGATGGAGATAAAGGATTGTTTGGTTCTAAAGAAGATATCAGCAAAGGTAGTTTTAGATAATTACAGGGACTTTGTAACTGAGAGTGTGAGCACAGTATAAATGTATGAATTGTATGATGTGTAATTGTCATGCTGAGTTTTGTGTCTCTTTTAGTGAGTAGGCAATATCAGTTATTTAATTCTTTCCCTGGATATAGGTCTCACACAGTAGGTCAGCATTTATTGCCGTTGAAGGTAGTGATAAGCCAGCTTCTCCAACTACTCCAGCCCATGTGGTGTAGGTACAGCCACAATGCTGTTAGGGAGCGAGTTCCAGGATTTCAGTCCAGTGACAGTGAGGAATGGTGAGGTAGACTCCAAATCAGGATGGTGCATGGTTTGGAGGGGAAGCGGGGATGATGGTTTGGAGGGAAGTTTGTCAATGATGCTGCCTTCCATCTGTTGCCTTTGTCCATTTTGCTAATACAATTTGCGCTTGTAATCTAGACTGGACTAGGACACTATCCTGAGGAACAATGTCCTGGGACAGAGATGAGTGAACTCCTAACCACCACCACCATTTTTCTTTGTGCCATGAATGGCTCCAACCAGTAGCAAGATTACTCCCTGACTCCTATTGATTCCAGTTTGGCTTGGACTCCTTGATGCCACACTAATTTGAATGCTGCCTTGATGTCAAGGGCTGTCACTCTCATTTCACCCTGGAATTCAGCTCTTTTGTCCATTTTTGAACCAAGGCTGTAATGAGGTCAGGAGCTGAGTGACCCCGGTGGAACCCAATGATGATGTTGTTGTTGAGTGAGTGCTGATTGTTGATTCCTTCCATCACTTTGCTGTTGACTAAAGATTGTTGTAAATATTTCAGCCTTAATTTTTGTAATGATGTGCTGGACTCCCCTACCATTAGCATGGTGGCACAGTGATTAGTGCTGCTGCCTCACCACAGCAGGGACCTGGGTTCGATTCCAGCCTCAGGTCACAGTCTGGGCTGAATTTGCATGTTCTCCCTGTGTCTGCGTATATTTCCTCTGGGTGCTCCAGTTTCTTCCCACAGTCTGAAAATGTTCTGGTTAGGTGCACTGGCCGTGCTAAGTCCATTGCACATGGGGATATTTGGGGATTCTCCTTGTTTGGTGTTCAATTATTCACTACTTAATATGGTAGAACTTTGAAATAATCCATTTGTGTAGGATTGTTTAGCTCTGTCTACAGAATGCTACTTAGAATGCAGACAAACCTCTGTCATGGTTTCACCTGCTCATCCTCAAGTGAGCTGGCAATCTACAGTAACTCTCCTCATTATCAGCCATACACCAAGATTTGTATCATCTACAAACTTCTTAATCATTGCCCCTCTTAGGTAACCTTACAGCTTCCCTCTGCCTTAATTAAGCCAGGGAGGGACAATGTCAAGCCTGGAATGGTGGCAAGAGAACAGGATTGTCAAGTATCCTGAAAGATAGGAATAGGAATTTGAGTTATCAAATATGTGAGTGGAAAATGAAAGGAGATGTAACAACATGAACTGCAGTTGTTAAGGAACAGATTCACCCACATTTTCTCAAGAGCAATTAGGGATGGGCAATAAATGCTGGCCTAGCCAGTGACGCCCACATCCATGAAAGATGGAGTCAAAGAAAAGGCAGAGAAAACAATCTTGATAGAAATGGAGTTAGGGATGCGTCTCTTGTTGTTCATGGTATCAATGATTTGGACTTGTAAGGGCAACGATTAAAAGTTTGCAGATGATTCAAAATGGCCCCCTTGGTTAGTTGTGGCTGTAGACTGGTCAGATGGGCAGCAAGTGGCCAATGAAATTCCACTCGAAGAAGCATGCCGTGATGTATTTAGGGAGGATAGGCAAGACAAGGGATTATATGATAAATGATCGAATGCTGAGAGGAGGCACTCAGAGTTACACAGAGTTACTGTTCACAGATATCTGAAAGTCGAAGATTTCTACAAGTGACTCCTCAAGTCCAGAGAGGCAGCCAAAATACACATGTGAAGAACATGGGGAAAGTGAATATAAGAAGGTCTGTCTACAAAGAAATTTTAGGATCCAATATATAGTCTGTAATTGGACTATTATTTAAAAGGTGAAAATTTACATTGCTACTGTGCAGAGGGATGTGGGGATCTTAAGTGCATGAATTGCAAACATTCAGTTTGCAGGTGCAGCAGGCAATCAAGAAGGCAAATGGAATATTGGCCTTTATCGTGAGAGAGATGGAGTATAAAAGCAGGGAGGTGTTGTCGCAATTGTACAAGGTACTGGTGAAGGCCACAACTGGAGTATTGTGTACAATTTTGGTCCTCTTATTTAAGACAGGATATATTAGCTTTGGAGGGGTACAGACAAGGTTCACCAAGTTGATTCCAGAAGTGAGGGGATTAGCTTATGAGGAGACATTGAGTAGACTGAGTCTGTATTCATTGGAGTTTAGAAGGTTGAGGGCAGATCTTATAGAGACATATAAGATAATGAAGGGGCTAGACAGGGTAGAAGCAGTGAGGTTATTTCCACTTATGATGGAAACAAGAAGTAGGGGGCACAGCCTCAAAATACGGGGGATTCAATTTAGAACAGAGTTGAGGAGGAACTTCTTCTCCCAGAGGGTAGTGAATCTTGAAAATTCTCTGCTCATTGAAGCAGTAGAGGCTACCTCACTAAATATGTTTAAGTCAAAGATAGATGTTTAACCAATAAGGGAATTAAGGGTTATGATGAGTGGGAGGGTAAGTGGAACAGAAGCCACTATCAGATCAGCCATGGTCTTATTGAATGGTGAGACAGGCTGGATGGCCGACTCCTGCTCCTATTTCTTATGTTCTGTCAAGGGATCCAGAATTAAAGTCAGAGATCGGATGGAATTTATATGGAACATTATGAAATTGACTCCAAGTTTGGAGGCAGTGTTACAGGCAAATATAGGTGAGAGACTATGTGAAGGGTGGAATGTTGGAAGACGCATTGCTAGAGATGAAGCTTGAGGATGTACACAGTGCTGTGTGGGGAAAAATGCTCTGGTGGTGACATTGGAGATTATCTGCAAAAGCTGTGGGCAGCAAGGAAAGGTCATTCGATGTCTGGTTCAGTAACATTCTTATCTCCAGGGCAAGTAAGCATGGGCCCAGGTCAGTGAAGTTCCAGGCTGTAGCTAAAATGAAAAAGCAGGAAGCCAATGCCCAGTCTCAGACTGTGCAGAAAAAGCTCATAATTGAGCATAGAACATAGAAAACTACAGCACAAGCAGGCTTTCAGCCCACAAGTTGTGCTGATCGTATCTGTACCTATTAGACCTACCTATAACCCTCAATCCCATTAAATCCCATGTACTCATCCAGAAGTCTCTTAAAAGACCCCCAACGAGTTCATCTCCATCACCAGCCTTCCAAAGTTGGAAACCAAATTTGCAAATAGACACAGTTGATAAAAGAAATCAAAGGCAAGGCAATGGGTACAGTGACAGTTTAAACTATAATTTGGGCTAAGAAATTTGTTAGAGCCAGACAAACTTGCACAGTGGAAGCAAAGAGATGGGAAGAGAGAGATCCATAGGTGGCCAATGCTAATGGTGCTCGATAAAGCATTCCTGAGTGAACTGACTGCCTGGGAACAATCCGGAATTCCAAACTCTCCCATTACCATTACCAGTATCGTGGTGGCCAGGCCTTACTACGTGGCCTTTCACATTGTCACTGTCAACATTAGGTCAACTATTCCAGGATATAGGGAGTAACAGTGAGGGAGTGTATAGGCAGGTGTGAACAGGGTGTAATGAAATATTCACTCTCCCCATGCTAAATGATGCACAGGGCAATCTTATCACTGCTCCCTTAAGAAAAGATTCACAGAATCAACAGGATATGGTGAATAACCAGAATATTCTATTGAAGGCAGAGAATGTGTCAGAAGTTGTGATTCATGATCATACCAATAACATAGAGATCATGGGATAGAATTGCAAGGGCTTGGGGGTAGAGTACTATATTAGTTAGAACTTTGGCTGATTTTGATTTTTGATTTGATTTATTATTGTATACATTATCAATACATGTATTAATATATAGTGAACAATATTGTTTCTTGTGCGCTATATAGACAAAGCATTTATACATAGGGAAGAAAAGAAGAAAGTGCAGAATGTAATGTTACAGTCAAAGGTAGGGCATAAAGAAAGATCAATTTCATATAAGGTAGGTCCATTCAAAAGTCTGACAGCAGCAGCGGAAGAAGCTATTCTTTAGTCAGTTGGTACATGGCTTCAGACTTTTGTATTTTTTTTCCTGATAGAACAAGGTGGAAGAGAGAATGTCCAGGGTGCATGGGTCCTTAATTATACTGGCCGCTTTGCCGAGGCAGCAGGAAGTATAGACAGAGTGAATGGATGGGAGGCTGATTTGCGTGCTAGATTGGCCTTCATTCACAACGTTTTGTAGTTTCTTGTGGTCTTGGGCACAGCAGGAACCCATACCAAATTATAATACAGAGAAGGGATAACAGAAAGCAGAGGGTTGAGATAAATGGGTCCTTCTCTGGCTGGCAAAATGTAATGAGCAGTGTGCCACAAGGATCAGTCCTTGGACCCTAACTGTTTACAATCTGTATATTTGATCTGCAAGCAAGGGCAGAGCGTAACATAGCAAAATTTTTTCAATTTAGAAGTTCTAATTTCAGTGAGGGAGCCAAAACGAAATAGAACCAAAGACTGATGAGAGAAACTGTCCTGGAACAATGTGTAATTGCTAGGAAATAGATGCTTCAGGTATAGACTAGGGACATCCCAGTAGAGGAAAAGGTAGGAGGATAAAGGTAGGACCCTGTGAATGATGAGGGAAATTGAAAATATTCACGTCAGGTGAATTCTTTGAGCAAGAACCGGTCAAATAAAATAAGGAAAGGGGGAGGTAAAGAGGGGAGTCAAGATTATGAAAATAGAATTAACATTATGGGGAACCCAAACATTTTGGTAACCACAGGCAGGTTGTAAGAGGCAGAGTGGGACCTATTGGAGACAAAGACCTGATCTATGTCTCCAACACACAAGGTAAGGCTAAGTTTCTCGGATAATAATTAATATTGGTGCAGGTGGTGAGGCTGGAAGAAATTAATTGAAAATTAATAAGTTGGATTTATTATAAAAATTGGCTTTAAGAGTGGGCTGTGTCTCAGCATTCACCCAATCAAATCTCTTCAGAATTTTGCCTCTTTATTCTTTGCTCCAGAGAATATAAACCAAATTTTAAATTGTGAAGAGGACATAAAGAAGCTACAAAGGGACATAAATTGGTTAAGTGAATGGACAAAAGATTTGGCAAATGGACAAAAGATTTGGCGAATGGACAAAAGATTTGGCAAATGGAATGCAACGTAAGAGAATGTGAAATTTTGGCAGGAAGAATAAGATGCTTATCTAATCGGTGGGACATTGCTGAGCCCTGAATTGCAGAGGAATCTGGGTGTCCGTGTGCATCAATTACAAAAAAAGGCAAATATACAGAATCATAGAATCCCTTCGGTATTGAAGAAGCCATTCAACCCATCAAGTCTGCACTGACTCTCTGATAGAGTACCTAACCCAAGCCCTCCCCTCCACTCTATCCCTGTACCCAACACATTTCCCACAGCTAATCCATCTAATTACGTATCTTGGGAGACTAAGGAGCAATTTAACATTGTAAATACATTAAATCTGCATACTTTTGGACTGTGGGAGGAAACTGGAGGAAACCCACACAAACACTGGGAGAATATGCAAACTCCACACTACCAACCATCCAAGATTGGAATTGAACCCATGTCCGTGGAATTGTGAGATAGCAGTGCTGACCATTGTGCCACCCATGTACAGCAAATAATTAGAAAAGCTAACAGAATGTTATTCAGAGTGAGAAGAATTGATTACAACAGTAGAGAAATCATGCTTCAGGTATACAATGACACTACGTAGAACCATTGAAAAGTTATCCCACTGAAGGATTCCATTCAGCCCATCTTGTTTTCATTCTAATTCTGCCTTCCTGCACCTGGCCCATAGCATTGTAGCCTATAGCAGTTAAAGTACAGATCCAGGTATTCTTTAAAAGAGTTTCTAGTCTCTGCTGCCACCACCAACTCAGGCATGTATCTTGAATTTGTGACATCTGGTTCAAAAATTCTCCACTACAGAAAACAATTTTATCCTGCCCAGTCTATCCCTTCCTCTCATAATTTTGTATATTGTACATCTGGAGTACTATGAAAAGTATTGATTTCGTTATAAGGAAAGCATGGGGTCAATGGACAAAATGGCCTCGTTTTCTGTAGAAATGACTCCATGACTTAACAACAAATGTGGGAAGTTCATAGGATTCTTTGTCACTAAGATTAAGAGCATTTGACGAGTTGTTTCTGACATTTTGAAACTTTCCCAGCCTCCCTCATCAAACTGCCTCGAAGAGTTCCCTTTCCTTGCCTTGAACTCTCATTCTCAGTTTCATAGAACATAGAACATTACAGCACAGAACAGGCCCTTTGGCCTTCGATGTTGCGCCGACTAATTAAGAAAAAGCAATGACCCTCTCCCCTACCTTTCCAAGCTCACCTTGTGCGTGAGGCCCATGTCCTTCTGTCATGAGCCTAAACTGCAAAGCACCCAGCTTTCCTCCCTGTTTCCATGTTAGCTGATATTGTCCTTAAACAGTCATCCCATTTCCAACCTCCTTTCCTTTCCAAAGCTCAGATATGTTATTGTCTTCCGAATCCATTCAATATTTCACAGAACTCCAACTTTCAATCCCTCCTATCAGGGTTACATGTCTGCCAAAATGCCAAAGTGACTCTAGTAAAGAACAAAGTACAACACAGGAACAGGCCTTCGGCCCTTCAAACCTGTGTCGATTATGATGCCCGAACTTGATTGAAAAAACCTTCTGCTCTTACTCAGTCCGTATCCCTCTATTCCCTCCCTATTCACGCACCCATCCAAAAGCATCTTAAATGTTGTAATGTTCCTGCTTTCACACTTCTTCTGGCAGTGCGTTCCAGGCACCCACCACTCTCTTCGTGAAAAACTTCTCCTGCACGTGTCTCTTTCTTTTCCCCCTCTCAACTTGAACCTGTGCCCCTTGTAATTGACACTTCCACCCTGGGAAAAAGTCTTTGACTGTCCACCCTGAATATGCGTCTTGTTATTTTGCAAAGTTCTATCAGTCTCCCCTCAGCCGCTGTCTTTGCAATGAAAACAATTCAAATTATTCAACTTTTCCTCATAGCCAACACTCTCACAACCCAGCAACATCCTGGTGAACCTCCTTTGCACTCTCTCCAAAGAAATCAATACAGTTTGAGAGAAAATCCCTGAAAATGAGTCACCGTAATATGATAGAATTCATGGTCACAGTGAAAATCAGAGTGCAGGGAGAGTAGACAGTGGCCCAGTTGATTTTGAGAGCAGGGTCCTGAATCTCAATCAAGGTAACTTTAGTCTGAGGCATGAATTGGCCATAATGGACTGGGAAAAATTACTGAAATTACTGGCAGGCGTTTCAAACTCCAGAAGCTGTTTGTTCCTAGTTGGTTCAAGAGTGTTAAGGGAATTGTGGCTAAACCATGGCTTACAAAAAAAAATAGAGATAGTATCAGATTTAAGGAAGAAACGTACAATTTGGCAAGAAAAAACAATAAGTCTGAGGATTGAGAGCTGTTTAAAATTCATAGAATCCTTACAGAAGGAGGCCATTTGGCTTATCAAGTCTGCACCAATCACAATCCCTTTCAGGGGCTATCCTCTTCACCCCATCTATTTACTTTGCTAGTATTCCTAACAGTTATAGCAATTTAGCACGGCCAGTCCACCTAACCTGCACATTTTTGGACTGTGGGAGGAAACCAGAGCACCTGGAGGAAACCCATGCAGATGCAGGGAGAACATGCAGACTCTGCACAGACAGTGACCCGAGACGTGAATTGAACCTGGGTCCCAGGAGCTGCGAGTCAGCCATGCTAACCACTGTGCCATCCAACAATTCTGATTACTTTTTTTATTCTTTCGTGGGTTGTAGGTGTCACTGGCTGAGCCACTATTTGTTGTCTATCCCTAATTGCCCATTTCAGAGAGGCAGTTAAGGAATCCACCTATGCTCTGGAGTCAGATAGAGGCCAGACCAGGTAAGGACAAAGAACATAGAGAAGTACAGGACAGGAACAGGCCCTTCTGCCTGCCAAGCCTCTGCCAATCATGATGGCAGATTTCTTTCCCTCAAGGACATTAGTAAACCAGATGGGTCTTTACGAGTATTGGCAGTGGTTTCATGGTCATCAGAAGACTTTTAATTCCAAATTCTTGTTTTTCAATTCAAATTTCACCACCTGCTGTGGTAGGAAGCTGAGGGGTGATCTTTTAGAAATCTATAAAATAATGAGAGGCATAGATAAAGTAGATAGTCAATATCTTTCCCCAAAGGTAGGGGAGTCTCAAACTAGAGAGTGTAGGTTTAAAGTGAGAGGGGAGAGATACAAAAGTGTCCAGAGGGGCAATTTGTTTCACGAGTGGGACAAATGCTTTCTTCACCACTCTGTCCACCTGTAACTCTACTTCCAAGGAGCTATGAACATGTATCCCTAGATCTCTTTATTCTGTAACTCTCTCCCAACACCCTACCATTAGCTGGGTAAGTCCTGCCCTGGTTCAATCTATCAAAATACATCACCTCACATGTGTCTAAATTCCATCTGCCATTCGTCAGCCTATTGGCCCAAATGATCAAGATCCCATTGCAATTGGAGTAACTTTCTTCACTGTCCACTATGCCACTAATGTTAGTGTCATCTGCAAACTTACTAACTATTCGTCCTGTATTCTAATCCAAATCATTAATATAAATGACAAATAACAATGGACCCAGCTCTGATCACCGAAGCACACCGCTGGTCACAGGCCTCCAGTTTGAAAAACAACTCTCTACAACTACCCTCAGAAGCCAATTTTGTATCCATTTAGGTACCTCACTCTGGATCCCGTTAGATTTAACCTTATGCAACAAACCACCATGCGGTACCTTGTCAAAGGCCTTGTTAAAGTCTATGTAGACACCATCAACTGCACTGCCCTCATCTACCTTCTTAGTTATCCCTTCAAAAAACTCAATTAAATTTGAGATATGATTTTCCACTCACAAAGCTATGCTGACTGTCCCTAATCAGTCCTTGTGTTTCTAAATGCCTATAGATCCTGTCTGTCAAAATACATTCCAATAATTTATCCACCACAGATGTGAGGCTCACTGGCCTGTAGTTCCCAGGCTTTTCCTTGCAGCTCTTTTTAAACAAAGGTACAACATTTGCCATTCTCCAATCTTCAGGCACCTCACCCGTGACTATCAATGATACAAATATCTCGACTAGGGGACCCGCAATTTCCTCTTTAGCTCCCACAGTGTCCTGAGATACACATCATCCGCTCCCGGGGATTAATTTACCCCAATAGATAAAGGCGATGTGCCCTTTTCACCGCTTTATTAACTTGCCTTCCCAACTTCAGAGATATATGGACAAACATATCAAGGTCCCTTTGTGCTTCAGAACTCCCCAGTGCGAGACATTTCATACAGGCCTTAGGCATAAGACCATAAGTCATAGAGTCTGCTCCACCATTCAATTATGGCTGATATTTTTCACATTCCCATAACCCCTGATCCCCTTATTAATCAAGAACCTTTCTATCTCTGTCTTAAAGACAATCAATGTCCCGGCCTCCACAGCCTTCTGCAGCAAAAAGTTCCACAGATTCCCCACCCTCTGGCTGAAGAAATTCTTCCTCATCTCTGTTTTAAAGGATCGTCCCTTTAGCCTGAGGTTGTTGCCTCTGGTTCCAGCTTTTCTGACTAGTGGAAACATCCTCTCTATGTCCACTCTATCCAGGCCTCTCAGTATCCTGTAAGTTTCAACAATATCTCCTCTCATCCTTCTAAACTCCAATAAGTACAGACCCAGAGTCCTCAGCCATTTTTCATACAATAACCCCTTCATTTCAGGAGGATAAACCTTTTTACCCAGAGGATGGTAACGGTCTGGAATGCACTGCCTGAGAGGATGTTGGAGGCAGGATGCCTCACATCCTTTAAAAAGTATTTGGATGAGTATTTGGCACATCATAACATTCAAGGCTATGGGCCAAGAGGGGCCAAGTGGGCAGGTCAAGGCATTTCATGTGTCGGTGCAGACTTGATGGGCTGAAGGGCCCCTTCAGTAATAGAACATAGAACATTACAGTGCAGAACACGCCCTTTGGCCCTCGATGTTGCGCTGACCAATTAGGAACAAGCACTGACCCTCTAACCTTAAACCATTCCCTTTTCATCCATAAACTTATCTACTAACCTCTTAAACGCCACCAAACTTGGCGCATCTACAGCTGACGCAGGCAAGGCATTCCATACCCTTACCACCCTCTGGGTAAAGAACCTACCTCTGACATCTGTCCTAAAACCACCACCCCTTAATTTAAAGCTATGTCCTCTCGTGCTAGCTTTCTCCATCCTAGGAAAAAGGCTATCACTGTCCACCCTATCTAAACCTCTAATCATCTTATATGTTTCAATAAGGTCTCCTCTTAGCCGCCTTCTTTCTAACGAAAACAACCTCAAATCCCTCAGCCTCTCTTCATAAGACCTGCCTTCCATACCAGGCAACATCCTGGTAAACCTCCTCTGTACCTTCTCCAATGCCTCCACATTGGAGGCATAATAGTGTTCTATGATTCTGTAATCCCACGTATTTAGCCTGATGATCTCCCTGACACAATGAGCAATTTAACTTGGCCAATCAATCTAACCTGCACTTTTTTGAACTGTGGGAGGGAACAGGAGCACCCAGAGGAAACCCACGCAGACACGAGGAGGGTGTGCATTCCTGTTCCAATTCCAATATCTGTCATATTTTGCCTTTATCTTTGAATTATCTCCACATTTGCAGATGATACAATGTTGGGTGGGAGGGTGAGCTGTGAAGAGGATGCATACTTGGTTTCATCAGTCAGAACATTGAATACGGGAGTTGGAATGTCTTGTTGAAGTTGTACAAGACATTGGTAAGGCCATACTTGGAATACTGTGTGCAATTCTGGTCACCCTATTATAGAAAGGATATTATTAAACTAGAAGGAGTGCAGAAAAGATTTACTGTATGGGACTTGGTGGTTTCAGTTATAAGGAAAGGCTGGATATACTGGGACTTTTTTTCTCTGGAGCGTAGGAGGCTGAGGGGTGATCTTATAGAAGTCTATAGAATAATGAGGGGCACAGATCAGCGAGATTGGGGAAAAGATATTGACTATGTAAGGAGTCTAAAACTAGAGGACATAGGTTTAAGGTGAGAGGGGAGAGATATAAAAGTGTCCAGAGGGGCAATTGTTTCACCCAGAGAGTGACGATGTTTCGAACAAGCTGCCAGAGGTAGTAGTAAAAGTGGGTATAATTTTGTCTTTTAAAAAGCATTTAGATAGTTACGTGGATATGATAGATGTAGAGGGAAAGAGGCCAAATGTGGGCAATTGGGATTAGCTTAGGGATTGTAAGAAAAAGGGTGGCATGGATAAGTTGGGCTGAAGAGCCTGTTTCCGTGCTGTAAAACTCTAGGACTCTGAGGTCTGGCAGCATCTGTAAGGAGAGAAAAGAGCTGATGTTTCAAGTCCAGATGATTCTTTGTCAAAGTTTTGACATCCAGACTTAGACCATCTTTTCTCTCCTTACAGACACTGCCAGACCTGCTGAGATTCCCCAGCATTTTCTCTTTTGGGATCAAGACATTGAATTTGATAATTGGCCATAATCAGAATGAATGGTGGAGCAAACTCAAAGGGCTGAATGGCCTCCTCCTGCTTTTTTTCCTTGTTTCTCCAATTTTAGCATTTTAATTATTCCACAATTGGCGATTCTCTGTCCAGCAGCCTGGGCACCAAGCTCTGGAATTTCCCCTCTCTCTGTGTCTCTCTCTCTCTCTGTGTGTCTCTCCCTCTCTCTCTCTCTCTGTCCCTCTCTCTCTGTGTCTCCCTCTCTATCTCTCTCTCTGTGTGTCTCTCTCTCTGTGTGTCTCTCTCTCTCTCTCAGTGTCTCTCTCTCTCTCTGTGTGTGTCTCTCTCTCTGTGTGTGTCTCTCTCTCTGGTGTGGTCTCTCTCTCTGTGTGTGTCTCTCTCTCTGTGTGTCTCTCTCTCTCTGTGTGTCGCTCTCTCTCTCTCTGTGTCTCTCTCTCTCTCTCTTCTGTGTCTCTCTCTCTCTCTCTGTGTCTCTCTCTCTCTCTTCTCAGTTGTCTCTCTCTCTCTCTGTGTGTCTCTCTCTCTCTCTCTCTCTGTGTCTCTCTCTCTGTGTTCTCTCTCTCTCTCTGTTCTCTCTCTCTCTCTGTGTTTCTCTCTCTCGGTGTCTCTCTCTCTCTCTCTGTGGTGTCTCTCTGTCTGTGTTTCTCTCTCTCTGTGTTCCTCTCTCTGTGTTGTGTCTCCTCTCTCTGTGTTTGTGTCTCCTCTCTCCTTGTGTGTGGTCTCTCTCTCTCTCTCTCTCTCTCTCTCTCTCTGTGTGTCTCTCTCTCTCTCTCTCTGTGTGTGTCTCTCTCTCTCTGTGTGTGTGTGTGTCTCTCTCTCTCTCTCTCTCTGTGTGTGTGTGTGTCTCTCTCTGTGTGTGTCTCTCTCTCTCTCTGTGGGTGTGTGTCTCTCTCTCTGTGTGTGTGTGTCTCTCTCTGTTGTGTCTCTCTCTCTCTCTGTGGGTGTGTGTCTCTCTCTCTCTCTCTCTCTCTCTGTGTGTCTCTCTCTCTCTGTGTGTGTGTCTTCTCTCTCGGTGTGTGTCTCTCTCTCTCTCTCTGTGTGTGTCTCTCTCTCTGTGTGTGTCTCTCTCTCTGTGTGTGTGTCTCTCTCTCTCTGTGTCTCTCTCTCTCTCTCTCTCCTGTGTCTCTCTCTGTGTGGTCTCTCTCTCTCTTCGTGTCTCTCTCTCTCTCTCTCTGTGTCTCTCTCTCTCTCTCTGTTGTGTCTCTCTCGTCTCTCTCTCTCTGTGGTGTCTCTCTCTCTCTCTGGTGTGTCTCTCTCTCTCTCTGTGTGTCTCTCTCTCTCTCTTGTGTGTGTGTCTCTCTCTCTCCTCTCTCTCTGTGTGTGTCTCTCTCTCTCTCTCTTCTGTGTGTGTGTCTCTCTCTCTGTGTGTGTCTCTCTCTCTGTGTGTGTGTCTCTCTCTCTCCTGTGTGTGTGTCCTCTCTCCTGTGTGTGTGTGTGTCTCTCTCTCTCCTGTGTGTGTGTGTCTCTCTCTCTCCTGTGTGTGTGTGTCTCTCTCTCTCCTGTGTGTGTGTGTCTCTCTCTCTCCTGTGTGTGTGTGTCTCTCTCTCTCCTCTCTGTGTGTCTCTCCTCTCTGTGTGTCTCTCCTCTCTGTGTGTGTGT